>JANBXA010000372.1:46975000-48175000 GCA_030556225.1 Cricetiscus sungorus | reverse complement strand
CCCTGAGGTAATGACTATCTTTGTAGCTTAGGTGTGTTTCTTGTATGCAGTAGAAGGATGAATTCTGTCTTTGTATCCATTCTGTTAGCCTATGTCTTTTTATAGGCGAGTTTAGACCATTAATGTTGAGGGAGAGTAAGGACCATTGATTGTTAATGTTTGTTTTAGAATTGCTTCTGGCAGTGGTTTTGTGAATATATTTGTGCTTTACCCTTGGTTTCTGGTGAAATGGGATTATCTGTTGCCTACATCTTTGTGAGCATAGTTAATTTCCTTGGGTTGGACTTTTCCTTCCAAAGCTTTCTGTAGGGCTGAATTTGTAGATATGTATTGTGAAAAATCTTGCTTTGTCATTAAATATCTTGTTTTCTCCATCTATAGTGATTGAGAGTTTTGCTGGGTATAGTAGCCTGGGTTGGCATCTGTGGACTCTTAGTACTTGTAGAACATCTATCCAGGAGCTTCTGGCCTTGATTGTTTCCATGGAGAAGTCAGGCGTAATTTTGATATGTATGCCTTTGTGTGTTACCTGTCCTTTCTCCTTTGCTGCTCTTAATATTCTTTCTTTATTTTGTATGTTAGTTGTTTTCATTATTATATGTTGAGGGGTCTTTTTTTCTTTGATCCAGTCTATTTGGTGTTCAGTATGCTTCTTGAACTTCCATGGGCATGTCTTTCTTCAGATTGGCAAAGTTTTCCTCAGCGATTTTGTTGAGTATGTTTTCTGCCCCTTTGAGCTGGTCTTCCTCATCTTCCTCTATGCTTATTACTCTTAGGTTTGGCTGTTTCACAGTGTCCCACATTTCCTGGATGTTTTGTGTTAAGGATTTGTTGGATTTATGATTTTCTTTGGTCGATGAGTCTATTTCCTCTAGTTTATCTTCAGCACCTGAGAGTCTCTCTTCCATCTCTTGAATTCTATTGGTTATACTTGCATCTGCAGTTCCTGATCGTTTGCCCAGTTTGTCTAATTCCAACATTCCTTTGGTTTCTGTTTCTTTACTGTGCCATTTCTGTTTTCAAGTCTTGAACCTGTTTAATTGTTTTTTTCTTTAAGAATTTTATTCATTTCTTCCAATTTTTTGTTTGTTTTATCTTCCACTTCTTTAAGGGATTTTCTCACATCTTCTTTGAGAGCCTCTATCATTTTTATGATGACAATTTTTATATCATTCTCTTCTGATTCATTTGCTTTGTTGTGTTCTGGTCTAGTTGGTGTAGGTTCCCTAGATTCTGGTGGTTTTATGCTTGTCTTTCTGATGTTAGGTATTTTCTTGTATTGCCGTCTTCCCATAGCTTCTTCCAGTAGGTGTTGGTGGGGTTTCTCCCTGTCTCTATGGATTTAGGTATGTCAGAGGTTTGAAGTCTGTAGTCCTGGGTGGTCCAAACTCTCTAGGAGGTCTCTCCATAGGCAGGGCCCCGACGATGGGGGTCAAAGACCAGGCTCCAGCAGAGGAGAGCTGAGGCATCTTTGGCAGAGGCTAGCCTGCAGGATATTTCCTCAGGGATAGTTGGGTCTAGCTCTAGCCAAGTCCTCTAGCCAAGGTCTGGTGTTGGGGGACAAAGACTGGGCTGGTACTCTGGATGTTTCAGCACCAATACGCAGGTCTAGCTTGCACTCTCCAACTGAGTAGGGCCTCTTTAGCAGAGGTCCTGTGATGGGGGTCAAGGATCCACCTTCAGGAACTCAGGGTAGACCCGCAGAGATAGGCGGTTCTCTGGGAGGGGCCCAGCACTCCAGTAGAAGACCAGTGATGGGGGTCAGAGACCAGACAGTTGGAAATTAGGGGAGGTCCGATGTGGATAGACCAATCTATTGTGCCCAGATTGGCTCCAGGAATTTCCCCAAAGGTGGCTGGATTGTAGGCTCCACCCTCTGGCTCAGTGCTCAACCAGAGTGGTGACAGTGGGCAGGGTAGGGTAGAGGTTAGGGGGAGGGCAGGCTCTCAGTGGGGGTGGGTGGCAGTATATTGGAGCTCCAAGAGTACTCTCAGTGGGAACATGATGCAAGGGCAGGGAGATCCAGGACCCACCCAGGGATTTCCCAGGGATGCCGTAGGGGAGAATCTGCCACCACCCCAGAGGGATTAGACCCAAACTCACCCATAGCCAAGGCCTGGTGACAGGGACCAAGACTGGGCTGGTACTCTGGATGTTTGTGCACTGATAGGTGGGTCTAGCTGGCACTCTTCAGCTGAGTAGGGCCTCTTTAGCAGAGGTCCTGCAATGGGGGTCAAGGATTCAGCATGCAGGAACTCAGGGTGGACCAGCAGAGATAGGCAGATCTCTGGGAGGGGCCCAGAACTCCAGTAGAAGACTGGTGGTGGGGGTCAGAGACCAGGTAGGTGGAAATTATGTGTGGTCCCACGTGGATAGGCTGGTCTATTGTGCTCAGATCTGATATTTTGCTCTTTTATAAGATTCAGCATTTTCTTTGATTTAGATATCAATTTCTTGTTGATGAGGCTTACCTCTGAGGTTTTTGTTTGACTTCATAGAAATTGCATTTCAAGTTTTCTTTCAGTTTGGTTTTCTTCATTGAATCTATTTCCACTTTTGTAACTTGAACTATTTTCAACATTTCATTTAACTTTATTTGTATATTCACAGACTTTATTAATAGATTTATTTATACCCCTTTAAAGGTTCATAAACATGTTCATAACAGCTATTTTGAAGTCCTTGTTTTATACTTCAGCTATATTGCATTTCTCAGAGCCTACTGTAATAGGGTTTCTGAGTTCTAGTTAAAACATATTGTCTTGTGTGTTAATGATAGTGGCTTTTGCACTATTATTTTGTGTATCATCTGGGTTTGGAATTGTAGGTATTAATATCTGTTCTTTTCTTTGTTGGATGAGTATTGCATCCCTTGATTCACTTGCTCTTTCTGGATCTTAGAAAAGTGTAGTGACTGTGTGTTGCCATGTAGTGGGTGCTTCTGTGGCCAAGGCTTACAGAATATCATGAAAGCCAAAGCAGAAAGAGTTGGAGGATGGGGAGTGACACTATGGACTTGACATAGCTGCTTCATTAATGAACCCCAGAGTCTGTGATTACCTGCCTGAAATCTATATAAGATTAAGCCATTGATAATTCTAGCCTGAAAGGAAGTGGTGCTCACAACTATCTCCCTTTAACAAGGGAACAATGGGTAGTTGATAGCTGCTAGGTAAGGAAAAAATATTCTTCTTTGAGACTGTGATTGTTGGTCATTGGTTTATGATCCATAGCATCACCTTTGAAATAAGGGCAAAATTAAGTGAGTTCAATGGTTAATTTAAAAAGAAAATAATACAAAATTTGGAGAGGCATGTGTTGAAGTGAACCCTGGAGGAGCTGAAAGCTTGAAATGTGTTTGGATAAATTATATTATAGATATATATGAAAATCTCCAAGAATAAAAAAGAAAATTACCAACAAATAAAGTAATATTAAAAATATTTCTAAATAGGAAAATGTCTCCTCATAGGGATTTACAAATATATGTCCCCCATTAACAGCTTCTCTTCTTGGCTACCATGGGAAAATAGTAATATTCCCGTGGGATAATTCTCCTGGCCACGTGATTTCAGCATCTCGTACAGTCCCAGATCTCTGAGGCACTACTTGGTCACTTCCTCCTAGAGCTACAGTTAGCTTCCATGCTAACAAATGCAGGGCTATTTTTATGTACAATATCCTGCAAAGGGCCTGGTTGATATTTTGGGACAGATGGAATCTCAATATGTAATAACATTGATTTTGTTCCATTATAGCAAAAGGTATGTAAGGGGACAATAGTAACAATATTGGAAGATAGAAGTTTCTATGTTTTAGGGATGGAGAAAATGTTGGTTGTGTGACAATTTTCTGTTCATGTATGCACTTTTATCCTATGAAATTGGGGTAACTACATTTTTTTGTCCTTAGAGTTTATGTACCATATTGATGATCAGATCATCCCCTTGGACACTGGTCTCATTAATTTCTCCCTCAAAAGTCCATGTTTAATCTGTTGAGTTTATTTATTATCACAGTTCAGTCATCTTAAAGCCTAAGCCCAGGCACTACTCAGATGTCTATAAATTTATTTTCTAAATAATTCTAATTAATTATTTCTAAATAATTCTAGGTTTACTTCAACCTACATTCTCATCATTATCCCAGAATGTCTTGAAGTGGACTGTTATTTGTGATACATATAATTCTCTTCAGAAGATTTCTCAAGTTTTGTCTTTAAATATTTTTATTTATTAAAGTGTTGTTGAACACCACACTTGCAAAATTCTGGTCTCTGTTCATCTAGCTGCAGGCGTGTCCTTGTGCTTTACTTAGGCATTATGGAGTCTATGGTACATCTGCAACAATTACCGTACTATCCCTATTTACATACATGTCAACAGAAACTGTTTTAAGGCACTTAATAAAAAGTGTACCTTCAGTAGATTTACTTTAACAGTAAAATAACCTAATAAAATGATGCAGTGGGATAAAAATAAAATGAACTAAGTTCACATTTGCCTTGACTTGCCCTCTGCATCCATTATTGATTGTTACATTTGCATAATTGAATGTGTGCTTTCCATTTGTATGTGACTATGTGTAAAAAATAGTGATGGATGGATATGTGTATGCTGTGTATATTTTTTTCAGAAAATTCCATAAATAATTTATCATGCTTAGAGAGCAAGTGGAGAATAATTTGAAAGTCAGGGGGGAGTTCAAAATTACCACTCCACTGTAATAAAAAACTACTCTAAATTTTCTCTTATTAGAGGTGTTCAAGAACTGAGGTAAACATTTATGAGCGGTGTCTGGATGGTAAATTTTGCATAAATTAAGTGAATATGTCTGTTATACTATTACAGGGTCTTCTGTTAACTACAAACTATGCTTCTCAAATTTACATGACAATTATATTTATGGGCTGATTCACCTATTACCTATGAAGTAGTAATTTTCCTAACATAATATGTTTATTAAATATTTGGAAATTTCACACAATGCATTAGGATCACACTGGCTTCCTATTCCTCCCAGGTTCACCCTCCCATCCCTGTATCTTCCCCAGCCCCAGTAAAAAGAAGAAAGAAAGAAAATAAAAGTCTTTGGATAAGACTGTCAAGTATAATTTGTGTTGTCCATATACTCATTGGGTTATGGTCAAACTCCCAGTGCTAGCCTCTTAAAGAAAACTGGATCCTTTGTTACCCCCTCACCTGAAGCCATCAACAGTGAAGAGCTATACTTCAGCACAAAAAGAGCAAGATTTTTTTTAATACCCATTATGACTTTGATAAGTAGACAAATTGTGAGTACTGGAAATCCAGGTACTGGAAAAAGCAATGCTTTTGTTCCTTAATCTTAGAGCTAGGAGTAGTTCCAGATAGTTCAATTGAAAGTTAGAATCAGATCTTCCTGTTTACTTATGATCATACTCGCTGTTATTTGAACTTCTGGCTTTTCCTTTAAATATTTCTCTCTCTCTCTCTCTCTCTCTCTCTCTCTCTCTCTCTCTCTCTCTCTCATCACTTTCCATATTTTTTTCTGATTCTGTTTTCCCTCTGTTTTCTACATTTTTAAATTATTTTTTACTTCTCAGATTGTTTCTTAAACACTGTGTATCTACATAAGAAATTTTTCTCCTATGTCTATGCAAGATATATTTTGTTGCTTTGTCTAGAACCAGATGCTTCTGAGTAGACTACTAGTTATGATTAGTATAAATCTTGAGATGAGTAAAAATTTATCTCTATATAGAATCTATTGAAAGACATAGAAGAGAGAAAGGGAGGTGTTATTAATACCATTTTACTCTATAAATATTTACTGGCTTTCATTTCCATTGTGAACTGCAAGTGTCAGAAATGAAATATATTGAGCATCAGAGTAATGATTATACATATTGTAGATCAAAGTGCTTTTTATCATTCTTATTTCACCATAGACCACTTTCTCCCTAAATCCATTGTATCTTACAGATAACCTAAGTTCTTTATTCCACGCTTTTTTTATACATCTAAAAATATAATTTCCTCTACTTCCTATATATCTACCATATGTTGTTCATGGCTTCATATTATTGCTACTACTTGTGCAATTTATGCTTTTCTAACTTGTCTACTGAGTTGAACACCTATAGATGTTAGGAAAAATACTGACTGTTCTGGGATGGTATAGTTAAGAAAAGCATTTTGAATTTTCATTGATATTTTGTTAGCATTTATTAATTTTACAAAATGTTTCATTATAAAATTTTTATTGATTCTTATAAAGTATGTTAACTATATTTACCCATTATAATACCCTTAATTAGGACCTTCTTATGCTCCTTTTATAATCTTCTTCTACACTCTTAATTATTCCTTATTTTAGCTCTATGTCCTATCTCATATATGTAATGGATAGTATTTATCCTTGTGTGTCTGCGATTTTTGTTTGTTTGTCAAAATGACCCAGTTTCATCAATTTTCCTTCTTCTTTATCCCCCAGTAAAAACCAATTGTGTATACTTAACAATTCAAGTCATTCATTAACTTATTAATGGGCACTTAAGTCAATTTCACACTTTGCTTATTCTGAATAGTGACACAATATCCATGAACATTAAAGTATCTTTGTAGTATGGAATTATTTTCCTCTGTAGGTATAAACCAGAATATATAGCAGTCATAGTTTTAACTTTGTGGGGAACTTGCATACTTATTTGCATAGTGTCTGGACTGTTCTTTTGCACACTAATGACTAAGGGTTCCTTTACCTGTACATTTCAGTTAGCATTCTTTTTGTTTGTCTTTTCCATGAAAGCTGTTTTGATTATGATGAGATGAAATTTCAAAGTAGTTTTGAGAAGAATAAAAATGAGGAGGCAGAAAAGACATTCCAATAACAAATATTTCTTTAAGTTTTTTTTATTATTCATTGTGAGTTTTTTTTTTCAAATGGGAACTAAAGTAATGAGTGAAAATGATGTATGGTAGTAACAAATAGTTTCATTTATTATTAGAGTTTGTTCACATTTGTTAGTCACAGCTATTATTTACATTAATTATTATCATGTAAAACATTTCAGTGCACATAACAGAAATATTGGGTCAATATGTGAATTTTTAGTTTTGATTCTTAAATTACATTTAATTTTTGATTTGGTTCTTCTTTCTAGGTAATGTTCTACAGGATACACAGTTTGTAGATGAAGAATCCAGAGTCCTGGATTTTGGTTTCCAGTTCTGTTAATAGTGTGAATATGAGCACTTCAGGTTATAATTTCGAGTCTCAGAATTTTTCAGGTGAATAATGGTAAAGCCATAGTCCTCGTTGTCTACTCGGTGGTTTTGTTTTCCCACACGAAGCCTTGATTTCTTTTCATTAGTAGAATATTCCTAGTCCTCTCATCAGTGTAGCAATCATTCACCCATGTTTCCTTTTGACCAGGCTCTTCATTTTGTCTGTTCTTATCACACAAGACAGCTCATAAAATCCCTTCTCCCAACATGAGCTCTCATATTTCTGAGAAATAGAAAACAGAAAATATGACCTTGTAGATTGTGGATTCAGGAGGTAAGAGCAAAGCTATGTGACTTAATCGACTCTGCAAAGACTTGGCATAATTCAAAATTGGAATTAAAAATGATGAGAGCTTCTGGAATGCTTGAGGCAAGGAGGTAAATTAAGATGATGTCATTTTCTGAAACTATGTCAACAGTTGAAGGGTGTCAGAAAACCTATTCTCTTAAAAGACCTCAGTGTCTTTTAAGGCAAACTTTTTAGGACTCAACCCCACTATGAGTAAATTATGAACTTACGCAGACATGAACTAACTTTCATTACCTTCAGTTTTTCCTCCTTTCAAGTTCCTGTATACTCAAAAATTAAAAGATACAAGTCCTTCAGAATGATCTTTAGGTATGTATGATCACTGCCAAGAAAAAACTCTCGATGCTTTCCTAAATTCCTTAATAGTTTGCTCTTGTTGAATTAAACAATGAGTTAAAAAGTTGAAGCTTTGCATACACAACATACCTATATCCTGTCAGACATGGTAAAGATGATGTTGTAAAATTCAAGACCATGAATTAATAAATAAAAGTTTTGAATGCTTTAGTGGGAGATAATACTGATCAGATAAAAAGGAAAAGGTAAGTAATAAAACTTCACATTTCCTCTTTTACAGGTATACCTACCAATATGTTAGGAAATGTATACAAACTGAATGGGTTTTCAGATGTATTTTTAATCCAAGGTAGCTACACAGTCATATACATTAACATAAGATAGTGTGAAATCTTAAATATTTGTGTATTTCTTAGGCCTAGAGAAAACCTTGCAGGATGAGGCATAGGCTACAGAATAATTCATATAGTGCTATGAGCAGTATTAGTGTATAATCTTAATGGAACTTGGAAGCAGATGGAAAAAGACATGGTGGACCAGGCTGAACTACATTATAGTAAGATTGACAAACCTGAGAGAGAAAGAAAGGTCCCATGTGATTCCAAATGTAGTAGACATATGAAATTGTCAAATGACAGGCACAGAAAGTAGAATGATTACCAGGAATCAGAGAAGGGTCTTAGGAGTTATGCTTTAGAGATTTTTTTAGATATAACATTTCAAAGTTGTATGATAAAGTTTGGAATATCTGTTTTATAATAATATGAGGTATTCAATATCACTAAACTGTATATTTAAAATGGTCAGGGTTATTCTATTTTTAAAACCACATTAATAAAAAAGAGATGACTTAGAAGAATAGGGGACCTGGTCAACATGACAAAGAATGCCCATTTTGCCTTTGATAGTCATTGTCCTTTGTATATTATATATTTCATTCATTTAATCTCTTATAATTTAGCTTATTTCTTTTAAATTCCACTCCAGCTTAAGTATCACATAATTCTCACTTTTGGATGGAGATTCAGCAATTAATTTTTAAGTTAATGTTTTCCTTTAACCAGTCTCTCTGTGTAAAATATGAAAAATAGAATGAAGTGAAGAAATGAGTTGGTATGGCATAGTCAAATGTAGCACCGTTGTCTTATGTACCTTTGGAGGAAAGTAAATTTCCCATGCATACTTTCATATTTGTAAACAAATGTATTTTTTGTTTGCTTAATCCATTTATTGGTATAGATATTTGTGAAAATTTTAGTTGTGTTTAATTTCTTCATTAATTTTAGACTATTAGAGGCTTTGCTAGTAGTTTATTTAATAAAGCTTGAATTATGCTGTTAATATTATAGCATCATTGTTACCCTCATTATCATTAATACCATTATTATTCAGCCCATGTGATAAATTTTATTATTAAGTAGTCTGCTTATAATACAAGTATGAGTAATTAAGTAACTATAATCCCTAATAATTCTACTTTCTTACTCATTTTCTTAGTTCTCAAGTGCATCTGCAGACCAGTTGACTGAATCAATGGGTGGAGGGAATCACACAGTAGTGGCTGAGTTTGTGTTTCTGGGACTCACCCACACATGGGAGATTCAGCTCCTCCTCCTTGTGCTTGCCTCTGTGCTCTACATGCTAAGCATGACTGGAAACATCCTCATTGTGTTCTCTGTAGCCACTGACCCTCATTTACACTCCCCCATGTACTTCCTGCTGGCATGTCTCTCTTTCGTTGATTTGGTAGCCTGTTCTGTTACTTCACCCAAGATGGTTTATGATTTGTTTAGAAGGCACAAAGTTATCTCCTTTGGAGGCTGTATCACTCAGATCTTCTTTATTCATGTTGTTGGTGGTGTGGAGATGGTGCTGCTCTTGGCTATGGCATTTGACAGATATGTGGCCATATGTAAGCCTCTGCACTACCTGACTGTCATGAGCCCACGAATGTGTGTTTTGCTTCTGGCTGCATCTTGGGGTCTGGGCATTAGCCACTCATTGTTCCAGCTGGCTTTTATTATTGACTTACCCTTTTGTGGCCCAAACGTATTTGACAGTTTTTATTGTGACCTTCCTCGACTTCTCAGATTGGCCTGTACAGACACTTACAAACTGCAGTTCATGGTCACTGTCAACAGTGGCTTCATATGTGTTGGCTCTTTCTTGTTGCTTCTCATTTCTTATATCTTCATCCTGTTCAGTGTCTGGAAACATTCTTCAGGTGGTTCATCCAAAGCCCTTTCTACTCTCTCTGCTCACATCACTGTGGTGTTTTTATTCTTTGGCCCCACACTGTTTGTTTATACATGGCCACAACCTGACTCCCAGATAGACAAATTTCTTGCTCTTTTTGATGCAGTTTTCACTCCTTTTCTAAATCCAGTTGTCTACACATTCAGGAACAAAGAGATGATGGCATCAATAAAGAGAGTTTTTAAAACATTATTAGCTTTTAGAAATATTTCATAAATAATGTAGTGACATTTTTATTTGAATAATAATGTGTCCTGCATGAGACATTTTTAGAATGGCATCACTGGTGTGCATAATTAATGACTGTTATCATGTTCATAAAAATGCTCTTGTACATTCAGACAAGGAAGATTTAATCAAATAAAGCTTTATATTGTTTTAGTTAGTCTACACAAATCTGTAGCATCTATACTACATTTACAACCCAAGTTTTTTACTTTTATTTGAAGATTGTTGGTTCATTGTTGCTTTTAAAGCTATTTATAAACTCACTAAGATGCTAATTATTTACTTGTCATTTAAAATTCTTACTTTTAATAATGATGGGCAGATATCTTTTTTATTTTGTGTTAGAAAATATCTATGTTTCATCAAAGTTTTTTAAATGCATATTATAAGCCGTCATCTTTCACTTTAATATTTCTAGGTAGACGCATCACATCAAACTTCTTCACCCAGCCATATCCTATACATTCTTCTCCAGGGTCTAGTTCAGTGAATCTCCATGACCCTTCCTCCATCTCCTCAACTTGGCAGATCTAGCCAAGGTCTTACATCAAGTGCCCTGGCTTATTGTAGTCACCAATTACTGTTCTGCAACCAAACTCTAGGCTTTGGCCAGGACCCACCCTTTCTTTGTCCCAACCCAAAACCCACCTGATGCTATATCTAAGCTTCCTCTCAGCATTATCTATTCCCACACCCAGATTTGGGTTATACCCTTCACACTAGTCTTGTCCCCTCTCTCTACCTGACTTTATTCAACCTTAGCTATTCCCACCCTTAAGGCCCAGCCTACCCACATATCCTCTATTTTGCCCCAGCCTCTGTCCATGTCAGATACACAACTAACAAAGGAATGTCACATGCCTAACTGTCATTGCAAAACTACAAAAAAATTGAAATATTGAGCTAGTATCTCCTCTTAAATTTACCAGTTTTCTAGAAATATTTGCCAATGAAAACTACATAGGACACAGATTTTTAAGAGAACAACCATAAACTTCAACAAAGAGTTCATTAAATTCACAGTAAACATGAAGAAACAGATGATGAGATTAAGGAGAAAGAACTTAAGAAGAATGAATGCTCAAGTTATACCCAAGAAAACACAAACGTATGTTTGCTGGAAATGATGAAGACAATCCATGACTCAAGAACATAATTCAATAAAGAGATAGGGACATTGAAGAGAACTTTCACAAGTTTTATCACATCTGTCTTTAGCTCAATAATTTATAATTATGGCCAAAATGTAACAAAGTCAAGATAGTCTCCATATTCTGGAAAATGCAAAGTCAACGACTTCATGGCAACAAAAACAAAGGCAAAGAAAGGCTGGAATGGTATATTGAAGAATGAAAAATTAAGAAACAATGTACAAATAGATGGGAATTTTAATTTTTCTTTCTTTCTTTCTTTTTTTTTATAGATTTTCCACAAGAACAGATGGTTAGGGTTAGGGTTAGTGTTAGTGTTAGGGTTAGGGTTAGGGTGACACAAGTAATGAGTTCTGTCATGACAATCTCAAGGTGCCTAGATGACATGACCCAAGATCCACTAACTACTCTAACCATGAGTTGAGATAAGCCCTGCACTTTTTCATTATGCAGAGACTGAATAACAAATGATACAGCTACCTCTTCTAGGACTTGACAATTAACTCAAATTTTTTCTTTTCTGGATCTCATAAAAATGCTATCACCCCCAAGCAGCAGGAAGAAAATTTAAGAATATAACACCCACATTCCAAAGAGGTGGAGTGGGTGTTTTTGGTCATTCAATGGGTTATGAATATTTGTCATTGTTTAGGTGGGTTGATTTCAGATTGTTATTGGTAATGGTCAGGCAAAAGGCTGAATAAAGGATATTAGATTTAAAGCTCTTGTTTTGAAAATAAAAAGGGGGGTGTAGGTATGCTAGGATATGAGTAGATTATTGAATCTGAAAAGAGTAGATTCAATACATTTTACATTGGCTTGGATTTTTTGTATATTAATACAAAGTTGAGATTATTTTTGTTAGAACATACTTACTATGCTTACATTTCTAATCTTGTTCAATCTATTATACCTATGCAACTCATTTAACAATGTAATGGAATATTTTAGCCCTTGAAAGGTATTATTAGCAACTCTTTAGGATAATAAGAAAATAAGGCTATCAATTAGTCAGCTATTACAATTGAACTTGTAGTCATATTAGTATGCTTGCAAGGTCAAACAGAGATAGTTTAGGTGGACAAATCATCAATCATTTTAGAGATCTGCAGGATTTGGCATTCAAGATGTTTTTAATGACATAGATATTTTTTTTAATGACAATAAGACATGTCTGCTCCTGGCAGCACAAATCTACTTCAGAGAAGATGATGGGCATCAAAGAAACTCCATATCGAGTTTACTTCTTTGTGGCAAAGAAAAGTGGGTAAGAAAATGCTCTTGCCTCAACTGTTGATAATATGCTGTCCAAATAGGACAAACAGTACACAAAAGATAGAACTGCCAAAGTTTGCCAAGACAAGGTAGGACAGCCCTTTATGATATCCTGCTTCACAGTAAAGTGTTAGATATGCTAGGCTTGTAGACTGAAGATGGATGCTCCAACATTGGAGAGGAACCTTAGGTGACTGTAAGGAATCTAGCTGTTTCTATCATTTCTCATTTTCTTTGGAATTTGCTTGCTTATACTTCCTGCTTACTGAGGAGTTGAATACTTTATCATTATAGTTTTCCTTATTACTAGATTCAGAAAAGGAAGTCACTGAAGAGGTGTAAAATGCACAAGTTTGGGAGATATAAAAGGATAATTTTTGGGTTGGTAATGCAAGTTAGGGTAGAAAGTGAATTAGGTACAACCTTTTGAACTCACCAAGGTAGGATAGATATAGAGTATTTTTTCTGAATTTGTTAATTGATAATGGATTAGTCCTTGTTGCTGTATTTATTGCCTGTGTATATTGTACATAATTATTATAGTTATATATTTTTATATTAGTTATGAATTTCTTTTTTAAATTTTAGACAAAAAGGGGAAGTGTGGTGATATTGTGTTTGCACTCTAACAAATAAAACTTTCCTGAAGGTCAGATGGCAGAGCTAGCCACTAGCTTACCAGAGAAGTCTGGAAGTCTATACAGACAGACAGGAAGTGATATGGCTAGGTGGAGAGAGGAATATAAGGTGGGAGGAGACAGGAGCTACATCTCTTTTCAGCTGGGAAGTTGAAGAGGTAAGGTGTGGCTGTGATTTGCTTCTTTGTCTTTCTGATATTTCAGCATTTATCCCTACATCTGACTGTGGGCTTTCATTATCAATATCCATTACAACTCCTTCTATAGGGGTTCTTTGAGCTCTGTGGGGGATTTGATGGCGATATCTCATTGGGAGCTGTGTGTTCCTAGGTCTCTGTCTCTATGCATAACTTCCTTGTGCATATCCTCATCCTACATCCTGTCTGACTCTTTGTCTCCTTCTGTCTCCTCTTCTGTGGGGTTCTCTGAGTTCTGAGGAGAGGGAGTTGATGGAGATATCCCATTTGGAGCTGTGTGTCTCAAGGTCTTTGTCTCTCTATGAATAATATCCACCATTGTGTCTCTGTATTTGTTCCCATTTACTACAGCATCTCTGATGATGGTTAAATAAGGTTCTGTTATATGAGTATAGCAGAATAACATTAGGAGTCATTTTGTTATTACTTTTTTATTGTCCACTACTATTTGTGGAACCAGCTTTTTGGTTGCTCCCATGATCTTTGAGCCATCATTGTCCTAGCATATTTTGTATTATGTGGGTGTTGTCCTCACAAATGTTGTCCTACTGTCAGTTGGCAGAGAACAACCCATTATCTTGGCAACAACCTGGGTTTTTTAGAGATTTCCATGGGACCTCCTTGGCCAACAATTCAGTACTGTAACCCAGTTCCAATACTCAAAGCTTTGGTGACAAGAGATAGCCAATTGAGACTGTCTATGCAGAGGTTATTTTTAAATCAACTTATTTATTTTGTGACAATTTTATACATGTATGCAATACAATCTTGTCATGCACATTGCTTGCTCCACCCTTTCTTATTGAAGTTTTAATTTATTTGCATTTTGTTAAAGAATCTTTCTTTCTGTTTTATAAACTACTGTTTTTTTGTTTTAATGTTTTTTGTTTTAATGTTGATCTTTTAGAATGATTTGAAGTATAGTTTCTCCTTTTAAATTTTCTGTTAGAGTCAGAGAATTAATGTGATTTATTGCTTAAAAGTGTTTTTTTTCTCTTAAGTTATGTTTTTGCAGAGATGTAAAAAGTGCTGGATAAACTTTGGTATGTGTAGAATGTCCCCTGGTGGTGACTTCTAATTGTCATTATTCTAATACTAAGAAGAGAATTGGGTAGAATGATACTGCCATCATCAAAGTTAAGATATGTGTATGCCAATAAATCACTGTATTGGAAAAAAGAGAAATGTATAAGCATTTCTTAGTGTAAAAAGCAATATCTCTATGGAACTCTGCTTAATGAAATAATTATGTGATAATGTCAATAATACTTAGTAAAATAGTTCTAGTAATTACCATCTTCTTTAGATATGGAGAAATTTCTGTTATGATAACCAAAACTACTAATATTTGTTTCTGGTATGTAGAGATGCTAAATATCTTCTTTTTTGTCATGGCACTGGTGACTGAACCAAGGAACTTAAATACTCAGATGGCAAGATCTTCCAATGTCATGGACAAGTCAACAAAATAAGCTATTTACTACCTGGTATCAAACACAAACTATATATATGCAAGCAATGCAGAACTGCCTTTAAAATGTGTTCAATTTTTTTTCTTTCTCTCAGTCAGATGATCAAGTTAGATACTCACAATGAGATTCTAGATTCAAGTAGGAAGAGAGGTTAAATGTTAGGATTAAAGACCATTGTCATTTGGGTCACATACTTATGAAACCTGTCTTCAAAATCTGTTTGTGGTGTGGGGAGTATTGTAAGGTGGTGAAATAGAAGTATGTTTTGTGTTATCCTGTAAAAGAGGAAAGTCAGAACAAAATAAGATAAATTATATTCTGAGAAGAGTGAGACAAAGAACATGTGGGAAAAAGTAGATGACAACAAAATTAAAAAGCATGAAGAGAAAGAATAGCAACTAATAGAAAACTATTCCACAGTCATTGAACAAATTCCAGTCATTCAATGGAGTGTGACCTGATGGCATGGCAAAGGTAAGTGCAGAGAGTAAGGTCAGTCCCGAGGGCAACAAGAGTCTTTGATGAAGAAGAAACTTGCAATGTTTGAATCCAGTGTGGGGATTGGCCCGAGAGTGGCTCCTGTTATATGCCAGGCTACTAATGGAGAAGAAATCCATTGGTTGCTTGTCATGTCTAGGGATTTCATAACCTTGAGAAGATGCCTATGGTTTGGACTTCAGATGCTCCAAGGACCAGACAAAAATAGAACAATCAGAATTTAGGATTCTTGTGAACACCTTTCTTTAGTGATTTAGTAGGAGGTGGCTACAATAGAGTGACAGATAGGAAAACGTCCTCTTACAACTCTATTGATACACGTAGACAGCACAATTAATGGAAGGCATGATGGTTACTGACCTTATGTTTTGTTGTAAGGAGTGAGATGAACACCACTGTTGTCCACTGGACTGGAAGGATATGAGAATGGCACTATTGAGGGCAGAGAACAGTTTGTTTTATGGTTTCTTTTCATCATAGAATTCAGTTATTTCTTTCCCCAACTCTAAAGTGCTTTAGCATATGCCATGCCCTTCTATGAACATATTGGAGTGTCATTGGAACAAGTGGACACATGGTCAGGTACAAGACACAATGATTGTTGGGTCTAGCTGAAGCTTAGGCTGCATAAATGTCTGGGGTGGATACAGTGCTGCCACAGATCATATAATCTTAAACAGAAGGATACTGTGAAAAATGTGGGAACAGGGCTCAGCCAACCTATTCTGTAGCCCCAAGCTAGCAGCTGTTGCAGAGATGAATTATAAAAGAACTCAGTTGTTACTGTCTACCCTCCATACTTGGTGAGTTTTGACATTAGATGACATTAATTTATTGTTTGTGTGCATATTGGTATGACTGCATGTGTGTATATGTGTGTGGAAGTCAGAAATAAACCTAAGATGCTGTTTCTCATGCACAGTCCATTTCAAATTTTGATATATATATATATATATATATATATATAGTTGGGGGAGGAAAATAATGAAAAACAAATTATATATGGAAATGCCACAGGTTTCTAATACTTTGTTTAAAAACAAATAAAATACAACCCAACACAACGTTTTCTTAAACAAAATCCTTTTAAAGAAAGTAGTAGAATGGAAGAAAAAGAACCAACCTCACACATCTCAATGCTCTAATTTTTGACAGAAGTACCAAAAATACATTGGAGGAAATCAACCTCTTCAGTCAGTGGTGCTGAGAAAACTTGATGCTTCAATGAGTTGTGCATTCCAGAATGCCTTTGGCTGAGAGCAAGAGTGTGTAGCAGTTGGTAGATCTTCTCAACTGGAAAATGGAGATGCTTGGAGACAGAAAAACATGGCTGTTTTGCCCTAAATAGTCAGTGTGAGGTCAGAAGGCTGATATACTTGATGATATCTCTTAGCTCCATTCTGTTGTTTGACCTGCTTTGACAACCCTTGCCCTTGTATTATTTTCACCATCTA
Source organism: Cricetiscus sungorus (assembly GCA_030556225.1). Classification (NCBI taxonomy): domain Eukaryota; kingdom Metazoa; phylum Chordata; class Mammalia; order Rodentia; family Cricetidae; genus Cricetiscus; species Cricetiscus sungorus. Next base: position 48,157,956 of record JANBXA010000372.1, on the reverse strand, counting down.
TCTGTCCCATTTCTCATACTATATTGTCATCCCCACAACCATGTCTCTCTTTCCTGCTGGCTCTCAAATGAGACAATATGATGGTAGAGATAAGTAGAGAATTTTCTTAGTTGGCTTTATTTTGTTTGTCAACTGCAGTTTCTGATGCCATATGGCCACTAAGGATATATTTGCTGAATGAAACTGTACTTTGAAAGTACTTATTTGAGACTGCAGTGGTGGATATATTAGGTAAACATGTTTAGTATCTTGGTCTCTATTTTTTACTTGATGTAGATGATTTTAAAATCCTGTTGATTATAGCATTGTGCAATTATATTATTGTAATAACAGTCCTAACATGTTTATCCTGTCTTCTATTTCTTTACCTCTGCGCTTGTATATATGTGTCTCCTTTTCATTTCATATATGTTTATACACATGTATATGCATATGTACATACACACACATACAAACACATGTATATATGCATGTACACTTATATTCAAAAACTGCAGGGAGCAAGCATGAGAAGAACTGGTTAGGTATGTACATCCTAGAGCATGTTTGCTGTTTTCAAATATTAGATCCACCAATTTGGGGGCTAGGGAAAAGAATATATAGAAAATATACTGACTGTTACCACCCATTATTAGTAAAAGTATTTGCATTTATTTATTATTAAGTGTAGATTTAAATGATTTTTCAGATATCCCACTCTATGATTGCATATTAGATATTTTTTAATCTATTTGTAGTCTCAGAAAACATTTTATATATTTTAGGAATTAAGATTGCTTATTAAACTGCTATTATAGAGACTTGACCTTGAATGGTTCTGTTCAGACTGGAATCAATTTAAAAAATCTGTATAGATGAAAACATTGGTGTTTGTTCTTTATATAATTTCTAGTTAAAAGTTTTATGGTCAACTAAGTAATTTATTAAGTAAGTTATTTTCCAGATTTTTGTGACTTTTACCTTATTTATCCTATTAATGTTTCCATTTTCCATGAAGATATTAATAATAACCAAAGCAATACATTTTACTGCCAGCTTCAATTTAAGAGTTCCTGAAACTCTTTCCCTGTTCTTGACATCTCAAAACTGTTTCAGATTTTTTCCTTTTGTTATTTTGTATTCAATCCTAATTTGCTTGTTATTCAGCTTCATAGGTAAAATAATTCTTAGATGAATAAAGAAATGGTAATTCACAGAAGTCAGTGTCATCCCCAGGTGACCCATTAAGTACCTTTTCTCTCATTGCTGTGGGAAAGCTGATGTGATTCCAAAAGCAACTCCCCTTGCAGTCTGATTCCTGGCAGCCAATACTTGGTCTCTGAAGTTCCTCTTGGTCACTGTCCAAGCACAATTAAAGCTCTTAATTAACTGCTTTCATTGTGGTAGAACTATGTAACACTCTACACTGGGGAGTGTCATGCAGGGACAGAAACTTTTTGTGTTGTTCTCACTCCCTGAAGATGCCTAGGGCCTCCAGTCACAACAGCAAAGTTTCTCCTGTTTATTGTCAACAGAGTGTGCTGTGGGATTTGCCTTTGGCAATGATGGTTGAATCTTGGCTTCCAGACAAGATAAATTATGGGTTGGATTTATGTGTCTTTAGTTTTCTATCAAGCTTTGAATTTTATCTTATTTATTTATTTTTATCGAGAATGCAAAAAGTAGAATACAGAGACTACAATGGGACAAATGATTTCATATAAAGTGAGCATTCTTATAAGTTCTCTCCATGTCTAGAAGCAGAATCCCACCTACTGCATACCCTTATCTTTGTCCTCATAGATTAGTTCAGAGAAGCTTTTGTTAGGAACAGGCACTAATGTTTAATAAAGAAATTCACAATTGTTCAAAGTATGGCAAGTGTGAAGTGCTCAACCCTAAATGGATATCTGTAACACCCCAGCCCTGCCCACAGCTCAGGAAACATCTTCAAAAAAGTGGCAGAAAGACAGTAAGAACCAGAGGTTGGGAAAAACTGCTGTGAGTCAGTCTTCCAGACATGACAGGTCATACCACTCTTGGACTCACAGCACCACTTGTTACCTGCATTAATCCTCCACAATATAAAGATGGTCACATTTCAGCATTGATATCCAAGTGGCACATGAATCCTCATACCTACCTTAGGAACTATTGATAGCTGATAGTTACTGTGACAGGGAGAGTCATTTTTCTTCAGGGATGTAGTCCATGTTATGGAGCTCATGTTCCATGCATGTTCTTGCATATCATGTGTATTCAAGAAGCAATAACTTGACTCAGGTCATTGCATGAAGTTTGGAATAGGGCATGTTGCTTGTAGCATTAAGGAGTTGCAGGGGGAAGGGGTGGACAAAGAGTGTTTATTATCAAAATTATTGTATTTATTAATGAAATTATCAAACAACTTTAAAAAGTAGTAATGATTTTGTTTATATTAATCTTCAGGTAAATGCAAATTGTTATAATAATCAGTAGTATCAAATGGAAGAAAAACTGGTTTGGTAAATAACAAACAAGTGGCTTATTTGTATTTTACAGTTTTACTGCCCAAGTTTTCATTCCAAAATACTACAATTTAGTCTTCTCTACTTTTTCACTTGATATGTCTTTAGATCCTCATATAATACAGAGTTCCTTCCAAAATTATCCCTTACTTTATTTGTTGACATTTATTTTTTTGTCCTTTGTTTTGTAATTTGAATTTTTCCAATTATTGATTTAGGTAATGTTAACATTTTTAATCACGTTTGGAATTTACTCAAAGGGAAGATAGATGTAGAAGTTTAATTAGACACATGATTCATTCTACTTTTAGTAACATATTGGTACTTTGTTCATGAATCAGGAAGTATAATTATGTGTTTTCTCTTACTAACAGCTGTAGCTTGTTGTTTTCCGCCAGCCTGCCCGCCGCTAGTCTGGTGCACCGGCCCCAAATAACATTCTGAGACTCTGTATTTGATACAATCCTGTTGGCCAGTTACTATTATTGTTTATGGGCTAGCTCTGTCTTAATTATTAACCCATTTCTACTTATCTAAGTATTACGACATGATCATCTTATCGGAGAGCCGCCGACGGCATCTTTTTTTTCCATGCTCTACATCCTGACTCCTCCTAACTACTTCCTCTTTCCCCCTCCTAGTCTCCTAGTCCTGTCTATCTAGTTTCCTATTGGCCACCAGAACTTTATTAATTAACCAGTATGAGAAACATATTTACAGAATAACATCTCCCATCATCTCCTTTTTTTCTGTCTAAAATAGAAAGAAGGGTTTTAACCTTGACATAGCAAAATATATCATACAACAGTTATCAAATAAGAATAACAGTTAACAATATCTAGTCCATTAACATTTTGTAAGACTTAAAAGAAAATATCATCTATCCTATCTTTGTGAGTCTAAAGTCCTATATGTAACTTATCTTTAATCCTAACTAAGGAAAACTATAACCATAATTATCTGTCTTCAACTCCTTCAAAGACGACAGAAGGATAATATATAAACTCTAGAAATGACAGAGACAACTCATTTCCTGGTCAGTCACCTGAAGTTCTTCTGTAATGTTTCATCTTCAGCCCATAGGGCATAGTGTGTCTGCCAGACTCCTCAACAAAGCAGGAAACTTTAAACTGTCCACCTGTATTGGCAGTTTGTCAGTCATTTTTCTTTGTGTCCTGTAGACTGTCTGGCTGGCAGCCTCTTCCATGAAGCAGGAATCCTGTAGCAATGTCCATCTTGCATCAGCAGTCACCTTTTTGTGGGTCCTGCATGTCCAGTTCCTACAACATAAAGTCAAACAGTCCAGAAGAGCAGTACCTTGCCCAAATGGCTAGTCTTGCCATATTAGAAGCAAACTCCATAATGTATTTCTTCAATGTCCATCTTCCTTTCTGATGCAGGTGGTGTTACCAGGAGCAATTGTGCCTCACTGTCAAGAAAAACCCTAAGCCATTGTAAATGCCATATTCTGTAGGTCTTTGACAGGTTTGAAGAATGCCTATTCATCTCAAATACATCTCTGCATATCTAGAAATCCTAACTAACTTAACTCCAAGTTTTAACTATCATAGGTAACTCTCTATAATCTGTACTAAATTATACATTACATTTTCCAATGAGCTATATAAACACAATACCTAAACAAGAGGAGAAATATACATGTCACAAAATTGACCTTAAATTGTATCAATAAAAGAAAATCCATTCCAAAGCAAAGTATTTATATCTATACCATAATTTCCTTTTTACCTTTAAAAAGATGGCTTGTGAATATAGCCATTTATAACAAAGCCCATTTAAATGAAAACAAACATTTATAAATAATATTTGGGAATTTGGACGTCATTCTTTCCAAACTACTTCCTGTTGGTAGGGGGCGCTGTCATGGGGATCCTAAGAAGACGCAGAAATCTTGGCTGTAGACATTGCTTTAGGGGATCTTGCTTGATCAAACCATATTAGTCTGGAAGAAATCCATAGTTTTTCATTTTCTGTGGAAACAAAAATAGAAATCCTTTTTCCCAGTAACTTGTCCTTAGGCTTAAATTTTTGAGTCAAAGCATTTTTAAAATATATAAATTAAAGTAATCCAGCAGCATTTTTTTTTATCAATAGTTGTTATTTTCTCAGCAATCAAATAATTTAAAGACAACAGAATCGCGTATAGTATTCAAAACTTCTCTGTGCTTTTTATCTTTACAAGGCTTATTTATTACTCTATTCCTTCTACTTCTATTTTTACATATTTTGAGACAGGGTTTTTCTGTGTAACTTTTATCTGTCCTGGAATTCATTGCATACCAGGTTTACTTTGAAATCACAGAGATCTGTTTGCCTCTGCCTCCTGAGTGCTGGGATTAAAGGCATGCGCCACCACATCCAGCCATTCTACTTCCTTTTTTCATTTTTAAACCATTGTATCCTGTTTCTTTTTCTCTCCCAAGCCAAAGTATTTTTTTAAAACACAGTGTAAACCTTCATTGCCAGCTCTCATACATACCAATGAATTGTTAGCAGAGTTCTTTAAAAGCAAGGCGTTTTTTTTTTTTTTGCCAATTATGCTAATTTTGGAAACCTCCCTTAAAGGAGCCATGCAAATCTCTGTCTACAGCAAAAGGAATCCAACCGAGAAAATGCTGCTACCAAGAAGTCTTGCTAGTCTCTATTCCTTTGTTTCTAAAATCCCTTTTTAAGCTTTTATTAGTTTTAAGTGAAAGTTCTTATAGCCATGTTGGGCACCATTTGTAGTGTGATATTTTCCGCCAGCCTGCCAGCCCGCCAGCCACCTGCTGCTGGTCTGATGCGCTGGCCCCAAATAACATGCAGAAACTCTGTATTTGATACAATCCAGTTGGCCAGTTACCATTATTATTTATGGGCTAGCTCTGTCTTAATTATTAACCCATTTCTACTTATCTAAGTACTTCCACGTGGTCATCTTATGGGAAGCCGCTGCCGGCGTCTTTCTTCCTCCCTGGTCTACATCTTGACTCCTCCTTCCCACTTTCCTCCTTGTGGTCTCCTAGCCCTGCCTATCTTGTTTTCTCATTGGCCCAACAGTGCCTTATTGTTTAACCAGTATGAGAAACATATTTACAGAATATGTTACTTCAACCAGCTGTTACTTTCAATATTCATAAATGAACATATACATGCATAAATTTATATACACACATATATTGCTACCTTCTAGTATGTATTTCTTTGTATGATACACATCTATATATGCAAAATAACAAAATAGGAAGAAAGAGAGAGAAAGAAAGAGAATATTACATCAATAACACCAATTCTAATCCAACACATTATACTCTGTCCTTCCCATGCTCCATATTTGTTTCTGTGCATTTTTGTAATGTCACCCTTTAGATCATAACTGTTAAATGAAATGAAAATGGTCAATTTAGGAAGTCCCTCCTAGAAATTCTTGCATAAACAAAGGTGAGTATTTATTAAAGATAGCTGCATGCTTATTTTGTGAAGAACAACACATCTAAAACATAGTTGTATTAAATTGAAAATGAGATTATGTAACAGCAAATAATTGACAAAAGAAGGCTTGTTTGGTAACATGAACATGTAAAATGCATTTTAAGTTATTCATAGATATAAAGAAAACCCTTTCATATGAGAAGTCTTAGTCCTAGATGATTACTCCAGTAGCTCTGTTGCTTCCTACTCTGGATTCCCCAGGTATCATTTCTGTATTAAGCTCAGGTGTGGTTTTGCTTCTTTAGTTTATCTCTGCATGTTCCAAATGACCCATCTATAGCTTTCATTCAAAAAATTAAATTAAATATAAATTACCTGCCAAAGAATGTATCAGAGACCATTTTCTCCTTTATGACATTTTTTTTTTAAATTTGAAATACATTTGGCTTGAGTTGTAGTTTTTGCTTTCTTGTTGCATTAGCTTTCCCTAGGAGACACTATTAAATGTTTAACAATTCCAGAAAGTCATCAAAGACAGACCAAAGCATGATTTCACTAAAGTCCAACTTGTTGACATAAGTGAGTTTTTTTTAAAGGGCTATGAGACCTGCTCCCGCCCCTACCCAGGGTCCCAAAGGTGAAATGCTTCTCAGCAGTGAAGGAGGGAGAGAAGATTTCTATAGCAACTTCACACAGGCAGGCTAATGCTCTTAACTTCATGTGATCCTTATTCTGCTGTGCTGCAAAAGTTTTCAGCTATATACACTAACAATCAGCAATTCTACAGCTCTATCTAGGAGTAAGGCCAGGGTTCTTCAGGGTCATAGAAACAGATAAAAGTTTGATACAAAGCAATAACTGTCAGCCCATTGTATGGCTCAAGGGAGGGGTGGTTGAAGCCTCCAGGAACTTCTTAAAGGGAAAAGAGGTTAAATAAGGGAGAGAGAGAGACTAAGTCATTGAAGATATTTAAGAGGAGAATATGTATGATCTTAAATGTACTAGGCAAAGAAGCTAAAGTTTAATTAAGGGTTCACTTGGGACAACACTTCTGTTGGCAGACTGGATCCTGGACACTCTTGTTCTCTATCTCTCTGAGAGCTACAGCTCAATAACTTCACACCTGCCATCATTCTTGTCCTTGGATACCTATGAATGTCTTAATTGAGTTCTCTTTGCCTGGATACTAACACTGATCAATTGTCTGCCAAGGAAGATAATTGCAGAGGGGCATTCTTCTAATTTTATTCAAAGACCTCATTGGGAGAGCAAAGGTATTTGCTGTGATTACTTTCTTTCCTGAATCATTAATTGCTTTGGGAAGTCATCCAATATACCAGTGTATAGGAGAAAATACTATACAATTACAATGTCTAGTAATTAATTAATACACTGTAGTGCTGTGGGAAGACTTACCTAGCTGTAATGTAAGGAAAGAACTCTTCACACAAGTGTCTGTAATGGGGATAGCTGACATATTAGGAAGGCAATATTCTGCATGGTCTTGCAGATCAGGTCGAGATATACATCTCTGGAGACAATATTACTCATAGCCTTGCTAAATGTGTATGGCCTTCAAGAGACAAGCAATTTCTGATGTATTGACCCTGAAGTATGCGCTGAACTCTCACTGCATTGTTCTGTGGTCCATAACAGAGTTTATTGAGGTTTATGACATAATACAGCTGAGGTGTTACCTATAGGAGCATGGGCAATTCCCAACTAGCTATGCAACCATGAAAAGAGGGAATGTGGAGGAAGAGAACATTCACTCATACAGTTTTTATTGCAGAGTCACACTTATAAACATCAGAAAGCACATACACATAAACAACCTTATTAAGGTTCAAATGGCTTCTCAGCACTTTGAATATTATTGTGTCTCCACATTAATAACTACCCACTTCAAAAAAAATAATCTTTCACTAAGGTTGAGAACAGTACAGATCTATGGTTACAAATATGACTATTTAAGGGGAATTTGACACCTAGCATTTTTGCAAACTAATAGTAATCAATTCACCCCTTAGGAATTTGCATCTCACCTCCCAGCTATAGGCTTTTAATCAGCCTTATGAGTTCAGCTATAAATTCCATCTTGGGAAAGGCCTCAAATCTAATAAGAAAGTTATGAGCACTCCACAGGAGCAATGGCATTATTACATCAGTGAGCACATTTTGCTTTGCTTGGTAGGTCATTCATTGTACGCAGAGTCCAGACTAGATAAGACCATTCATGTCTTTTCTTCTCCTGTGGTCTGCATAGCACCTTCCAATACTATGAATGGAAGTCAGATCAGAAGATCTATCTCTGTCACTCTGAAATGGATTTTTCTGTCTTGTAATGGAAGCATATTGTGCCTTCAGCAATAGGGTCAGACCATCTAGTTATGGTGGGCAACTAAGAACAATGGAGATGGTCACTGCAGTGTTGGAAACTTTTGGCGCTTTCTTAGCTTACAAATTACAGGGATATAGCACAGAAAATTTTTTTTACAAATGTACATGTTAACAAGTAGATTAAGTACAAATTCATGAATTAAACAGTGGATTCATGCATACAATTCTCAGAGAGATTATATTTTAAAAATTTGTTATTACTAATTGCCTAAAATATCAGTCCTCAAGACTGAGGCAATTTAGAAAATATCATCAGGCTGCATTAATAAACTTTTATTATGATATTATGCTCATTGAGTTAAAAAAGAACACACTGCAAAGTTCATTGCCTTCCCATGTACAGTTTATTACTTTTATTTCATCATTTCTTATTTCTTCTTCCTATCTCAATTAGCATTTCAGTATATATCTGTGCTAAGAATAATGAATGATGTTGCCATTTGGCAGGGGTTAAGTTAAAAGTTTGGGGAATGTGGTAATATGCAGAATAATATTTAAATGGTTTACCAAGTTATTATTCACAATAATAACTTGGTAACATAATCAAGTAAGTATGTAAGTTTGGTAACCAAATGTTGTTCCACTTTATGGAAGACATAAGAGGATGCTGAATGAGTTGAATTCACAATGTAATGCTGGCTGATTAATAAGAATTATGTTCTCTGAAGTATATTAAACCCATACCTGAATTGGTAGACTGGCAAAAATATTGACTCTAAGTAAATTTCCTGATTTTAAACTTATTTTGTGAGATCAATCTCTATTAATTGAAGTATTTAGTACAGGTTTTGGCTATCAGTAATTTCCTTTGGAATCTATGCAGTTGTTTATAAACCTTGTCATAGCATTTTTCATCTCTTTATTTCTCAGTGTATAAATGGCTGGGTTTAGAAGAGGTGTAAAAACAGAGTAAAACACAGCAAGAAATTTGTCCAACCAGGTAATACTGAGTGGGCACACATAGATGAAGATGCAGGGAACAAAGAAGATCATCACCACTGTGATGTGGGCACTGCATGTGGACAGAGCCTTAGATGCACCAGCTTTAGAGCTCTGGCGAACAGTAATAAGGATATATGTGTAAGAAATGAGTAACAGAATGAAGCAGGTTACACCCACAACCCCACAGTCAGCATTCATTAAAATATCCAAATCATGGGAATCCATGCAGGCTAGCTTGATTACCAATGGCATGTCACAGAAAAAACTATCTATTTCCTTGGGACCACAAAAAGGCAGCTCCACAATCACTACAAGATGACTCATGGCGTGCACAAAGCCAATAGTCCAGGAAGTCAACACCAGCCCAGTGCATCTTTTAAGGTTCATAATGGTGAAGTAGTGGAGTGGTTTGCAGATGGCCACATAGCGGTCATAAGCCATTACCACCAGCAGCACCATCTCTCCTGCAGCGATGCAATGGGCAAAGAAGACCTGGGACATGCAGCCTGCAAAGGAAATAGATTTGTTTTTTCTGAGAAAGTCTGCAATCATCTTAGGTGTGGTGACTGAGGAAAGCCACATATCAACAAAGGACAGGTTGGCCAACAAGAAGTACATGGGAGAATGGAGATGGGGGTCAGTGGTGATTAAGATCATGATGACAATATTTCCAGACACAATGAGCAGATAAAATATCAAAAATATTAGAAAGAGTAAGACTTGAAGATTCTGTGAGTGGGCGAGTCCCAAAATCACAAATTCTGACACCACAGACTGATTGCCTCCATCCATTTTACTTATGTGTCTTCAGAAACAACTGTGGGCAAAAGAAAGATAAATTAGAGAGATGTAGAAAATGATTTGACTCTTTGAATCTGATCTTCATATTAAAAGTTAACATCTGCTGGGTGGTGGTGTCACACACCTTTGATTCTGCCATCTGGAGGCAAGGCAGGCAGAGCTCCGTGAGTTTGAGGCCAACCTGGGCTACAGAGCTAGTTCCAGATCAACCAGAGTTGTTACACAGATCAAAACATTGTCTCAAAAAAGAAAAAAGAAGAAAGAAAGAAACAAAGGAAGGAAGGAAAGGAGGAAGTTAACATGTAACCTGAAACAGAAAAGCTAAATGTAAAGACAAGTCTTTGACAAACTTTCAAAGCATTGCTGTCCAAGTGAAAGCCAAGTCCAAGTCCAACTCCCCATGAAGAGAAGCATCAGCTGTGACTGTTATCCACATGCTCTATTAGATAACTATTGTACAGAGAGCAGTGAGGAAGCAGAACAGCAGTTTGAAAACATAAAAATGTGTGTGGTTTCACCTGAGAGAAACTTCTGTTCACTAGTAAAAAATGGTCTGAATATGTCACTGGCAAGCATAACACTTTATAATAGAAAAGAGGCTTATACTTTGGACCTGATAGAAATTACATTGATTCTCAGTACAAAGGTTCTTTTTAATTCTATTTAATTGTGACAGGGATAATGAATCAGTTGGTCACCAGTAGAGTCATTCCTGTGGTATCATTGAATTAACATATTTGTTCAAAGCTACAAAATTAGATGTTCTAAACCTCATTAGAGGTAAGCTGCACAGAATACCATGTAAGAAATATATGGTTTGAGACTGAGTGATAAAAAATAGAATCACAATATTTTGATAAGAAAATTGAGTTACCATTGTAAATACATATATAAGTGGTAACCAAAGAACAAGCAACTCATATTCAAACCTGAACTCTGAAAGTTACATTTAGTTCAGTTTTAGCAGTCAAAAAATATTGGTCTTGAATTCTATCAACTAATCTTCAGAATCCTCAGACTGAAATACTATAGTTTCCTGACATGAACAATATATAATCTATTATCTGCTTTCCCATTATGTCACTTACCTATTGGCCATCTATATTGTTACATAAACATGTAAGCAAAGGATGATTTTGTTAATCTTGGATGAATGTGAAGTTGAACTTTCAGTGAACAGCAGTTATTCACCTCAAAGCACAGGTGGAGTGCTGATGCTGATCGGAAATGGAAAGCACTCAAGCTGGACGATGGGACTTCATTGCCCATATTCCACCTTTAGTAATTCTCTTGGTGACTTTCACTCTTTTGGTCTTATTCTTTTATTCTATGAAATATCTATTGTGAAGGAATAGAGCAAGTGAACAATGAAAATTCTCTCATTATCATCAGAGTTAAATTCACCTTCTCTTTTATTAAGGTCTCCAACGGGTAAGGATGAAAAGAACTTTCTAAAGACATCAGGTAACACATCCATTTGCTATAGAAGCACAATAGTGGCTAAGAGCCTTGTATGCTAGAAATAAATGTGTGCACTTTTAGACATCACCAGATTTTCCAAGGAAAATATACTGGTATACCCAACAGGTATGTGAACCTTGAAAATTTTGATAATCCGAATTCTGCTTCTGAATTAGCTTCTTGGCATCCTGAAAATTAGCAGGATCAGTTTCACAAACCTATTCTCTGTCCTCTAGAACAACTTACTTACATGATATAAATTAATACTTCAGCTGTTTAATATAGAGATTTCCTTCAATATGAACATGCACACTCTCAAGAAAAAATTGGCCATTAAAAATGTAACCATTTAATAATTAAGTTGTATTTTGTTATTATTCAGAATCATGGAGGAATGATCTTTTCATTTATAAATATTAACCCATATTTAGCATTAAGCATTGATATTTAAATAAGATCTAATGTATATCTATCTAACAGTTAACAATATGTATACCTTTGCCTTATAATTATATTTCCAGACCTCCAAGTTTGGAGGTTTCTTCAACTACAAAATTAACGTACTTAAGTTGGTACTATATTGGGAAGGTTTAAAACAATACACAAAGAGAAATAAAGATTTTTCTGTATTTGTAATAAAATGATCCACAGGAATTATCTCTTGTATATTTTCCATGCATGTCTTAAAACAATATTGTTTGTACTGTTTTAGGCAAGGATTTTATTGTTCAGTGGAACACTTGAAGATTCTAAGTATGTAAATATATATATAACTTTTCTTTAAAATACTTGATACTTACATTTACTTTAAGCTGACCTACGCCTATTCAGTGAAATATGCAGATGCAAAGGACATATTTGTCATGCTGCATGTTTTCTAGAAATCTGACAAACATTTTTGTGCTTTCTTTTCTCATAACTGCTATACATATTTTCAGAGCCTAGATTCAGTAAAATGTTCTATTATTTCATTTGGACTCTTGGCTTTAACTTAATGGCAATTCTCATAGAAATTACTAACTTCAGTTTTTAGATGAATAATGTTGAAAAAACTCAATGAAGGAGAACACATCAAATTATTTTTAGGAGCATTTAAACAAACTATTCTTTTCTCTGACTGAAGATTTTTCCATGTAGGTAGTTTTGTATCAAAGTTCTAAACTCCATAATTGTGTCAATATTTGTATTTTTGTAAGCATTTGTGGATATAATTAGAATTAATCACTTTAATAGATACTATGTGATAGATCCCGATGACTTAGAATTGCACTGGAGTTGCTCCTAATATCTTGTTTGCTGGCAGACTACTTGATCTGATTTCTGAAATGAACAAGAATTATGACTCCTCTCACTTAACTTGTTATTATATTTACTCCCATTTCTGAGCTGAAAATGATCTTATCTACTGTGAACTCTAAGAAACAATGCTATTCCTGATCAAGACATGATATTTTTGGATAAGAAATCATGGATCTTCTGATACAAACACTAACACACTGAGGGTATGTCTTTTGGCAGCATATGCACAGATGTTAATTCACAGAAAATTCTGGTAGATTAAACGATAGTGAAATCATTTAATCCACTTCTAAAAATGACAGAAGATAGAAAATGTTCAAGTCCATATATAAGGGAATTGCTAGAAGAGATGCCTAGGAATATTCTGAGAATTTTCTTAAAGTAGAATATCAGAGAGATGAGATGATTTATACCAAACTCACATTTCTTCCTAGACTATATTTTCTTCCATTGGATGTATGCTTGAGAAGACATCAATTTCTTGAAGATGCAATCTCTTGGAAATACATCTTCTAAGCCTGAACTATATTCCCTTTCTGGAGTTGTCCCATGAGTGAATTGACTTGTTCTGTGTTCTGATCAAAATAGTAACCCTGAAAATAATTATCTTGGACGTCTCTCAGGGATTTCTTTGCTAAGAGCAATACCAAGTGCTACTTCTCCATGAAAATATAGAAGCATTGTTATTAGTCATCCAGTAATTGACAACATTACTCAATTTTTCTCAAAATTGACTTACTTGACTACTAAGAACCAATGAGAAGTTTTTAGCTGTCCTGATATGTTACTCTGTGTATCAATCATCTAATTGGTGTTTTATAGTTACAAGTGGCCATGTGCTGAACAGTGTGTGTTATGACCAGAATGAAAGTCATGCTATGAATGCAGCTCTGTAGAGCATAAGGTGGTGTCAAATCAGCAGTCTGTTGGTCTGATATGTGACTCTTCGTGACAGCCACAGATAAGAATTAGATATCAAGTCATTAAGACATCATTAGTTAAATATTTTTAAGTACTTTGAAAACAGTAGGATGTGTGTGTGTGTGTGTGTGTGTGTGTGTGTGTGTGTGTGTGTGTGTGTATGAGTCCTGGTATGTTATGGGAACTAGAACAACTTTGTGGAGGTAGTTCTCTCTGTCCACTTTTTCAAGTGTCCTGGGACTGAACTCAGGTTGCCACACTTGCACAGAAAGCCCTCTTATTTTTGCAGAATATTAGTATTCATAATTAATACTTGCTAGCATTTCAGAAGTAGGGGGTGAAAAGACTGTAGGATGAAGAGGATTGGGAAGTCTGTTGTGAGATTTTGTGTCCTAGAATAGAGATGAAAGATGTACCCATGGTCACATACTAATATGGCTGCTAAAATAAGACCTGAAATCTCAAGGGCCTCACTTCTAGACAAAGAATTACATGAGGTTAAATCATGTACAGAAAGCCAGGAGCAACTTTTTACAGAGATAAATGCCCTAATTAGTCATATACTACAAAGCAGTCAGTTCTGAAATCATGTGCACATGAAAAAAACTAAATGGTTAGCCTGTTGCATTTATATTTTATGCATACATATGTAAAAGTAATAAAGCAAAAGGAGCCATGGTTTTTGAGAGGGAGTGAAGGTGGATGCACATAGTAACTGTTGAGAAAGAGGACACTGGAGAGATTTTGTGAAGGAAAGGTAATGGGGAAGATGATATAACTGTATCTTTCACCCCAATATTTTTAAATTTGTGAATTTTGTATCATGAACCTCAATCACACTCTCTTCCAAGTCCTCCAAGTTCTACACCATACTCTTGTGGCTTTCCCCCAAGGCAGCAGCAGCAGCAGCAGCAGCAGAAGAAGAAGAAGGTGAAGAAGTGGAAGAGAAAGAGGGAGAAGAGGAAGAGGAAGAAGAGGAGGAGGAGGAGAAGCAGGAGGAGGAAGAGTCCAATTTGTGTTGCCCATATATTCAATGTAGCATGATCAAACTTTCAGTGTCCAGCCCTTTAAAGAAAACTGGTTCCAAGATCTCCTGAGCATATTGGGAGTGGGGGGGCAGTGAGAGGAGAGGGAGTTAGGAGAAAGAGAAAAAGAGGAGAGGAGAACATGTGGGACCAGGAAGATTTAGTCTGGGGACTAATAGATAAGAACAAACAAAACAAAACAAAACAAACAAAAAAGAGATACTATAATAGAGGGAGCCATTATAGGGTTGAAGAGAAAACTGACTCTACAGAAATGTACAGAGACCTACAAGGATGATCCCAATTAACAATCTGAGCAGCAGTGGAGAGGCTACCTTAAATGTTATTCCCTGATAATGAGATTGATAACTAATTTATATGCCATCATAGAGCCCTCATCTAGTAGCTGTTGGAAACAGAAGCAGACACCCACTGCTAAACACTGCGCCAAACTCCTGGAATCCAGTAGCAGAGAGGGAGGAATGATAAGAAAAGGGGTCAAGACCAGACTACAGAAACCCACAAAGAGCTGACCTGAACAAGGGGGAGCTCATGGATCCCCAGACTGATAGCTGGGAAACCAGCATTGGACTGACCCAGACCCCCTGAACATGGGTCTCAATTAGAAGGCCTGAGCAGTCTAAGCGACCTTTGATAGTGGAACTAGGATGTGTCCCTGGTGCAGTATTTCACACAGTGCATATTTTGTTTTTGCCTAAACAGTTTTACATGCAAATTCTCATTGCAACTATTTGTTAGTCTGGTTCAAGGTTTCTGGTTTCTGAAGCACCATAAGTACTGGACTATTGCTGAGACTTGTATCCTGCTGTTGTCCAGAGTCAGGGTGATGTTGCAGTTAGGCAGGGGATCTAGGGTCAGATTCCTTGCAAACTCTTGATTACTGCACACCACCACAGTTGGGATAATCTTTTTTTGTAAACTGTGAAGATGGGTTTCTGTTTTACCTCATCTATTTAAGGCACCTTCTGATTGGTTTAATAAAGAGTCAAATAGCTAGTAGCTAGATAGGAAGTGGTTAGGTAGGACTTCTAGGGAAAGATAGGAGCTCTGGGAATGAATCTGATGTGGAGGATTCATCAGCCAGATGGGAAGAAGTCAGACATATAGTACTGAGGAGAGGTATTGAGCCATGGGTCAAAGCATAGATTAATACAAACAGGTTAAGTTTTAAGAGCTAGTTGGGAATAAGCCAAGATTTCATAATTAATAGAAAGTTCAAAGAAATTCTTACTATATCCCATCCTCAGTGTCTGCCACCCTGAGTCTCTCTGGGGCCAACCCTTGTCCTTGGAGACTTTGGGCAACATCACTTAACACTTTCCATCTTCCAGAAGGGTAAGCAGCACAGGCTGCCTTGGAAGCTCCATGTTGGAGGCTGGTTGGTGGGCCTAGGGCTGGTCCTATTCTGTGATGACATGTTTCCCCTGGGAGCTCCAGGCCACTGTACACCACCCTGTCCTCAGTGCCAGCAAATAGAGCCCAACAGCTTATAGGCTGTGTACAGCACTGCTGTCTAGTGTTTTTCATTTTCCAGCAGGGAAAGCAGCACAGGCCATAGCTGAGATGGCTCTGTGCTGGGAGCTGGATGGTGGGCCTGGGACCTGGTGTTATGTGAGCTCCATGCTGTCACACATCCCTGTGACATCTGTTCTGGGAGCTCATCAGGCATGACCTTTGTGCTTGCAGTTTGCTGGCTGCAGTGTTAGAGCAAAGATTCAACCTTCTCCATGCTTTTCTGCCATCTTTCTTTCCAATTTTGTAAATTTACTTTTTATTTTACTATCTTTTATTATTATGTTTTCTTATTTTACATACCAATCCCAGTTCTCTCACCCTCCCACCTTTCCATGACCCCCGACCCCTTCCCATCCCATTTCCCACCCACTCCACAGGGAGGTTGATTCCTTCCAGTAGGGATCATCATAATCTGTCAAGTAATTTGGAGTAGGGTCTAGGACCTCCCTCCTGCCTCTAGATTAAGGGAGTATCCCTCCATGGGGAATGTGCTCCTAAAGTTCTTTTGTGCACCAGGAATACATCCTGGTTCCACTGTCAAAGGTCTCTTAGACTACCCAGGTCTTCTAATTGAGTCCTATGTTCAAGGGATCTGAGTCAGTCCAATGCTGGTTTCCCAGCTCTCAGTCTGAGGTCTATGTGCTCCCCCTTGTTCAGGTCAGCTCTCTCTGTGGGTTTCTATAGCTTGTTCTTGACCCCTTTTCTTATCATTCCTCTCTCTCTGCAACTGGATTCCAGGAGTTTGGCTCAGTGTTTAGCTATGGGTGTCTGCTTCTGTTCCTATGAGCTACTAGATGAGGGCTCTAGGATGGCATATAAGGTAGTCATCACTCTCATTACCAGGGAATGGCATTTAAGTTAGCCTCTCCACAGTTGTTCAGGTTGTTAGTTGTGGTCATCCTTGTGGGTCTGGACATTTCTCTAGAGTCAGTTTTCTCTTCAACCCTATAATGGCTCCCTCTATTATAGTATCTCTTTTCCTGCTCTGGTCTATTCATTCCTGGACTCAATCCTCCTGCTCCCTAAAAGCATCTTCCCATAAAACCATTTTTAAAAAAGTTGTTCTAGAACCACTAGGGACTCTACAGACTCCCTTTATGCCATGCCATTCTTCAGAGATTATATGTGTTTCTCAGTCTCCTAGGAGCTCTGTAATAGGTGCCAGTGATTGTTACCATCTTTGTTTTCTCCACTGTACCTTAATTAAAATAAAAATGTTAAGGAAAAAGATGCATGGATGGTTCAACATACAAAAATTCATCAATGTAATTCGTCATATAAAATAACTGAAAGGAAAAAAAAACAGGATTATCTCAATAGATGCTGAAAAATTCTTTGGGAAAAAACTAACACTCCTTCATGATAAAAGTATTGTAGAGATCAGGGATACAAGGAACATATCTAAACATAATAAAAACAATTTATAGGTAGCCTATAGACAATGTTATATAAAATGGAGAAAAACACAATGTAATTCCACTCAAATCAGGAACAAGACAAGGCTGGACACTCTCTCCATATCTATTTAATATAGGACTTGAAGTTCTAGCCAGGGCAATAAAACATCTGAAAGAGAACAAGGGGTTATAAATTGGAAAGGAAGTGAAAGTATGGCTATTTGCAGATGATATGATAGTATAAATACATGATACCAAAAATTCTACCAGGGAACACACACAGCTGATAAACACCTTCTTGAAGTGGCTGGATACAAGATTAACCAAAACAACAACAACAAAAACAGCAATGGCCTTCCTATATTCAAGTGATAAATGGATTATGAAAGAAATCAGGCAAACAATACCTTTCACAATAGTCACAAGTAACATAAAATATCTCGGGATAACTCCAACCAAGCTAGTAATAGGCCTGTGTGACAAGAACTTCAATTCTATGAAGAAAGAAATTAGAGATAGTATAAGAAGGTGGAAAAATCTCCCCACTTACAGATCAGTAGGTAATCAACAAATTCAATGCAATCTCCATCAAAATCCAACATAGTCTTTACAGACCTTGAAAGGACAATACTCCATTTCATCTAGAGAAACAAAAAACCCAAGAAAGCTAAACAATTCTGTGAAATAAAAAAAAAAAACATCTGGAAGTGTCACTGCCCCTGATTCCAAGCTTTCTTACAGATTTATAGTGATAAAAACTTCACAGTACTGACATTAAAAACAGACAAGTTAATCAGTGGAATTGATGACACAGGTATAAATCCACATACCTACAGATTCCCTATTTTGGGGGAAGAAAGGGCCAAAAATATACAATTGAAAAAAGAAAGCATCTTCAACATATGGTATTGGTCTAACTAGTTACCTCCATGTAGAAGAATGGAGATACACATTTATCAACCTGCACAAAACTGAAGTCCAAAGGCATCAAAACCTTCAACATAGAAACATACATTAAAACTGATAGAAGAGAATGTGGGTAATAGGCTTAAATGCATTGACACAGGAAATAATTTCTTGAGCAAAACACTAATAGTATAGGCACTAAGATCAATAATTAATAAATAGGACCTTACAAAACTGAAAAACTTCTGTAAGGCAAAGAACAAAGTTAATAGGACAAAACTTTAGCCTACAGAATAGAAAAAGATTTTGACTAATTTTACATCTACAGAGGGCTAATATCTAAAGTATATAAAGAATTCAAGAGACTAGACATCAAAAAACTGAATAACCCAATTAAAATGGGTACAAGTCTAAATAGAGAATTATCAGTAGATGAATTTCAAATAGCTGAGAAACAAAGCAATGTTCACTATCCTTAACCATCCAGAGAAATGGAAATAAAGACTACTTTGAGATTCCATCTTACACCTGTCAAAATGGATAAGATCAATAACACAAGTGACAGCTCATGCTGGTGATAATGTGGAACAAGGGGAACACTCCACTGCTGCTAGTAGGAGTGAAAACGTGTACAGCCAATCAATATGGTGGTTACTCATAATAGTGGGGATCAATTTATCTCAAAATCCAGTTACATTCCTCTAGAAAATATACCCAAAGGATACTCCATCCTACCACAAGGAGACTTGCTCAACTATATTTATAGAGGCTTTATTCATAATATCCAGAAACTGAAAACAAGCTTGATGTCTCTCAACCAGAGGATGTATAAAGAAATGTGGTATATTTATACAATAGAAAGGTATCATGAAATCTGCAGGCAAATGGATGTAGTTAGAAAATCATCCTGAGGTAACCCAGACCAAGATAGACAGCTACTGGATGTTCTCCTACAATCTACAGGCCCAGAGAGGCTAAGTTATAAGGAGAGGTGAAAGGGGGGACTCATGGGTCTCCCTGGAAAGGATAAATGGAATAGATTTTGCGGGAGGACTGGGGACAGGTGGGGATAATAACAGTAGGCAGGGGAAGGATGGAAGAGGAGAGAATGTTGAAGAGGTGACTGGAATTGGTAGGCTTTATGGAGCAATATGGAAATCTAGTGCAGTGGAAACTCCCTGGAATCTAAGATTCCTAATAATGACTGTTACAGAGCCTGATCACACCATCTTCTGTATCCAGACAAGTCTTTCAGTGGTTGGACTGGCACATAAACCCAACCACAAAACTGTCTACCTACAATTATTGCCATGACTGAAAGATGTGCTGTGATAGAGGTGATACATAAATTATGCATGTGGTAAATCAATGCTGGGTCTAAAATGAACCCTTGTCACATTAGGGAACCCATGCTTTACACTGCCTTGATGGCCTGGAACCAGAGGCTGAATAGCCCAGATACCTAGATTAGAATGGAATACCATTGAGCAAAAAAAAAAAAAAAAGTCAATATAATGATTCCCAATGATATTCTGATATACCTACAATACAGTGCCTGGCTCAGTTGTTATCAGCAACTGATTGGATCAGATACAGACCCACAGCCAAACATTAGGGAGGGGTCTTTTGGGACCCCTAACAGTGGGAATGGGGTGCCTGTGACTATTTTACCTGCTCTTAGGACTCTTGTTCTGAATGAGGGTTGCATCATTCAGACGTGAGTGGCCAGTGTTATTGTTATTTGTGCCATATTCACACAAATATCCTTTTCTGATGGGAAAAGGAAGACCAGTGTATATGGGGGGAGGGGTGGAGGTGGGACTGGTAGAAGTGGAGGGAGGAAAAACTGTGATTGGGATGTATTGTATAAGAGAAGAAAAAATAAATCACTTTGCTCACTGTTGAATATAAATATAACTATGCAAGTGGAGGTTAAAAAATAGGGAAAAAAGATAAAAGCAAACAAAAAGATATCAAACAATCCATTAAAATATGGGCTATGAATAAGAGCAGAGTCCCCAAAAGAAGAAGTAAAAGTGTCTAAGAAAAAACTTTTAAGATATCTTTAAAAGTTTTTGCTATCCCCCGAAATCAGAGGACCTCAAATCAAAACAGCTTTGACATTTCCATAGCAAAGATCCATCCAATGGCCAAGATCAACAAAATAAATGATAATAAATGTTGATGTGGTTGTAAGGAAAATGTAAACATCATTCATTGTTGGTGGGGTTGAAAACTGGTTTGTCACCTTAAGAAATCAGTGGAGAATTCTTTTTTTTTCTAAGTTTGTTGCTGTTGTTGTTATTGTTTTATTATTTTTTTTTATTATTTTACATATCTATCCCAGTTCCCTCTCCCTCTCTCCCATGACCCCTGATCACACTCCCATCCCATTCCCCTTGCCCCCACTCCACAGGGAGGGTGGAGTGATAAGAAAATTGGGGTAAGAGTATAATGGCTGTGTGTTGCTTGGTAAGAAATTTCCTTTGGACCTGGTCATGTGGCTACTTGGGATTTCCAGGTAAAATGTGTTTCTTGGTATTGGGAGCTGAAATAGGAATAGACATAAACATCTAAAGATGTTTGCAGTAGGTAGGAGAACAGAGTGTTCAAGCAGGCTGTGCTTATTTAGTCTCCTTGGAGTGGGGTAGAGAGTGAAGAGAGGTCACCCCAAAAGTTCTGCTATAGTTCTGGTGATGACACTTGGGAATTAGATTGATTTTCCTGGCCTGCTCAGCTGGTGTGTTTGCAGGGAAGGTCTGCTGGTGTTGGAGTCTGAGATAATGGGATGGTGTGGGAGAAGGAAGTTTGGAGAAGCTATTTGTGATTCCTGGGGTTGGGGTCAGAAGGACAGATGGAATGCTGCAGGTGTTCAGCTACAGGTCTAGGTGGAGACCATGAGGTGGTGGTGGTGGGTTAGGAATGGCTGTGCAGGAGGAGAGGTGAAGTTCTAAAATCAACTTACCTGTTTCCCCATAAGTATTGGCTTTTGGATTAGAAGGAGAAACAAACTACTCTTAAGGGCAGAACCCATGCCAATCAGTAGATGGCCAACAGAAAGCAAACTCAAAGGTATCTTTGGAGGTTCCCTATCTTATAATGTCATGTCATGGTTTCTAAAATAGTATTTTTAGTTTTACTTTTACTTCATTTAATTTTATTTATTCTTTACCTTACAGATTTGTTTATATGCTTCTTCCGGTTTTGTGGTTTTATGGGGTGTGTGAGTGAGTCTCTGCTCTGCATCTGTATCTATTTCTTGACCCTTAGATGCCTGTGTTTTATAAGGACAGACAAGAGGGAGGAACTGGCAGGAGTAGAGGGAAGGGAAAACATAATCAGAATGCAAAATAAAATTTATTTTAAACAAAACTAAAACAACAAAATCCCAAAAGTACAAAAGAGAAATAGAGTCCATTTGGTGCTTCCACCTACTTCCGAGAATAATGTGTGTCTTGAGGTGTGGTTACCGAGTGTTACTCTATTGAAGAAAATGATTTTCTGTTTCCCGGGTGGTTCAACCACAAAATAGCTTCTTGGCTAGG
Organism: Cricetiscus sungorus; assembly: GCA_030556225.1. Classification (NCBI taxonomy): domain Eukaryota; kingdom Metazoa; phylum Chordata; class Mammalia; order Rodentia; family Cricetidae; genus Cricetiscus; species Cricetiscus sungorus. The sequence goes on along the minus strand of JANBXA010000372.1, from coordinate 48,135,805 downwards.
GGTTGGACTTTGTGCTCATTTTGCCTTCTCTGTGCTTGGATTCTGTCTGGCTTAGGACTTGTGGATGTTGTTACAGTTTCTGTGACTTTGTATGTGTATCTCTTGTGTATGGAAAACACCACTTTCTTGAAGTCATCCACCACCTCTGGCTCTTACAATCTTTCCACCTCATCTTCAGCATAAATACCCAAGCACTGGGAGGAGGGTGTGATAAAGTCATCTCAGTTATGGCTGAGTGCTTCAAAATCTCTCTCTCTCTCTCTCTCTCTCTCTCTCTCTCTCTCTCTCTCTCTCTCTCTCTCTCTCTCTCTTGTCTCTTTCCTCCTCCTTCCTTCCCTCCCTTCTTTCCTCCCTCCCTCCCCCTCTCTCCTTCTCTGCACATTGCCCAGGTGTGGGCTTCTGCATTAATTACTGTTCCCTGCAAGAAAAAGCCTCTGTGATAAGGGTTGAGTGATGCACTGATTTATGCTATAGTTTATGTTATTAGGAGTCATTTTATTGTTATGTTCATTTAGTAGAATAATAGTAGCAGGTTTTCTCTAGGCCCACTACCCATTTAATCTCAGATTCTTGGTATCATTAACAGTATTAGCATGAGTTCCATTTCATTTTTAATAGAAAATATTTTTGGAGATTTTCATGTCTGTACTCTTTTAATACTACCTCCACCATTCCCTGCAGCCTTCTAACTGTTCTTGTTCCCCACATCTCCCACTGAGGTACTAGTATGCAATTTTCGAAGAAATGGTATTAAAGGTTAAAAATACATAAACATAAGTGATCAATAAAATTAAGTAGAATGTATTATCTTCACAGTCAGTCCTACTTAGAAGAGGGAGGATTGTCCAGTGTCACTCCATTGAGGAAAACTGATTTTCCATTTTTCAGTAGGTATCAGCTGAAAAATAGCCTCTTGGCTGGAGGTGGGACTTTGTGCCCAGTTTTTCTCCCCTGTCCTGGAATTTTTCCTGGCTTATGTTTGTGTTATCCCCTTGGGTCCTCTCAGGATACTGCACTGTGTTATGTAATAAAACTCCTTGCTCTGTACAGATCTTTATGGAGAACCTCTGAGTTCTAGCCACTATGTTCTCTCAAGGTTTAGGTTACACAGCAAGCAGGTAGGGCTGACTAATAGAATCTGGGGGCCAACAGATCAGTTCATACAGGTGTCCTTCTTCTCATGTTTTTTATTCCTCAAAAAAAGTGTTGTTCCCTTAACGTTCTCTTAAAAAGTTTCTCTCCAAAAGCTCTCTGATTCCACAATGTTTTCAGTTTATAACTCAAGCAGACAAAATTAGTAATTCTCCACCAGCAGCATGCATATCCCAGGGTCAGAAAAGTGGGAAAGATCTGACAAAGCAGGTCTCAGAGGGGACTTGACTTGTAAAATTTCCAGTGGCAAGGATTGCTGGAGTAAGGGGTTATGATTTGAAGACAGGCTAAGGAGTGCTAGTAGGAAAAACTACAGTTGTTGGTTAGTTAAGCTACAAGTTTGCAATTGATAAATATAGAAAAAAGGAAGAGATGCTATTATAGCTCTGTGCTTTCTCTGTCTTGGCTTTTGCTCTGGCTTTGCTGGTAGCTGGGAACACAGAATTTGTATTAACCATGCCAACCGATATATGCTATGGAAGGAACATGGTGACGTTTGATATATATTAGCATTTTTGCCAAATGTTAGCTGATTAAAAGGGACTTCTCAGCTCTATATCAAAGGGAAAATGCTAAGGCTATATATTGTGAGATCCTGAGGCTGCTGCTTCCAGCACCCAAGTGAGAAAGAATTTGCTTTCCCAGGGCCTTTTTGAGAATTCAAAGCACCCAGTATATATTCTATATATCAAGATTATACAGCCAAATGGAATCATCATCCTGACTTCCCACAGATGTATGTGCCCAGTAGATGGAATATTTTCATGAGATAAACACACACAAGCAGTGGGAATCAGCCAAAGCTATTCTTAGAGAAGAGATGAAGTGACTCCACCACCTGTTGAATAGTAGTTATCCTGCTGTATTTTTCATGGTCCTTGACAGATCTTCCCTGAGAAGACTGGGGTAGGGAATGCTGAGAATCTCTGACTTCTTACTTCTTACATTCTTTCCTCTGCTGAGGTCTCCATATCAGTGCATGCTAAAATCTGTTGCTAAAAGCCAAAAGAATGCTCAAGGTTCCATGTTCTGTCCATGTTCTTCCTTGCCTAGTATGCGATGGTATGTGGCACAGATTTCCCTTATTTTGGCCTTATACATTTTTTATGTGCTATTGAGAAATTTCCCTGTGCTAATGGAACATTAGTGTTTTTTTCTGGTGTGTTGGATATGTGGGGGTGTAGATTCTTGCATACCTTTTATCAGAGAATGGTCTTTATTTGGGAAATTCTCTTTGTTTAACCTTTTGTTTTATTCATTCATTTGGTGATGTACATTTGAGTAATTTATAGGTTTTTCCATTGGGCTGAATTCTGCTGAGAACAAATATTCCCAAGATTTTGTGTACTTTTACCCCCAATTTCTTTGGGGGTTTGCCTAGGAATAAGTTTACTGAGTAATAACCCGAGTTCTTTTAACATTTGGAGAAATTGCTGAAGTTCTTTAAAAGTCACTGTATTACATCATATCAATTCACTGTATTTTTCATTTTGAGAATTTCTCACACATTTGTAATGTAACCCATTCCCTTCCCCTCCTCTCCATTTCCTCTGCTGTCACCACACCACATTTCTTTCCCAATTTTATGTGCTTTCCCACTTTTAAAAAGTCATCAAATTCACTTGTATACACCATTATTTTATTATCTGAGGTTATATAGTATGCTACAGTTTTGTATGTAAAGGCAGTCGTGTATCAGTTTCTCCATCCATCTGTCCATCCATCCATCCATCCATCCATCCATCCGTTATGAGTTGCTTTTTCCCCTCAGGTCAGGTCCCACAGCCACACCAGCCCCAAATAACACACAGAGACTCTATATTAGATATACTTCTGTTGGCCTGAAGTATCATTTCTTATTGGTTAACTCTGTCTTAAATATTAACCCATTTCTATTAATCTAAGTACTTCCTATCTTATCAGAGAGAAGGACTGGAATTCTTCTCTCTCTGGCCTTCATCTTCAATCTCCTCCCTACTACTTCCTTTCACCTCCTTGTCTCCTAGTCCTGCCTATCTTGCTTTCCTATTGGCCAACAGTGCTTTATTCATTAACCAATACGAGAAACATATTTACAGAATGGCATCTCCCATCATCTCTTCTTTTCTGTCTAAAATAAATAGAAGGGGTTTAACCTTAGCATAGCAAAATATATTCACAACAGTTATCAAATAAAAATCACAGTTAACAATATTTAGTCCATTAACATTTAATAGGATTTAAAGAAATATTCTATCATGTATCCTATCTTTGTGAGTATAAAGTCCTATATGTAACTTATCTTTAATCCTAACTAATGAAAACTATAACCATAACTATCTGCCTTCAACTCCATCAAAGACCACAGAAAGATAATATATAAAGTCTAGAAATGACAGAGACAACTCACTGCTTGGTCAGTCACCCAAAGTTCTGTAATGTTCCATCTTCAGCCTATACAGGCCATAGTGTGTCTTTCATGAAGCAGGAACTCTGTAGTAATGTTCATCTTGCATCAGCAGTTACTTTCCTGTGGGTCCTGCATGTCCAGTTTATACTGAATAAAGTCAAACAGTCCAGACAAAAGCAGTATCTTGCCCAAATAGCTAGTCCTGACATATTGAAAGCAAACTTCACAATACCTTTCTTCAATGTTCATCTTTCTTTCTGATGCAGGTGGTGTTGCCAGGAGCAGTATGTCTCACTGTTAAGAAAAACCCTAAATCATTTTAAATGCCATATTCTGTGGGTCTTTGAAATGTTTAAAGAATGCCTATCCATCTCAAATATATCTCTATATACCTAGAAAACCTAACACTCTAAGTTTGACTATTATAGGTAACTATCTATATTCTGTACTAAATTATGCATTGCATTTCTAAATGAGCTATATAAACACAATATCTAAACAAGAGGAGAAATATACACATCACAAAATTGACCTTAAATTGTATCAATAAATGAAAATTCATTCCAAAACAAAGTATTCATTAGAAGACATAGAAATCCTGGCTGTAGTCTGCAAGGCTGCCTTGCCCCAACTGTTTTGAATGTTTGATCACCTGGGATGCTGTTTCAGGGGGTCTGGCTTGATCCAACCACATTAGTCTAGAAGGAATCCACAGCTTTTCATTTTCTGTGGAAACAAAAATAGATATCCTTTTCCACAATAATCTGTTCTTAGACTTACATTTTGAAGTCAAAGTATTAATTCAATTTATATATTTGAAGTCAAATATATAAATTAAATTAATCCAGCAGCATTTCTTTTTAATAGCTGTTATATCCTCAGCAGTCGAATGATACAAAGATACAATAAAATACCGTACAGTATCCAGATTCTCTCTGTGCTTCCCATCTTTACATGGCTTTTTTATTACTCTATGTCTTCTACTTGTTATTTTATTTTTGAAACAGGGTTTCTCTGAATAACTTTTATCTGTCCTGGAAATAATGCTGTATACCAGGTTTACTTTGAAATCACAGAGATCTGCTTGCCTCTGTCTCCTGAGTGCTGGAATTAAAGGAGTGTGTGACCACACCTGGCTACTCTCTTTTTATTCTTTTTTAAACCATTTTATTCTTTTTCTTTTTCTCTCCCAAGCCTATGTATAGTTTAAAAGACACTGTAAACATTTAGTGGCTTTTCTTAATCTGAATCTGTCTTTTCTGTAAATCTTTATCTTTTTGTGGGCACGAGTCTTTTATCTGGTAAACAACATTGCTAAAATGAAAGCCATAGCTGTGCTAGCCACAGACTATCTAAGATGGCTGGGGTAAGGTTATCACCAGAACTGAGAGCTGTGCTCACTGCCTTGGTCTATGCTGCCATCCAGCAGCATGCTACAGGCTTTGAGATGTGGTCACTGCCATTGCCATCTCTCCTACACACCATTCAGTTCTTAGCAGAGCTCTTTAAAAGCCTTATGGGCTTTTTTTTGCTGCTTATGTTGAGTCAGGAAACCTCCCTTAAAAGAGATGCACAATTTCACAATTTTCTGTTTCTGTCTAGCAAAACAGAGCCCAACTGAGAATAATGCTGCTACCAAGAAGCCTTGTTGTCTTTGTTCCTTTTGTTTCTAAAACCCATTTTTAAGCTTTTGTTAAATTTTAAGTGGAAGTTTTTATTAGACACATTATGAGTTGTTCCCCCCTCCCAGCGGAGGTCAGTCTCCCACAGCCACACCAGTCCCAAATAACACACAGAGACACTGTATTAGATATAATTCTGTTGGCCTGATACTATCATTTCTTATTGTCTAGCTCTGTCTTAAATATTAACCCATTTCTATTAATCTAAGTACTTCCACATGGACTTATCTTACCAGAGAGAGGGGCTGGCATTCTTCTCTCTCCGTCTTCCATCTTTAATCTCCTCTCTACTACTTCCTCTCTCTTCCTAGTCTCCTAGTTCCACCTATCTTGCTTTTCTATTGGACAACAGTGCTTTATTCATTTACCAATATGAGAAACATATTTACAGAAAGACATCTCCATCCATCCATCCATCCATCCATCCATCCATCCATCCATCCATCTAATACAGCACTAAACTGGTTCCAAAATATTTTAACAATAAGATGAGCATCTATTGTATGCCTGTTTGTCCCTTTGGTGTAGAACAAGGACTTCTAAGACTATATTATATAGTAATTTTATTTATATACCTGAGGAGCTTTTATGCTAATTTCAGTGGTGACTAGGATAATTCAAATTTTATCCAGTGTTTATCTTTTAAGTTTTAGATCAAATTATTTGCAAACTGAGATAATTTAACTCTTTTACGATTTTTAATCTACTCTATTTTATGTGTATGGGTATGCCTATATATTTATACATCACATGTGTGTAATGCCCACAGAGGTCAGAAGATGCCATTGCATTCCTTGTATTATGTGACAGCCTCCTCAGTGCTGGGATTAAAGGTGTGCATTACCACTGCTCATAAAGGTGTGTCCTTTTTATTCCTGGTTTTTTGACAGCTCTTATCTTGAAGTGGTGTTGAATTTTGCCAAATCTTGAGATGGCTAATAATGGTTGATCCTTTATAACATTTACATAATACATACTGAATTTTGTGTTGTAAGCCATAGTTACAACTCTGGAATGAATTAAACTTGATTATGGCACATGTTCTTTTCAAGGTATTGTTGAACCCTATTCTCAAGGGGCATATAAAGGATTTTGTGTGTTTGTTCATCAAGAAATTGGCATATAACTTTTGCTGCTATTATTTTTATAACTTTATCTAAATTTAGTATCAGGTTCATTTTTGGTTTGCAGAACAAGATTCAGTTTTCCTTTAAACTTTTACATGATTATTTTTGGGAACATTGATATTAATTGCTTTTGAAAAGCCTAGAAGACTTCAGAATTGCATCCATCTGGTCCTGGTTTGTCCTTGTTGGTTTAAATTTTACCACTGCTGCAATGTTTATGTCATGACAGAAAAGTGTATTCTTCTTAATTCAATTTTAGTAGGTCATAGTGCAATGGTTTTTTTACTTAAACTTTTCCAACATATTAGAGTATATGATTTTAAAATGCCTCCTAGTGATCCTCTGGATTTCAGTGTTTGTGTTGAAATAGTGCCTTTATTTTTCTGTTACTAATGTATTTTACATATTTATTTTTCTGAGGTTTTATAAAATATTTTCATCCTTCCATTAAGGAATTTTCATTTTGTAGATGCTTTGTATGGTTCCTTCCATTAATTTCAACTCAAATATTTATTAATTCTTTTACTCTGTCAATTTTGTTTTTGCCTTTCTACATGTGCCGTTAGGTTATCACTACAATACGTACATAGGCATGTATAAGCATAATCTTTACTCAAATAACCACTGCTGCAAATTATGCTATTAAATATGGCATGCTATTGGGCAATTTAAAGGTAGTTTAAAAATGCCTAGATGGTGAACCATCAAAACCAAAGGCTTTTTTAGTAGCTTTTCTTTATTTCTACATGATCATTCTGATAGGAGAAAATCTTGTTTTGGTCTCTTCTCAGAACCCCCTCCTATCACATATTTGAATATATGATAGAAAGCTATCTGAGAAAATCTTTATGTGTTCTAATAAAGAAAAGTACTGTCAGTCCAACATTCCATTACTGAATTCTCTGTTTGGTCCTTTAGTGAAAGCAACTATTTGCTAACCCCCAATTCTTCAGGGAATGGGTCTCTTTCACATTTTTCAAAATTTCATTCACAAGGTTCACAAATGAAGATTTTTGTCTCTTTTTATTTTCTTGTAGCAAGATAAGATTTTTCTATTCAATACCCAATAGAGAACTGGTTAAAAAAATATATATGTATATAAAGAACTCAAGAAACTAGACATTGACAAACCAAACAATCCAATTAAACATTGGGGTTGAGATCTAAACAAAGAATTCTCAATAGAGGTATCTTAGGTGGCTGAGAAACAAATGTTCATCATCTATAGCCTTCAGGAAAATGAAAATCAAACTATTTTAAGATTGTATCTTATACTTGTCAGGATGGCTAAGATCAGCAACACATAACAACTTATGCTGCCAATGTTGTGGAGCATAAGAACACTCCTCCACTGAAGGTGGGGGTGCAAACTCATATAATCACTTTGAAAACCAATGTGGTTCCTCAGAAAGCTGGGAATTGATCTACTTCAAGACCCAGGTATACAACTCTTGGGTGTATACACAAAAGGTGCTGCATACTACCAAAAGGACACTTGCTCAGCTCCTGGTCACAGTGGCTTTTATTCATAAGAACCAGAAACTGGAAACAACTTAGATGTCACTCAACTGAAGAATGAGTAAAGAAAATGTGTATATGAATTTACACAGAAAATACATAATGAGTAAAGCATGTGGGACTAGGAAAATTGAGTCATGGAAAGAATAGAGAGAGGAGGGAGAGAGAGAGAGAGAGAGAGAGAGAGAGAGAGAGAGAGAGAGAGAGAGAGAGAGAGAGAGAGAGAGAGAGAGAATAAGAGGGAGCCATTATAGGTTTGAAAAGAAAAGAAAACCTAGAGAAATGTCCAGAAACCCACTGACACCAACTAACAATTTGAGCAACAGTGGAAAGGCTACCATAAATGCCCTTCCCTGATAATGAGATCAACAACTAACTTATCCACCATCATAGAGCCCTCATCTCATAACTGATGGAAACAGAAGCAGACACCCACTGCTAAACACTGAGCAGAACTGGAATCCATATGCAGAGAGGGAGGACAAGACCATGCTACAGAGACCCACAGAGACAGCTGACCTGAACAAGGGGGAGCTCATGGACCCCAGACTGAAAGCAGGGAAACCAGCATTAGACAGACTCAGACCCTCTGAACATAGGGTTCTGTTAGAAGGCATGGACAGTCTAAGGGAACTCTGACAGTGGAACCAGGATGTATCCCTGGTGCAAAAAAGGACCTTGGGAGCACATTCCCCATGAGGGATACTCCCTTAACCTAGAGGTAGGAGGGAGGGCCTAGTCCCTACTCCAAATGACTGGACAGATTTTGTTGATCCCTCCTGGAAGACATCACTCTCCCTGTGGATTGTGGAGGGATGGGATGGGAGGGTGGTTGAAGGGCTTGGGAGGGAGGGAGATAGAAGGAATGGAGATTGATATGTAAAATAAAATAATACATCATGAAGTTTTTAGGTAAAAAAAGTAAAACTAGAAAAAATTATCTTGAGTAAGAAAACCTAGATCCAAAAAAATAATATGTACTCACTTATAAGTGGGTATTAGCTGTTAAGTAAAGAATAATCACACTTCAATTCATAGGCCCAGGACAGCCAAGTAACAAGGACAGCTCTAGGGGGATGCATGGATCTCCCTGGGAAGGTTTTGTGGATGGACTATGCATGGTTGGGGATGAGAACAGGAAGGATTATGTAGGCAAGGGAGGGATAGAGGAAGAGAGTATGGGGAGAGATGACTAAAATAGTTTGGAATTTATGGTGCTATGTGGAAACCTAGTGCAGTGGAAACTTCCAAGAACTTATGAGGACAACTCTAGCAAGGACTCCTAGTAATGGAATCTGAACCAGCCATCTTCTATAACCAGCTTGGTCTCCCTGTGGTGAATCTGGGACACAAACCCAGCCACAAAACCTTTGGCCCACAACTTTTCAGATGTGATGGGGCAATGGTGGCCCAGAGCTTGTGTGAGTTGCCAACCAAAGGCTGATCTAACTTGAGGCCCAAACCAAGATGCTGCCTGAATAGTGGATGGTCAGGAAGTGGAAGCTCGATAGCCCAAAGACCTGGGGTAGATCCAAGCATGACTGACAAAAAACAAATAAGCAAACAAAGCACAAAAGAAAAAAGGTCAATGAAATGATTCAGAGTGCTATTCTGCTATATTTATAAATAGGTGCCTAGCTTGAGTGTCATCATAGAGTTTCTCCAGCAGCTGATGGTAGCAGATGCAGAGACCCACAGCCAAACATTGGACAGAGCTTAGGAAACCCCATAGGAGAGGGGGAGAAAAGAAGGGATGGTTTTAGGAGCAAGTGGTATCAAGGACATCAGGAAGATGGCCCACAGAATCAACTAAGCAGGGCTCACAGGGGCTCACAGACTCTGAAGGGCCAATCATGGAGCCTAGGATTTCTGCATACATGCTGTGGATTAGCCCAGGATTTTGTGGAACTAAAAGTAGGAGTGGTGGCATCTCTGATTCTTTTGTCTGCTTTCAGGACTCTTTCCTCTTCCTTGGTTGCTTCATCCAGCCTTGATATGAAGGATTATGCCTAGTTTCATTGCATCTTGTTAGGCTGTGTTTAGTTAATATCTATGGGAGGCCTATTTTCAGGAGAGAAACAAAGGGCCAGTGGACATGGGGGAGAAGAGAGGGGAACTTGGAGAAGTGAAGGGATGGGAGATCATATTTAGGATATATTGTATGAGAGAAGAATAAATAAAAAGAATAAAAATATAGTTTTTTTTCCCCTAGGGTTAATGGAAACTTCAATCCTTCTAGCTAGCTTTCCCCAGAAGTTATTTAGGCTACTCTGAAGGAAAGGGCATTGTGGGTCAGACTCAGCACTAGACTTTACATGATACAATACTGATTTACCAAGCAAGATGAGCCCACTGGTATAAGAATAGCTTGGCTATCATGAGCTAACCAACTCTCTCCTATTTGGATTTAAGGTCAGCTCCACATAAGGAATACAGAATATAGTCAAATTGTGAGTATGTTTTCAGCATTCCAGATGGGGAAAATATTTAAAAATGTACAGTAAATATAAATTGTAAAGTTCTTATACTTAACAGTAACAAATAAGTAAAATTGAGGCAAATATGCATCCAACTGTTACTTAGTGTTATCTATATATCAAATGTACTTTTACCTACATTTCAGAATGCATAGCAGAATTGTTCACAAATCACATTATATTTCAAAATAGAATGTGAATCATGACACGTAAATTAATAAAAACAGTCTGAACCTTAAAAGGGGTGCTCTGAAATTTCATTTAACATAAACTAACCTTCTGTGTTAAATTGTAAAATTGTTTTTAGTGCATTGTTCAATGACATTTAACAAATGAATGCCAATGGGAAAATTATTTTCTGCATTCTTCAACTATAGAAAAATTCAAGTCTCTGTTACCAAAAGAATTTAATATATATTTAATGCATCATAGGCTTGAACAGACATCTAAAAATCATAAATATATTTTATTCATTCTACCATTTGTTGAATTTTTTCTATATTAAGAGAACAAAAGTTTTATATATATATATATGTACATATAATTTTGGCATTATTTCTATTATTGTTCTTATCACTGTATTTTAACATATCTTGAGAAACATTATTATACATTATTATGAAGCATATTATCATGCAAATGAAAATTTTAGGAATGTTTGAGTTGTCAAAGATCACATTTAAATTGTATTCACAAACAAATATTAGCATTGTATGAAACAATTGACCTGCTTTCTCTTTTGTAGAATTGTTGATATATATAATGAACTATACCAAGTATTGCAATGTGAAGAATTATCAAGGCAGGTTCTGGTCATTGTCTCAGAAAGGCTATAGTTCATGACTTATTAAAATTATAAACAATAATTTAGAGGATAAATTTTTATTATTGAAATTCAGATAATTAAGAAAAACAGCATTAGGTTTATTTATACAATTATTTCATTGTCATTAAGGTAATAAAAATTAAGCTAAATAAAGTCCACTGTTAATTGTGTGTAGTTTATAACTTTCGTTTTATTCTTTAACGAATTTTTTTCCCCATTTACTCTTCTGCAATAAGGTACAAACAATAATGTTGCCTTTTCCCAAAGGAGTGAATAAAAGGTTTGATATTGTTAGTGCAATACTTAAGTGAATTTTACAAATTAATGCTACTTGTAAGCCTCAGAAATACATTTGTGTCCTTTTTAATATTATTGCAGATATAAGAATCACTTGAATAATTTTCCAATAAGGAAGGGTCATTTTTAAAATATCAGAGATAATTTACATCATTCTATATGATTTAAAATATTCAATCTCCAAATTATATTAAGCTTATGATGTATCAGAGTATCTTAACTAATTGTACATACAATCTAAATACCCAAATTATCAATCTGTACTAATTTCAGCAAATTGTAGATTTGAAATAATTGCAGTGAATTTTCTTGGCATTATGTACTTTCCTTGTGATTCATGAAATAGCCTTTTAATTTCTTTATAGCATTTTTCATTTCTTTATTTCTCAGTGTGTAAATAGCTGGATTTAGGAGAGGTGCAATAAGAGTGTAAAATACAGCAAGAAATTTGTCCAACCAGATGATATCGAGGGGCCACACATAGATGAAAATGCAGGGAACAAAAAAGATCATCACTACTGTGATGTGGGCACTGCATGTGGACAGAGCCTTAGAAGCACCAGCTTTAGAGCTCTGGCGAACAGTGATAAGGATATAAGTGTAGGAAATGAGCAACAGAATAAAACAGGTTACAACTACAGCCCCACAGTTAGCATTCATGTAAATATCTAAGTAATGGGAATCTGTGCAGGATAACTTAATTATCAGTGGTATGTCGCAGAAGAAACTATCAATTTCCAGGTGCCCACAGAGAGGTAGCTTAACAACTGCCAAAAGCTGACTCATGGCATGCACAAAGGAAATGGTCCAGGAAGCTAATACCAGCCCAGTGCATCTTTTCAGGTTCATAATCGTGAAGTAGTGGAGCGGTTTGCAGATGGCCACATAGCGGTCATAAGCCATTACCACCAACATCATCATCTCTACTGCACCAACACAGTGGTCAAAGAAGACCTGACACATGCAGCCTTCAAATGAAATGATCTTTGGTTCCCTGAGAAAGTCTGTAATCATCTTAGGAGTGGTGACTGAAGAAAGCCACATATCAACAAAGGACAGGTTGGCCAAAAAGAAGTACATGGGAGAATGGAGATGTCGGTCAGTGGTTATTAAGAACATGACAATACTATTTCCAGATACTGCAAGCACATAAAGAATCAAAAACATCATGAAAAGTAAGAGCTGAAGATTCTGTGAGCGGGTAAGTCCCAGAAGCACAAATTCTGACACCACAGTCTGATTGACTTCATCCATTTTACTCAGGCTTTCTTTAGAAACAACCTGCAGATGAAGAAAGCTAAATTAGAGGGGTGTGAAAAATGACTTAACTAGTCACATCTGACCTTCACCTTGAATGCTAACATCTACACTTCAAATAGAAAAACATAATGCAAAGACAAGTCTTTGCCAGCTTTGAGAAATATCACCACTCAAGTGAAAGTGAATGAGCCAAGTCCAACTCTGCTTCTCTGAAGAGAAGCATCAGGTGTGTTATCCACTTGCTCTATCAGGAAATTCCTCTACAGAGAGCAGTGAGGAAGCAGGAAAGCAATTTGAAAACCTAACAATCTACATGGTTTTACCTGGGAGATGGTTTGTGTTCATCAGTGTAGTAAAAATTGGTCTGAATGTGTCACCAGCAATCATATCTATTACATAATAGAAATGAAGTTTATACTTTGGACCTGATAGGAAGTACATTAAATTTCAGTACAAAGTTTTGATGAGATCTTAACATATTTGTGCATCATGTTTAATGAATCAATTGATAACCAGTAGTCATTTCTGTGACATAACCGAGTTAAAACCTCAGATAGCAGAAACAGGATCTATTCCTGGTGCACAAAAGGACCTTGCGGACTCATCTCCCATGGAAGGATACCCCCTTAAACTAGAGACAGGAGAGAAGCCCTAGTCCCTACTTCAAATGACTTGACAGATTTACATGACCCAACCTGGATAGCATAGCCCTACAAGTGGAATGGGGGTGGTGGGATAGGAGGGGAGGGTGGCCAGGGTGTATGTCACAGGGGAAAGAGGGTAAGAGGGAGGGAGGGAGAAGAAACTGGGAATGACATGTAAAATTTTTAATTATATTATTAATAATAAAAAATAGATAAAAACAACATAAGGCAAAAAAACATTACGAAGACAGAAAAAAATGACATATTGGGGACAAGAAGAAAGGAAAAGTTATGGTTGAACAGTGACGTGTTTGTGTCTCAAGTTGACAAGGGGTCACTTGTGCTGGCTTGTTGTATGTCAAATTGACGCAAACTAATCATCTTGTCTCCACAAGACTGGCCTGTGCACAAACCTGAGATGTGTTTTCCTGATTGATGATTGACGTGGGAAGGCCCAGACTACTGTGGGTACTGGTAGTTCCGGGTGCTATAAGAAAGCCAACTGAGCAAGCCAAGAGAAACAATCCATTAAAACTCGTCTTCCCATTGCCTCTGCTCCAGTTCCTGACTCCAGACTTTGCCTTGAATTCCTGTCCTGGGCTCCCTCCATGATGAACTGTGAGATGAAATAAACCCTTTCCTCTTCAAAAAAAAATGTGGTTTGAAGTAAGCCATACAAAAACCATATAAAAATACCATTTTGGGGATACCCACAGAAACAGCTTATCTGAACTAGTGGGAGCTCACTGACTCTAGACTGACAGCAGGGGAATCTGCAAAGGAACAAACTAAGCCCTCTGAATGTGGGTGACAGTTGTATGGCTTAGGCAGTCTTTGGGGCCACTGGCAGTGGGACCAAGATTTATCCCTAGTGCTTGAACTGGCTTTTTGAAGCGCATTCTCTTTGGAGGGATACCTTGCTCAGATTGATATAGGGAGTAGGGCCTTGGCCCTGCCTCAAAAAGATGTGCCAGACTTCATTCCCCATGAGAAGCCTTACCCTCATCGAGGAGTGGATGAGGGGTGGGATGGGGGATCAGGAGGAAGTGCAATTGGTATATAAAGCAAGAAAAGATTATTTTAAAATTAAATGAAAAAGAAAACACAAAAATGAGAAACAGATATGCAGTTTGAGACTCATATAAAAATAAGAACCACAATATTTGGTTAGCAAAATTTTATCATAGAATTTATTTAGCTACACTGATTATCAATCTATTATTGAAAATACATGTAATAGTGATAACCAAAGACGAGGCAACTCATATTCAAACCTGAACTTTGAAAGTTAGATTTAATTCAGTTTTAGCAGTCAAAAAAAACTGACCTTGAATTTTATCAACTAGTTTTGAGAGGTTTTAGATCTTCAAACATTATAGTTTCCTGACATGGACAATGTTTCATTTAACTCATATGCTTTCTCATTTTGTCATTTACCTATTGATCATATGTGTTGTTTGAAGGAAGAAAATAAGTTATGTAAACATGTAAGCAAAGGGTGCTTTTAATGTCAAACTTGGATGGATGTGCAGGTGAACTTCCAGTAGTTATTCACCTCAAAGCACAGGTGGAATGCTTATAGTGATCTGTAATTGAAAACACTCAAACTGGTTGATGGGAAATCATTGCCCAGTTTCTCCCACCTTCAGTAATTGGTGATTTTCAATTTTTTAAGTATTAGTCTTTGAAATTACTGTGGTGAGGCAGGCATCTTTGCCAGCAGCGGCTCCCGGATAATACGACCACGTGGAAGTACTTAGATAAGTAGAAATGGGTTAATAATCAAGACAGAGCTAGCCCATAAACAACAATGGTAACTGGCCAACAGGATTGTATCAAATACAGAGTCTCTGCGTGTTATTTGGAGCTGGTGTGGCTATGGGCCCAGACTGGCAGCAGGCAGGAAGGAACAACCTGCTGTAACATGATATAATCTGCCATTTGATCTGTAATTCTTGTTTTTAAATTTGTGGCAATTCTCACAGAAAATGCTAACATTGGCTTTTAAATGAAAAAACAAAATCAACAAAGAACCCCAAACTATAATTATCACCATTTAAACCAAGTATTTTTTCTTTTTTTCTAAATATTTTTTCCACGTAGATTTTAATTAAAGTTCTAAAATCTGTAATAGTGACAATATTTTGTACTCTTATGAAAATTTGTGAATATAGTCAAAATTATTCACTTTAATAGATACCAGATGATAGGTCCTCATGACTTAGAGTAGTACTGTAGATAATCGTAATGCCTTGTTTGCTGATAAATTGCTTTAATCTGAATTTTGAGATAAACAGCAAGCTCACTTGACTTATTACATTTACTATTTCTAGGCTGAAAATTATTTTATATACAGTGCACTCCATGATTAAAATATACGCTATTTGGTTAAAATGCAGATAACTACTATGCAATATTAGCTGGTAGCTGCTTATACTTATCATTAGTTAAGAAATGATGATATTCTGATGTGGACACTAAAATACTGAGGGTGTGTCTTTTGGTCATGTGTGCCCTGATGTTTATCCCCATAAGTTGCTGTTGGATTAAGAGAGGTAGAGAAAACCCAATGATTTACTGCTAAAATGACAGAAGACAAAGACACATTGCTCAAGTCCACATATAATTGGAATTGATAAAAGAGATATATAGAAATGTTTCAAGAGTGATCTTAGAGAAGATTGTCAGAGAGATGAGATGATTGACCAAACTCACCAAAGTCAAGTTTTTCTCCAACATCATATTTTCTTCCATCTGATGTGTGCTTGTGCAGTCATCTGTCACACAGAGATGGTCTCTTGGAAGTACTTCTTCTCAGCCTAGCCTATATTCCCTGCCTGGAGTTGTCCCATGGGTGAATTGACTTGTTCCATGTCCTCAAAAAATGAGAACTCTGGCTATAATTATCTTGGACTCATCTTAGGGATTTCTCTGTTGAGAATTATACCAAGTGCTACAAATGAGTGTAAGTAAAGAGACATTCCTAGTAATCACCTCAGAGTTGATATTAGTCCATTTATTTATTTGTTATTTATTTATAAGTTATCTCATTGACTAATAATGAAAAGTGATGTTTTAGTTATCATGATATATACTATCTCTATATTATCAAAGTGAATACATTTTTATAGTTATTAAAGACTATGTGTTGAACAGTGTGAGATATGAACAAAATGAAAGCCATGTTGTGAATGTAGTTTCATAATGTATGGTGAGGCTGTGTCAAATTGGCAGGCAAGTTTGGTCTCTTTTTGGCATATTTCAGTCTTATCTGTAACTCCATGTGATGGTGGCAGGTATGAATTGGGTGTCAAATTATTGAAACACCATTAGGTTTGTATCCCATGCCATTTTGGGGAAACAAATGAACAAACAAAAAAACAAAGCAAAAAATACTGGAGAAATTACAATTATAGATCTCAAGATACATTATAGATTAATTGTAATCAAAATATCATGAAAATGACACAGAAACAAACAGTAGATCAATGAAACAATATAAAGACTAACTATAATTACTTGCCACTATAGTCATCTAATATTGACAATGATGTAAAATTACACATTGGAGAAAAACATCACCTTTAACAAATTGTCCTAGAAAAGCTGGACACCCCCATGCAGATGAGTGAAATTAGAT
Source organism: Cricetiscus sungorus (assembly GCA_030556225.1). Classification (NCBI taxonomy): domain Eukaryota; kingdom Metazoa; phylum Chordata; class Mammalia; order Rodentia; family Cricetidae; genus Cricetiscus; species Cricetiscus sungorus. The sequence goes on along the minus strand of JANBXA010000372.1, from coordinate 48,118,793 downwards.
CTTTATCACTTAGCACAACAAAGAACTCAAAATTGATATAACCTAAATATGTAAACTGAAATACTGTACCTTGGTAGAAGAAAAAAAGTCAGTACAGGATATGATAAACATATAGGAATAGACTTTCTGAATAGGATTCAACTTGCCCAGGAATCAAGGCCTAAAATTGGCAAGTAAGACTCAATAAAGACCAAAGAGCTTCTACACAGATTAAGAAATAATTAACTTAGAGAAATGTCCAGAGAATGGTAAGGAATCTTTGGTAGTTATACATCTGACAGAGGACTAATGTCTAGAATACATAAATAATTCTAAAAAGCAGACAGCCACTAGGAGTGGCTTTTTTTTAAAAACAGATCTTGCCTCAAGCTTATTTATAAAACAGCATAGGGTCTCTCCATTCACTGCCCCCCCCACGTCCCATGTGTTCTGGGGGACTTGTCCCTTCCCCTTTTTGTGAGGGGCCATATATGAATCTCTTAGAATACACCTTGTATCCTAGCTCCTTTGGTAGTGTGAATTATAGGTTGGTGATCCTTTGCTCTAGGTCTAAAATCTGTATATGAGTGAGTACATACCATGTTCTTCTTTTTGTGACTGGGTTATCTCATTCAGGATGGTTTCTTCAAGTTCCATCCACTTGCCTGCAAATTTCAAGATTCCATTATTTTTTCTGCAGAGTAGTATTCCATTGTGCAGATGTGCCACATCTTCTTTATCCATTCTTCAGTTGAGAGGCATCTAGGTTGCTTCTAGGTTCTTGCTATTACAAATAATGCTGCTATGAACATAGTTGAGCACATGTCTTTGTTGCATGGATGTGAGTCATTTGGGTATACACTTAAGAGGGAAAATGCATTGGTCCTGTGGTAAGCTAATTCCCATTTTCCTGAGGAACTGCCATACTGATCTCCAAAATTGTTATGAGTAGGTTTTTCTCTGCCGGTCTGTCTGGTCCCGCCGTCACACCAGCCCCCAATAATAATACACAGAGACACTATATTTGATATAATGCTGTTGGCCAGTTACTTGTTTCTTATCAGCTAGCTCTGTCTTAATGATTAACACATTTCTACTATTTTAAGATTTTCCACGTGGCTCATCTTACCGGCCAGCCAGCCAGCATGCTATTCTCTTTCGGCTCTCCATGTTGACTACTCCTTCCTACTTCCTTTTTCCTCCTAGTCTCCTAGCTCTGCCTATCTTGCTTCCCTATTGGCCAACAGTGCTTTATTCATTAATCAGTATGAGAAACATATTTACAGAATAACATCTTCCATCATCTCCTCTTTTCTGTCTAAAATAAAACAAAGGGTTTTAACCTTAACATAGCAAAATATATCACATAACAGTTATCAAATAAGAATCACAGTTAACAATATTTTGTCCATTAACATTTAGTAAGATTTAAGAAAATATTCCATGATCTATCCTATTGTGTGTCTAAAGTCCTATATGTAACTTATCTTTAATCCTAACTGAGGAAAACTATAACCAAAACTATATTCAACGCCTTCAAAGACCACAGAAGAATAATATATAAACTCTAGAAATGACAGAGAAAACTCGCCTGGTCAGTCACCCAAAGTTCTTCTGTAATGTTCCATCTTCAGCCCATACACCATAGTGTGTCTGGCAGACTCCTCAGCAAAGTAGGAAACTTTAAACTGTCCACCTGTATTGGCAGTTTGTCAGTCACTTTTCTCTCTGTCCTGCAGACTGTCTGGAAGACTGTTCCATGAAGCAGGAACTCTTTAACAAAGTCCATCTTGAATCAGTAGTCACTTTCCTGTAGGTTCTGTATGCCCAGTTTATACAGCATAAAATCAAACAATCCAGACAAGGGCAGTATCTTGTACAAATGGCTAGTCTTGCCATATCGAAAGCAAACTCCATAACGAGTTTCTTCGATGTCCATCTTCAATGTCATATCTGATGCAGGTAGTATTGCCAGGAGTATTTATGTCTCATTGTCAAGAAAAACCCTAAACCATTTTAAATGCCATATGCTGTAGGTCTTTGAAAGGTTTGAAGAATGCCTATTCATCTCAAATACATCTCTCTCTCTATATATATAGAAATCCTAACTCACCTAACTATAAGTTTTGACTATTATAGGTAGCTATCTATAATCTGCACTAATTTATACAATTACATTTCTAAATGAGCTATATAAACACAATACCTAAACAAGAGGAGAAATATACTTAATCACAAAATTGACCTTAAATTTGTATCAATAAATGAAAATCCTTTCCAAAACAAAGCATTCATATCTCCCTTTTTACCTTTAAAATGAATGCTTGTGGTCATTAACCATTTATTACCAAGCCCACTTAAATGAAAACAAACATTTATAAACAGTATTTGGGAACTTGGGCGTTGTTCTTTCCAAACTGCTTCCTGCTGGTAGGGGGCAGTGTCATGAGGGATTCTAAGAAGATGCAGAAATCCTGGCTGTAGTGGTCTGCAAGGCTGCTTTGTTCCATTGACGTTGCTTCAGGGGGTATTGCTTGATCAAACCACATTAGTCTGGAAGGAATCCACAGCTTTTCATTTTCTGTGGAAACAAAAATAGAAATCCTTTTCCCCAGTAACTTGTCCTTGAACTTAAATTTTGGAGTCAAAGCATTTTTAAAATATATATATATATATATATTGAATTAATCCAGCAGCATTTCTTTTATCACTTGTTATTATTTCCTTAGCAGTCAAACAATTTAAAGATAACACAATAGCATACAATATCCAAAGTTTCTCTGTGCTTTCCATCTTTACGTGGCTTTTTTATTACTCTATTTCTTCTACATCTATTTTTTTTTTTTATATTTTGAGACAGGGTTTCTCTGTGTAACTTTTATCTGTCCTGGAATTCACTCTGCATACCAGGTTTACTTTGAAATCACAGACATCTGCTTGCCTCTGTCTCCCGAGTGCTGGAATTAAAAGCGTGTGCCACCACACCCAGACACACTCTGTCTTTTTAAAACCATTTTATTATTTTCTTTTTCTCTCCCTAGCCTGCATATAGTTTAAAACACACTGTAAACCTTCATTGCCAGCCCTCATACACACCAATGAATTGTTAGCAGAGCTCTTTAAAAGCAATGCGTTTTTTTTTTTTTTTGGTTGCTTATGCAAATTTTGGAAACCTCCATTAAAGGAGCCACAAAAATATTTACTTGTTTTTCACAAAACAGAGTCCAACCCCCAAAAATGCTGCTACCAAAAAGTCTTGCTTGTTTTTCTTCCTTTGTTTCTAAAAACTATTTTTTAAGCTTTTGTTAAGTTTTAAGTGAAAGTTCTGAGTTCCACTTCTGTCACCAATTGTTACAAGTGGGTTTTTCCCTGCCAGCCAGTCTGGTCCCTCTGCCATGCCAGGCACCAATAACACACAGGGACTCTGTATTTGATATAATGCTGTTGGCCAGTTACTATCATTGTTTATCGGCTAGCTCTGTCTTAATGATTAACCCATTTCTACTATTCTAAGTATTTCCACGTGGCTCATCTTACCAGTCAGAGCGACTGGCATTCTACCTCTCGGGGCTCTCCATGTTGACTCCTCCTTCCTCTTAGTCTCCTAGTCCTGCCTATCTTTCTTTTCAATTGGCCAACAGTGTTTTATTCATTAACCAGTATGAGAAACATATTTACAGAATAACATCTTCCAGCATAGTTCTAACCCCCAACACAGGTGGAGACCCTCTGTTTGATCAGAAGACATGATGGCCACCAGAATTTAAGCCCCCAACTCTAGTGGAGAGCCCCTGCTCTACCACAGGCCATAACCAACAGAAGATCAGGGAGGAAACAGAAACTAAGGAACAAAACATCCATCCAATAAAAACAAAGTCAGAAATCAGCATCTAGACATATAATCACTATAAACCTATGTGTCTAGACACCAGCACAAGAACACAATTAACAACAGTCAATGCAATATGTTACCGCAGAGTCCATCTCTCATAAAACCACAGGTTCTGGATATTCCAACACAGCAAAAGCAAAAGAGGCCTAAAATCCAACTTTATGAAGATAACAGTTTCTTAAAGAGGAAATCAATAAATTCCGCAAAGAAATATAGAAAAGACAAATAATAGAGGAAATGAATAAATCCATCAAAGAACATTAAGAAAAACAAACAATTGAAGGAAACAAATAACTGTTCAAAACCTGAAGGTGAAAACATTAAAGAAAACACAAACAGGGAATTCTGGAAATGGAAAATCTAGGTAAGTGACTAGGAACTATAGCCCCAACCATCACCAAAAAAAAAAAAAAAAGAGACAAAAGAAAGAATTCCAGGTGTTGAACATATGATAGAAGAACTCAACATCAGTCAAAGTAAAGGTTAAATATTTTAAAAAATCCCTGACACTAAACACTTAAGATCTGGGACACTATGAAGAGACCAGACCTAAGAATAATAGAAATTGCTGCTGGCCAAGTCAGAGGCACCAGTTTTGGGAGCTTTGGGAGATCAGCTATTCGGTAAGTAAGGCACTGATGGTTGAATCTTAGATAGTCATGGTTCTGAGGGCTTAACTCCAGAATGTCTCTTGCTACTGCTGTGCCTTAATATGTTCACCACTGCAGTTTTTCTCTGGTGTCTGGCATGGTGTGAATGGGTATAGGAGATCCCCACTGCCTTTAATTTAGTGTTATTATCTCACGGAAATATCCCAGTCTGCTGGGCACTTTTACCTGTGGATTATTATGAAGATGATTTCCTCTTAATCTGTACTGTTTAACAGAAACAATGGTTTCTATACAGCAATAGTGTTAGTTTAAGTAGAATTTTGATGATTGGGGGTTTTTATATTTTTGGTTGTGAGCCTAGCCTTTAATGTCCGAGCCATCTCTCCAGCCCAACTGAGAGTTTTAAATAAACACAGTAAGGGATTGTGTGGGAAAATAAATATAGGTAAAATAAATATAGGTTTGCTCCTACCCTGATTAATCAGGGTTTGCAGAGTATAGAAAATAAGAACAAGGAAGTGTCCCAGAGCTAGTACTTAAGGGTTTCTCTCGAGGAGTTGTATGTGCTATGGCATTGATTAATGATTAAGAAAAATAGTTGTGTCCCAGCATCTAGGCTAGTTTATGTTCTTTTAATGTTAATGTTGCGAGATGTGTTCACAGGTTTTGGTGTGCATTATAGCTAAAACAAATCTTTAAATAATAGCTTAAAGTTAGGCTAAGTTGTTTTTGTTAATGTCTTTGAGGGGGAATTTAAAGCTTAGAAAGGCACACAGTTGAGTTGAGCAAGGAACTTGTTGAGGTCAAAAAACAAGTACAAAGGTAGCCTGGCTGTTATTAGCTGATGAGCCTTTCTTGGTAAGATAGATTGGTGATCAAAGGTGATGATTAATTCCTTGACCCATTTGTGCCCTCAGCTTCCTGAAAAAACAAACAAACAAACAAACAAACAACCAACCAAACCAACCAACCAACCAAAAAAACCCAACAAAACAAAACAAAAACTGTTGATGAAAGGGTATTCACTTTCAAAAATTTAAAATAGAGCTGTTTGACTGATTGTTTTTCACATATAAAAGTTTATATTTGTGTCAGGTGGTGGCAGCATATGCCTTCAATTTCAGGACTCATGAGACAGAGGCAGACAGACTTCTGTGAGTTCAAGGACAGCCTGGTCTACAAAGCTACACAAAGAAATCCTGACTTGAAAAAAACAAGTTTAGATTTGTGATTCTTTTAAGACTTTTTATAAGATTACCTTTTGAGGTAAATAATAAAGTGATTGCTCCTTCCCTTGTAATTGCAGACTGCAGCCTGGCAGCCAAAGAACTGGCTCGGAAAAATACCTTGCTTGCTTACACTCTGTTAATTTATAAGAAGTTGCTAGGATATGAATGTATGTGGGTTCTTGGGAATAATTTGTTTTTCACCTGTGATATGTAAAGTGAGTGTGTGTTTGTGTGTGTTTGTGTGTGTGTGTGTGTGTGTGTGTGTGTGTGTGTGTGTTATCCTTTTTCACTGGCCACAGAGAGTTAAGTTTTGCCCAACTTGCCAACCCAAGAGAATTAAGTTATACTCTCTCAGAAAGAAAAATCAAATTGAGTGATTAGTTTGCAAACTCTGGGGCTCCCCCTTAAACCCCGAGCTTCTGAAGGCTGGTTGACATGGCAGAAATATCTGTTATAAAATATATTATACACATAAACTACGATAGAAAAAGAGGCCATAAATTTGAGAGGGAGAGAGAGTGAAAAGTGGTGTGTGGAAGTGGTTGGAGCTAGAAAAGAGAAAAGGGAAAGTTACATTATAATTTCAAAAAAATTATTAGGAAAATAAGTATTTGTTATAGATTTTTCTTTGCAAGTCTGGTAGTACTCTGTGAATCTATATGGCCCTGGGTGTTCGTTCATTCAAAGATTTTTTTCTTAATCTTACCTATTTTTTTGTTATTCTTTTGCAATTTCTTATCTTGCACCAAATCCCAGTCCTCAGGATTCAGGGAATCCTGCAGGAGATGAGGCAGATTGTTAAACCAAAAAATATGGACATTAGCAGGAAACATGGCCCTTTGAATTAACTAAGCAAGGTACATATAAGCTTACCGAGACTGAAGCAACAAGCACAGAGCTTACACGTATTTACACCAGGTACTTTGCACACATATTATAGTTTTTAGCTTAATATATTTAATGTGATTATGAGAACTAGTGGATCTTTGACTCTTGTGCCTGCTCTTGGGATTATATTCCTCCTGTTGGGTTGCTGTATCCAACTTTTATATGACAGTTTTTGATTCATGTTATTATATTTTATTTTATTAAATTAGGTTATCTCTTAAAGGCCTGTTTTCTAATGAGAGTCATAAAGGGAGTAGATCTGGAGGAGAGGGGAAGGACGGGCCTGGAGGAGTAAAGAAAGGGGAAACTATTATAAAGGTATATTATTTGAGAAAAGAATATATTTTCTTTTTTTTAACTTTCTTTTTATTTATTCTTTGTGTCCTTAACATCATGCATATTGATCCCATTTATTTTCCTATTCTCTCATATCTACCCTCTGCTCTTACAATCCTCTCCAAATAATGTAAAGTTTAAGAGAGAGAGAGAGAGAGAGAGAGAGAGAGAGAGAGAGAGAGAGAGAGTTTGAGAAGTTTTTCCCCGCCAGTTCATCTGGTCCCACTGCTGAGCCAGCCCCAAATAACTTGCAGAGACTCTGTATTAGATATAATCCTGTGGGCCAATTACTAATTTCTTATCTGCTAGCTCTGTCTTAAATATTAACCCATTTCTATTAATCTAAGTACTTCCACATCGTGATGAGAGATGTTATTCTGTAAACACGTTTCTCATGATGGTTAAGTAATAAAGCATTGTTGGGCCAATGAGAAAGCAAGATAGGCGGGGCTAGGAAACAAGGAGGAAAGAGGAAGTAGTAAGGAAGAGTCAGCATGTAGAGATAGAGGAAGTAAGATGCTGGCCCGCTACTCCCCGATAAGATGACCACATGGAAATACTTAGATAAGTAGAAATGGGTTAATAACTAAGACAGAGCTAGCCCATAACCAATAATGGTAACTGGCCAACAGGACTGTATCAAAAACAGACTCTCTGAGTGTTATTTGGGGCAAGTGCGCCAGATCAGTGGCGGGCGGGCTGGCGGAAAACAACAAGCTACAGATGGCACCCAACCTGGGGCTATAAGAACTTTCACTTAAAATTTGATAAAAGCTTAAAAAGAGATTTTAAAAACAAAGGAATAGAGACTAACAAAACTTCTTGGTAGCAGTATTTTCTCGGTTGGGTTTGTTTTGCTGTAGACAGAGATTTGCGCGGCTCCTTTAAGGGAGGTTTCCAAAAATAACATAAGCGACAAAAAACCACATTGCTTTTAAAGAGCTCTGCTCACAATTCATTGGTGTGTATGAGAGCTACAATAAAGGTTTACACTGTGTTTTAAAAAAATATGCTGGCTTGGGAGAAAAAAAAAACCAGGATACAATGGTATAAAAAAAAAAAAAAGTAAAATGGATGGGGATGGTGGCGCATGCCATTAATCCCAGCATTCGGGAGGCAGAGGCAAACAGATCTCTGTGATTTCAAAGTAAACCTGGTATACAGAGGGAATTACAGGACAGATAAAATTTACACAGAAAAACCCTGTCTCAAAATATGTAAAAATAGAAGTAGAAGAAATAGTGTAATAAAACAGCCATGTAAAGATGGAAAGCACAGAGAAATTTTGTATACTATATGCGATTTTGTCTTTAAATTATTTGATTGCTGAGAAAATAACAACTATTGATACAAGAAATGCTGCTGGATTAAATCAATTTATATATTTTAAAAATGCTTTGACTCCAAAATTTAAGCCTAAGGACAAGTTATTGGGGAAAAGGATTTCTATTTTTGTTTCCACAGAAAATGAAAAGCTGTGGATTCCTTCCAGACTAATGTGGTTTGATCACGCCAGACCCCCTGAAACAGTGCCCCAAGTGATCTAACATTCAAAGAGGTTGAGACAAAGCCTTGCAAACTACAGCCAAGATTTCTGCATCTTCTTAGGATCCCCCTTGACAGTTCCCCCTACCAGCAGGAAGTAGTTTGGAAAGAACAACGCCCAAATTCCCAAATATTGTTTATAAATGTTTGTTTTCATTTAAATGGGCTTGGTTATAAATGGCTATAACCACAAGCAATCTTTTTAAAGGTAAAAAGGGAATTATGGTATAGATATGAATACTTTGCTTTAAAATGGATTTTCTTTTATTTGTACAATTTAAGGTCAATTTTGTAATATGTGTATTTCTCCTCTTGTTTAGGTATTGTGTTTATATAGCTCATTGGAAAATGTAACGTATAATTTAGTATAGATTAGAGAGTTACCTATGATAGTCAAAACTTGGAGTTAAGTTAGTTAGGATTTCTTGATATGCAGAGATGTATTTGAGATGAATAGATGAAAGGGCATTCTTCAAACCTTTCAAAGACCTACAGAATATGGCATTTAAAATGGTTTAGGGTTTTCTTGACAATGAGGCACAACTGCTCCTGGTAACACCACCTGCATCAGAAAGAAAGTTGGACATCGAAGAAATGTGTAATGAAGTTTGCTTCTAATATGGCAAGACTAGCCATTGGACAAGATACTGCTCTTGTCTAGACTGACTATATGCTGAATAAACTGGACATACAGGAACCACAGAAAAGTAACTGCTGATGCAAGATGGACATTGTTAAAGGAATTTTGCTTCATGGAAAAGGCAGCCAGACAGTCTACAGGACACAGAGAAAATTGACTGACAAACTGCCAATACAGGTGGACAGTTTAAAGTTTCCTGCTTTGCTGAAGAGTCTGCCAGACACACCCTGGCCTATGGGCTGAAGATGGAATATTACAGAAGAACTTTCGGTGACTGACCAGGCAGTGAGTTCTCTCAGTTTTCTCTGTCATTTCTAGAGTTTATATAATATCCTTCTATGGTCTTTGAAGGAGTTGAAGACAGATAGTTTTGGTTATAGATTTCCTTAGTTAGGATTAAAGATAAGTTACATATAGGAATTTAGGCTCACAAAGATTGGATAAATAATATTTTCTTTAAGTCTTACAAAATGTTAATGAACTAAATATTGTTAACTGTGATTCTTATTTGATAACTTTGTATGATATATTTTGCTATGTTAAGGTTAAACCCCTTCTTTTATTTTAGACAGAAAAGAGAAGATGATGGGAGATGTTATTCTGTAAATGTGTTTCTCATACTGGTTAATTAATAAAGCACTGTTGGGCCAACACGAAAGCAAGATAGGCGGGGCTAGGAGACAAGGAGGAAAGAGGAAGTAGTAAGAAGGAGTCAGCATGTAGAGCTAGAGGAAGCAAGATGCTGGGCCCGTCGCTCCCCGATAAGATGACCACATGGAAATACTTAGATAAGTAGAAATGGGTTAATAATTAAGACAGTGCTAGCCCATAAACAATAATGGTAACTGGCCAACAGTACTGTATCAAAAACAGAGTCTCAGTGTGTTATTTGGGGCTGGCGTGGCTGTGGTCCCAGACAGGTGGCAGGCAGGCTGGCAGAAAACATACATGCTACACACATCATCTTCCTCTCTCCTCGTCTCCTAGTCCCACCTATCCTGCTTTTTTATTGGCCAACAGTAATTTATTCATTAACCAAAATGAGAAACATATTTACAGAATGACATCTCCCACCCAGAGAGAGAGAGAGAGAGAGAGAGAGAGAGAGAGAGAGAGAGAGAGAGAGAGAAAAATGAAAAGAAATAAAAAGGGGGTAAATCTGGTCATGGAAGCTGTTTGAGAAACAGCAAATCATGCAGTAAACCTCTTTGCTTTACTTGCAAGTATTTGTTGTAAAGAAGCACTGATCTGGTTCGAGGTCTCTGGTTTCTATTACATTATCAATGATGGGCCCTCACTGAGACCCCTCTTGAATATCCTGTTGTAGCCCTGTGTTGTGTAGATCCTGCAGCTTTGAGTCTGCAGGACTATCCCCTTCAGGTTCTCCAATAGGCCATAGATAGGTTGGGTGTTGGGGTGGGCCAATTCTGGGTCTGGGTAGTTGCAGGGTTGGTCAGCCTGCCAGCACTTCAGCATATTCGCCAATAGAGTGAGATCTCTAGCATTGCACCAGGCCAGCTCTCCCACCCGCCCAACTGGTTGGTGTAGAACAGTTGCTGGAGTCCTGTTGTTGGCTATAGCTAGAAACTCCTGGCTGCATTTGCCCTCATGGCATAGGGTGGAGCTGTTGTTGAGTCCTCTTCTGGGCCAGGGCTCAATAATCTAATTTCAGTAAAAGGAAAAAATATAAATTCTTCATCGGAGAGTTTGTCAATCATATCAGGCACTCACCAATAATGGTTTCTCTGTTCAATTTTTTTTTCAGACAAATTTTTGTTATTAAGTGAGGTAATGATTGTCTCAAAGTTATTTTTTCTTAAATTTATTTCTTTGAGAGTTTGAACTTTAAAAATAGTTATGCAAATATTCACCTCTCCTCCAACTCTTTTCAAATCTATCTCTCTCCCATCCACCCAACTGTGTGTTTTCGTCAAAAATAAACAAAATAATCAAAATCAGATTCTGCTGCCCAAATATTCTTAGATTTTTTTTTCTACCAGATGTGTTCTTCCACTAGAGACTGGTAGACTTTTTAGTTTTAGAGAAATCCATATTAATATTTGTTGCTTGTAAAGGTTAGTTTCTCACTGAAGAAGTTTGTATGATTATAATTTATGCAATCTACTTGATTTGTGTCTGTCTTAGCACTTTTCAGCGCTAGATAAGGACCTATATTTAAGTTTGCTATGAGTTCATCTTAATTTGTGGATTTTGTGCATTGTTTTGTGTCTGATAGGAGATTCTAGCCTGCTCCAGCTTAGGCCTTGCTGATCTTGCTAAGTTGTGCAACCAAGAGCAAGGTCAAACCAGCTAAAAATTCCAACATGGAAAGAAGAGGAACTTCTATGGTCTCATCTCTAGTTGAGCAGTTATTTAAAACAGATAGCTGCTGAGGTGGCTACCTGCAGCTTTCCCATGTCCCAGTGGATAAGTCAACACTCATGTGCATATTGGCATCACTAATTGGACTCCAGGGGTTAATAAAAAGAGAGTGTGGCTTTAGATGATCCATGTATTAGAGGAAACTCTGGGGGAGTTGGAAAAAGGTGATATGGATAGATATGATTCAGACACATTGTACACATATATGAACCTTTTAAAAATAAAATTTAAGAAAATTGAAACTTGTTTCATAGCCCCAATATTTGTGTAACATATTAATGTATTTTAGGTAACAGAAATGTGATATTTTTGTGTAAGTTTTATGTAAATATAATCTTATTGAATTACTTCATCTTTGATAAATTGTTTCTACTTATATTAACATTTAGATAGGGTTTGATTGTTTCATTATATCCTTTCCTGCATGTGTTTACTTATTATAATACTTATTATAATTCTATCAGAAGATTCACATATTTAAAACTTAGTAGTTTAGAATATGCTGAAGCATGTAGTTTAGAAATTGTATTATAATTAATTGACCTATCTTTTCTATGTGAAATGATCTTTTTCTGTAGTAATATTCTTCCTTATGAAATTTACTTTGACTAATATTAATGTAATTGCTGAAGTTGCTCTTGATATATGTTACTATCATGTATAGCTTTTACTTTTTTTTTAATGGAACTCCTGCTTATGTAGCCTAATGTACATGAATCTAAGACTAGACTGACCAAGAACCTATGGGAAAACCAAATACTACCATTCTACTAAAAGAATGTAGTGATAAAATGACTATACTTATAGATCAGTGTCTTGCTCAGCCATCATCAGAGCAGCTTCTTTCTGCAGCAGATAGGAATGAATACTGAACTTCACAACAGAGAATAAGCAACTTTGGAACATTCAGCCCTAAATAGATTTCTCTATTTATCTCTGCCCTCATAGATCAGGACACTATTGAGAAGAGAAGGCATAAAGATATTAGGAATCATCTGGGACAGCAGACACAAGGAAACAAGGCCATATAGTTACTGTAGGACTGATACACATATGGAAAATCTGTAGTTCATAATTTTATTGAAATAAACAATAATTTAAGAGACAACATTAGTTATTGAAGTTCATATAATTGAGAAAATATTGCATGTGCTTATACAACAATTTTATTTTTATTAGGTAATATTATCAACACCAAATAGTATCTACTTGTACTTCTTGTACAGTCTATACTTTTTGTTTTATCCTTCCACAATTTTCTATTTGCTCTTTTTGAGAAAGTAGGAATAAGGTAAAAGTAATGTTCTTTCATTTTTACAAATGGATGTATATAATGCGGGATGTGAGAAGATAAAGAATAAATCTTTCATTTTGTTAGAACAATATTTAAATGACTTTTATAAAAAGGCATGTGTGAGCCTAACAAATACATTTAGGTTCTTTTTCATATTTACTGAAGATATAAAAATCCGGTTCATTAATTTTTCTCAGAAAGAAGGTTCAGCTTTTGAAAATTTCAAAAACAATTTAGTGTTCTATATTATTAAAATGTTTAGTCTCTAGAACTATATTAAACCTATCACATATCAAAATACTGAAATTAATTATAAATTTAAATCAAATACCCAAACTTATAACATCTATTATTTTTATTGAAATGAAATAGAAAATTATAGTGAATTTTCTGGGTTTTAAGTGTTTACCTTGTGATTCATGAAATAGCTTTTAAATCTCTTCAGAGCAGTTTTTATTTCTTTATTTCTTAGTGTATAAATGGCTGGATTTAGAAGAAGTGTAACAACAGAGTAAAACACAGCAACAAATTTGTCCAAACAGATGATATTGAGGGACCACACATAGATGAAGATGCAGGGAACAATAAATATCATCAGCACTGTGATGTGGGCACTGCATGTGGACAAAGCCTTAGATGCACAGCTTTAGAGCTCTGGCGAACAGTGATAAGGATATAAGTATAAGAAATAAGCAACAGATGAGCAGGTTACAACCACAACTCCACAGTCAGCGTTCATTAAAGTATCCAAATCATGGGAATCTGTGCAGGCTAGCTTGATTACCAGTGGCACTTCACAGAAGAAGCTGTCAGTTTCCAATGGGCCACAGAGAGGCAGCTGCAGAATTGCCACAAGCTGACTCATGGCGTGCACAAAGCCTGTAGTCCAGGAAGTCAACACCAACCCAGTGCATTTTTTTTTCAGGTTCATAATGGTGAAGTAGTGGAGTGGTTTGCAGATCGCCACATGGTGGTCATAAGCCATTGCCAGCCACAGCTCCATCTCTCCTGCAGCAATGCAATGGACAAAGAAGACCTGGGACATGCAGCCCTCAAAAGAAATGTTTTTGTGTTTCCTGAGAAAGTCTGTGATCACCTTAGGTGTGGTGACTGAGGAAAGCCATATATCGACCAAGGACAGGTTGGCCAGAAAGAAGTACATGGGAGAATGCAGATGGTGGTCAATGGTTATTAAGTTCATGATGACAATATTTCCCAACACAATGAATAAATAAAGTATCAAAAATATCACAAAAGGTACGACCTGTAGATTCTGTGGTTGGGTATTCCCCAAAGCACGAATTCTGATACCAAGGACTGGTTGCTTCCATCCATTTTATCCTCAGAAACAACCTGCAGAAAAGGAATGATTACATCTATACATCAAATAAATGTAAAGAGTAGTCTTCACCAAGTATGCTATCCAAAGTAAAAGCTCATGAGACATGACTAACTTTAACAGAAGTGGAGCATGTGAGGAAATTCAAATGAACAATGGTACAGAAATTTTCTCTGTATTAGGGGAATGAGGAACACAGTTCAGCAATCTGAGAGGGTGCTAATAATTATATTTTCGCTTTGATGGTTATTTTACCCACTAGTTCAATTTAAACAGAACGTGCACGTGGAACCAACAGTTTTTCACTACTCTACAAACACTAACCCATAGCCTCAAGGAAATGGTGATAAATTGTACTGAATTTCAATGCATAGGACGTTCTACAGTCTTACTATTTTTTCACTACAGGTAGTAATTCTTGTAAGACACAATGAAGTTTCTGTTATGCACTTCATATTATTAAATATTATCTTATGCTTCTGAAGATAATGTTATGATAATCCTTATGAGAGAACCTATAGAACATTTTAAAGGATACTTGAGTACATGATGATTTGGTTGTGAACATCATATTAATAATTAACATCAATTAAAATGCACCAGGGAATTTATTTGGTCAAGTAGACTAACAAGAAAAAAAAAGGCATTGAAGGTTAACATAAAAACAAATTAGCCAAACAGAAGGACAATTCAGATTCAAACAAACTTTATATAGGTTTAATCCTGTAACTGGAAAGTATTTATTTAAAATGATACCAATAAATAGTAATGAATCACTAAACTGAACAGTATTAGTGCTTTTTATTATAAACCATGTATTTATCTCCTGCATGCCTATCATCTATCTATCTATCTATCTATCTATCTATCTATCTATCTATCTATCTATCCTTTATATGTCTGTACGTCTATCTTCATCATCATTTGTCATCATTATCTATCATCTATTTATCTTCCATTTGCATCATGTATCTGTTGATCACTAATGTTACCTGAAAGATGAGAATATATTACACACACACACACACACACACACACACACACACACACACACATATATATATATATATATATATATATATATATATATATATAAATTGGGTCTTTGACTGATGACCTTGTATTAATGTCAGCTCAAAGATTCATTGAGAACTAATTATGTACTTTTAAATATAACAGTGTTGACACTGATAGGTAATATTGACAATACTCAAACTTCGTGGGGGAGAATAGTTGCAAATTATCTCTTACTTCACTAATTCCTTGGGTATTCTCTTCAAATTGTGTGTCTTACATATTGTGCCTTGTTAAATCTCTTGTGTGGGGAAGTGGATAAGTTGGCCAGGAGAACTCACCCATCATCTTGCATAATTTTACCTTTCCATTTACTGAGGAATAAAATGCATGGACTAAGGAACAAAGGAAAGAAATTAGGTGCAACACTTGCTATGGAAAAGGTGTATATTTGGTAAATATGCTTTAACTTGAAAAGAAACCAGTTTTCTAAGGAAAATATTCTAATATAATAGCAAACATATTTGTAGTCTCTGTAAAGGCTAAATAATCCAAATTCGCTTCAAACTAAGTTTTTCATCAATATGAAATTTACAGTATTTTCAAAATATAATTTTTTAACTTTTGGATAGTTTATGATAAAATAGTCAAGTCACACTCAATAAAGTGTGCCTGAGAAATAAATTTCTTAAAAGACAAGTATTGGGTTGGTCAGGCTATGGTTAAGAGGAAGGTTGGAAGCAGGAGAGAGGGGGAGAGTAATTAAAGAGATGTCTTGATGAGGGGGGCATTTGAGGCTTTGGGAGAAACCTAGTTGATGCTAGGGAAACTCCAAGAATCCATGAGAATGATCTCAGCTAAGACTCCTATCGGTAATGGAGAGGGTGCCTGATCTGATCTACTATACTCTATTGGTGAGGGAGTACCTTAATTGTCATCAGAGAGCCTCTATCTAGTAATTGATAAAAGCAGATGCAGAATCTCACAGTCAAGCAATGGGCTGAGCTAAAAGAACCATGCCAAAGAGAGGGAAAAAGAAAGTATTGTACAAGCTAGGGGTGTCAAGGTCATCACAAGGAACCCACTGAAACAACTAACCTGTACTCATAGGAACTCACAGAGCCTGCATGAGCCTGACTTAGTAACCATGGCTATACAGAAACAAATGGCATAATAAAGACCAGACTCTTTTTTACGAATGTAGCAACTATCTCACTTTTCATGTCTTTTTTTCAGAAAAAGTACGTAGAAATTTCAATTAAAGCATCTTTAAAATTCTTGAATTTGATATGGTTGGAATTCTTCTAGAAAATGCTAATATTGATTTAAATTTAATAATACTAAAAGAGACTCTTTTAGGAATATTGAAATGTTTTCATGTTGGGGCTAGAAAGATTGTTCAGTGGTCAAGAGCACTGACTTCTCTTAAAGAGTATCCAGCACCCATATAATGGCTCACAACTGTGTAACTGTAACCATCTGCAACTTGCAGGGGGATCTGATTTGTTCTGATATACACACAATACACAGACATTAGGTAGGCAAAACACCCATATATATAAAACAAAAAAAATATATATTCCTTCCTTTGTGTGGTTAGTGTTCCTGCAGAAAGTTTATATAAAATTTTCATGGCCCCACCTAGATAGCATGGCCCCACCTAGATAGTCCTACATGTGGGGGGATGGGAGGAGAGGGTGGTCAGGGTGCATGTGAGGGGGGAAAGAGGGTAAGAAGGAGGGAAGGAGGGAGGATGAGGAAACTGGGATCAACATGAACAGTTTTAAAATTATTGTATCAATAAAAATAAATAAATATATAATATTATCAACATTTGTACTTTTGCAAGCAATTAAGCATATATTAGTACTTATTGAAGTAGATTCTGTATGGTGTACTCTGATGTTGTTCAAAGAATATTCCAGAACTTATCGATGCTTTATATTTCTTGTATTTTTCATTTTATTTTTGCAATACCCAAGTGTCACATTACTTCTCACTAGATTGGTGATCCCTTTTATATCTCCCTCTATGCTGGAAGCATAGACTAGGCAACAACATGCCTGTCCTTCATCTTTATTGGTGATGTGAATAATTCTGAAAAATTGACTAACATTATCAATGCTGGGCTGACTAATAGAGGGTTTTACTTGTCTCTCTATTTACAAACACACAGCACTCAGTATCACTCTTAACAGAGAAATCCCTAAGAGATGTCCAAGGTAATTATTTCCAAGGTTCTCATTTTGTTTGGAACACAGAACAAGTGACATGGTTTGCCCATGAGACAATTACAGAAGTGGAGATTGGTCAGGCTGAACAGAAGACTGTTTATACACAATATGAATGTCTTCATAAGCACATATAAAATGGGAAGAAAAACCAACCCAAGAGAAAAATTATGAATTTGGTAAGTCAGTTCTCTGATATTCTTCTGTTAGGTAATTCTTAAAATATATATAGCTATCTCCTTTTACCAATACCCATTATGTGTTGAGCTGAGAATTGCTTATTTGTCTTTTGTCCTATCATTCTTTATCAGCTAATCCTTAAAGCAGTATACAGCCACCATTGTACATATTCCCTTCAATTTAACCAGACAAAATATTCTTAATTTAGAGTGAATAGTATATAAGATAACTTTCAGCATAGAAATAGGAAAATCATTTAAATTAAGTAAGAATAGACCTAACACATGCTTATTATAGAACTCAAATTTAAAGAAATCTGAAAATAAATGACTCCAGGGAGAAGGGGAGTAAGCAGCTCCCAGAGATGAGCTCCTTATTTTGTTTTCAAATGAAGAGTGGTCATCCCTGAATTCATATACAATAATAAAATTGGACTCAACAGGTTATGTGTGTATGTTTGTACATACAAATATATACATACATACATACATACATACACAAACATATAGGTAAGTATAATATCAAAAAATAAAAAAGAGGCTATCAACTTTAGTGGTGGTACAGGAAGGGTTTGGGAGGGATTTTAAAGAGGGAAATGAGGGTAGGAAGTGATGTAATTCTATTTCCATTAAATTTATATTTAAAAAGTACACCTCCTAAAAACAAAACAAAATAGACAAACACCTAACATCAACCAATCTGCTAGCAATGAAAACTATTAGAAGCTACTAAAATATCAGTCTTTAAATCATCATTATTTGTCACTCAATATTTATTAAATTCTATAAATATGACTATATTTGTAAAAACTTATGTATAAATATTGAGACTATTACATAGTTCAGCACTTTGATAGAAGAGCAACCAATATAGAAAAAGCATTACACATAGAAGAAAATGTTTGTTTCCTGTCATTATTGTTTGTTAATGTAAAAGCCAACATTAAAATTGTACCTAAGTTAAAGTAAAAAATTACAGTGACACTTTAATAGATTAAAGTATGTAATACGATCTAAAATACTAATAGGTCCTCGGTAAGAGAAGAAAAGGATGAAATGGTTGTTATGTTTCTGAAAGGAAATTTGCAGGCAAATGTCTTTTATATCTGTCTATCTCATAACTACTGAACAGGTATGTGTGAACTCAGGAAAGTGGCAAGTATTTTATAGAAAGGTCACATACATAGGCATGTATTTTATAGCAAAGGTATGTCTTACCTGATCTATCTATCTATCTATCTATCTATCTATCTATCTATCTATCTATCTATCTGTCATCTACCATCTATCTACTTAGCTATAATCTTTTATCTATATGTATATATAATGTTTTCTATGTGTGTGCCTACATAGTTTACACAAAGAGCTCAATTGAAGAGCAAAATAATTGCCTATAATTTCAAGAACCATTTTGTTAAAAATACACTAGAAAATATGATAAAAGGAGATAAGTCATGTATCACTGTACTCTGGATACTAAAAAGGTTTAATAATTCTCGTGCATATATTTTCTTTTATATCTTTACTACATGAGTGTGTAATACTTTGTAAGGTATTGTAGTATCTGGCACCGTGTTTACTAATGTCTCATTCACCATCTAGAAATGAAATATTCTGAGTAACATCATTAAAAGAGTTTCAGTGAAACATCAGAATGTATCATAAAGCAGGTATTAGATATTTTACACCCTCAGGAATATGATGCAGTGATGTCATACATCTGTAACACTAGAGGAGGCAATTTAAAAGGCATTACTTGAGACTTGGTTCTACTTTGCAGCAGAGGCCAAAAGGATATTCTAACACAGCTCTGAAATGAAATACACTTACTCCCTTAGGTAGTAATTCATTTCATGTGTGGGACAGTTATAGCATGACTTCCCAAATTTGTGCAAAACATAGAAAGTCACAGAAGACATGCTGAAGGAGACAGGGGAAAGTCAGGAAGATTCAACCTTGCCCACAAAAAAGGGCAACTGAGAAATTCTGAGAGTTGGAGAAATCATTTTCCTCAAAAAGGATTACATCAAGGAGTTATCTAATGCCAAATGCTCACTGACCCCTTACAATTTATATATACAAATAGTATTATTCAAAATGAGCAGGTTATGTTTAGGTATAAACATATACGCATGCTATATCAATTGCTGCAAGAAAAGAGGCCATCAATTTGAAAGAGAGCATGGAGGAAGTCTATTGCATGATTTGTAGAGAAGAAAAGGAAGGGACAAAGGGTGCAGTTACACTATAAGCTAAAAATATTTAAAAGAAATGGTTAAAACAAACAAAAACCAGAATCTGTTCTGGAAAATTTTCAGAGTGACCAGAAGCTGTCATGTGAAAAATCAAAATTATCAAGAAACATGAACTTCTTTCTGTATAATCAGTTTATTTTCCTTAGATATTTGGTAAATATTTGTAAGGTTCATGTGTTTAATTATCTGCTATCATTCTGCTATAGCAGATGGATGTGTTACCTGATGTCTTTTGAATTTTCTCGTTCTCATCCTCACCACACATGTCTGGGTCTTTGGAAAACAGGGATATAGAATAGTTCAGATGAGAGCATCAGGGAGCTCATTGTTCACCTGCTGTATTCCTCCCACCTAGAGATTACAAAGGACAAAAGATGATAAACCCAACAAGTTGAGAATAACTAAATGAGGTAGAAAAAGGAGGATTATTGCCCATCTATCAGCTTGAGTATTATCCATTAGATCAGTTTAACCACCCATCTATGCTTTGATGTGAATAACTGATAGTGAATGCATGATTTAACACTCATCCATGGCTGACAGTCAAAGAACAGCTATGCTAACAGTTGCATGTAATTTATTCTGTTCTTTAAAACAACAAAGATTATCAATAGACAGGTGATATGAAAAAATACACTGATGATAAATTTATGGTAAGTGGCATACTCATCTAAAGAATGTGCAATATTTCAACATGTAAGGATTCTCAATATCTATTGCTTCAAATTAAGAATAATATTTTCTATTCCTAAGATTGAACTAAATGTGAGTTTCAGACCTCATGTTTGTATATGTAAATACACTACTAAAAATTTTGCAATGATATTTTGTTAAAGAGTTTAGTTGAATAAGTATATTCAATGTTTACTAATAATATGTTTACTAATAATAACCGTGAACCTAGCTTAATATTCCTACCTGGTATTAGTGTGTATTTTATATGGTATTCTGTATGCTTTGCCACTGAGGTTACAAATTCTCTACCTCAGAGTTTTAAGATTAAACTTTTAAAAATTTATGTCACAAATATTATTTTAATGATGCCTTTGAAATCATAATTTGTGATTCCAAAATGGTAACATACTTCCTGATCATTTGTCCTGAAATTAAATGCAATTTCTGAATTTAAACCTCACTTTTAAATTCAGACCATGATTGCTAGTGACAAATTCAGACCATTTATTTAAGAAACCACACACATTTTTTTGGTTTTCACATTGCTGTCCTGCTTCCTCACTGCACATTTTTAGACAAATTCCGTGATATAGGATGTGTATAACAGTGACAGCCAATGGTTCTCTTTATGGGGAACTGCTCTTAGTTTTCACTTGGGCAGCAGTGACACTCGTATTTGCCTTAGATATTTCTTTATATTTATGCATTTATATTCTGGTTAGTTTTAAAGTGGATGTCGAGTTCTACAAAGGAAGTAGACTTCATTATATGACAGTTGATAGTCTTTCTTTCTTTGCAGGTTCCTTCTGAGGACATACTAAGTAAAATGGATGGAGGCAATCAGTCTGTGGTGTCAGAATTTATACTTTGGGGACTTGCCCACTCACAAAATCTTCAGGTCTTTCTCTTTGTGATGTTTTTGATAATTTATCTTCTCATTGTGTCAGGAAACATTATCATCCTTGTTTTAATCACCACTGACCGCCATCTCCATTCTCCCATGTACTTCTTGTTGGCCAATCTATCTTTTATTGATATGTGTCTTTCCTCAAACATTACTCCCAAGATGTTATCAGACTTTCTCATAGAAGAGAAGACCATTTCTTTTATTGGCTGCATGTCCCAGGTCTTCTTTGCCCATTGCATTGGTGCGGGGGAGATGGTGCTGCTGGTGGTAATGGCTTATGACCGCTATGTGGCCATCTGCAAACCACTCCACTACTTCTCCATTATGAACCTGAAAAGATGCACTGGGCTGGTGTTGATATCTTGGACTACCGGATTCATACATGGTATAAGTTACTTGGCAGTGGTTGCACAGCTGCCTTTTTGTGGTCCCAAGGAAATAGACAGTTTCTTCTGTGACATGCCATTGGTAATCAAGCTAGCATGCATGGATTACCATGATTTAAATACTTTAATGAATGTTGACTGTGGAGTTGTGGCTGTAACCTGCTTCATACTGTTGCTCATTTCCTACACATATATCCTTATCACTGTTCGCCAGAGCTCTAAAGCTGGTGCATCTAAGGCTCTGTCCACATGCAGTGCCCACATCACAGTGGTGATGATCTTCTTTTTGCCGTGCATCTTTATCTATGTGTGGCCCCTCAGTATCACCTGGTTGGACAAATTTCTTGCTGTGTTTTACTCTGTTTTTATACCTCTCCTAAACCCAGCTATTTACACATTGAGAAATAAAGACATGAAAAATGCTATGAAAAGGTTTATAAGCAAATTCCTGGGTCCCAGAAGAAATTTATAATATTCAGAAACATGTTTTATTTATTTCACATAATGATATTGACTGTATGAAATATATTGAAAAATCAGAAAATATGTTTATATGAAAAATTTTCCCAATTATCCAATGTAGATATAATTTAACATTTTAAAAACAGCATGGCATTTACTGTTCTACTAGAAGATCATTGTTAATTCTTTGTCTTAAATTCTAAATAAGATTTTTAATTATATTGGATTGCCAACAAAATATTCTTCTATGTTTTTACTAAAGTTTATTATACCATTTTTTTTGACCAAACTCTTGTGTTTATTGTTAGGAATGAATTCTTTGTAAATTTTTTCTGGTTATAATACTGTATCACACCATATATCCATTAATTGATTTCCTACTTTTGCGTTTTCAAATTTGAGTTATGAACTTGAATTTTCCTAAAATGTTTATCTATGAAATATGTGATCACTTCTGTTCAGAATGAAAATATCAAAGAATATGTGTTTGATTCTCTTCCCTTTTAATATCACATTACAGAATGTTGGTTTTGTTACATTTATTCCAAGAACTCAAGAACATTCAGAATATTTAATAAGCTTACTAGTTTCATTGAAAGAAAGGACACTGTCCTTTTTAATAAATGTAATGGTCATTTTTGTGATGATTTTATGTATTTGTGCTTCAACTTTATGCTCACCATTACCTTATTGATCCTCATAATGACTCTTTTTGGAGGGAAAGCCTTTATTATTATTATTTAAAACCATATTTCCAGTCTGCTACAGAGTTCAATGTATTTAGAAGCTGGGAGATGGTTATGTGTTTGTTTAAACCATGTATTAAAAATAGATTATTTTCTCATACAATATATTCTTATTACAGTTTCCTGCCCCTTTACTTGTTCCCTCCCCATCTCCACTCTTACTGGATACTCCCTTTAAGTGATAGTAAAAAACATAACAAAATAGTATATAAAAACATGAAACAACATTCATTAGTTCAAAGTTGGACACTGGAAAGCAACAGAAGGGAAATTTCTTTTTAGAATCAGAGACCCTCTTTTTCACACACTCAGGAGTCACATAAAATTACTATGCTGAAATCTATAATATTAACAGGCAGAGGAATTGGTACAGACTCATGAAGAGCCTGTGCTTGCTGCTTTAGTCTTTGTTAGTTCATGTAAGCTTTTTCTCAGTTGACTTAAAGGGCCTTGAGCTCTTGGTGCTCTCCAACCTCTCTGGATCTTACACTCTTTCTGCATTCTTTTTCCGTGCTTCCTGAGCTCTGAGGGAAAGAGCTCTATGTTCCCAGGGCATACTTGTTGCACACTGTCTGACTGTGGGTCTTTATATTTGTTCCTATGTACTGCATGATGAAGCTTCTCCAATAATGCCTGAATAAGGTAATGATCTATGAGTATATGAGTATTGAAGAATATCATTAAAATTAATTTGTTTTTAACATTACATTTTTTGACCTATGGAATTTGCTTTTCCTTAGGTCTCTGGACTACATGGTCTCTGGTTCATTGTTGGCTATGAGTTCCATCTTATTGGGAGATCCAAAGTTAAATCAGACATTCATTGTTTAATCCCACAAATTTTGTGGCATCATTGCTTAATCACATTTTGCAAGAAGTACAGAGTGTGAATCAATTTTTTTTTGTAACTGGGTTGGTGTTTATGTTCTTTTGGTAGCCCAAAGAGTATCTTCCCATACCTAAGAAACTAGATGCAGTTAAATGTTCTATGTAGGTCCAGGTTGGCCTCTCCATGTTTAATGAATTGTGTGGGTATTGTTTACTATCCATTTGTAGAGAGCAGTCTAATATAGTGGCAAATGTCTGAGGTTTTTTTTTCTTTTTGGTTTGGATTTCCATGGAACCCTGATAGGCAAGAACTCCAATATATAACCAAGTTCCAAAAAAAAAAGAAACTTCATTTGATGACAAGAGATGACCAGTTGATACTCTCACATTATTTGAAGAATTTATTAGGGTTTTCTTTAAATATTTTAGGAAATTTCTATTGTATTATATTTCCCACATCCACAAATTCAATTCCAGTTGTTTCTTCCCTCATTACTTTCTCAACCCTATCTCCCCTTCCAACCTTATCCTTTCACTTTCATCTCCCCCACCATCCTGCTAACCTGTAAAATCTTTTTTATTTTTCCATCCTAAAGAGATCCAAGTGTTCCTCCCATCCCCAGTCCCTTCCACTAAACTTGACCTCTCTGGGACTACATATTGTAGCTTGGTTAGTCTTTATTTAATGGCTAATATACACAAATAGGTAAATATATACCATATTTATATTTCTGGGTCTGGGTAACCTCACTCAACATGATTTTCTTTTCTAGTTCTATTCATTTGCTAGCTATTTTCATGATTTCACTTTTCAAAATAAGCTGAGCAATACTGCATTGTGTAAATGTGCCACATTTTCCCCTATTCTTCTGTTGTGAGATATCTAAGCTGTTTCTAGTTTCTGGATTTTATTAATAGAGCAGCAATGCACATGTTTGAACAAGTGTCCTCATTGTAAGATAAAGTGTCCTTTGGTTATTGCCATAGTGGCTGTACAAGTTTGTACTCCACCAGCAATGGAAGAGTACTGCCCTTACTTGACACCCTCATCAGCATGAGCTGTCACTTAGCCATTCTACCAGGTTGTAACATGAAATCTCAAGGTTGTTCTTATTTCCATTTCACTGATGGTTAAGAATGTTGAACATTTATTTAAGTGTTTCTCAGTTATTTGAGCCCCTTCAATTGAGAATTCTCTGTTTAGATCCATATCCTATTTTTAAGAAGTTGTATTATTATTTTGATATCTAATTTTTGAGTTCTTTATATATTTTGGATATTAGTCCTCTAAAGGATGTGGAATTGGTAAAAATTTTCTTTTGTAACAGGAAAAAAATAATACCCCGAGATTGATATTGGGATTCAAGCTTTAAATGGAAGTTCAGAAAAGCAAAGCAGATGACCAATATCTCTTACCTCTATCACAGACTGAATATGCTGATTCTGTCTCCATGAGCTCTCACTCTGTCTCAGACTGTCACCTCTCCACAGAATTAATTCCACCTATTGAATGCTTGCTCCCCTCTTTCCTAGCTCTGTAGTTCTGGTTAAGTGTTTGAGCTACCATTATCTTTTAGACTGATTCACTCTTGTGTAGATCTGGGTGGCCTTGAACTCACAGAGATCAACATACCTCTTAATCCTGAGTCCTAGGATTAAAATTGTGTACCACCATCATCTGGCTTCTGGCTTTTGTGATTAAAGGTGTATATCATCCCTGCCTGATATCTATAGCTTGAAGTTGACTTTGCTTTTCTTAATCCTCAGTCAAGCTTTAATAAATCATAGAGAATTTATCACTACACTTTCATATTCTGTAGGTTTTTTGTATTATTGACTATGTTCTCTGTCTTACAGAAGATTTTCACTTTCATGAGGTCCCATTTATTGTCTATCTTAATGCGTGTGCTAACGGTTTTCTATTCAGAAAGCATTCTCCTGTTTCCATGAGTTCAAGGCTACTCCCATTTTCTGTTCTTTAAGTGTTATTGTGTCAGTTTTTATGTTGAGGTCTTTGATCCATTTGAAGTTGAGTTTTGTACAGAGTGATGAGGATGAACTTATCTGTATTCTTCTACATGCAGCTATCTCATTCTTCATGGTGCCATTCATCACCATTCGTTGATACTGCAGTTCAATTTTATTTGCTTCATTGCTGGTCTCAGCTGTCCAGGTTCTGGTGAGCTGAGCATGGATTCAGATGGGCTATGGTCCATTTTTTGGAAAGAGGCAAGCAGAACCTCTCCAGATGGTTATTACCATGTACTTGTTGTTACATCTTCCTAGGTCACAAGAGGTAGCCCCATAGTCAGTCCTTGACTAGGGTACCTGATTATGAGCCGCAATATTTCCCTTGACATCTTTTTTTTAAAAAAATAAATAAATGCCATATTAAAAACATGCTGAGGGACAGTCTTATTCAGACCCATATTCTACCCACTCTTTGTATTTATCAGTTTGTTCTTTGAGTTGAGCATAGAACTCTTAATCCTAGGGTTGTGGGTTTCAGCCCCACATTGGGCACCATTTTGTGGGACCAGACTGGCTGGAAACTGCTCATAACAAAATGACACCTACATTGTGGGTACTAAGAACTTCCACTTAAAACTGACAAAAGCTTCTTAAAAAGGCATTTTAGAAACAAAAGAACTAAGAAAAGTAAGTCTTCTTGGTAGCAGCAATTTTCTCAGTTGGTCTCTGTTTTGCTGAAGACAACCAGCGACTGGTACAGCTCCTTTAACAGAGCCTTCCTGACTCTCCATAAGTGACCAAAAACCACAGGGCTCTTTTAAGAAGCCCTGCTATCAGATCTATGGTGGGTACGAGCAGCTGGCAGTGGCAGTGACCACATCTCCAAGCCGCAGCATGCTACTTGACGGCACCATAGACCAAGTGGTTGGCACAGCTCCCAATGCTGGCAGTAAATGTATCCCCACCATCTTGGATAGATGGCAGCTAAAACAGCTGTGGCTTTCATTATAACAATTTTGTCATTTAGCAGATAAGAGACTCGTGGCTACAAAAAGATAAAGATTTACAATAAAGACAGATTAAGATAAAGAAAAATGTTTAAAGGTTTAGTGTGTTTTAAAATATACATAGGCTTTTGAGAGAAAATAGGATGAAGTGGTTTAAATAAATAGAAAGAAAAACAAGGCTAGAAAGAACATGTGTAGTTTTAATATTAACATTACCTACTTATCTACTTAATGTATACTTAAGAATATGTTAATTTCACTTCCCATAATTGTTTGTTTAAATAAGCCCATATTTTAACCATTGGAGTCTCATAATTTTTATAAGAAATATCTGTTAATATTACTGTTGTCTTATTTAGATAAAGATGCTAATGAAGTGTCACTACACACATATATGTACATTTTATTTAACAAGGAAAATAACATGATAGCTGATGGGAGATGTTATTCTGTAAATATGTTTCTCATACTGGTTAATGAATAAGGCAATGTTGGCCAATAGGAAAGCAAGATAGGCGGGACTAGGAGACAAGGAGGATTCGAGGAAGTAGTTGGGAGGAGTCAGCATGTAGGGACCAGAGACAATAGAGGCCCGCTGTCAGGTAAAATGAGACCAATGGAAATACTTAGATTAATAGAAATGAGTTAATCATTAAGACAGAGCTAGCTGATAAGAAATTAGTAACTGGCCACCAGCATTGTATCAAATACAGAATCTCTGTGTGTTATTTGGGGCTGGCCCCTTCCGAGACCAGACCAGTGGAAAAACCTTACTCCTACAGATAGCTGTTGCAGTAATTGTTGATAAGTTAGGTATGTCATTTGGGGACAGGGGGAAACTATGTGATATTTTTATTTTGCGATCAGAATAATTTGTTGCAATTCCATCTCTAGTAAAATTATTTGAAATATATACTCCCTAGTTTTCTAAAACAATAGCAGAAATGTTTGTATTACATGGAGTTAATATTTGTGGCATCTACTTCATACTTGCCAGTATCATATATAGTTACAGAGCACACTAAACATTATTAGTCATGTGACCAAAATTAGACACAGATTTGTTATGTATTTAGAATTATTTTCACAGCATGGCTTTTGATCTAGTTGTATTTTATATTTTTATAGTACATGGTTGCATAAGTGCAAAAATCTTGATCCATTTTGATTATATACAATAATCAGTAAGAGACCAGGGTGCACCACTCAGGATTTTATATATATATATATATATATATATATATATATATATATATTCTAATTTCATCCATTTACTAGTGAATTACATGGTTTCCTATTTTTATTGGCTGAGCAATATTCCCACATTACTCATTCATCTTGGAGGGACCTCTTGACTGTTTCAAATTTCTGAATTTTATGAATAGATCAGCAATGGACAAGGCTGAGCAAGTGTTTCTGTGGTAAGAGGGAGTGTAAGACACTCAAGAGTAATATAGCTGGAATGTTTACTGATCTTGAAAGGAGTGCATATTCAGGAGAGTAAAGACTGATGTTGATGAGGTATGAAAGTAAGCTCTGATTGTATTTATATATGCATAATATACACAGAACTACATATGTGTGATTGTGGCTGTAACATTAATAATTAAAGATGAAGAGGTCATTAATTGGAAGCAGAGAAGGGGTAAATCACAGGCAAAGCTGGAAGCAGAGCTGGTGCAGGGAGGAGTAAAAATGGTGGAAAAGAACTTTGATGCAGAAAATTCTCAAAAATTAAAACATTCCATCTCAGATCATCAACATAGATCTAACTTTATTTTTCTTTCCCATGCATTCTAACATCCATAAGAAATGGCATATTGTCTCAGCCTCCATTATTTCATCTTTTCATGCTAAGTAATATATCACTGAGCAAGTGTTATATTAAACAAAGCAGTAATTAGAAGGAAAATTTCAAAGTATTTTTAGGTAAAGGAAAATAGAAACACAGAATATCAAGAAGTGTACAAGAATCTATGAAAGAAATTTGACTTTTAGCTTCTACAAAATATTTGCTGAAAACATAATAATGTTGGATAAACACTGAGGTTAAAAAGTATAGGTAAATATCATTATGATCATAATAATACTTCTTTAAACTTATCAAGATTAATGAATACAATTAACTTGGTTTGCATATATGACCATTGTTTCAAAACATAAAATAATGATTCATAAAGTATACACAATATATCAATAGAAATCATAATGGGAAATGATGAGATATCAAGCAGAAAATATGCAAATGCAGATTATCAAATATGGTGTGACATGCCTGGAATCTGAACAGCCAGGAAGCTTAAGGTACCAGGAATACAAGTCTAAACCATACCAGGATCATATAGTGAGATCCTGTGTATGACTTATTAAAGCTTAACTGAGAATTCAGAAAGCAAAGTCAGCCTTAGAAGCCAGGTACACTGTCAGAGGGCGTTGGGAACACATTCCCCATGGAAGGATACTCCCTTAACCTAGAGGAAGGAGGGAGGGCCCAGTCTCTACTCCAAATGACTTGACAGATTTTGATGATCCCTCCTGGAAGGCACCATTCTCCCTGTGGAGTGTGTGTGTGTGTGTGTGTGTGTGTGTGTGTGTGTGTGTGTGTGGTGGAATGGAATGGAAGGGTGGTCAAGGGGCATGGGAGGGAGGGAAGGAGGGAGAGGAAACTGGGATCAATATGTAAAATAAAAATTAAAAAAAGTAAGAAAAAACAAGCCAGGCACACAATTTAATCTCAGCAGCCAGAAGCTAAAAGTAGTGGTACATACCTTTAATCCTAGGAGTCAGAAATAAGAGATGGAGGGAATGCTCTAAGTTCATGCCCGCTTAGATCTACTCAAGAGTGAATCAGTCTAAAAAAGAATTATAGCTTACACCTTTGATCCCAACTTTAGGGAAACATATATAACAGAAGCAAGGTCTCAGAGAAACTTTTTATTCTGCAGCCACAAGTTTGAGACTTGATGAAGAGCTCTTGTGGATCAGCCCTTTTAGCCTCAGCTGGAATGAGAGCTAGTGGCCAGCTGTTTTGCTTCCCTAACCTTCAACTTGAACCCTAATATCTATTTCTAGGTCCACTTATTTATTCTTGTTACAATGCTGCACAAAATTTAAAGCACATTTAAAAGCATATGATTAAGTATTTAATATCTTACATAGCTTTATTTCTATTTACAGTTTATTGTTATTTAGATCTATTTATGAGAATGGCATTGATATAAGGATTAAATAAATGTTATGGAATATATGGTTTTGAAGTAAATTTATCAAATTTATCAAAACTGGCTATATATTAAGGCAGGTCACTAGTCTTAATAAATTACAATTTAGAGTATATCTTAAACTGAGTTATTTTAAACAGGAGTTTGATGTAAAAAGAAAGACTTCTTTTGCTATTAGCTCACAACTTCTTGTTTTTTTTTTTAGAATCAAATGTTATTATTCCTGCTAAAAGATAAAAAAAATCACAAAATGTCATTGAAAATAATATTTATAGAGAATCTACTTGATGCCATATTTCTATTGCTTTTTAAAAATAATATTTTTGTTTATTATTTGGAAATTTGACATAGTGCATTCCTGTCACATTCACTTCCCAGTCCCCCCAGGCCCACCCCACACACTTGTCACCTCTCCTGAAACAAAAAAAGATGGAGGGGTGTAGGGAGCCGTTACAAGTACCGCTGGGTAACTGTCAAAACTGTTGGTAGACAGGAGAGATGCGCATGCGCTGGGTAACTGTCAAAACCGCTGGTAGACAGGAGAGATGCGCATACGCTGGGTAACTGTCAAACCCTGGGTCCCTGCCTCTCCCGTGGCGTCATATGGGCCGATGAGCAGCAGCCAGTCAGGGGGTGACACGTCCAAGGCAGAGGCTGCTAGCCTATATAAGGGATGGGTTTTGTGTGTTTGGGGTCTCTCTTTCCTGTAAGCTTATGCTCTCCCTCTCAAGAGCATTA
The DNA here is from genome assembly GCA_030556225.1 of Cricetiscus sungorus. Taxonomy (NCBI): domain Eukaryota; kingdom Metazoa; phylum Chordata; class Mammalia; order Rodentia; family Cricetidae; genus Cricetiscus; species Cricetiscus sungorus. Next base: position 48,088,038 of record JANBXA010000372.1, on the reverse strand, counting down.
AAGCTTTACTGCAGAAGGATCCTGAGTGTGCCGCGTCGTTCTTGCTGGCGAGACGGTAGCGCGGGACATCTGGTGCTGAAACCCGGGAATCAAGACCTCATCATCGTCAGCACCATCGGAGACCCCTTGGCTACAAGGAGGATTCAGAACCGCAGGTAGATACGCTCGGAGAGGTATGTCTTTTCTGGACTTTGGCTTGGGACTGTTGCCACCTTGGGACAGTAGTGTCGAGGCTTTAGTGCTTGTCCTTGGGGCCATTTTGATCTTTTCCACTATCCTGTTAGCAAAGTGTCAAAGTACCCTTGAGGAGGTCCAGAATAGCATGTCAGAAACCGAGCGTAGTGAGAGGTTGGGCGCGCGCAGAAAAAAAACCGTCCACAAGAAGGAAAAAGGCCCCCCCGGTGAGTCTAGTGACAAGGGGGTATATCCGCCAGATCACAGGGATCCTCCCCCTGCTGTCAAACCAGAGAGAGGAACTGGCTATTACCCTGTACGTAAGCTTGAGGCCTTAACTCTTGATAGCTCCAATGATTCTGAAAGCTCAGGGGATGAGGTCTTAGATACTGAGGAAGAAGCTGAGCTAGATGAGGAGGCTGCTAAATATGAGGAAGAAAGATACCATCCAGATGACCATATGTAAAATAGCAAAAAACCTTGGAGACGGCTGTTTCAAACAGCCCTCTCACAAGTGGTTCCCTCGGCGCCTCTGCCCTATGAGAAGCGCCCAAGTTCATTTTCCTTTCTTCCGGAAAAAGTAAAAAGAAAAATGCGTCTTGCCTTTCCCATCTTTGAGGGCATTGACGCATCACAGCGGCTACATGCACCTGTGGAATATAATCAGATAAAAGAGTTGGCTGAGTCAGTCAGAAAATATGGGGTCACGGCCAATTTTACTCTTGCACAATTAGATAGACTTGCCCTGGATGCCCTAACGCCATCTGACTGGCAGATGGTCGCAAAGGCTACGCTTATCAGCATGGGCCAATATATGGAATGGAAAGCACTTTGGCATGAGGCTGCCCAAGAGCAAGCTAGAGCTAATGCGACAGCCTTGACCCCTGAACAGCAGTTGTGGACATTTGACATGCTAACAGGCCAGGGTCGTTTTGCAGCTGATCAAACTAATTATCACTGGGGGGCCTACTCCCAAATTGCTAGTACAGCCATTAGAGCCTGGAAGGCACTCTCCAAGAAAGGGGGAACAGACAATCAACTGACAAAAATCATCCAAGGGACTCAGGAACCCTTTTCTGACTTTGTAGCAAGAATGACAGAGGCAGCAGGGAGGATCTTTGGTGATCCCGAGCAGGCTGCACCTCTTGTTGAGCAACTTATTTTTGAACAGGCCACCCAGGAATGTCGCGCAGCTATAGCCCCGAGAAAGAACAAAGGATTGCAGGATTGGCTTAGGGTCTGTAGAGAACTCGGGGGACCCCTTACTAATGCGGGGTTAGCTGCTGCCATCCTACAGTCTCAGAAGTACCCCCTTAAGGGGCGAGATAAAAGAACCTGTTTTAAATGCAGAAAGGCAGGACATCTAAGAAAGGATTGCAGGATGCTGGACAGGGAGAGAGAGCCACCAGCACTCTGCACTCGTTGCGGCAAAGGATACCATAGGGCCACCCAGTGTCGCTCTGTACGGGATATAAAGGGTAGGATTCTCCCCCCTATAGAAACACCAACAGAGGTTCCAAAAAACGGGGTGTCGGGCCCACGGTTCCAGGGCCCGCCAAAATATGGGAACAGAGTCACCAGGATGATGAACGAGGCCCCTCAGGAATCGGAGCAAGGGTGGACTTGTGTGCCGCCTCCGACTTCCTATTAATGCCTCAGATGGGGTGCAGCCCATTCCTGTTCAAGCCCCCAAGCCATTACCGGACGGGACTATAGGTCTCCTTCTCGGTAGAGGGTCGCTTACATTACGGGGACTGGTTGTGCATCCAGGTGTTATTGATGATCAACACTCCCCCGAGATCCAGGTTTTGTGCTCCAGCCCAAATGGAATATTTTCCATCAGCAGAGGGGATAGGATAGCTCAATTACTGCTCCTCCCAGGCAACCCCCACCATGGTATGGGAGATAAACGGATGGGTTCTTCAGGGTCAGACTCTGCTTATCTAGTTGTTCAGCTTCATGATCGGCCAAAGCTATCGCTCTGGATTAATGGTAAAGGTTTTGAAGGCATATTGGACACAGGGGCAGATCGGAGCATCATCTCATCTCATTGGTGGCTGAAATCCTGGCTGGTCACAGAATCATCACATTCCCTGCAGGGGCTAGGCTATAGCTCTCATCCCACTATTAGTTCCTCTATGCTTACATGGAAATCAGAAGAAGGTCATCAAGGACAGTTCACCCCCTACGTGCTTCCCCTCCCTGTTAATTTGTGGGGACGTGACGTGCTACAGGGCTTGGGGCTCGCTTTATCTAATGAATACTCGCCGCGAGCTGTCAATATTATGAAAAAGATGGGGTATGAAACTGGAAAGGGGTTAGGACGCTTGAAACAAGGGCAAGTAGAACCCATATCCCCTGATCCAAATCCAGGGAGACAGGGCCTGGGTTTTTCCTAGGCGCCACTGGGGCAGCACGGCCCATACCTTGGAAAACAGAGGACCAGGTATGGGTTCCCCAGTGGCCATTGACCTCTGAAAAATTAGAAGCAGTAAACAGCCTTGTGGCAGGACAGTTGGCATTGGGGCACATAGAACCATCTACCTCCCCTTGGAATACTCCAATTTTTGTTATTAAAAAGAAATCAGGCAAATGGCGCCTACTTCATGACCTAAGAGCCATTAATGAACAAATGCATCCTTTGGGTGCAGTGCAGAGAGGTCTTCCGGTGCTCTCTGCTCTGCCCAAAAATTGGAACTTAATTATTTTAGATATTAAGGATTGCTTTTTTTCTATTCCCTTGTATCCACCAGATAGGCCTCGCTTTGCATTTACCGTCCCTGCCATTAATCATGAGGGACCTGACAGGCGATTTCAATGGAGAGTATTACCTCAAGGCATGGCAAATAGCCCTACCATCTGTCAATTATATGTACAGGAGGCTCTCAGACCCATCAGAGAACAATATCCAAGTTTAATTGTTATACATTATATGGATGATGTACTCCTGTGTCATAAGGAATTAAACGTCCTTCAAGAGGCCTATCCCTTGCTACTCAAAAATCTACAATTCTGGGGCCTCCAGATTGCTACAGAGAAGGTCCAAATTGCCAATACCGGGCACTTTATAGGGTCCATGGTGCTCCCGGACAAAATCCTTCCGCAGAAATTAAAAATATATAGGGGCGAATTACATACTTTAAATGACTTTCAAAAATTATTGGGAGATATAAATTGGCTATGGCCATTCCTAAAGATCCCCTCTGCAGATTTAAAGCCCCTGTTTGATATTTTGGAAGGGGACGCCCATATTACCTCCCCCAGGTCTTTGACACCCGCCGCAGAGGCAGCCCTCCGCTCAGTGGAGGAAGCTATCAAGGAAGCCCAATTATGTCGTATTGACCCATCACAACCTTTTTCCCTCTGTGTGTTCAATACGAAGAAACTACCCACTGCAGTGCTTTGGCAGGATGGGCCCTTATTGTGGGTCCATCCACATGCCTCCCCGCAAAAGATTATTGATTGGTACCCTGCAGCAATAGCTCAGCTTGCCCTTAGGGGTCTGAAGGCCGCTGTCAGCCATTTTGGCAGACATCCCACGGCTTTAATTGTTCCCTACAACTCTTTTCAGGTACAGACACTGGCCGCTGCCTCTGATGATTGGGCCATATTAGTCACCACCTTTTTGGGGAAAATTGATAATCATTACCCTAAACACCCTCTGTTACAATTTGCTGCATCTCATCCTATCATATTTCCCTTGTCACCTCTCATACCCCGCTAAAAGATGGATTGGTGGTATATACAGATGGCTCCAAGACTGGCCTGGGAGCCTATGTGGTGGGTACCCAGGTGTTCTCGCAGCAGTATGCTGAAACTTCCCCTCAGGTGGTAGAATGCTTGGTGGCATTAGATGTTCTTCAAAAATTCCCAGGTCCCCTTAACATTGTTTCTGACTCCTCCTATGTGGTCAATGCTGTAAACTTACTGGAGACGGCTGGAATCATTAGATCCACTAGCAGAGTGGCATCTCTATTCCAAAAATTACAAGATTGCTTGTTAACCAGACAGGCTCCCATGTATATTACACATATTAGGGCTCATTCGGGACTTCCTGGCCCAATGAGCCAAGGAAATGATTTGGCAGACAAAGCCACAAGGCTGGCTGCGATGGTTTTTGTCCCCCCGCTGCAAGCCGCTAAGGCCTTCCATGACAACTTTCATGTTACTTCTGAGACCCTACGCAGGCGCTTCTCTCTTACCAGGAAAGAGGCACGTGATATTGTTACTCAATGTCACAATTGCTGTCAGTTTCTCCCCTGTCCGCCATACCGGAGTAAATCCAAAAGGGATTCTGCCATTGCAAGTGTGGCAGATGGATGTCACTCATGTTCCTTCCTTTGGAAAACTCCAATATGTGCATGTATCAATAGACACCTGCTCTGGCGTCCTCCATGCCACACCACTCACTGGAGAAAAGACCTCCCATGTAATTCAACACTGTCTTGAGGCATGGAGTGCCTGGGGAAAGCCTAAATGCTTGAAAACTGACAATGGACCTGCTTATACTTCTCAGAAGTTTAAACAATTTTGTGCACAAATGCAAGTCACACATGTTACGGGCTTGCCATACAACCCTCAAGGGCAGGGCATCATTGAGCGCTCACATCGCACGCTCAAATCATACTTAATTAAACAAAGAGGGGGAATAATAAAAGATTTGCCCCCTGTGCCACGAGTTGCCATAGCAGTGGCACTTTTCACCATAAATTTTTTAAACTCAGATGAGCATGGTCAGACTGCGGCAGAGCGACAGTGCTCAGACCCACATCAACCTAAGGAACTGGTGAAATGGAAAGATGTGTTAACCAATGAATGGAAAGGCCCGGATCCTATTTTAATAAGATCCAGGGGAGCTGTTTGTGTTTTCCCGCAGAATGAAGAAAATCCTTTCTGGGTCCCTGAAAGACTTACCAGGACAGTCCTGGAGCAGAAGGATGCAGCAGACCAGACACATGAAAAGGGGGAGCAAGCTGATGTTACTGATGATGATCAAGACCCCAGCTGTCCAGGGAGAACCACGTTGGGGAATCATGTCAACGTTCCCACTTCCGATGCCGGTGATGTATAATGCACAGGTTTTTCCCTGATTGACTTTACCCTGGACTGGATGCCAGTCCAGGGGCTCTGCTTGGGCCGTTGAGGGCTTGTTCTATTTTTCCCCCAATATGGGTATGGGAACTAATTTCACATCCTTGGATCCCATGCGATCCAGCCTTGACCCGTTTGACCAATGGCTGCTCTGTGGCATTAATGGAAGCTGCACTGATCTTACACCTATGGCAATGCTTAAAAGAGGTAAAAGTAAAAAAGGGCGGTTGGAGTTTGACTGGAAAGGGTCTTTGGGGAGCAGCCTCCAGTCGGGCCATAGCTCTGGGTCATTTAGTTGGACTGCCAATGATATAAAGTATCAATCCTTCAAACATACAAACTATGATGCCACACAACACCAGTGTGTGTCTGGTCTCCTTTTATGTGGATTGTGAGCAATAAGAGTGCTACAGATAATGAATTACATTGTGAGTCCGGTAGATGTTACTATACTTTATGTTGGGATGCTCAAAAATTCCCCCTTGCGGTGGTTACTCGAATGCCGCGCTTTGTGCCCATTCCAATAGAGGCGCCCAGCAGCATGACATTATTTTGAGAAAAGAGGGACTTTAGAATCTGAGCAATTATTGTCGCCATTGTGGCTACTACTGTGGTCACGGCAGCAGTGACAGCCTCTGCCCTTGCACTATCCACCTCGATGCAAACTGCACAGGCTATTAATGGCTTGTCAGCTACTGTCTCCGAGGCCCTGGATAAGCAGGCCTCTGCAAATACTCAGATACAGGGTGGCCTGATGCTGGTAAACCAGTGAATTGATTTAGTGCAGGAGCGGTTGGACATGTTGTGGCATATGGCCCAATTAGACTGTGAGCAAAAGCTCCCCAGCCTATATGTCACCTCCATCCAATATGAGAATTTTACCAAAACAGCTAATTTGTCTAAAAGCCTTTCTCAGTTCATGTTGCAGAATTGAACCTCCGAGTTTGAGCAGACACTTCGGGAGCTGAGAGCCGCTATTATCCAGGTCAACTCCACTCGTCTTGATTTGTCTCTGATGGAGGGATTGTCGTCATGAATTGCCTCAGCTGTTTCTTATTTCAAAGAATGGGTTGGGGTGGGGTTGTTTGGCGCAGCCGTTTGTTGCGGACTGTTGTTGCTTCTTTGGCTGGTCTGTAGGCTCAGGGCTCAAAATAAGAGGGACAAGGTGGTTATCGCCCAAGCGCTTGTAGCTTTGGAACAGGGGGCTTCCACAGATATTTGGCTAACAATGCTTAAGCAGTAGGCCGCCGGTCAGACAGCTCTTGCACACCCAGAGCATAGACTCATTGCACAGGGTAGAGTGTCTGGTCTGAGCAGCCCATGAGGGATGCCGAGCAAAGCATCGCACAGGGAGTTGCCTGGCTCTCTGGGAGGCATGTTGTCCTGCATAAGGGTTGCCTGCCCTAGTGTCCCTTTCCCAGAAAAATGGCAGAGGACAGGTCGAGGTCACTTTGGGTGAGTTGACAGCCCCATAGCGACTCTCGCACATGGTCTTAATTTTTGATCTGGGAGGTACAACCTCTGTCTCTATCCCTCGTTATATGGGTGACCTACCTTCTGAAAATTGGGAAGCCTCATTAATTCTGTTCCTATTAATTGACTCTGTTTAAAATAAATAAAAAAGGGGGAGATGTAGGGAGCCGTTACAAGTACCGCTGGGTAACTGTCAAAACCGTTGGTAGACAGGAGAGATGCGCATGCGCTGGGTAACTGTCAAAACCGTTGGTAGACAGGAGAGATGCGCATGCGCTGGGTAACTGTCAAAACCGTTGGTAGACAGGAGAGATGCGCATGCGCTGGGTAACTGTCAAAACCGTTGGTAGACAGGAGAGATGCGCATACGCTGGGTAACTGTCAAACCCTGGGTCCCTGCCTCTCCCGTGGCGTCATATGGGCCGATGAGCAGCAGCCAGTCAGGGGGTGACACGTCCAAGGCAGAGGCTGCTAGCCTATATAAGGGATGGGTTTTGTGTGTTTGGGGTCTCTCTTTCCTGTAAGCTTATGCTCTCCCTCTCAAGAGCATTAAAGCTTTACTGCAGAAGGATCCTGAGTGTGCCGCGTCGTTCTTGCTGGCGAGACGGTAGCGCGGGACAGAGGGGGAGGAGAAAGAGTAAGAGGAAGAGAAGGAGGAGGAGGAGAAGGAGGAGAAGAAACATACCAAGTCAAAACTGTGCTGTCCATTTACTCAGTGGAGCATGGAATATAGAAAAATGCTCACATTAACTATCTTGAGAAAATATTAAGTCCATTGAGGTGAGCAGAAATCAATACTTGCTTTCACCTTTAGGAGCATATGTGAAAGGATGAATAAAATGGGAATGGATATTGGGAAAGACTTTTCTGGTTGAACTAGAAATAATTTACTTTCTAACAGCTTTTAGCTGATATGGTAGTTTAGAATCAGGAGAACAGTAATGAGTTGACTAATTCTGGAATAGTCTTGTGTTGCCTCAGGACTTGCTAAGCACACCAAAATGAGTCTTGACACCAATGTTGAGTTAAAGCTAGCTGAATAAATAAATATGCTAAGACCATATTATTTTATTGACTGGGTTGAAGAAATAAACTCTCAAGTAAACAGTAAAAAACAGACAAACAAAAACCCATATGAATTGCAATTTTTTCAATTCTGTTACACAATCTCTCTTGTAATAAGGACTTCTATGATATGAAGTGACATGTCAATAGAAGTAGATGTTAGAATATTTTGAGAGCAGCAGCAGTAACAACAACAAAGTGAGGTTCAATCTCACTCCAGTCTGAATGGCATCACCAGGAAGCTAGTGACAATAAGTGCTGATGAGGGTGAGGAGGAAGAGTAAACTTTATTCACGGCATGTGAGAATACAAGCTGGAGCAGCCACTATAGAAACCACTATGGAGGTTTCTCAAAAGTTTAAGGACATGTACAACTATCATATTGCTCAGGTACACCACTTCTCGATCATCTCTTAGTGCACAGAAGTCTTTAACATTCACATCTATTTCTGTGCTATTCTCAGCAGTCAGGAAAAGGAACCAGTCTAGATGTTCATCAACAGATAAGTGTATTTATGGACATTGGAATTTTCCTTATTCTTGTATAAAAGTGAAGTGGCAACATTTCCAAATGTTTCCTCAGGTAAGTCATCAGACTCAAAGAAACAAAACCACACTGTGTCTTGCACATGTGTATCTGAGACTTTCATTTGTATGCATGTCTGTGTATGTATCATTGTCTGTGATTTCGTGTGTGTGTGTGTGTGTGTGTGTGTGTGTGTGTGTGTGTGTGTGTGTATGGTATATCCATAAATTAATAAAAGGAAACAATAAAAAAAAATACCTAACTACACATGGAGCAACACAGGGGTAAATGTAGTCCTTGACTATATTTACTGGTTTCTAATGCAAAGTTCACCATTTTAGAGATAAGGCAAAGATTAAGTGGACCATATGCGGTGTGGTATAGTCAATTAAGATTATCCAAAGTGTTTCAATTTATTTTAATCATTGCTTTCAGTGATTTTGAAGATGTCATTTGCTCTATACTGTGTGAATATTAGAAACCCCCTTTTAATGTATATCTACTCTTAATATAATTTAATCATTGTGTTCTCAGAAACTATGACACTTATAAGACATGCATTGATATTATCATTGGTGTTTACACATTACATCATTGCTAATTAAAGATTTTTATGAACTAATGAGCCACGAATGATTTTGCTCTATTTTTTGTGACTTTCACATCATTATCATATTAGTTGCTTCTACTTATCAATAAGAAGTTAATAAGTAGATAAGACAAAGGAAAATATCATCCTATCTGCTTCAGTTTTAGTGTCTCTGATGATATTATGGTTAGTATTCTTAAGATCTTATTGCAAAACCAGTTTTAAAAGAACATAATTGTCTTCTAGTTTTTCTTTCTCTTTTTTTTCAAATTCAATTTTAATTTGATTGTTAGTTACATGGCTTCTTGGACAATACAATTTGACAAGGAGAAATAAACATTAATTTGTGGGAATAGATGTAATCCCCAAGTGACCCATTAACCACTTTCTCTCTTATAACACTGAGGAAAACAATATAATTCCAAAAGATAGCTCCCAAGACAGATTCTTGGCAAGCAATGTCTGGTCTCTGAAATTCCTCTTGGTCACTACCCAAGCACAATTAGGGCTCTTAATTAACTGCTTTTGCTATGGCTGAATTTTGTAACACACTTTTCACAGGGGACTCTCATGCAGCAGACAGAAACTTTCTGTGTTGCTGTGACTCCCTGAAGACTTAGTTGCCTATGCCCTGTAGTCACAGGAGTGAAGTCTCTTATTAATAATACAAGGCTGACAGGATTTGCCTGAAGCAGTGTTAGTTGAACATTGGTCTCAGATATGGGAGATTATAAACTGGAGGTATGTTCTGAACTTGTTCACTGACCACTGAATTTTAACTTTCAAATTAAATTTGCAAATAAATTCCAATTCATAAAAGAGGGCTGTCTTTGTTGGGATTTCATGTCTCTGTGATAAAATACCGTGACCATACACTACTTGAAGATTACAAACCATCATTGAGAGAAATCAGGGCAGGGACTCAGAGCAGGGACTTAGAGATGGGCCCTGGCAAGGACTCTAAGAAGTGCTGCAGGTTTGCTCTTCATGGCTCACTCAGTTCCTTTTTTTCATTTTTTATTTTTTTATTTTTCTCTTATACGTTACATTCTGATCTCAGTTTTCCCTCCTTTCATTCCTCCAAGACCACCCTCCCACCTCCACTACGCCACTGTCCCCTGATCCTTCACTCCTCCATTCCCTTCAGAAAAGAGCAGGCCTCCCTGGAATATCTGCCAACATAGCATAACAAGTTACAATAAGACTAGGCACAAACCTGCTTTTTAAAAAACTGTCCTGGACCACTTGCCCAGGATGGTACCTGTTGGGAACCTGCTTTCTCTAGACCCTGTTGGGCCACGCCCAACCCTCCACCTTTTTAATAATAATAAGAGGTGGGAATGTTGGGAGCCTGCATTCTCCTGACTCCACCTCTGACGATGGGTAGGATGCTCATGGCAATGTCATCACTATGTCAGGCTTTACCTGGCTGTGCAGGGGACCCAGGTATGCATGTGAAAGCCCCCCTTTTAAAGCAAGCACGCCAAGCGCACCTCTTTCTTGCTGTTGCTCTCTTCTCTCTTTCTCTCTCTCTCCTCTCTCAATAAATTCCACGTGGGCGCTGAGTCTGGTGTTTGTGTTTCTTAGGCAATAGCAGCTGCAAAAGAACAACAGTACCCGCCACAGTGAACTGAGTCTTTCCAACTCAATCATCAGTAAAGAAAATATCCCACAGACATGCCCATCTGCCAAGCTGGTAGAGGAATTTACTCAATTAAGGTTCCCCCTTTCAAAATGACCAGCTAATAGGAGGTTGTCAAAAGTTAGCCAGTTCAACTACTATAAAATTATGTTTTATAACGTGATTGATTGCCCTTGTAAACCTTGCCCAAGTCGAGATATTGTCAGACATCCAGAAAATGCTCATGGAATTCTTCCCAATCACACCTGCCTTTCTGCACAAACACAAATGTGATCTGAACTGGCACCCAAAGCTTCCATTGTGTGTTAGTTTTCCATGCCTAGTGTGCATTCCAAAGCACTATAGTATATTCTTACTTTATTTGTTTGTTTGACATGGTTTTAGAACCTCCTCTAGTACATATATTTTCTTAGTTTTTTTTCTTGGTTGAATGTTTTTTTGCCCACTTCCAAGTCTGATTATGTTTTATCATTGCCCACTCAGTAAAATGTAATATTTCTAATCACTTTTGTATTTTATTCAAATGACATCTGAATTTAGAAGACTGACTATGTCATACTTGATTCTATATTTGGTAAGATGATAGTGTTGTAGTCACCTGTTGTGTACACACATCACAATACCTTTATCAAATCATCTGTTTATAGATACTTAGGTTAGTTGCATAGTTAGTGTGAACAGTACTACAAGCAAAAGTATTTTCTTCTAGCATTCTCTTTTTGGTCACATCATCTCTCTGTTTTACAGTGCTGATAAACTGTCACCATGTGGGCTGTTGTAGTGTAATGCTGTTTTATATTTTTAATTTCTTTGTGTTTATTTTTCCTCCCACATGTGTTGGAGTATATGTTGTTCAGTTTGTAATCCCTCTAGTTCCCACTATTTATGTTTGTTTTGCTTTTATTCCAATCCTCTTGTGAATTGTATCTATCAAGGGAGAAAGTCAACTGAGTCACAACTGTGATAGTATGACATCAATAAATCCCAGTGTTAGCTGAAGGAAAGCATACTTAACAAAGTTTAGAAATGAGGTTATCTAGAAGCATGCCTCATGAAAATACAGAACATGGAAGTAGGGAAGGAAAAGGGAGAATTATGTAGAGGTTATGAAGTCAGCATAAGAATGAGAAAGAAAGTGTATGGGTTAGAGGTGTGAAAATTGGTAGACAATGTTGTATATTAGGTTTGGAGAAAGGAAGAACAGACACAGGAGAAATGTCTCTGAGGGTGCCACTTCCTTTTATTACACTTAGTATCAGGCTTTTCTTCATTCCATTTATACTTCCTGGTTCCTTATTACTCCTCAAACTGTACATTTTGTATTTTATCTTGCTCATGGTCCTTTCCATTATAGATCTGTATAAGACTGGTCATTACTAACCAGGCAACACAGTCAGTGCTAGGTTGTTTTAAAATGTCCTCTACCAAAGCTGCTAATCCATCAATCTTCAATTTAACCTCAGGTGAATTTTTTGGACAAGGGAAGAAAGCAGCCACATTCTTCACCAAAAGATCACAAGAATGGTCTCTGGGCCACATATTAATAATTTTTCTTTGAAACTTATTAAGCCAGGCCCTCACAGTTCAAAACACTTTAAGCACACTGTCTTCATGCTCCTACTAGTATGGTTCATTAAACTCCACTTAAAACACCCCACTGTTTTCTTAAACCAAAGTCCTAAAGCTCACATTCATTCAAACAAAAGCATGGTCAGGTCTTTCACAGACATACTCCAGACTCTGGTACCAACTTCTGTCTTAGGGTTTTATTTCTGTGAATAGATACCTTGACCATGACAAATTTACTTATTTATTTTTAAGGTGAGCATTTTTTTTCTTCATTACTTGAACATAGTATCTTTGAATAGTTGTTCTGAGGGCCTGTTACATCAGCAGTTAAATACTCCTCCCTTTTTTTTTCATTAAATGTTTTCACTTATTTTACATACTAACTACAGTTTCTCCTCCCTAGTATCTTTGTATTTTCCTTCCCACTTTCCCTCTATTCCCCTTCATCTGGTCCTCCCCAGTTCAGAAAGGGGCAGGCCTCACATGGAGTCAACAAAGCTTGTCATGTCACACTGAAGCAGCGTCAAGCTCCTCCCTCTGCATCAAGCCTGGGCAAGGAATCCCTGCATAGAGAATAGGTTCCAAAAAGCCAGCTCATGCCCCAGTGACAGGTCCTGAGCTCACTACTAGGAGCCTCACTAACCGACCAAGCTACACAATTGTCATCCACATGTAGAGGGTCTAGGTCCGTCCCATGCATGCTCCCCTGCTGTCTGTCCAGAGTCCATGAGCTCTCATTAGCTCAGGTTGGCTGTCTCTGTGGTTTTCCCTGTCATGATCTTAAACCACCACCCCCTTGTTTAATCCCTCTCTTCAACTGGACTCCCTGAGCTGGGACCAGTGCTTGGCTATGGATTTCTGCATCGGCTTCCATCAGTTACTGGAGTCCCTTGACAGATTTAGATGACCCCTCCTATAGGGCATCACCCTACATGTGGAGTGAGGGGGTTGTGGTGAAAGGGGAGGGTGGTCGGGGTGCATGTGAGGGTGGCAGAGAGGGAAAGAGGGAGGGAGGGAGAGAAAACTGGGATCAATATGTAAAATAAAAATAAAAAATTAATATTAAAGAACAAATTAGGGTAGTAATCAATCTGATACAGTAAATGGCCAGTTCAGACATCACAATTGTTAGGAGTCTTAGTTATTGAGGGTTTAGGCAGGAGGCTTACAGCAGGGTTTGCTAAAAAGTTGTGATCTGAGGGCCCAAAGGAGATAAACCAGCTTACAAACATGTTCCTTTCATGGTACTTTATTTTTCAAGAACAGAGGCTTATTTTATCCCACAAGGTTTTCAGTTTTTATAAGGATACAGATACAATTAATACTTCTGACAATAGCAAGAATACCTGCATGCATATCCCCCAGAATTAGGAAGGTGGATAAAATCTTGAGATGAGGCAATTTTTTTTTGCATCCTTGCAAAACTCAAGAGGTGGGGAAAGGGTTAAATGTAGTGAAGGGAGAAAAAAAATGTTAGCACAAAGAGTTACATTTATGTGGTTAGTAAACACAGAAGTCTATAATTGATAAGTGTAAAACAAGGAAGAAATACTAGAAGTTTGTAATTAATAATGTAAGGAAAGTAAGAAACACTGTATGAGTTGTTTTGTTTTTGCCTCTTGTAGCTAAACACAGCATCCCAGTCGCTATGGCAACCAGCACATGCTGTGGAAGGAATATGGGCCTTTAATACATATGTTAGCATTTTTGCCAACTGCTAGTGAATTCTCTCAACACTATATCAATGTGAGAAGCTAAGTGAGATCCTGAGATCCAGAGGCTACAGTTTCCAGTAGGTCCAGTAGGCTGCATTCTCCTGAGCAGGCTGGTGCTACCCAGTCCAGTGGCGGCAGATGTTTGTATTCTCCTGTCTTTTGAAGTTCTGAATGTGGTCTATTTGCAAGATTTTTTTCCTGGCCAGGTTTCCTGACATAGGAGATGATTGTACGGAACTAGCTTCTAGTTTATGTAGATTTGACTATGAGGACAAAAGATTTCCTTGACATTGTGAATACTTCTACACCAGGGCCCCATGTTTATCCAGTTTACCAGTACAAGAGGAAGTTGTGTCCAATAATTGACTAATACACGGCTGGGAATTTTGTGGATGAATCCCATTATGGAAAGGGGGCATTGTGGTTTCATAGGGATGATAGTGACTATGCACAAGGCAGGTATCCCCAAGTCTTTGCAAATAGGGTTTCTCTCCAGTGGAATGCATTGAAGGTGAACCCAGTGGGTTAGCCAGGTGAATATGTTCATTGGAATTTTACTGTATGATCTTGTGAACCAGCACTTAGCTGGGGTCATCCTTGTGGATTCCTGGGAGATTCCTGGCACCAGGCTTCACCCTAACCATGAAATAGCACCTCCTATCAGGAAGTCTCTTTAATTACTCTCCCTTTTATCCTGCCCCCAATCTGCCTCCCACTACCAGTCTGCCCAACCTATTCCCTCAAGTTCCCATTCTTCCCAACCTCCCAACTTCCACCCCAAGATTACACAGGAGATATCTTTTATATCTGCTTCCTAGGGAAATCCATGCATCCCTCTTTGGGCCCTCTTTGTTATCTAGCCTCTCTGGGATTGTGGATTGTAAATTGGTCAATTCTATTCTTTTCTCTTAATTTCCACTTATGTGCCAGTACATACCATGTTTGTCATTCTGGGTCTGGGTTAAACCACTCAAAATGACTTTTATCTAGTTACATATATTTGCCAGCAAATTTCATGAGGCCAATTTTCATCTGACTAATACTCCATTGTGTAAATGTTCCATATTTTCTTTATCTGTTCTTCAGCTGAAGGGCATCTGGGTTGTTTCAAGATTCTGGCTATTATGGTAATGCTACTATGAACACAGCTAAGCAATTGTCCTTATTATATAAATGAGCATCCCTTGGGTATATGCCCAATATTGGGGTAGCTGGGCCTTGAGGTAAATTGATTCCCATTTTTCTGAGAAATCACCATATTGATTTCCAAAGTTACTGTACAAGTTTGCACTCTCACCAGCAGTAGAGGAGTGTTCCCCTACTCCACATCTTTTCCAACATAAGCTGTCATTAGTGTTTTTGATCTTAGCCATTCTGACAAGTTTATGATGGTATCTCAGGGTCATTTTGGTTTGCATTTCTCTGTTGACTGAGAATGTTGAACAATTCTTTTTTTCCTTCTTTTTTTATTAATAAAATAATTAAAAAATTTTACATGTGGATCCCAGTTTCCTCTCACGTCCTCCCTCTCTGCCTTCCTCCCTCATTCCCCCTCCCTCCCTCGTTCTTTCCCTCTTTCCCTCCCTCCCTCTTACCCTCTTTCCCCTGTGACATGCACCAAGGCCACCCTCCCCTCCCATCCCCCCACCCACATTCCACTGGTAGGGCTATGCTATCCAGGTTGCATCATATAATTCTGTCAAGTCATTTGAAGTAGAGACTAGGACTTCTCTCCTGTCTCTAGGTTAAGGGGGTATCCCTCCATGAGAGATATGTTCACAAGGTCCTTTTGTGCACCAGGAATAGATCCTGTTTCTACAGTCTGAGGTCCCCCAGACTGTTCAGTCCTTCTAGCTGAGACCCATATTCAGGGGTTCTGAATCAGTCCCATGCCGGCTTCCCAGCTATCAGACTGAGGGTAGGCATTAGCTCCTCCTTGTTCAGGTCAGCTGTCTTTGTATGTTTCTGCAACCTGGTATTGTCTCCTCTCTTTGCATCTGGTTTCTAGTTCGACTCAGTGTTTGGTTATGGGTGTTTGCTTCTGTTTCCAACACTAGAAACTAGGTACTAGATGAGGGCTCCATGATGGTGGATAATTTAGTTGATGATCTCAGTATCAGGGAAGGGCATTTATGGTAGCCTTTCCATGGTGGCTCGAATTATTAGTTGCAATTGGTCTTGTAGTTCTCTAGACCTTTCTTTAAGGTTCAGTTTTCTCTTCAAACCAATAATGGCTCCCTCGTTTATGCCCCCCCTCACCCTGACTCAATCTATCTAGTCACACATGCTTTCCTCTCCTCCCCTTCTCTTTCTCCTAGTTCTCTCTCCATGCACTGTCCCCCATTTCCCATGTGCTCAGGGTGACTTGTCCCTCCCCCCTTTTGTGAGGGACCATATATGAATCTCGTAGAATACACCTTGTATCCCAAGGTGTGTATTATAGGCTGGTGATCCTTTGCCCTACGTCTAAAATCCATATATGAGCAAGTAAATACCCTGTTCCTCTTTTTTGTTACTGGGTTACCTCATTCAGGATGATTTCTTCAAGTTCCATCCACTTGCCTGTGATTACAAGATTCCATTATTTTTTTCTGCAGAGTAGTATTCCATTGCATAGATGTGCCACATCTTCTTTATCCATTCTTCAGTTGAGGGGTATCTAGGTTGCTTCCAGGTTTTTGCTATTACAAATAATGCTACTATGAACATAGTTGAGCACATGTCTTTGTTGCATGGATGTGGGTCATTTGGGTATATACCTAAGAGTGGAATTGCTGGGTCCTGTAGTAAGCTAATTCCAATTTTCCTGAGGAACCGCCATACTGATCTCCAAAATGGCTGTACGAATTTGCACTCCCACCAGCAGTGAAGGACTGCTCCGCTTTCTCCACATCCTCTCCAGCATAAGTTGTCATTGGTGTTTCTAATTTTAGCCATTCTGGGAAGAGTAAGATGGTATCTCAAAGTTGTTTTCATTTGCATTTCCCGGATAGCTAAGGATGAATATCTCGGGGTAATGCTTACCAAACATGTGAAAGACCTATACAATAAGAACTTTGTGGCTTTAAAGAAAGAAATTAAAAAAGATACCAGAAAATGGAAATATATCCCATGCTCTTGGATTGGAAGGATAAATATAGTGAAAAATGGCAATCTTGCCAAAAGCAATCTACAGATTTGATGCAATCCCCATTAAAATCTCAGCACGATTCTTCGCTGACCTTGAAAGGATAATAATAAACTTTGTATGGAAAAACAAAAGACCCAGGATAGCCAGAACAACCCTGTACAATAAAAAAAAACTTCAGGTGGCATCACCATCCCTGACTTTAACTACAGAGCTATAGTCCTGAAAACATCCTGGTATTGGCACAAAAATAGACAGGTAGACCAATGGAATCAAATAGAGAGTCCTGATATTAATCCACACACCTATGATCACCTGATTTTCAACAAAACAGCTAAAACAATACAATGGGGCGAGGAAAGAGTCTTCAACAAATGGTGCTGGCACAATTGGATGATGGTATGTAGAAGACTGAAGATAGACCTATGTCTATCGCCATGCACAAAATTCAAGTCCAAAAGGATCAAAGACCTCAACATAAATCCAGCCACACTGAACCTCATAGAAGAGAAAGTAGGAGGTACCCTGAAACAAATTGATATAGGAGACTGCTTCCTGAACATAACTCCAGTAGCACAGACACTGACATCAATAATTAATAAGTGGGACCTCCTCAAACTGAGAAGCTTCTGTAAGGCAAAGGACACAGTTGACAAGACCAAACAACAGCCCATAGACTTGGAAAAATTTTTTACTAATTCTACATTTGACAAAGGGCTGATCTCCAAAATATACAAAGAACTCAATTAACTAGTCAACAAAACACCAAATTGCCCTATTAAAAAAATAGGGTACAGAACTGAAGAAAGTATTCTCAATAGAGGAGATCAAAGAGGCTGAAGGACACTTAAGAAAATGTTGAACAATTCTTTAAGCATATTTCAGACACATGAGAGCATCAGCTCTTTGTCTGATGTGGGATTGTTGAAGATCATTTATCATTCTGTAGACTGCTTTTTTGTTTTGTTGACAGTGTACTTAACCTTACAGAAACATTTCAGTTCCAGGAGGTCCCATTTGTTAATTTTCCATCTCAGTGTCTGTGCTACTGGTGTTATATTTAGGAAATAGTCTCCTGTGCCAAGGCTACTTCCCAGTTTCTCTTCTATCAGATTTAGTGTAACTGGATTTATGTTGAGGTCTTTGATCCACTTGGACTTGAGTTTTGTGCAGGGAAATAGACATGGATCTATTTGTATTACTCAACATGCCAACATCCAGTTATGTCAGCACCATTTGTTGAAGGTGCTTTCTTTTTTCCATTGTATTATTTTTGTTTCTTCGTCAGAAATAAGTTGTTCATATGCATGTGGATTTGTGTCAGGGTCTTGGATTTGATTCCATTGATCCACACATTTGTTTTCATGCTAATACTAAGCTGTTTTTATTATTGTAGTGCTATGTTAGAGCTTGAAGTCAGCAATGGTGATCCCTCTGGAAGTTCTGCTTTTTATCTATCCTCTATTTTTTCTCTGTTTTTGCATATGAAGTTGAGTATTGTTCTTTCAAGGTCTGTGTAGAATTGTTTTGGGATTTTAATGAGTAATGAATCTCTATGTTGTTTTTGGTAGGATTACTAGGATAGGTAGAACTAATCCTACCTATCCATGAATGTGGAGATCTTTCCATTTTCTGATGTCTTCTTTAATTTCTTTCTTCAAAGACTTAAAGTTCTTGTCATACAAATCTTTCAATTGTTTTGTTAGTTACCCCAAGATATTTTATATTTTTTTATGGGTGGTATTTCTTAAATTTCTTTCTCACCTCATTTATCATTTGTATATAGGGGGGATACTAATGTTTTTGAGTTAATCTTGTATCCTGACACTTTACTGAAGGTGCTTAATCAGTTGTAAAGTTCCCTGGTAGAGTTTTTGGGGTCATTTATGTGTACAATATATCATCTGCAAATAGAAATACTTTGAGCTCTTCCATTCCAATTTGCACCCCTTTCCTCTACTTCAGTTGTATTATTGCTCTAGCTAAAACTTTAAGTACTACAGTGAATAAATTTGGAGATAGTGGACAACCTTGTCTTGTTTCTGATTTTAGTGGAATCATGTCAAGTTTCTTTTCATTTAATCTGACATTGGCTGTTGGCTTGCTTTATATTTGCCTTTATAATATTTAGGTCTTTCTTGTATTCCTCATCTGTTTATGTCCTTTATCACAGTATAAGAACCCATTTAACAGCATAAAGACTAATATGACACAACCAGAGTCTAGGGTTCTACACTAGCAAGACCTGAACATCCCAATGCAGATGAAGCAGAAGAAAATGACTTTAAACCCAACTTTATGAAGATGATAGAGAGCCTCAAAAAGGAAATGAGAAAATCCCTTTAAGAAATGGAAGAAAAACAAACAAAAAGATGGAAGAAATGGAAGAAAAGACAAACCAAAAATATGTAAGAAATAAACAAAACTATTAAAGAAAGCACAGATAGCCAAGGAAAGCAATCAAACATGTAAAGGACACTGTAGCATGTTGTTTTCTGCCAGCCCTCCTTCTGCTGGTCTGGGTCTGGCATGCTGGCCCCAAATGACACTCAGAGACTCTGTATTTGATACAATCCATTATTGTTACCATTATTGTTTATGGGCTAGCTATGTCTTAACTATTAACCTGTTTCTACTTATCTAAGTATTTTCACATGGTCATCTTATTGGGGATCCGCTGTCGGCATCTTCTTTCTCCATCTCTACATCCTGACTCCTCCTAACTACTTCCTCTTTCCTCCTCATCTCCTAGACCCACCTATCTTGCCTTCTCATTGGCCCAACAGTGCTTTATTAATTACCTAGTATGAGAAACATATTTACAGAATAACATCTCCCATCAGGACATAATTCAAACAATTCAAGACTTGTAAACTGAAATACAGACAATAAAGAAAACACAAACTGAGGGAATGCTGGAAATAGAAAAGCTGGATAAACAATCATGAACTACAGATGCAAGCATAACCAACAAAATACAAGAGATGGAAGAGAGAATCTCAGGTGTTGAAGATACACTAGAAGAAATAGACTCATCAACCAAAGCAAAATTTAAGTCCAACAAATACTTAACACAAAATATCCAGGAAATATGGAACACCATGAAAAGACCAAACCTAAGAATAATATGTACAGAAGAAGGCTAAGAAGCCCAACTCAAAGGCACAGAAAACGTATGTTTTGATTTGCATTTCCCTGATGGCTAAGGATGTTGAGCACGTTCTTAAGTGTCTTTCAGCCATTTTGGATTCCTCTATTGAGAATTCTCTATTTAGATTTGTACCACAATTTTAATTGGATTATTTAGTGATTTGGTGACTGGCTTCTTGAGTTCTTTGTATATTTTGGAAATAAGCCCTCTGTCAGATGTGGGGTTGGTGAATGTGTTTTCTCATTCTGTTGGCTACTGTTTTGTCTTGTTGATTGTGTCCTTTGCTTTACAGAAGTTTGAGGAGGTCCCATTTATTAATTGTCAATCTCAGTGTCTGTGCTACTGGAGTCGTGTTCTGGAAGCAGACTCCTGAACCAATTAGTTCAAGGGTACCTCCCACTTTCTTTTCTTAGAGGTTCAATGTGACTAGATTTATGTTGAGGTCTTTGATCCATTTGGACTTAAGTTTGGACTTTGATCCATTTGTGCAATGCAATAGATAAGGATTTACCTGCAGTCTTCTACATACCAGCATCCACTTATACCAGCACTATTTGTTAAAGATGCTTTCCTCTTTCAATTGTATAATTTTAGCTTCTTTGTAAAAAATCAGTTGTTCATAGTTGTGTGGGTAAATATCAGTGTTATTAATTCAGTTCCACTGGTACCTGTCTATTTTTGTGCCAATACCAAACTGTTTTCAGAACTACAGCTCCCTAGTAGAGCTTGAAGTCAGAGATGGTGATGCCTTCAGAAGTTTCTATATCATATAGGGTTGTTTCAGCTATCCTGGGTCTTTTGTTTTTCTATATAAATTTGAGTATTGTTCTTTCAAGGTCTGTGAAGAATTGTGCTGAAATTTTGATGCGGATTGCATTGAATCTGTAGATTGCTTTAGGCAAGATTGCCATTTTTACTATGTTGTTTCTATCTATCCAAGAGCATGGGAGAATTTTCCATTTTCTGGTATCTTCTTTAATTTATTTCTTTAAAGACTCAAAAGTTCTTATTATATAGCTCTTTTACTTGCTTGGTTAGCATTACCATATTTTATGTATTTTGTGGCTATTGCAAAGGGTGATTTCTATCTCAGCTCCTTTATCATCTCTACATAGTAGGGCTATGGGCTATGGGTTTTTTTTTTTGAGTTAATCTTGTATTCTTGACTTCTTCCTTTCCAATTTGTATTCCCTTGATCTCCTTTTGTGTTCTTATTGCTTCAGCTAGAAGTTGAAGTTCAATATTAAAGAGATATGGAAAGAGTGGACAACCTTGTTTTGTTCCTGATTTTAAAGGAATTGCACTGAGTTTCTCTCCATTCAGTGTGATGATAGTTGTTGGTTAGCTTTGTATTGCTTTAATTAGGTATGTTCCTGCTATCCCTGATCTCTCCAAGACCTATATTATGAAGGGGTGTTGTATTTTGTCAAAGGCTTTTTCAGCATTTAGTGAGATGAACATGTGATTTTTCTTTTTCAGTTCTTTTTATTTTTATTTTGCATATTGATTTCAGTTCCCTCTCCTTCCCTCCTTCCCTCCATCCTCTGCTCCCTCCCTTTTTCCTTCTCTCCCACCATCACATGCACCTTGAAAACCTACCCCCATCTGCCCCCACTCTACATGTAGGGTGATGCCCTCCAGGAGGGGTCATCTAAATCTGTCAAGTCATTTGGAGTAGGGAATAGGTCAAGGGAGTATCTCTCCATGGGGGATGTGCCTGCAAAGTCCTTTTGAGCACCAAGAATACATCCTGGTTCCACTGTCTGAGGACCCTTGGACTGTTCAGGCCTTCCAAGTGAGACACATGTTCTGGGGTCTAAGTCTGGGGGCCCACTAACTCCTCCTTGTTCAGGTCTGCTGTCTCTATGTGTTTCTGCAGCCAGGTCTTGTCCTCCCTCTCTGCATCCAGTTTGGCTCTGTGTTTGGTTGTGGGCATTTGCTTCTGTTTCCATCAGGTACTAGATGAGGGCTCCATGATGGTGGATAAGTTGGTTGTTGATCTCATTATCAGGGAAGGACATTTATGGTAGCCTTTCCAGCCTTTCCTAACTAAAATTGTTAGTTGGGGTTGGTCTTGTAGGTCTCTGGACATTTCTTTAGGTTCAGTTTTCTCTTCAATCCTATAATGGCTCCCTCTTCTATGTTTCTCTCTCTCTCTCTCTCTCTCTCTCTCTCTCTCTCTCTCTCTCTCTTCTCTCTCTCTCTCTTCTCTTTCCTATTCCTTCCCTGACTTAATCTTTCTAGTCCCATGTGCTTTCCTCTCCTCCCCTTTTCTATTTCCTTGTTCCCTCTCCACTCACTGCCTCCCCTACTCCCCATGTGCTCTGGACAACTTTTCCCTTCCCTATTTTGTGAGGGACCATATATGAATCTCTTAGAATATACCTTGTATCCCAGTTGGTCTGGTGGTTTGAAATATAGGCTGGTGATCCTTTGCTCCATGTCTAAAATCCATATATGAGCAAGTACATACCATGTTCCTCTTTTTTGTGACTGGGTTACCTCATTCATGATGGTTTCTTCAAGTTCCATGCACTTGCCTGCAAATTTCAAGATTCCATTGTGCTTTTTTCCTCAGATGTGCCATATCTTCTTTATCCATTTTTCAGTTGAGGAGCATCTAGTCACTTCCAAGCTCTTGCTATTACAAATAATGCTGCTGTGAACATAGTTACACATATGTCTTTGTTGCATGGATGTGGATCATTTGGGTATATGCCTAAGAGGGGGATTACCAGATCCTGTGGTAGACTGATTCCCATTTTCCTGAAGAACTGCCATACTGATCTCCAAAACGGCTGTACAAGTTTGCACTACCATCAACAATGGAGTAGTGTTGCCCTTTCTCCACATCCTCTCTAGCATAAGTTGTCATTGGTGTTCCTAATTTTAGTCATTCTGGAGGAGTTGCTTTGATTTGCATTTACCTGATAGGTAAGGATGTTGAGCACTTTCTTAAGCTTCTTTGAGCCTTTTTGATTTCCTCTATTGAGAAGTCTCTCTTCAGTTCTGTACTCCACTTTTTAATAAGGGTATTTGGTGCTTTGTTGACTAGTTTCTTGAGTCCTTTGTATATTTTGGAGATCAGCCCTCTGTCAGATGTAGGATTTGTTTAAAATCTTTTCTGATCTGTGGGTTGCTGTTTGGTCTTGCCAACTGTGTCCTTTGCCTTAAAGAAGCTTCCAAGTTTGAGGAAGCTTGTCTTCCCATTTATTAATTGTCATTCTCAGTGTCTGTGCTACCTGAGTTATGTTCAGGAAGTGGTCTCCTATACCAATTTGTTCAAGGGTACCTTTCACTTTCTTCTAAGAGGTTCAGTGTGGTTAGATTTATGTTGAGGTCTTTGATCCATTTGAACTTGAGTTTTGTGCATGGAAATAGATGTGGGTCTATCTGCAGTCTTCTACACACCATCATCCAGTTGTGTCAGCACCATTTGCTAAAGATGCTTTCCTCCTCCCATTGTATACTTTTAGCTGTTTTGTCAAAAGTCAGGTGTCCATAGGTGTGTGGGTTAATATCAGGATTTTTTATTCTATTCCATTGGTCTACTTGTCTATTTTGTCTATTTTTGTGCCAATACTTTAAGCTCTGTAGTAGAGCTTAAAATCAGGGATGGTGATGCCTCCTGAAGTTCCTTTATTGTACAGGGTTGTTTTGGCTATCCTTGGTCTTTTGTTTTTTTCATATAAAGTTGATTAATATCCTTTCAACGTAAATGAAGAATTGTGCTGAAATTTAATGAGGATTGCATTGAATAAATAAATTTATACTTTTAAAACCTGTACTCCACAAAATTTGAAAATTCAAAGGAAATATTTCTGGATAACCATCACTTACCAAATTAAATCAAGAACAGACAAACAACTTAAATAGACCTATAACCCCTAACAAAATAGAAGCAGTCATCAAAAGCCTTCCAACCAAAGAAGCTCAGGGCCAGATGGCTTCAATGCAGTATTATACCAGAAATTCAAGGAAGAGCTAATACCAATACACTTCAATTTTTTTCACACAATTGAAACAGAAGGTTCACTGCAAAACTCTTTTTATGAGGCTATAATCACCTTGGTACCCAATCCACACAAAGACACAACTAAGAAAGAAAAGTACAGACCAATATCCCTCATGAATATTGATACAAAAATACTCAATAAAACACTGGCATGTCAAACCTAAGAATACATTAGAAAAATCATCCACCATGACCAACTAGGCTTCATCCCTGTGTTGCAGGGATAATTTAACATATGAAGATCTATCAACATGATCCACCATATAAACAAACTGACAAAGAAAAACCACATGATCACCTCCCTAGATGCTGAAAAAGCCTTTGACAAAATTCAACACCCTTTCATGATAAATGTCTTGGAGATATCAGGGATAACAGGAACATACCTAAACATAATAAGAGCAATATAAAGTAAATCAACAGCCAACATTAAACAGAATGGAGAGAAGCTTAAGGCGATTCCTCTAAAATCATGAACAAGGCTGACCTCTCTCTCCGTCTCTCTTCAATATTGTACTTAAAGTTCAAGCTAGAATAAGAAGACAACAAAAGAACATCAATGGGATACAAATTGGAAAAGAAGAAGTCAAACTTTCACTATTTGCAGATGATATGATAGTTTACATAAGTGACCCAAAAAACTCTACCAGGGAACTCCTACAGCTGTTAAACACCTTCAGCAAACTAGCAGGATACAAGATAAACAAACAAAAAAATCTGTAGCCCTACTTTATTCAGATGACAAAGGGGCTGAGAAAGAAATCAGAGAAATAACACCCTTTGCAATAGCCACAAAAAACCAAAGTATCTTGGGGTATCGTTTACCAAACTTATGAAAGACATATATAATAAGAACTTTGTTTTTAAAGAAAAAAAGTAAAGAAGATACCAGAAAATGGAAATATGTCCCATGCTCTTGGATAGGTAGGATAAATATAATAAAAATGGAAATCTTGCCAAAAGCAATCTATAGATTCAATTTATTTATGTGGTGGATTACTATGATGGATTTTCATATGTTGAACTATCCCTGTGGAAGAATCCTACTTGGTCATGGTGGATGATTTCTCTGATATGTTCTTGGATTCAATTTGCCAGTGTTTTATTGAATATTTTTGCATCACTGTTCATGAAGAATATTTGTTTTAGTTTTCTTTCTTAATTTTGTCTTTGTGTGTCTTGGATACCAAGGCAATTGCAGCCTCAAAAAAGAGTTTGGCAATAATTCTTCTGCTTCTATTGTTTGGAATACTCTGAGGAGTACTGATATTAGATTTTCTTTGAATTTCGGTAGAATTTTGCCCCAAAACCAGTTGGCCCAGGGTTTTTTTTTGGGGGGGATGTTTGATGACTGCTTCAATTATTTTATGGGTTACAGCTCTATTTAAATTGCTTATCTATTAGTGGTTTAATTTTGGTAAGTGATATTTACCCAGAAAATTATTCATTTCCTTTACATTTTCAAATTTTGTGGCATACAGGTTTTTAAAGTCTGGCCAGAAGGTTCTTTGAATTTCCTCAGTGTCTGTTGTTATGTCCCCCTTTCCATTTCTGATTTTGTTAGTTTGCATGCTATGTCTCTGTCTTTTGGTTAGATTGGATAAAGATTTGCTTACCTTGTTGATATTCTTGAAAAACCAACTCTTTGTTATATTAATTCTTTGTAGTGTTTTCCTAGTTTTCACTTTATTGATTCCAGCCCTCAAATTGATTATTTCCTGGTGTCTACTTCTTCTGGGTGAGTGTTCTTCTTTTTGTTCTAGAGCTTTCATATGTCCTGCTAAGTCTCTAGTGTGACTATTTTCCAGTTTCTTCGTGTGGGCAGTTAGTGCTATGAACTTTCCTCTTGGCATTTTTTCCCAAAGTTTCCCATAAGTTTGGGTACTTTGTGTGTTCATTCTCATTGAATTCTAGGAAGTCTTTAATTTGTTTCTTTATTTCTTCCTTGACTCAGCAATGGTGCAATGGTTCATTGTTCAATTTCCATGAGTTTGTAGGGTCTCTGAAATTTGTTTTTTTGTTGAATTCTAACTCTAAAGCATAGTAGTCTGATAAAATATAGCTGGTTATTACATTTTTTGTATCTGTTGAGATTTGCTATATTGCCAACTATGTGTTTGGTTTTAGAGAAGGTTCCCTGTGGTCCTGAAAAAAAGGTTTACTCTTTTGTGTTTGAAGAGAATTTTCTATAGATATCTGTTAAACTCAATTGAGTAATAATTTCTGTTAGTTTCATTAATTCTTAGTTAAGTTTCTGTCTGAGAGTCCTGTCCAGTTGTAAAAGTGCCATATTTAAGCCTCCAACTATAAGTATGTGGGGTTTTAAGTGTGATTTGAGTTTTAGTAATGTTTTCTTTAAGAATGTGGGTGCTTTTGTATTGGGGACATAGATGTTCAGAATGGAGACTTCATTTTGGTAGGTTTCTCATGTGATGAATAAGAAATGACCTTCTTCATCTCTTTTGACTGATTAGTTTAAAGTCTAAGTTGTTAGACATTAGGATTGCTACACCCACTTGTTTCTACATTCCATTTGATTGGAAAATATTTTCCCAAACCTTAACACTGAGGTAACAACTCTCTTTGGAGTTGAGGTATGTTTCATGTATACAGCAGAAGGATGGATTCTGTCTTCATATCCTTTTGTTATCTTGTGTCTTTTTATAGGCAAATTAAGACCATAATATTGAAGGATATTAATGATCATTGATTGTTAATTCTTGTTTGTTTTGAATTTGTTTTTGTTGTTGGTATAGTGTATGGATTTCCTCCCATTTTTCTTTTGTTTTTTGGTATTGTGGGATTATCGACTGGCTATTTTTTGGGTGTAGTTAACTTCTTTGGTTGGAGTTTTTCTTCCAGAACCTTGCATAGGGCTGGGTTAGTTAATATGTATTGCTTAAAGCTGGTTTTGAAATGGAATATCCTGGTTTCTCCATTTATAGTGATTGTAAGCTTTACTGGGTATAGTAGTCTGGGCAGGCATCCTTGGTCTTTTTGTGTTGGAAGAACAGAATATCTATTCAGGCCTTCTGCCCTTCAGAGTTTCTATTTGAGAAATCAGGTGTAATTCTGATAGGTTTGCCTTTATATGTTACTTGGCCTTTTTCCTTTGCTGCTCTTAATATTCTTTCTTTATTCTGTATGTTTGGTTTTTTGATTATTATATTGCAAGGAGATATTTTTTGTGGTCCACTCTATTTGATGTTCTGTAAGCTTCTTATACTTTCATTGGCATGTCATTCTTTAGGTTGGAAAAGTTTTCTTTTACGGTTTTGTTGAATATATTTTCTGCACCTTTGAGTTGGGTTTCTTCAACTTCTTCCACCCCTATTATTCTTAGGTTTGGCTTTTATCAGGTGCCCCATATTTCCTGGATATTTTGTGTTAGGGATTTGTTAGACTTAAAATTTTCTTTCATCAATGAATCTATTTCTCCTAGTGCTTCTTCCAAGTCTGAGATTCTTTCCTTCATTTCTTGTCTCTCTGTGGATTTTTTTGTCTATTTCAGCTTTCAAGCCTTGTACTGTTTGAATTTTCTTGCAATTTTTGGTTTTTCTATCTTTTTTTCTTCATTTCTTTAAATGGTTTTCTCATTTCCTCTTGTAGGATTCCTATCATCTTCTTGAAGTTGTTTTTAGGGTCATTTTTTCTGCTTCATCTGTGTTGGGATGTTCAGGTCTTACTGCTGTAGAGTCCCTAGACTCTGGGGCCATCATATGATCTTTCTTTTGTTGACTGTGTTCTTATACTGTTGTCCATCCAGCCCCTCTTTCATTGCATATCCATGGGGTCTCTCCCTCTCCTGGTGTGTATAAGAGCAAGGTTCTCTTCTGGTGGGTAGGGGTAGGTCCAATACTCCAATGACTTTACTCTTCAGGTGGGTTATGGCAGGACTAGGGCACTGGCAGACTCCGAATGCACTGGTTTGTTGGTGCCAGCTACTCCATGCACAGTCTTCCATCCCAAGGAGGCTCCAAACAGGGCACAGGAAGGTGAGCTCCTTCTGTGCATGTAGGTAGGACTAGAAGAATGGCAGACCCTGGATATGCTGGTCTACCTAGAAGGGTTCCCCAGGGCATGTTCAGTCCCCAGTGCTTAGCAGGCTTCAATCAGGGCACTGGAATGCAGGCCAGAAACAGGCCTAGTCTTACCTTTTCCCTTGGTTGGAAGTTGGATAGCTGTGGTCTTATCTTACCAGAGACACCTCACTCATGTCATCTCTTCTCAGGTCTCACAAGATGACTCTTCTCTGCCTACACATCCCAGAATCCTCCTTGTCTGCTAGTCCCACCTATCATTATTCCTCAAGGACCACAGTGCTTTACTAATCAACCAATGAAAAGAACATGGGTAGAAGACATCCCCATCATCAGGTCATACTTTGAAAACCTGTACTCCAAAAAAAT
The DNA here is from genome assembly GCA_030556225.1 of Cricetiscus sungorus. Lineage (NCBI taxonomy): Eukaryota > Metazoa > Chordata > Mammalia > Rodentia > Cricetidae > Cricetiscus > Cricetiscus sungorus. Next base: position 48,059,492 of record JANBXA010000372.1, on the reverse strand, counting down.
TGGAAAATTTCAAGGAAATGGACAATTTTCTGAATATATATCACTTACCAAAATTAAATCAAGAACAGATAAACAATTTAAATAGACCTATAATGCCAACAGAAATAGAAACAGTTAACTAAAGACAATAATAAAAAAATTTCCAATAATAAAAAAGCCAAAGACAGATGGTTTCAGTGGAGAATTTTACCAGAAATTCAAAGAAGAGTTAATACCAATATTCCTCAAATGTTCCACACAATAGAAAAAAGAAGGTTCATTGCCAAACTCTTTTTATGAGGCTTCAAGTACCTTGATACCCAAACCATACAAAGAAACAATTAAGAAAGAGTACTATAGACCAATCTCTCCCATGAACATTGATGCAAATATACTCAATAAAATACTGGCATATCAAATCTAAGAACACACCAGAAAAATAATCCACCATGATCAGGTAGGCTTTATCCCAGAAATTCAGGGATGTTTCAGCATATGAAAATCTGTCAATGTAATCCACCATATAAACAAACGGAAATAGAAAAACCACATGATCATCTCCCTAGATGCTGAAAAAGCCTTTGACAAAATCCAACATCCCTTATGATAAAGGTCTTAGAGAGATCAGGGATAACAAGAACATACATAAACATAATAAAGACAATATACAGTAAACCAAAAGCCAACATCAAACTAAATGGAGAGAAACTCAAAGAAAGAATCTTCAACAAACAGTGCTGGCATAACTGGAAGCAGACATGTAAAAGATTGCAGGTAGATTCATATCTATCTCTGTGCAAAAGTCTTAAGCCCAAATGGAACAAAGATCTCAACATAAATCCAGCTACACTGGCAAGAGAAAGTGGAAGGTACCCTTGAACAAATTTGTACAGGAGATTACTTCTTGTACATAACACGAGTAGCACAGACACTGAAATCAGGGACCTCCTGAAACTGAAAAGCTTCAATGAGACAAAATGGCAGCCCAGAGAATGAGAAAAGATCTTCACAAAGCCCACATCTGACACAAGGCTGATCTCCAAAAATATATAAAGAACAAATGGAGTACAGATCTAAATAGGGAATTTTCAATAGAGGAATCATAAATTGCTGAAAGGCACTTAAGAAAGTTTTCAATATCCTTAGCCATCAGGGAAATGCAAATAAAAACAACTTGAGATACCATCCTACATCTGTCAGAATGGCTAAAATTAAAAGCACCAAGAACAGTTTTTGCTAGAGAGAGTGTGGAGAAAGCTCCATTCATTGCTAGTCAGAATGCAAACTTGTATATCCACTTTGTAAATCAGTATGAAGGTTTCTCAGGCAATGAATCAGTCCACCTCAAGATCCAGCAATTCCAATACCACAAGGACATCTGTTCAACTATGTTCATAGCAGTATTATTTGTAAGAGACAGAACCTGGAAACAACCTAGTTGCCCCTCAACTAAAGTATGGATAAAGAAAACGGTGGTACATGTACACAACTGAGGACTATTCAGGGGAAAACAAAACAAAACCAAACAAAACACAAATGAAATTGTGAAATTACAGGCTAACAGATGGAACAAGAAGACACATTCTGAGTGAGGTAACCCAGATACAGAAAGACAATCATAGTATGCACTGTCTCATAAGTGGATATTAGACATGGACCAAAGGATAACCAACCTTCAGTCAACAATCCCTGAGACGCCAAGAAACAGGGAGCATTTTAAGAGAGATATATATGGACCTCTGAGAAGGGAAAGGGACAAGATCTTCTGAGTAAATTGGGAGCATGGGTAGGGGGAGATGGAGGTAGGAGAAAGAGGAGGGGAAGGATAACATGAGGGATCAGAAAGTTCGAGTTGGGAGAAGAATAGGAGAGATCAACAAAAGACAAACTTTAATACAGGGAACTGTTATAGGCTTAACAAGAAACCTGGCACTAGGGAAATCTCTAGGAATCCACAAAGATGACCCTAACTGAAAATCTAAGAAATAGTGCAGAGGCTACCTTAAATGTCCTTCCCTTATTATAAGATTGATGACTACCTTATATGCCATCCTAGAGCCTTCATCCAGTAGCTGATGGAAGCAGAAGTAGACACTCACAGCTAAACACTGAGCCAAACTCCTGGAATATAGTTGTAGAGAGGGAGGAATAATAAGCAAAAGGGTCAAGACCATGCTGAGGAAACCCACAGAAATAGCTGACCTGAGCAATGAGAGCTTAGTAGACCCCACACTGACAGCTGGGGGGAACCACAGTAAGACTGAATCAGGCCCCTTGTATGTGGGTATCAGTTGCAGGGCTTGAAAAGCCTATGAGGCCACTGGCAGTGGAACCAGTATTTGTTGCTAGTGCACAAATGGGCTTTGGGAGCCCTTTCTTTATGGAGGAATACTCTCTCAGCCTAGATACATAGAGGAGGGCCTAGGTCTCGCTGCAAATGATATGTGAGACTTTGATGATCCTCAATGGGAGGTTTAGCCTCCCTGAGGAGTGGTTGGGGTTGGAATGGGGGATTGATGGGGCAGGGCAGCATGGGAGTGATTGAAGGGAAAGGGAACTGGTATTATTACATAAAATAAGATTGTTTTTTAATTTAAATAAAAATTATTTAAAAATTACAAATAAGTCAAATAAAAAAAGATTTTGGCAATGTTACTTCTGTTTCTATTGTGTGCAACAATTGTGGAGTATTTGTATTAGCTCTTCTTTGAAATTCTGATCGAATTATACACTGAAATCATCTGACCTTGGGTTTCTTTTATGGTTGGGAGATTTTTTTTAAATGACTGTTTCTGTTTCATTAGGGGTTGTAGGTCTATTTTAATTGTTTGGTATGTAGTACCTATTAAGAAAAATGTCCATTTCTTTTAGATTTTCCAATTTTGTGAAGTACAAGTTTATGAAGTATGACCTTATGATTCTCTGGAATTCATCAGTCTGTTGTTATGACCCCCTTTTCATTTCTGGTTTTGTTAGTTTGGATATACTTTCTCTGCTTTTTGGTTGTTTGGATAAAGGCTGCCTATTGTGTTGATTTTTTGGAAGAACCAATTCCTTGTTTCATTGATTCTTTGTATTGTTTTCTTTGTTAATTTCCTGCTGTCTACTCCTGTTTGGTGAGTTTTCTTCTTTTTGTTATAGAGTTTTCAGGTTTAGGGATTTCCTTAATAGTGAGGCGCAACTGTTCCTAACAACACCATCTGGGTTAGAAGGAAAAATGGACATCAACAAAAATTCATTATGGAGCTTATTTCCAATATGACAAGACCAGCCATTTAGGCAAGATTCTGCTCTTGTCTAAACTGTTTGACTTTATGCTGTATAACCTAGGCATAAAAGACCCACAGAAAAATGACTGATAAAACAATAGACAATGGAATTGGAGACAGATAGTTATCTTTACTTTAGGCTCACAAAAATAGGATAGATGATAAAACATTTTTTTAAAATCTTGCTAAACGTTTATAGACTAAATATTATTAGCTATAGTTCTTATTTGATAACTGTTTTATTATATATTTTACTATGTTAAAGTTAAAACCCTTCTTTTTATTTTAGACAGAAAAGAGGAGATGATGGGAGATGTCATTCGGTAAATATGTTTTTCTTATTTGTTAATGAATAAAGCCCTGTTGGCCAATAGGAAAGCAAGATAAGTAGGACAAAGAGACAAGGAGGATTTGGGGAGAGTTAGGAGAGATTCAAGATGTAGGGACTTGAGAGAGCAGCAGTCTGGGTCCTCTCTCCGGTAAGCCAAGACCATGCGGAAACATGTAGATTAATAGAAATGGGTTAATATGTAAGACAGAGCTAGACAAGAAGTAATAATAGTAAAAGATCAACAGCATTATATATAATACAGTGTATCTGTGTGTTATTTGGGGCATACATAGCTTTGGAACCAGGCTGGCAGGAAAATTTTTTGTAACCCTCAAGTTATTCCCTTAACTCACAGATTAGAAATTTTCTTTGCTTAGCTGTAGCCTCTGACCTGAACCCTCAGAGGTAGTTTTGTGAGCTGGACTCAAACACTATTGATATTCCACGTTTTCTTTTATTTATAAATAATATAATTTAAAAATTTTACATGTCAGTCCCAGATTCCTGTCCCTTTCTCCCTCCCTCCTTCCCTCCCTACCCTCCTCTTACCCTCTTTCCCTTGTGACATGCACTCTGGCCACCCTCTCCTCCCATCCCCCACCCCATTCCACTTGTAGGGCTATGCTATACAGGTTGGGCCATGCAAAACTGTCAAGTCATTTGAAGTAGGGACTAGGACTTCTCTCCTGTCTCTAGGTTAAGGGGATATCCCTCCATGGGGGATGTGTCCACAAGATCGCTTTGTACACCAGGAATAGATCCTGTTTCTACTGTCTGAGGACGCCACAGACTGCTCAGTCCTTCTAGCTGAGACCCATATTCAGGGGTCTGAGTCAGTCCCATGCTGGGTTCCCAGCTATCAGTCTGCAGGGGCCCATTAGTTCCTCCTTATTCGGGTCAGCTGTCCTTGTGGGTTTCTGCAACCTGGTCTTGTCCCCTCTCTCTGCATCTGGATTCTAGTTCGACTCAGTGTTTGGTTATGGGTGTTTGCTTCTGTTTCCAACAGGTACTAGATGAGGGCTCCATGATGGTGGATAATTTAGTTGATGATATCACTATCAGGGAAGGGCATTTATGGTAGCCTTTCCATGGTTTGCTCGAATTGTTAGTTGGAGGCAGTCTTGAAGGTCTCTGGACCTTTCTTTAGGTTCAGTTTTATCTACAAACCAACAATGGCTCCCTCTTTTATGTTCTCTCTCTCTCTCTTCTGCCTTCTATTCCTACTCTGACTCAATCTACCTAGTCACACATGCTTTCCTCTTCTCCCCTTCTCTTTCTCCTAGTTCTATCTCCATTCACTGCCTCCCCTACTCCCCATGTGCTCTGGACAACTTTTCCCTTCCCTCTTTTGTGAGGGACCATATATGAATCTCTTAGAATATACCTTGTATCCCAGTTGGTCTGGTGGTGTGAAATATAGGCTGGTGATCCTTTGCTCTAGGTCTAAAATCCATATATGAGCGAGTATATACCCTGTTCCACTTTTTGTGACAGTGTTACCTCATTCAGGATGGTTTCTTCAAGATCCATCCACTTGCCTATGAATTTCAAGATTCCGTTATTTTTTTTCTGCAGAGTAGTATTCCATTGTGTAGATGTGCCACATCAGGGGCATCTAGGTTGCTTCCAGGTTCTTGCTATTACAAATAATGCTGCTATGAACATAGTTGAGCACATGTCTTTGTTGCATGGATGTGGGTCATTCCCACAGCACCCAGTGAAATTGCTGGGTCCTGTGGGAAACTAATTTCCATTTTCCTGAGGAACTGCCATACTGAGCTCCAAAATGGCTGTATGAGTTTGCACTCCCACCAGCAGTGAAGGAGTGTTCCCCTTTCCCCACATCCTCTCCAGCATAAGTAGTCATTGGTGTTTATCATTTTAGCCATTCTGGCAGGAGTTGTTTTGATTTACATTTCCCTGATAGCTAAGGATGTTGAGCACTTTCTTAAGTGTCTTTCAGCCTCTTTGATTTCCTTTATTGAGAATTCTTTCTTCAATTCTGTACCTCATTTTTTTAATAGGGTTATTTGGTGTTTTGTTGACTAGTTTCTTGAATTCTTTGTATATTTTGGAGATCAGTCCTTTGTCAGATGTAGGACTGGTAAAATTTTTTCCCAGTCTGTGGGCTGCCATTTGGTCTTGTCCACTGTGTCCTTTGCCTTACAGAAGCTTCTAAGATTGAGGAGGTTCCACTTATTAATTATTGATCCCACTGTCTGTGCTACTGGAGTTATGCTTAGGAAGTGGTCTCCTATACCAATTTGTTCCAGGGTGCCTCCTACTTTCTCTTCTATGAGGTTCAGTGTGGCTGGATTTATGTTGAGGTCTTTGATCCATTTGAAATGGAGTTTTGTGCATGGCGATAGACATGGGTCTATTGGCAGTCTTCTACACACCATCATCCAATTGTGCCAGCATCATTTGTTGAAGATGCTTTCCTCCCCCCATTGTATTTTTTTTTTAGCTTTTTTGTTGAAAATCAGGTGTCCATAGGTGTGTGGATTAATATTGGGATTTTCGATTTGATTCCATTGGTCTACCTGTCTATTTTTGTGGCAATACCAAGCTGTTTTCAGAACTATTGCTCTGTAGTAGAGCTTAAAGTCAGGGATGGTGATGCCTCCTGAAGCTTTTTATTGCATAGGGTTGTTTTGGCTATCCTGTGTCTTTTGTTTTTCTATACAAATTTGATTATTATCCTTTTAAGGTCAGTGAGGAATTGTGCTGGGATTTTAAAGGGGATTGCATTGAGTTTGTAGATTGCTTTTGGCAAGATTGCCATTTTTACTATATTTATCCTTCCAATCCAAGAGCATGGGAGATCTTTCCATTTTCTGGTATCTTCTTTAATTTCTTCCTTTAAAGCCACAAAGTTCTTATTGTATAGGTAAGAACTATAATGCTTGGTAAGCATTATCCCAAGATACTTTATGTTGTTTGTAGTTATTATAAAAGATGATCTTTCTTTTATTTCTTTCTCAGCCTCTTTGTTATCTGAATAAAGTAAGGCTACAGATTTGTTTGAGTTTATATTTATCTTGATAGTTTGCTGAAGGTGTTTATCAGCTATAGGAGTTCCCTGGTAGAGTTTTTTGGGTCGCTATGTAAACTATCATATCATCTGCAAATAGAGAGAGTTTGACTTCTCCCTTTCCAATTTGAATCCCCTTCATCTCCTTTTGTTGCCTTATAGCTTTAGCTAGAACTTCAAGTACAATATTGAAGAGATATGGAGAGGACAGCCTTGTCTTGTTCCTGATTTTAGAGGAATTGACTTAACCTTCTCTCCATTCAGTTTGATGTTGGCTGTTGGTTTACTGTCTATTGCTTTTATTATGTTTAGGTATGTTCCTTTTATCCCTGATCTCTCCAAGACCTTTATCATGAAATGGTGTTGAATTTTGTTGAAGGCTTTTTCATTATCTAGGGAGATGATCATATGGTTTTTCTTTTTCATTTTGTTCATATGGTGGATCACTTTGATAGATTTTCATATGTTAAATCATGCCTGCAAGACAGGGATGAAGCCTACTTGGTCATAGATTCATATCTCTGATGTATTCTTGGATTCAGTTTGCCAGTATTTTATTGAGTATTTTTGCTTCGATGTTCATCAGGGATATTGTTCTGTAGTTTTCTTTCTTAGTTGTATCTTTGTGAGACTTGGGTACCAAGGTGATTTAGGCCACTTAGAAAGAGTTTGGTAATTTGCCTTCTGTCTCTATCGTGTGGAACAATTTGAGTAGTATTGGAATTAGCTCTTCCTTGAATTTCTGGTAGAATTCTGCACTGAAGCCATCTGGCCCTGGGTTTTTTTTTTTTGGTTGGAAGGCTTTCAATGACTGCTTCTATATCATTGGGTGTTATAGGTCTATTTAAGTTGTTTGTCTGTTCTTGATTTAATTTTGGTAAATGATAGTTATCCAGAAATGTGTCCATTTCCTTTGAATTTTCAAATTTTGTGGAGTACAGGTATTCAAAGTATGATTTGAAATTTGTCTGGATTTCCTCTGTGTCCATTGTTATGTCCCCCTTTTTCATTTCTGATTTTGTTAATTTGTATGATATCTCTCTCCTTTTTTCGTTAGTTTGGATAAAGGTTTTTCTATCTTATTGATTTTCTTGAAATACCACCTCCTTGTTGCATTGATTATTTTGTATTGTTTTCCTGGTTTCTATTTTATTGATTTCAGCCCTCAAATTGATTATTTCCTGGTGTCTACTCCTCCGGGTTGAGTTTGCTTCTTTTTGTTTTAAGGCTTTCAGTTGCGCTGTTATTCTCTAATGTGACTATCCTCTGTTTTCTTCATATGGGCACTCAGTGCAATGAACTTCCCTGGTAACACTGCTTTCAATGTGTCCCATAAGTTCGGATATGTTGTGTCCTCATTCTCATTGAATTTTAGGAAGTCCTTAATTTCTTTCTTTATTTCTTCTTTGACCCAGGTGTGGTGCAATTGCACATTGTTCAGTTTCCATGAGTTTGTAGGGTTTCTGAGATTTGTGTTGTTGTTGAATTCCAATTTTCAAGCATGGTGGTCTTATAAGATATAGGTGACTATTCCAATTCTTTTGTATCTGTTGAGGTTTGTTATGCCACCTAGTATGTGGTCGATTTTAAAGAAGGTTCCATGTGGAGCAGAGAAGAAAGTATATGCTTTTGTGTTTGGATGGAATGTTTTATAGATGTCTGTTAAACCCAGTTGAGACATAACTTCTGTTTCTTTTGTTTCTTTGTTGAGTTTCTGATTGGTGGTCCTGTCTAATAGTGAGAGTGGTGTGTTGAAGTCTCCCACTATAAGTATGTGAGGTTTTATGTGAGCTTTGAGTTTTAGTAACGTTTCTTTTACGAATGTGGGTGCCTTTGTATTTGGGGCATAGATGCTCAGAATCGAGACTTTTTTTGAAGGATTTGATGAATATGAAATGACTGTCTTCATCTCTTTTGATTAATTTTGTTTGTAAGTCTAACTTGTTAGATATTAGGATAGCCACACCTGCTTGCTTCTTGGGTCCATTTGATTGGAAGATATTTTCCAAGCCCTTTACTCCGAGGTAATGTGTATCTTTGAAGGTTACATGTTTCTCTTGTATGCAGCAGAAGGATGAATTCTTTCTTCGTATCCATTCTGTTTGCCTGTGTCTTTTTATAGGCGAGTTTAGACCATTAATGTTGAGGGAGAGTAAGGGCCATTGATTGTTAATGCTTGTTTGTTTTAGATTTGTTTTTGGCAGTGTTATTGTGAATATATTTGTCCTGCTTTACCCTGGATTTCTGGTGAAGTAGCATTATCTGTTGCCTATGTCTTTTTGAGCATAGTTAACTTCCTTCAGTTGAGGGCTTATCTATGTTGTTTCCAATTTCTGGCTGTTATGAATAAAGCTGCAGTAAACATATTTGAGCAAATATCATGGTATATATTCACTTATAGGTGGATACTGGCTGTTAAGTAAATTATAATCAAGCTATAATTCATAGACCCAGAGAAGTAAATCAGAGTATATAAAATTATCTACATAAAATGCTTGAACTCATCAAAGTGTTTCTGAGAATTTTAGTGGTTGTGTTGTAATGTCCCATTTATTATTTAATTTTATTAATTTATCTCATGTCCATTTTTGTTTATTTTTTGCTAGGGTTCTGTCAAACTTTTTTTTAATCCTTCAATTAAGTAATCTTAATATTACTGATTATTTGTATTTAAATTGTTCTTTTCATTAATTTCAATTCAAATATTGATTATTTTTTTCTCATTGTATTCAATTGTGTTTGTTTTTTCTTACTTTTCTACAACCTTGACATGTGCCATTAGGTTAACATGATGATTTGTATATAGGCAATTATGAATATATCTTTCTCTCATAGAACCACTTCTGCCACTGTATGTCATATTAAGTATGGTGTGCTATTAGGGAATTTAAAGTTTTAAAACTAATGGGAGTGAGTCTTCAAATCCAAGTGTTTACTTACTAGGTTTTCTTTACTTCAATATGATCACTCTGTTAACTGTTGTTTTGATTTCTTTAAAAAACTCCTCCCTATCACATAGCACAGTGTATGATGGGAAGTTTTCTGTGGGAAATTCACACGTGACAGAAGAACAAATGCTGTACATTCACATTCCACACTGAACACTCTCTTTGTTTGGTCTTCTAGGAAAAAGCAACCTTTTCTTTTTTCCTCCAATTCTTCAGGGAGTAGTTTTCTTTTATATTTTTTCAAAACTACAGTTACAAAATTAACATATAGAGACTTTGTCTCTTTGAATTTTCTTTTCTGCTTGTCTTTTTTTTTAAGATAGTCTTTTTTCCCCCTAGGATCATTGAAAACTTTTGCTTTTTGGCTACCTTTCAAAGTGAGAAAAGGTATTATGGGTCTGACCTAGCACTGGACTTTACATGATACAATACTGACTTGCTAAGCCAGACGAGCCAGCTGTGGCAAAAGTTGTTTAGCTATTACAGGCTAATAAATTACTTTTTGGTTGAATTTATTGTCTGTTCTGTTGTAGGAAATGCATGCTGGTATTATAAACTAGCTAAAATCTATTATCTAGAACATCATAGGAATTAGGGTACAACCTACTAATGTTATTTCTAAATAATTATGCTTATACCCATAGATTTGTGAACTTTTTCAGAGATGCTTAGTTTTCAGTGTGCAGTTTCAATATATGTAGCTGGTCATAGTGCTGAGAATGTGATTATACCTTCTATTTCTAAATGCAACATTTCTTTTAGTCAAGGCTAAGGGAATATTTTGGAGGAGGAATAGACAAGAATGTAAAAGCTGGAGGATGGAGAGATCTGTGTGAAATTCTGTCTTCTGCATGTGGTTACTATATTCATTCAACACATTGAAGCTGTGTTTTGCTGTGTGAGTCCTACACAAGTTCAAACTTGCCAAAATTCTAGCATGGATGGAGATGAGCTCCCTGGTCCCCACCTCTAACTGATGAGCTAGTAATGGTCATTGTTTAGTTTGTCTATTGTAATGTTGCTCATTCTCCAGTGGATGGCACCAGACCTCTGCTCTTGATGAAACTACTTTAGACTCAAAGATAACCTGAAATTTGGGAGGGAGTCATGTTTCCTGGCATCTGGGTAGATATAGCTCATTGCATATATATTTGGAATTCTTAAATAATTAAAAAAGAAAATTTAATAGAAAACATTCCTCACCCAGGTAATATTCTGAGAATGCATTTAATGAGCTTGATAAGATAAAAAATTAAAAGGTACAATGAATATAAATGGTGGAGTTCTTATTCTTGCCAGAAACAATATCTGTTATAAGTAAAATTGATGAAATTAAATACATATCTGACAGCTATTTAGTGTTATCTGTGTGTCAGAATGTGTTAAATTTACAGTATAGAATGAATATCAGAACTGTTCACAAATTATACTGCACTGAAGAAACATAATGCACAAAATAACAAGTGTACCATTAAAAACAATCTGAACTTGAGAGTTGTGTTCTGGCATTTCATTTAGCATGAGTTATTCTTTATTCCTTGTAAAAAGTCATTATTTTAATAAATTGTACAATGACATTTAAAAACTGAATGCTATTGAATATGAGTTTTCTTCATTCTTCAATTACAGAAAAACTCAACTCTTTTCACCTAAAATAATTTAATATATATTTCTAAGTCTTCAACTATAAAAACATTTGGAGTTCTACCACAGACCATGACAGCTATGAAAACTCCAAGTAGGCTATCTGCCTGCTGACCTTCCCAACTCTCTCACCTTTTTGGTGAGTCACCCTATCTCCAGTCCTATGCCATCCTCATTAGACCCCAACTGGGAATGAGACTCCCTGCTCTATGAGAACATGCTGGTCATCACAAGACCAAGTAGATCATTCTCTCCAAATCCCCCCATTACCCAATCCCTATTTCCTCTAGGTCACCATGTTCTAGCCCCCAACACAGGTGGAGATCCTCTGTTTGACCAGAAGACATGGTGGCCACCAGAATAAGCCCTCAACTCTAGTGGAGACCCCCTGCTCAACCACAGGCCAGGGGAGGAAGCAGAAACTAAGGAACAAAACATCTATCCAATAAAAACAAAGTCAGAATCAGCATCTAGAGATATAATCACTACAAACCTATGTGTCTAGGTTTGTGTCTAGCACAAGAACACAATTAACAACAGTCAATGCAATATGTTACCTCAGAGTCTATCTATCATAAAACCACAGGTTCTGGATATTCCAACACAGCAAAAGCAAAAGAAGTCTAAAAACCAACTTTATGAAGATAACATAGTTTCTTAAAGAGGAAATCAATAAATTCCTCAATGAAATTTAGAAAAGACAAAAAAATAGAGGAAATGAATAAATCCATTAAAGTTCATTTAAAAAAACAAACAATTGAAGGAAACAAATAACTGTTCAAAACCTAAAGGTGAAAACAGAAGCATTAAAGAAAACACAAACAGGGAATTCTGGAAATGGAAAATCTAGGTAAGTGACTAGGAACTATAGACCCAAACATCACCAAAATAATACAAGAGACATAAGAAAAAATTCCAGGTGTTGAACATATGATAGAAGAACTCAATACATCAGTCAAAGTAAAGGTTAAATATTTTAAAAAATCCCTGACACTAAACACTTAAGATCTGGGACACCATGAAGAGACCAGACCTAAGAATAATAGAAATTGCTGCTGGCCAAGTCAGAGGCACCAGCTTTGGGAGCTTTGGGAGATCAGCTATTCGGTAAGTAAGGCACTGATGGTTGAACCTTAGATAGTCATGGTTCTGAGGGCTTAACTCCAGAATGTCTCTTGCTACTGCTGTGCCTGAATATGTTCGCCACTGCAGTTTTTCTCTGGTGTCTGGCATGGTGTGAATGGGTATAGGGTATTCTCCACTGCCTTTAATTTAGTGCTATCATCTCACAGAAATATCCCAGTCTACTGGGCATTTTTACCTGTGGATTATTATGAAGATGATTTCCTCTTTGTCTGTACTGTTTAACTGAAACAATGGTTTCTATACAGCAGTAGTGTTAGTTTAAGTAGAATTTTGATGATTGGGTTTTTTTATATATATATATATATATATATATATATATATATTTGGTTGTGAGCCTAGCCTTTAATGCCTGAGCCATCTCTCCACCCCAACTGAGAGTTTTAAATAAACACAGTAAGGGATTTTGGTAGAGATTATTTAGTGGGAAAACAAATATAGGTAAAGGCAGGATATGGTTTGTTCCTATCCTGATTAATCAGGGGTTGCAGAGTATAGAAAATAATAACAAGGAAGTGTCCCGCAGCTAGTATTTAAGGGTTTTTCTTGAGGAGTTGTATGTGCTATGGCATTGATTAATGATTAAGAAAAATAGTTGTGTCCCAGAATCTAGGCTAGTTTATGTTCTTTTAATGTTAATGTTGGGAGATGTGTTCACAGGTTTTGGTGTGCATTATAGCTAAAACAAAGCTTTAAATAATAACTTAAGGTTTGGCTAAGTAGTTTTTGTTATTGACTTTGACTGAAGCAACAAGCACAGAGCTTACATATATTTACACCAGGTACTTTGCAAACATATTATAGTTTTTAGTTTAATATTTTTAATGTGATTATGAGAACTAGTGGATCTTTGACTCTTGTGCCTGCTCTTGGATTATTTTCCTCCTGTTGGGTTGCTGTATCCAACTTTTATATGACAGTTTTTGCTTCATGTTATTATATTTTATTTTATTAAATTAGATTATCTCTTAGAAGCCTGTTTTCTAATGAAAGATATAAAGTGAGTAGATCTGGAGGAGAGGGGAAGGAGGGGCTGGGAGGAGTAAAGGGAGGGGAAACTATTACCAAGATAAATTGTTTGAGAAAGGATATATTTTGTTTTTTTAAACTATTTTTTATTTATTCTTTGTGTCCTTCATATTATGCATCATGATCCCATTTATTTTCCTATATTCTCATATCTACCCTCTGCTCTTGCAATCCCCTCCCAACAAAGCTTACGGGAGAGAGAGAGAGAGAGAGAGAGAGAGAGAGAGAGAGAGAGAGAGAGAGAGAGAGAGAGAGAGAGAGAGAGAGAGAGAGAGTTATGAGTAGTTTTTCCCTGCTGGTTCATCTGGTCCCACTACCAAGCCAGCCAAAAAAAAAACACGCAGAGACTCTTTATTAGATATAATTCTGTTGGCCAGTTACTAATTCCTTATCCGCTGGCTCTGTCTTAAATATTAACATATTTCTATTAGTCTAAGTACTTCCATGTAGTCTTCCTCTCTCCTCGTCTCCTATTCCCACTTACCTTGCATTCCTATTGGCCAACAGTGCTTTATTCATTAACCAATACAAGAAACATATTTACAAAATGACATCTCCCATCCAGAGAGAGAGAGAGAGAGAGAGAGAGAGAGAGAGAGAGAGAGAGAGAGAGAGGAGGGAGGGAGGGAGGGAGGGAGAGAGAGAGGGAGGGAGAGAGAAGAAAAATAAAAAGAAATAAAAAGGGGGTAAATCTGGTCATGGAAGCTGTAGTGAGAAAGAGCCAGTCATGCAGTACACCCTTTGTCTATATAGCTTTACTTGCAAGTATTTGTTGTAAAGAAGCACTGATCTGGTTCAGGGCATCTGGTTTCTATTACAATATCAATGCTGGGCCCTCACTGGGACCCTCTTGAATATCATGTTGTAGCCCTGTGTTGTGCAGATCCTGCAGCTTTGAGTCTGCAGGACTATCCCCTTCAGGTTTTCCAATAGGCCATAGATGGGTTGGGTGTTGGGGTGGGCCAATTCTGGGTCTGGGTAGTTGCAGGGCTGGTCAGACCACCAGCACTTCTGCATCTTCACCACTAGGGTGTGCTCTCTAGCATTGCACCAGGCCAGCTGTACCACCTGTCCAACTGGTTGGTGTAGAACAGTTGCTGGAGTCCTGTTGTTGGCCATAGCTAGAAACTCCCGGCTGCATTTGCCCTCATGGCATAGGGTGGAGCTGTTGCTGAGTCCTCTTCTGGGCCAGGGCTCAGTAATCTATTTTCAGTAAATGGAAAAAATATAAATTCTTCGTCAGAGATTTTGTCAATAATATCAGGCACTCACCAATAATGGTTCTCTCTGTTCAATTTTTTTTTCAGCCAAATTTTTGTTATTATGTGAAGTAATGATTGTCTCAAAGTTATTTTTTTTCTTAAAATTATTTCTTTGACAGTTTGAGCTTTAAAAATTGTTATGATCATATTCACCTCTCCTCCAACTCTTTTCAAATCTATCTCTTTCCCATTTATTCAACTTTATGTTTTCATTAAAAATAAACAAAATCATCAAAATCAGTTTCTGCTGCCTAAATATTCTTAGATTTATTTTTTCTACTAGATGTGTGTTCTTCCACTGGAGACTGGTAGACTTATTAGTTTTAGAGAAATCCATATTAATATTTGTTGCTTGTAAAGGTTAGTTTCTCACTGAAGAAGTTTGTATGATTATAATTTATGCAATCTACTTGATTTGTGTCTGTCTTAGCACTTTTCAGCGCTAGATAAGGACCTATATTTAAGTTTGCTATGAGTTCATCTTAATTTGTGGATTTAGTGCGTTGGTTTGTGTCTGATAGGAGATTCTAGCCTGCCCCAGCTGATAGGCCTTACTGATCTTGTTAAGTTGAGCAACCAAAAGCAAGATCAAACCAACTAAAAATTCCAACATGGAAAGAAGAGGAACTTCTATGGTCTCATCTCTAGTTGAACAGTTATTTAAAACAGATAGCTGCTGAGGTGGCTATCTGTAGCTTTCCCATGTCCCGGTGGATAAGTCAACACTCATGTGCATATTGGCATCACTAATTGGACTCAAGAGGTTACTAAAAAGAGTGTGGCTTTTGATGATCCATGTATTAGAGGAAACTCTGGGGGAATTGGAATAATGTGATATGGATATATATGATTCAGTCACATTGTACACATATATGAACCTTTTAAAAATAAAATTTAAGAAAATTGAAACTTGTTTCATAACCCCAATCATTGTGTAACATATTATTGTATTTTAGGTAACAGAAATGTGATATTTTGGTGTAAGTTTTATGTAAATATAATACAATTGAATTACTTCACCTTTGATAAATTGTTACTGCTTATATTAACATTTGGATAGGGTTTGATTGTTTTGTTATATTCTTTCCTGCATGTGATTGCTTATTATAATTCTATCAGAAGATTCACATATTTAAAACTTTGTAGTTTAGAACATGCTGAAGCATGTAGTTTAGAAATTGCTGTATTATAATTAATTGACCTATGTTTTCTATGTGAAATGGTCTTTTTCTATAGTAATATTCTTCCATCTGAAACTTACTTTGACTAATATTAATGTAATTGCTGAAGTTTCTCTTGATATATGTTACTATCACGTATAGATTTCATTTTTTTTAAATGAAACTCCTGTTCATGTAGCCAAGAATTTAAGACTAGACTGACCAAGAACCTATGGGAAAACCAAATACTACCATTCTACTAAAAGAATGTAGTGATAAAATGACTATACTTATAGATCAGTTTCTTGCTCAGCCATCATCAGAGAAGCTTCTTTTTGCAGCAGAAATAGGAATGAATACTGAGCTTCACAACTGGGCAATGTGCAGAGAATAAGCAACTTTGGAACATTCAGTCCTAAATAGATGTCTCTATTTAATTTCTGCCCTCATAGCTCAGTAGACTATGGAGAAGAGGGGGCATAAAGATTATAGGAACAATCTGGGACAGCAGACACAAGAAACAAGGCAATATAGTTACTGTAGGACTGATCACATATGGAGAAACTATAGTTCACAATTTTCTTGAAATACTAAACAATAATTTAAGAGACAACTTTGGTAATGGAAGTTCAGATAATTGAGAAAACATTGCATGTGCTTATACTACAATTTTATTTTTATTAGGTAATATTATCAAACCAAATAATGTCTATTTGTACTTCTTGTACAGGCCAACATTTTTAATTTATCCTTCTACAATTTTCTTATTTGCTATTTGGATAAAGCAGGAATAAGGTAAAGGTAATGATTTTTCCTTTTAACAAATGGATGAATAAAATATGGGAAGTGAGAAGATAAAGAATAAATCTTTCATGTTGTTAGAACTATATTTAAGTTACTTTTACAGAAACATTATGTTTGAACTTAACAAATACATTTAGGTTCTTTTTCAAATTTACTGAAGGTATATAAAAGCCAATTCATTAATTTTCCTTAGGAATAAGGGTCAGTTTTTGAAAAATTTCAAAAACAATTTAGTGTTTTATATTATTAAAATGTTTAGTCTCTAGAGTTATATTAAACCTATCACATATCAAAATACTGAAATTAATTATAAATTTAAATTAAATACCCAAAATTGCTATTAGTTTTATTGAAATGTCAATTCAAAATATTTACATTGAATTTTCTGGGTTTTAAGTATTTACCTTGTGATTCATGAAATAGCTTTTAAATTTCTTCAGAGCAGTTTTTATTTCTTTATTTCTTAGTGTATGAATGGCTAGATTTAGGAGAGGTCTAACAACAGATAAAACACAACAAGAAATTTGTCCAACCAGGTGATACTGAGTGGCCACACATAGATGAAGATGCAGGGCACAAAAAGGTGCATCACCACTGTGATGTGGGCACTGCATGTGGATAGAGCCTTAGAAGCACCAGCTTTAGATCTCTGGTGAACAGTGATGAGGATATATGTGTAGGAAATGAGCGACAGAATGAAGCAGGTTACAACCACAAATCCACATTCAACATTCATTAAAGTATCCAAATCATGAGAATTTGTGAAGGCTAGCTTGATTACCAATGGCATGTCACAGAAGAAGCTGTCAGTTTCCAATGGGCCACAGAGAGGCAGCTGCAGAATTGCCACAAGCTGACTCATGGCGTGCACAAAGCCAATAGTCCAGGAAGTCAACACCAACCCAGTGCATCTTTTCAGGTTCATAATGGAGAAGTAGTGGAGTGGTTTGCAGATGGCCACATAGCAGTCATAAGCCATTGCCAGCACCAATACCATCTCTTCTGCAGCAATGCAATGGGCAAAGAAGACCTGGGACATGCAGTTTTCAAAAGAAATGTTTCTGTGTTTCCTGAGAAAGTCTGTGATCATCTTAGGTGTGGCTACTGAGGGAGGCCATATATCGACCAAGGACAGGTTGGCTAGTAAGAAGTACATGGGAGAATGGAGATGGTGATCAATGGTTATTAAGATCATGATGACAATATTTCCCAACACAATGAATAAATAAAGTATCAAAAATATCACAAAAAGTAAGACCTGTAGATTCTGTGATTGAGTAAGTCCTCAAGGCACGAATTCTGATACCAAGGACTGGTTGCTTCCATCCATTTTATCCTCAGAAACAACCTGCAGGAAATGAATGATTAACAAAGGGATGTGGGAGAAGGGTTAGACTGTAGAGTTTGACATCCACACTGAGACTTCACATCTATACATCAAATGTAAAGAGTAGTCTTCACCAAATATGCCATCTAAAGTTAAAGCTCATGAGGCATGATTAACTTTAACAGAAGTGGAACATGAGAGGAAATTCAAGTGAACAATGGTACAGAAATTTTCTCTGTATGAGGAACACAGGTCAGCAATCTGAGAGGGTGCTAATAATTATATTTTCCCTTTGAGGGTTATTTTACCCACTAGTTCAATTTAAACAGAACGTGCATGTTGAACCAACAGTTTTTTCACTACTCTACAAAAACTAACTCATAGCCTCAAGGAAATGGTAATAAATTATACTGAATTTCAATGCTTAGGGCATTCAACAGTCTTACTATTTTTATCACTACAGGTAGTGATTCTTTAAGACACACTGAAGTTTCTCTTATATACTTTTTTGTATTAAATATTATCTTATGCTTCTGAAGGTAATGTTATGATAATCTTATGAATGAATCTATAGAACATTATACAAGATACTTGAGTACATGATGATTGTGTTGTGAATATCATATTCATACTTAACATCAATTAAAATGTACCAGGGAATTTATTTGGTCGAGTAGACTCACTAGAAAAAAAAAGGCTTTGGAGGTGAATGGTGAAATGGATTAGCCAAACAGAAGGACAATTCAGATTCCAACAAATTTTACATAGGTTTAAGCCTGTAACTAGTAAGTATTTATTTAAAATGATACCTATAAATAGTAATGAATCAATAAACTGTACAGTATTAGTGCCCTTTATTATGAACCATGTATTTATCTCCTGTATGCCTATCATCTATCTATCTATCTATCTATCTATCTATCTATCTATAATTTATCTGTCTGTCTGTCTATCTTCATCATCATTTGTCATTATCTATCATTTAACTTCAGTTTGCATCATGTATCTGATTATTAATGTTACCTGAAAGATGAAATTATATTACATATACATGTAAGTAAAGTGGGTCTTTGACTGATTGTCTTGTATTAATGCCAGGTCAAAGATTCATTGAGAACCAATTATGTACAATTGAATATAACAGTGTCCACATTGATAGTTAATACTCAATACTCAAACTTCATGGGGGAGAATATTTGCAAATTTTCTCTTACTTCACTAATTTCTTGGGTATTCTCTTCAAATTGTGTGTCTTACATATTGTGCCCTGTTAAATCTCTTGTGTGGGGAAGTGGATAAGTTGGCCAGGAGAACACTTCCATCATCTTGTATTATTTTACCTTTCCATTTACTGAGGACTAAAATGCATGGACTAAGTATCAAAGGAAATAAATCAGGTGAAACACTTGCTATGGAAAAGGTGCATATTTGGTAATAATTCTTTAACTTGAAAAGAAACCAGTTCTCTAAGGAAAAAAACTCTAATATTATAGCAAAAATATTTGTAGTCCTTGTAAAGGCTAAATAATCTGAATTTGCCTCTCACTAAGTTTTTAATCAATATGAAATTTACAATATTTTCAAAATATAACTTTTTACCTTTTGGATAGTTTATGATAAAATAATCAAGTCACACACAATAAAGTGTACCTGAGAAACAAATTTCTTAAAAGACAAGTATTGGATTGGGCTGGCTAGGCTTGGGAGGAAGGTTGGAAGCAGGAGAGAAGGGGAGAGTAATTAGAGAGATGTCTCGATGAGGGGTGCATTTGAGGTTTAGGGAGAAACATAGTTGATGCTAGGGAAGCTCCACGGAATCCATGAGAATGATCTCAGCTAAGACACCTAGCAATAATGGAAAGGGTACCTGAACTGATCTACCATACTCTATTGGTGAGGGAGTACTTTAATTGTCATCAGAGAGCCTCTATCTAGTAATTGATAAAGCAGCTGCAGATATCCACAGCCAAGCAATGGGCTGACCTAGGGGAACTATGCCTAAGAGAGTGAAGAAGGGAGGAAGGATTGTACAAGCTAGGGATGTCAAGGCCATCACAGGGAACCCACTGAAACAACTAACCTGGACTCATAGGAACTCACAGAGCCTGGACCAACAGCTAGGGAGCCTACATGAGACCAACTTAGTAACCATGTGCCACAGACTGCTCAGTGGGTAGCAGGTCTGCGTGGAGACCAAGACTCGGATGACCAGGTCAGGAGTGGCTTCGGTTTGACAGACAGACACAAACACACCTGACAAGGTTTGCGAACTGCTGCAAAGTTTATTCAAAATATTGGGTTTTTATACAGAAAGTTCAAGGAACAGATCTTTAGCCACAGTTTAAAGATTTACAGACATACTATAAAGGCGTCAACAATTATTTTGAAACATGAGGTCGTAAATACATCTAAGCAAGTGTGTAGCCGGGAACCTCTGTTTATTTTGGCCTGTTTGTTGTCAGCATATCAGAGATTTGATTTGTTGAGTTTAGAGAATAATCTTTGTCTCTGGATAGTAAATTTCTAATAGTATTGACTTAAGGGCCCTAAGATCCCAAATTAGAGTATTATAGTGAATCCCACAACAGCTTTGCTGCTGGTGGGCTAATTACAGGCAGGGTCACATTGCGGGCAAATTCTTACAGCCTTAGCCCTAATTGATTTATCAGGCCCTGTGCTGACATCTGAAGTCACAACTGGTGCCTTAGGATCTGTATCTGAAGCACAGAGGGCAATACCCATCTATTGACTGCTAATCTGTATCTCTTTCAGTTCCTGAAACTATGTCTAAGTGTTCTCTAGGCATTTCTGTATTACTAGTGGAGCTACAGGCTAAAATATCCATGAATAAAAGGCAATATTGTTATCATAGCACAAAACACATCTAGCACCCGTTCCAAACAGCCAGCCACGCAAGCACCTGCAGGGACCTGAACCACTTTTCCCCAGGAGGCGTAACCACTGCGAACCTCTGGACAGATAGCCATTGAGATTTCTCTCAGCCATTGCTACACTGTCTCCACTGGGGCTGGCTTAGCAACCATGGTTGTATAAAAACAAATGACATAAAAAAGGTCTGACTCTTTTTCATGGATGTAGCAACTATCTCACTCTTCATGTCGTCTTCTCAGAAAAACTGCATAGAAATTTTCATTAAAACATCTTTAGAATTCATGCATTTGATACGGTTGGAATTCTTCTAGATAATGCTAATACTGGTTTTACATTTAATAATATTAAAATTTGTCAAATGAAGACTCTTTTAGGAATATTGAAAATTTTCATGTTGGGGCTAGAGAGATTGTTCAATGGTCAAGAGCATTGACTTTTCTTGAAGAATATCCAACACCCATATAATGGCTCACAACTGTGTAACTGTCATCATCTGTAACTTGCAGGGGGATCTGATTTTTTCTGATATACACACAGTCATAGACATTATGTAGGCAAAACACCCATATATATAAAATAAAAAAATAAAAAATATATATTTCTTCCTTTGTGGGGTTAATGTTTGTGCAGAAAGTTTATATATAAAAATATATAATATTGTCAACATTTGTACTTTTGCAAGCAATTAAGCATGCATTAGTGCTTAGTGAAGTAGATTCTGTATGATGTACTCTGATGTTGTTCAAAGGATATTCCAGAAGCCCATTGATGCTTTATATTTCTCATATTCCTTTTCATTTTATTTTTGTAATACCCAAGTGTCACATTACTTCTCACTAGATTGGCGATCCTTTTTATATCTGCCTCTATGCTGGAAGCTAGCCTGCATACAAAGTACATCCAGTGTAAGAGGCCTTTATCCTGTTAAGTGGTAGAGGACAGTAAAGAAGAGTAGCTGGAAGCTGATCCTATGGTATAGCAGTAAGTAATCATGATCGGAGGCATACTTTAGCAAACTCTGAAACCATACTTCTTTGTTGTGTTTGAACTGATGACAATCTACAGAATTCTAGATGGAATTGAAGATGATTTGAAACCCATGCCTTATTTTCTAAAAGGAGACAAAGCAAAGAAACATTTCTCATTCCCCATCATAGGGCACGTAAGACAAATGCCCAAATGTATTTACATAGTTGTCATAAAGAAGAGAATCAGTAAGATGACATAGCTTTCCAGACTCAATAATTTTCTTTTAGATTAGATTTTCTTATTTGCTGATGTGCACCCGTGATGATATCCATGTTGTTTAAGTTTGCTATCTTGAAGTCACTGTTCTTTAGCCTGGCTTTTGTTCACCTCCTGAATTTGTCCCAAGGCTAAACTCATCTAGCCTATGTTTTGAAGAAAGTACCCTGGAAGTAATTATCTCTGACATCTCTAGGGGATTTATTTGTTAGAGTGATATCTAGTGGTTCATATTTATTTAAATATAAGAGAGATACAAGCAAAAAGTAAAAATAGGTACAGAATTTAAATTAGTGAAGTATTATGAATTTTTCCCTTGTTCAATAATGCCACAGTAATACCTTATTCATATTTAATCTGTTACTATGTATCCTAAGTTCATAAAAATTTTGTTCCCAGTTCTAAGAGAAACCATGTGTTGTCTGGTCCATATGATCATAACAAAGTGGTTCTCTAATACATGATGAAGTTGTCTCAACCAGACAAAAAATGCTGATCATATAGAAATTGTATTTCAGTATGTTCTTTGATTATTTGTTATGCTGGAAGATATAAACCTGATTTCAAGTTATTAAGAACTTGGGAGGTTTATAAAAATATATTGATGTGGATTTCAAACGCATTGATTTTGATTAAGACTAAATGGGAGGAGACCCACATGCTTACTCAGGGCTCTCTGCCTTGGGCAGGGAAAACACAGGCCTGCCCAGTGCCTAGCAGTGCCTAGTGATTGGGTGCTATTATGGTGACTGAATATATATATGGTAGTGGGTAGTTTATGAAAGAAGGAGAGAGAGAGAGAGAGAGAGAGAGAGAGAGAGAGAGAGAGAGAGAGAGAGAGAGAGGGAGAAAGAGAGAGGGGGAGAGAGAGGGAGAGAGAGAGAGAGAGAGAGAGAGAGAGAGAGAGAGAGAGAGAGAGAGAGAGAGAGAGAGAATGGTTTGTGTCCTATTGAGATAGGCTGATATGAAGAGGTGAAGGTGGTGAGGAGTGGGTTGAGGTAGATGGCCTGATTGCCATCTGGGGACATGGTGATGTCCACATATGGACCCATGGCCCTGCTGCAGCCACAGTCTGTGTTGTTTGTGGTTCGTGTTTCCACCAAAGTTCCAGATGATATGACTGCACAGAGATGGCCCAGGCCCTCACTGGCTATAGCACTAGGGAGAATTGGCCCTGTTTCTCAACTGGAAATGGGACAGAGCTGCAGCTGTTGGCAGGGGACGTGGGTAAGCTGGCCCTGAGAACATGAGGGTGGGAGAACTGGTCCTTTCCCTACCCTTTTCTATATAGTGGTGTGGTTAGGGAATGATGGCCCTCCTCTCCTTAGCCAGCCAACTGTAGCATTCAGAAACGTGGTCCTGCACCTCACCTGGGTAGCACAGTGGAGCTGATCCTGCTGACACAGGCTTGGGTCAGTAGACCCAGAAAACATGTTGGATATCTGGTTCCACTACTCATCTGCCATATTGTGGCATGCTAGGGAGAGATCTCCTCTACCCAGTGAGAACAAGAGCGCTGGCCCCGCCTCTCACCAGAAGCTGCACTCTGAAGAATGGGCCCTGCACCTAACCTGGGCAGCAGAGTTGAGCTGGCCCTGGTGGCATAAGTGTGAATGAGCTGGCACAGAAGGTAGGAGGACAGAACTGGCCCTGACCCTTGCTGCTTACTGGATAGGATGAGCTAGCTGGGGCGGTGCTGGAGAGCTCACCTTCATGATTAGGATGAGGGAGAGCTGGCAGTCTGACCAACCCAGCAACTACCCAGGGCTATGAACTGGCCCATCACAACATCTACCCCATCAGTGATCTACTGGGGCATAAGAAGGGACCATCTCTTCAAAACCAAAGTGACAGTATCCCAACAACACAGGACAACAACAGGATTTGCAAGAGGAGCCCAAGTGAGGGCACAGTATCATTAATGTAGCAGAGACCAGAGGCCTCAAACCAGACCAATGACTCATTGCAATGAATATTTGCAAGATTTGCAAGTAAACATGTATGGACTAAAGGTTATATTGCATGACTCACTGTGTCACACTACAGCTTTCACAATGAGGTTTTTTTTTTAAGTTATTTTGCTTTAATGTTGGGGAGAGGGAGATTGCAAGGGCAGAGTACAGATGTGAAAGGACAGGGAAATGAGTGGGATCCTGATGCAATATGTGAAATCCACAAACAAAAATCAATAAAATTAAGTTAGGAAAAAAACTCATTTATTTTGGCCATGTCATTATTATAATAACTGGGCAGTCTGTGGCGCCTGTGGCAATGGAACCAGGATGTAATCCTAGTGCATGAAGGGACTTAGGGATCCTATTTCCCATGGAGTGATATTCCCTTAGCCTAGAGACACAGGGGATAGCCTAGTCCTACCCCAAATGACTTGACAGATTTTGATCATCCTTCATGGAAGGCTTCACCCTCCCTGGGAAGGTGGATGGGATGGGAGGTCGTGAGAGGATTGGAGAGAGAGGGATCTGGGATTGATATGTAAAATAAGATTGTTTCTAATTTAAATAAAAACTGTGTATGTATGTGTGAAATATATATATATATATATATATATATCTTATATCTAAAATAGCTCTATTGTAATAAACTAGATAACTCCTATTGAAAATATATAATTTAATGTGTATTAAACATTCATTGAAAAATGAAAAATTCACATAGAATAGAAAGTGAAAAATAATTTAGCAAAATTAATGCTTGTTTCATAGCCCAGAATATTGTATAACATGTCATTGTATAGTTTACATATGTTATGGAGTTGAATAATTTATGCTCACTGAAAGTATAATGTCACACTCATCCAAGTTTGACAATCAAAGAACAGCAATGTTTACATGTTTATGTAATTTATTCTGTTCTTTTAAACAACAAAGATATTTGCTATGCAAGTCTGACAGTCTGAGATGAATTCCTAGTAAACTGGTAAAGGTAGAAGAGAATTGACAGAGTGACCTCTGATCTACATAAGTGTGTATTATATATATATATATATATATATATATATATATATATATATTTATGTGTACACATGCACACACATACACACTATGGCACCAATTCACATGCATGGTGTTGTTCTAGTCATATCTCACACTTTTAGAAAATGGTCTCTTAACTATAATATTTGGAGTCACTTTTTTATATTGGTACAGTAACAGACTAGACAGCAACATGCCTGTCCTTCATCTTTATTGGTGAAGTGAATAATTCTGAAAAAGTGACTAACATTATCAACCCTGACTAATAGAGGGTTTTTCTTGTCTCTCTATTTTCACAAACATGCAGTGCTCAGTATCACTCTTCACAGAGAAATCCCTAAGAGATGTCCAAGGTAATTATTTCCAAGGGTCTCATTTTGTTTGGGACACAGAACAAGAGACATGGTTCACCCATGGGACAATTTCAGAAGTGGAGATTGGTCAGGCTGAACGGAAGACTGTTTATCCACAATATGAATGTCTTCATAAGCACACATAAAATGGGAAGAAAATCCAACCCAAGAGAAAAATTATGATTTGGTAAGTCAGCTCTCTGATATTCTTCTGTTAGGTAATTCTTAAAATATTTATAGTTTTACCAGTATCCATTATGTCTTGGGCTGAGAATTGCTTATTTGTCTTTTGTCCTATCATTCTTTATCAGCTAATCCATAAAGCAGTATACAGCCACCATTGTACATATTCCCTTCAATTTAACCAGACAAAATATTCCTAATTTAGAGTGAATAGTATATAAGAAAACTTTCAGCATAGAAATAAGAAAAGTATTATAAATTAAATAAGAATAGACCTAACACATGGTTACTATAGAACTCAAATTTAAAGAAATCTGAAAATAAATGACTCCAGGGAGGAGGGGAGTAAGCAGCTCCCAGAGATGAGCTCCTTATTTTGTTCTCAAATGTAGAGTGGTCATCCCCGAATCCATATACAACAATAAAATTGGACTCAACAGGTTATGTGTGTATGTTTGTACATACAAATACATACATACACAAATATATAGATAAGTATATTATCAAAGAAAAAGAGGCTATCAACTTTAGTGGTGGTACAGGAAGGGTTTGGGTGGGATTTTAAGGAGGGGAAAAGAGGGAAGGAAGTGATGTAATTCTATTTCCATTAAAATCATATTTAAAAAGTAAAATAAGCATACACCTCCTAAAAACAAAACAGACAAAAACCTAACAGCAACCAGTCTGCTAGCAATGAAAACTATAAGCTACTAAAATATCACTCTTTAAATCATCATTATTTATCACTCAATATTTATTAAATTCTATAAATATGACTATATCTGTAAATACTTAAGTATAAATATTGAGACTATTACAATGTCCAGCACTTTGATAGAAGGGCAAGCAATATAAAAAGGCATTAGACATAGAAAAAAATAAGTTTGTTTCCTGTCATTATTGTTTGTTAATGTAAAAGCCAACATTAGAATTGTAACTAAGTTAAAGTCAAAAATTACAGTGACACTTTAATAGATTAAAGTATGTAATACGATCCAAAACTGAACAGTTATGTGTGAACTCAGGAAACTGGCAAGTATTTTAAAGAAAGGTCACATACATGCGCGTGTATTTTATAGCAAAGGTATGTCTTACATGATCTATCTGTCTGTATATCTATCTATCTATCTATCTATCTATCTATCTATCTATCTATCTATCTTTCTGTCATCTATCATATATCTTATTTATAATCTTTTATCTATATGTATATATAATGATTTATATGTGTGTGCCTATATATTTTACACAAGAGCTCATTTGAAGAGCAAAATAATTGCCTATAATTTCAAGAACCATTTTGTTTAAAAATACACTAGAAAATATGATAAAAGGAGATACTCTGTGTACTAAAAAGGCTTAATGATTCCGTGCATATATTTTCTTTTATATCTTTACTACATGAGTGTGTAATACTTTTTAAGCTATTGTAGTATCTGGAACCATGTTTACTAATGTCTCATTCACCATCTAGAAATGAAACATTCTGAGTAACCTTATTAGAAGGGTTTCAATGAATCATCATCATCATCAGAATGTATCATAAAGCAGGTATTATATATTTTACACCCTCAGGAATATGATGCAGTGATGCCATACATCTGTAACACTAGAGGAGGCAATTTAAAAGGCATTACTTGAGACTTGGTTGTACTTTGCAGCAGAGGTCAAAAGGATATTCTAACACAGCTCTGAATAGAAATACACCTGCTCCCTTAGGTAGTAATTCCTTTCATGTGTGGGACAGTTATAGCATGACAGCCCAAATTTGTGCAAAACATAGAAAGTCACAGAAGACATGCTTAAGGAGACAGGGGAAAGTCCAGAAAGACTCAACCCTACACACAAAAAAGGGCAACTGAGATATGTTGAAAGTTGGAGAAATCATTTTCCTCAAAAAGAATCACATCAAGGAGTTATGTAATGCCAAATGCTCACTGACCCCTTACAATTTATATATACAAATAGTATTATTCAAAATGAGCAGGTTATGTTTAGGTATAAACATATACGCATGCTATATCAATTGCTGCAAGAAAAGTGGCCATCAATTTGAAAGAGAGCATGGAGGAAGTCTATTGCATGATTTGTAGAGAAGAAAAGGAAGGGACAAAGGGTGCAGTTACACTATAAGCTAAAAATATTTAAAAGAAATGGTTAAAACAAACAAAAACCAGAATCTGTTCTGGAAAATTTTCAGAATGACCAGAAGCTGTCATGTGAAAAATCAAAATTATCAAGAAACATGAACTTCTTTCTGTATAATCAGTTTATTTTCCTTAGATATTTGGTAAATATTTGTAAGGTTCATGTGTTTAATTATCTGCTATCATTCTGCTATAGCAGATGGATGTGTTACCTGATGTCTTTCGAATTTTCTCATTCTCATCTTCACCACACATATCTGGGTCTTTGGAAAACAGGGATATAGAATAGTTCAGATGAGAGCATCAGGGAGCTCATTGTTCACCTGCTGTATTTTTCCCACCTAAAGATTACAAAGGACAAAAGATGATAAATCCAACAAGTTGAGAATAACTAAATGAGGCAGAAAAAGGAGGATTATTACCCACCATCCAGCTTGAGTATTATCCATTAGATCAGTTTAACCACCCTGTCTATACTTTGATGTGAATAACTGATAGTGAATGTATGATTTCACAATCATCCATGGCTGACAGTCAAAGAACAGCTATGCTAACAGTTGCATGTAATTTATTCTGTTCTTTAAAACAACAAAGATTATCAATAGACAGGTGATATGAAAAAAATACACTGATGATAAATTTATGGTAAGTGGCATACTCATCTAAAGAAAGTGCAATATTTCAACATGTAAGGATTCTCAATATCTATTGCTGCAAATTAAGAATAATATTTTCTGTTCCTAAGATTGAACTAAACGTGACTTTCAGACCTCACGTTTGCATATGTAAATCCACTACTAAATATTTTGCAATGATATTTTGTTAAACAGTTTAGTAGAATAAGTACATTCAATGATATATATTTATTAATAATAACCATGTGTGTATTTTATATGGTATTCTGTATGCTTTGCCACTGAGGTTTCAAATTCTCTACCTCAGAGTTTTAAGATTAAACTTTTAAAAATTTATGTCACAAATATTATTTTAATGATGCCTTTGAAATCATAATGTGTGATTCCAAAATGGTAACATATTTCCTGATCATTTGTCCTGAAATTAAATGCAATTCTGAATTTAAACCTCACTTTTAAATTCAGACCATGATTGCTAGTGACAAATTCAGACCATTTATTTAAGAAACCACACACATTTTTTGGTTTTCCCATTGCTGTCTTCTTCCTCGCTGCACATTTTTAGAGGAATTCCCTGATATAGCATGTGTATAACAGTGACAGACGATTATTCTCTTTATGGGGAACTGCTCTTAGTTTTCACTTGGGCAGCAGTGACACTCGTATTTGCCTTAGATATTTCTTTATATTTATGCATTTATATTCTGGTTAGTTTTAAAGTGGATGTCGAGTTCTACAAAGGAAGTAGACTTCATTATATGACAGTTGATAGTCTTTCTTTCTTTGCAGGTTCCTTCTGAGGACATACTAAGTAAAATGGATGGAGGCAATCAGTCTGTGGTGTCAGAATTTATACTTTGGGGACTTGCCCACTCACAAAATCTTCAGGTCTTACTCTTTGTGATGTTTTTGGTACTGTATCTGCTCATTGTGTCAGGAAATATTGTCATCCTTGTTTTAATCACCACTGACCGTCATCTCCATTCTCCCATGTACTTCTTGTTGGCCAACCTGTCCTTTATTGATATGTGTCTTTCCTCAAACACTACTCCCAAGATGTTGTCAGACTTTCTTATAGAAGAAAAGACCATTTCATTTTCAGGCTGCATGTTCCAGGTCTTCTTTTCCCATTGCATTGCTGGAGGAGAGATGGTGCTGCTGGTGGTAATGGCTTATGACCGCTATGTGGCCATCTGCAAACCACTCCACTATTTCACCATTATGAACCTGAAAAGATGCACTGGGCTGGTGTTGATATCATGGACTACAGGCTTTATACATGGTATAAGTTACTTGGCAGTAGTTGCACAGCTGCCTTTTTGTGGTCCCAAGGAAATAGACAGTTTCTTCTGTGACATGCCATTGGTAATCAAGCTAGCCTGCATGGATTACCATGATTTAAATACTTTAATGAATGCTGAATGTGGAGTTGTTGCTGTAACCTGCTTCATACTGTTGCTCATTTCCTACACATATATCCTTATCACTGTTCGCCAGAGCTCTAAATCTGCTGCATCTAAGGCTCTGTCCACATGCAGTGCCCACATCACAGTGGTGATGATCTTCTTTTTGCCATGCATCTTTATCTATGTGTGGCCCCTCAGTATCACCTGGTTGGACAAATTCCTTGCTGTGTTTTACTCTGTTTTTACACCTCTCCTAAACCCAGCTATTTACACACTGAGAAATAAAGACATGAAAAATGCTACAAAAAGGTTTATAGGCAAATTCCTGGGTCCCAAAATAAATTAATAATATTCAGAAACATGTACTATTTACTTCACATAATGAGATTGACTGTATGAAATATATTTAAAAATTAGAAAGTATGTTTATATTGAAATTTTTTACCAATAATTCAATGTGGATATAATTTAACATTTTAAAAACAGCATTGCATTTACTGATCCACTAGAAGAACATTGTTAATCCTTTGTCTTAAACTATAAATGTGATTTTTAATTACACAGGATTGCTAACAAAGTATTCTATGTTTTTAATAAAGTTTATTGTAACATTTTTGACCAACCTCCTGTATTTATTTTTAGGAATAAAATCTCAGTAAATTTTATCTGATTGTGATACTGTGTAACACAATATATCTAGTAATTGATTTTCTAATTTTGTGATTACAAATTTAAGTTATGAACTTGAATTTTTCTAAAATATTTACCCCTGAAATATGTGATCACTTTTGTTCAGAAAGAAAATATCAAAGAATATGTATTTGATTCTCTTTCCTTTTTATATCGCATTACATAATATGTTGGTTTTGTTACATTTATTTCAAGAACTTAAGAAGATTTAATATATTTAATTAGGTTACAGGTTCCATTCAAAGAAAGGAAAGTGTTCTTTTTAATAAATGTAATGGTCATTTTTGTTGATACTTTTTTGTAGTTATGCTTCAACTTTATGCTCACCATTACCTCATTGATCCTCAATTTGACCATTTTTATAGGGAAAGCCTTTATTTTATTATTTAAAACCATATTTCCAGTCTTCTACAGACTTCAATGCATACAGAAGCTGGGAGACGGTTATGAGTTTGCTTAAAGCATATATTAAAAATAAGTTATTTTCTCATACAATATATTCTTATTACAGTTTCCTGTACCTTTACTTGTTCCATCCCCATCTCCCCTCCTATCTGGATCACCCCCACTTCTTGTGTGTCATTTGGAAAGACCAGGATTTTAAGTGATAATAACAAAACATAACAAAAAATACATATAAAAAGATGAAACAACATCCATTAGTTTGAAGTTGGACACTGGAAAGCAACAGAAGGGAAAAAGCTATTTGGAATCAGAGACCCCCTTGTTCACACCCTCAGGAGTCCCATAAAATTACTAACCCGAAATCTATAATATTAACATGATGAGGAATTGGTACAAACTCATGAAGGGCCTGTGCTTGCTGCTTTAGTCTTTGTTAGTTCATGTAAGCTTTTTCTCAGTTGATTTAGAGGGCCTTGAGCTCTTGGTGCTCTCCAACCTCTCTGGATCTTTCACTCTTTCTACATTTTTTTCCATGCTTCCTGAGCTCTGAGGGAAAGGGCTGTAACTTCCCAGGTCCCACTCGTTGCACACTGACTGACTGTGGGTCTTTATATTTGCTCCTATCTACTGCATGATGAAGCTTCTCCAATAATGGCTGAATAAGGCAATGCTCTATGAATATATGAGTATTGAAGAAAATCATTAGAATTCATTTGTTTTTAACATTTTTTGACCTGTATTATTTGTTCTTTCTTTAGGTCTCTGAACTACCTGGTCTCTGGTTCATTCTTGGATATGAGTTCCATCTTGTGGGGCGATCCTAAGTTAAATCAGACAGTAATTGTTTACTCCCACAAATTTTGTGGCACCATATCTTAATCACATTTTGCAAGCAGTACAGATTGTGAATCAAATTTTTTTTTGTGGCTGGGTTAGTGTTCATGTTTTTTTGGTAGCCCAAAGAGTATCTTCCCTTACAAAAGAAACTAGGTCCAGTTAAAGGTTCTATGTAGGCACCAGGTTGGTTAATCCATGTTTAATGAATTGTGTGGGTACTGTTTACTTTCCATTTGCAGAGAGCAGCCTATTATAGTGGCAAATGTCTGAGTTTTTTTTTGTGTGTGGATTTCCATGGAAACCTGATAGGCAAGAACTCCATTATATAACCAAGTTCCAAAAAACAAACTTCATTTGATGACAAGAGACAACCAGTTGATTCTCTCACATTATTTGAAGATTTTATTAGGGTTTTTAAAAATATTTTAGAAAATTTCTATTGTACAATATTTTCCACATCCACAAATTCAATTCCATTTGTTTCTTCCCACATTACTTTCTCAACCCTATCTCCCCTTCCCCTTCCAACCTGATCCTATCACTTTCATCTCCCCCACCATCCTGCTTACCTGTAAAATCTATTTTATTTTCCATCCTAAGGAGATCCAAGTGTTTCTCCCATCCCCAGTCCCTTCCACTAAATTTGACTTCTCTGGGACTACATATTGTAGCTACATATTTAATGGCTAATATACACAAATAAGTGAATGTATACCATATTTATCTTTCTGGGTCTGGGTGACCTCACTCAGCATGATTTTTTTTCTAATTCTATTAATTTGCTAGCTATTTTCATGATTTCACTTTTCAAAATAAGCTGAGCAATACTGCATTGTGTAAATGTACCACATTTCCCCCCATTCTTGTGTTGTTGGACATCTAGGCTGTTTCTAGTTTCTGGATTTTATTAATAGAGCAGCAATGCACATGTTTGAACAAGTGTCCTCGTTGTAAGATAAAGTGTTCTTTGGTTATTTCCATAGTGGCTGTACAAGTTTGTACTTCACAAGCAATGGAAGAGTAATGCCTATACTTTACACCCTCATCACCATGAGCTTTCACTTAGCCATTCTAACAGGTTGTAACATGAAATCTCAAGGTAGTTCTTATTTCCATTTCACTGATGGTTAAGAATGTTGAACATTTGTTTAAGTGTTTCTCAGTTTAGATCTGTACCCTATTTTTAAGAGTTGTATTTTTTTTGATATCTATTGCTTGAGTTCTTTATATATTTTGGATATTAGTCCTCTAAAGGACATAAATTGGTGGAAATGTTTTCCTGTAACAGGAAAAATAAAATACCCAGAGATTGATATTGGGGTTCAAGCTTTAAGTGGAAGTTTAGAAAAGCAAAGCAGATGGCCAATATCTCTTACCTCTATCTCAGACTGAATAGGCTGATTCTGTCTCCATGAGCTCTTACTAAGTCTAAGACTGTAACCTCTCCTCAGAATGAATGTCCCGTACTGAATACTTGCTCCCCATTTTCATACCCCTTTAGTTCTGGTATTAAGACAGGGTATTGAGCACAATTACCTTTTAGACTGATCCACACTTCTGTAGATCTAGGTGGCCTTGAACTCACAGAGATACAGATACCTCTTAATCCTGAGTCCTAGAATTAAAAGTGCATACCACTATTGTCTAGCTTCTAGCTGCTGGGATTTACGACCACTGCCTGATCTCTATAGCTTGAAGTTGACTGATGGGAGATGTTATTCTGTAAATATGTTTCTCATACTGGTGAATGAATAAAGCCCTCTTTGCCAATGGGAAAGAAAGATAGGCGGTACTAGGAGACAAGGAGGACAGAGGAAGTAGGAAGTAGAATTCAACATGGAGAGCCAGGAGAGGTAGAATGCCAGCCACTCTGGCCGGTAAGATGAGCCACCTGAAAATACTTAGGATAGTAGAAATGGGTTAATAATTAAGACAGAGATAGCCGATAAACAATGATAGTAACTTGCCAACAGGACTGTATTAAATATAGAGTCTCTGTGTGTTATTGGGGGCTGGCGTGGTGGCAGGGAAAAACCTACCCATAACATAATGGTGTCAGAAGTGGGATTGAGAACTTCCACTTAAAATTCAACAAAAGCTTAAAATATAGTTTTTAGAAATAAAAGAACAGAGACTAGCAAGACTCCTTGGTAGCAGCATTTTTCTCGGTTAGGATTTGTTTTACTAGAACAGAGATTTGTGCAGCTCCTTTAATGGAAGTTTCCAAAATTAGCATATGTGACAAAAAACCACATTGCTTTTAAAGAGCTCTACTAACAATTCATTGGTGTGTACGACAGATGCAATGAAGGTTTACAGTGCGTTTTAAAATATACATTAGCTTGGGAGAGAAAGAGAAAAACAATTAAATGGTTTTAAAAAGACAGAGTGTGGCTGGGTGTGGTGGCACATGCCTTTAATCCCAGCACTCAGGAGACAGAGGCAAGCAGAGGTCTGTGATTTCAAAGTAAACCTGGTCAATTCCAGGACAGATAAAAGTTACACAGAGAAGCCCTGTCTCAAAATATGTAAAAATATAAGTAAAAGAAATAGAGTAATAAAAAAGCCACATAAAGATGGAAAACACAAAGAAACTTTGGATATTGTAAGCTGTTCTGTTATCTTTAAATTATTTGATTGCTGAGGAAATAACAACTACTGATAAAAAATGCTGCTGGTTTAATCCAATTTATATATTTTAAAAATGCTTTGACTACAAAATTTAAGTTCAAGCACAAGTTACTGGGGAAAAGGATTTCTATTTTTGTTTCCACAGAATATGAAAAGCTGTGTATTCCTTCCAGACTAACATGGTTTGATCAAGCCAGACCCCCTGAAAGAGCGCCCTAGGTGATCCAACATTCAATGCAGTTGGGACAAAGCAGCCTTGCAGACTACAGCCAGAATTTCTGCGTCTTCTTAGGATTCCCGATGACAGCGACCCCTACCAGCAGGAATTAGTTTGGAAAGAACGACGCCCAAAGCCCAAATTCCCAAATATTGTTTATAAATGTTTGTTTTCATTTAAGTGGGCTTGGTCATAAATGGTTATGACCACAAGCAATCTTTTTAAAGGTAAAAAGGGAATTATGGTATAGATATGAATGCTTTGTTTTGGAATGGATTTTCGTTTATTGATATAATTTATGGTCAATTTTGTGATATGTATATTTCACCTCTTGTTTAGGTATTGTGTTTATATAGCTCATTGAAAAATGTAATGTATAATTTAGTACAGATTATAGAGAGTTACCTATGGTAGTCAAACTTGGAGTTAAGTTAGTTAGGATTTCTAGATATGCAGAGATATATTTGAGATTAATAGGCATTCTTCAAACCTTTCAAGGACCTACAGAATATGGCATTTAAAATGGTTTAGGGATTTTCTTGACAGTGAGATATAACTGCCCCTGGCAACAATACCTTCAGCAGAAAGATGTACATTGAAGAAACTTTTTACGAAGTTTGCTTCCAATATGACAAGACTATCCATTTGTACAAGATACTGCTCTTGTCTAGATTGTTTGACTATATGCTGTATAAACTGGACATGCATGACCCACAGAAAAATGACTGCTGAAACAAGATGGAAATAGCTACAGAATTCCTGCTTCATGGAAGAGGCTGCCTGACAGACAGTCTACAGGACACAGAGAAAAATGACTGACAAACTGCCAATACAGATGGACAGTTTAAAGTTTCCTGCTTTGATGAGGAGTCTGCCAGACACACTATGGCCTATGGGCTGAAGATGGAACATTACAGAAGGACTTTGTGTGACTGACCAGGCAAGTTGTCTCTGTCATTTCTAGAGTTTATTTATTATCCTTCTGTGGTCTTTAAAGGAGTTAAAGACAGATAGTTATTGTTTTTGTTTTCCTTAGTTAGGATTAAAGATAAGTTACATATAGGACTTTAGACTCACAAAGATAGAATAGACAATAAAATATTTTTTTAAATCTTACTAAATTTTAATGAACTAAATATTTCTAACTGTAATTCTTTTTTGATAACTGTTGCGTGATATATTTTGCTATGCTAAGGTTTAAACTCTTCTTTTTATTTTAGACAGAAAAGAGGTAATGATGGGAGATGTTATTCTGTAAATATGTTTCTCATACTGGTGAATGAATAAAGCCCCGTTGGCCAAAAGGAAATCAAGATAGGTTGGCCTAGGAAACAAGGAGGAAAGAGGAAGTAGGAAGGAGGATTCAACATGGAGAGCCAGGAGAGTTAGAATACCAGAGCCGCTCTGGCCGGTAAGATGAGCCACGTGAAAATACTTAGAATAGTAGAAATGGGTTAATAATTAAGACAGAGCTAGCTGGTAAACAATGATAGTAACTGGCCAACAGGATTGTAACAAATACAGAGTCTTGTCATGTTATTGGGTGCTGGCGTGGCGGCAGGACCAGACTGGCGGCGGGGAAAAACCTACTTATAACAGTTTACTTTGCTTTTCTTAATACTCAGTTAAGGTTTAATAAATTATAAATAATTTATCACTACATTTTCCTATTATGTAGGTATTTTTGTCTTATTGAATTGACTATGTTCTTTGTCTTGCAGAAGATTTTCACTTTCATGTGGTCCCATTTCTTGTCTATCTTAATGCCTGTGCTAATGGTTTCCTCTTCAGAAAGCATTATCCTGTGCCCATGAGTTCAAGGCTACTCCCATTTTCTGTTCTTTAAGTGTTTGTGTGTCAGGTTTTATGTTGAGGTCTTTGATCCATTTGGAGTTGAATTTTGTACAGAGTGATGAGGAGGAATTTATCTGTATTCTTCTACATGCTGCCATCCCATTCTTCATGGTGCCATTCAGCACCATTCGTTGATACTGCTGTCAATTTTATTTGCTTCATTGCTGGTCTCAGCTGTCCTGGGTCTGGTGAGCTGGGCATGGATTCTGATGGGCTATGGTCCATTTTTTGGAAAGAGACAAGCAGAACTTCACCTGATGGTTATTGCCATTTACTTGTTGTTACATCTTCCTAGGTCACAAGAGGTAGCCCCATAGTCAGTTCTTGACTAGGGTACCTGATTATGAGCTGCAATATTTCCTTTGCCATATGTTTAAAAAATTAAAGTAAATAAATGCCATATTAATAACATGTTGAGGAGAAGTTTTATTCAGACCCATATTCTACCCACCCTTTGTATTTATCAGTTTGTTCTTTGAGTTGAACATGGGACTCTTAATCCCAGGTTTGTGGGTTTCATCCCCAAATTATAAGTTATTATAAATTATAAGTTAGGTATGCCAGTAGGAAAAAAGCAAACTATGTGGCACTTTTATTTTATAATTAGAAGAATTTATTGCAACTTCATGTCTAGCAAAATTGTTTGAAAGATATACTCCCTAGTTTTCTAAAACAATAAAAGAAATGTTTGTGTTCCATGGAGTTAATATTTGCGGCATCTACTTCATACTTGCCAGTATCATATATAGTTACAGAGCACACTAAACATTATCAGTCATGTGACCAAAATTAGACACAGATTTGTTATGCATTTGGAATTATTTTCATAATATGGCTTTTGTTCTGATTGTATTTTGCATTTTTATCATACATGTTTGCATAAGTACAAAAAAAATTGATTCCCTTTGATTATATACAATCAGTAAGAGGCCAGGGAGCAGAAAGCTTCTCTTTTGTCATTATCTGTGAAGTGAATAATTTTGAAAACTTGTCTAATTCTCATAAATGTTGGGATGATTAACAGGAAGTTAGTTTCTCTGTATTTTCACAAATAATGTAGGTAGGTATCACTTTAAACAGCGAAATCCCTAAGAGGTACCCAAAGTAATTATCACTGTTCTCATTTGGGTCAGAACACATACCAAGTGAATTTCATCCATGGGGAAAATTTAGGAAATGAATATATGTCTAAATGAGGGGAAGATTACTTCTACACAACATGGATGTATTCACAGGAACACATTAGATGTGTTTTCTTTCTGATCTGAAAGCTTATTTTGAGTTTGGTAAGTCATCTAATCTATCTGATATTCTCTGTAAGGTAATTGATTCTGGTTATCTTTTTTTTTTAACCTATACCCACGATGTTTGGAATTGAGAATATTTTCTTTGCCCCCTGTAAATTTTCATGGCCAATTAATGTATTTTTCTGTCTTTTATTTCATGTGTTCTCATGTCTACATCAGAACATTATGATTTTCTCTATACAGCTAAGATTGTTCAAATATTACCTACCCCTTAATTGGATGAAATATTTTTAAATAAATGAATGCATTGTAGATAAGATAACTTTCAGCCTAGAAATAGGAGTAAATAATGATAGTAGTAGGAATTTTAGTAATCAGATTAAAAAGTTCTGCAAACTATTATCTGCTAGGAAAGGAATAGTTAATCCCTGCAGGAATGACCTCCTAATTTTTTGTCAAATAATTTTTTGTCAGTGGTTTGTCCTGTAACCTTATGCAAAACTAAAAATGGACTCAACTGATTATATTTATATGCATTTGTGCATACAAACACACATAACTATATATGTAACAAGAAGAATCAAAGGAAAACGGGCCAGCCACTTGAGAAGTAGCATGGAAAGGATAGGTGGGACACTTTGAAAGGAAAGAAAAGTAGAAAATTATGGCATTCCACTTCAATGAAAACATTTTAAAAGTAATATATATATATATATATATATATATATATATATATCACAAACCAAAACAAAAGTCATATAATAATTTGTCACACAACAATCTACCAGTTTAGCAAGCTTTAAAGATACTAGAATATCACCTTTCAGTCATCAATGTCTATCATATGGTATTCTTCAAGTTGTGTAATTATAATTATAACTATGAATATAGAAATTCAAATACTGAGACTATTACAGTTTAGTATTTTGATAGAAGGGCAATCAATACAGAAAAAATCCAACACTGAAAAACAGAAAAGAATGAATAGTTTATTTTTAGATCTAAGATTATGCAGTTTGCCAGTGTTCATTAATTTTTAAAATATTTTCATGTATAATCCAACCTTATATTTTTTAGGACAATAACTACTAAGCAAGATGTAATAATTGCTTTAATAGATTACTGTATTTAATTAGGTCTTTGAAAATACTGATAGATTTTGAGCAATAGAAGAGTAAAGTGGCTGTTATGTTTTCTAAAGTAACTTACATGTTGAATGTATCTTTTGTATTTATATATTTCATGTTGCTTTGTAGGTATATCTCAACTTAAGTGCAAGTAGCAATTATTTTAAAGAAAGGTGATTATATATATATGAATATTTGTGACCATATGTATACAAATACATATGTACAAATATATAATATGTTCAAGTAGATACATATAGACAAGTACATACATAAATATATGTACAGACATATTACACAATGAGTTCAAATTAACATTAACATTTTTGGCCTTTATAAACAAAACCTTTTCAACATACAATATATGATGAATTGAAACAACTCATTTTATTTTACTTTGGATTTTTGTAAGGCTTAATGATTCCTGTGTGTATATATTTTCATTATCCATTTTTAAATTGAATGTGCAACATTGTTAATCTATTGTAATATATGGTACCATTTTTACTAGCTTATCAATCATCACTAGGAAACAAAATAGTCTGAGCAGCATCATTAAAACAGGTCTCTTAAGGCATGGTCACTCCTTTGTATCAGAAAGTAGTTTTAAGATACTTTATATTCATAGAGGTCTGATAAAGTAGTGTCTTGCATCAATAATACTAGAAGACATAACTGAAAAGACGTTACTTGAGAGTTGGTTCTACTTCACAGCAGAGGTCCCAAAGGACAGTCTGACATAACTCTGTAAATGATTGTTCTCTCTTAGTAATTCCTTTTATTAATGGCATACTTCTATTATGATTGTCAACACTGAGCTCAACAAAACCTACCTCAATAGACATGCTATAATGGAAGGAAGAAAGCCCAGGAGGCTTCAACAAAGAATCTCCACCAACCTAAGTGATACTGAGACTTAGAAAAGTAGACTTCCCATGGAAAAAGCACACCAATTGGCACTCCAACTACAAATGGTCAACTCTGAAAACATATGTACAAGAAACATCATATAGACTGAGCAGTTTATACATAGGAGTATGTACAGAAACACACAATTACTACATTTTTATGTTACACATACACTTACACACTCATATGTATATATGCCTATATGTTAAAACAATTATTGAAAAAAAGAAGCCATGAGTATTAAAGAGAACAAAGAAGAGTATTTGGAAGAATCTGGAAAGAGGGAAGAGAAGGGAAAGGAGAAATGTCATAATTATAATATTAAAAATAAAATAAATATTAAAATAAAACTAAATAATTTAGATTGACCAGACACTTTTTGAAATGTTGAATAATAAAAATATTCAAGGAACATGAACTCTTTGCTGTAATCAGTGTATTTTCCTTAGATATTTGTTAAATCTCTGTAAGGCACCTATGTTTACTTATCTGCCATCATGTGCCTATAGCAGATGGATGTGTTACCTGATATCTTCAGAAATTTCTTGGTTTTCATACTCCACATTTCTAAGTCCTTGAGTGTAAAATGATTCTGATGATGACTTCAGAGATTCAATTGTTCAGCTGATCTAAGATAAAGTTGAAAAACTTCAATAGAATAACTGGTGAGCAGAAATGGGTAATGACTATCCCCTGAATAGCTTCAGTATTACCCATTAGATCAGTATAAGCAGCCTGCCTGTTCTTTGATATGAATAATTGTTGCTTAGTGAAAGCATAATGTCACACCTAACCAAGGATAACAGTTAAAAGACAGCAACACCTACTTTTTAATATAATTTATTCTGTTCTTAGAAGGTCAATAGATAAATGTTAAAAATATATTGATGATAGACTGATGACAGATGATGTGTTATTCAAATAAAGAAACTATAATATTTCAAATCTATGGGCTCTCAAGAATAGTTTATACAATTTAAGATCAATATTTTCCCTGGCTATGATTGAACTAATTGTGACTTTTAGAGGTCATGTCTGAATATGCTTTGGTGTGTCCTTTGGTTAATCCATTCAAACAAGTATTTACAGTGGTATTTTGTTAGTTGAATAAGTAAATTCAATAATATATATTTACTAATGGATAACTGTGAATCTTATTTACATATATCAATTGGTATCTGTGTATATCTTAAATGATGTTCTGTTTTGCATGCTTCCTCACTGGTTTCCCATCATTTACTTTATAGTTTTAAGCTAAATTTTAAATTTAGTGATGTCACAGAAACAATTCTGCTGATGTCCAATAAAATCATTATGCATGAATACATCAGACAGTAGAAACAGGATCTATTACTGGTGCAAAAAAGGACCTTGTGGACACATCTCCCATGGAGGGATACCCCCTTATCCTAGAGACAGGAGAGAAGTCCTAGTCCCTACTTCAAATGACTTGATAGATTCACATGACCCAACCTGGATATCATAGGCCTACAAGTGAAAGGGGGTGGGGTATGGGAGGGGATGGTGGCCAGGGTGCATGTCACAGGGGAAAAAGGGTAAGAGGGAGAGAGGGAGGGAGGAAGGGAGAGAGGAAGAGGAAACTAGGATAGGTATGTAAAAATTTTAAATTATATAATTAATAAAGAAGAGAAAAAAATACAAAAGAAATCATTATGCATGGTGCCAGAAATGATAGTGTCCTATCAGACCATTTTCAATAATATTCAAATGCAGCTCTTGACTAGTTTCCAAATCTAATTCTTATTTCCACTGTGGAATTTCATATTTATTAGTGACAAATTCAGACCATTTATTTAAGAAACAACCCACATTTTTGGTGTCCTACTTCCTCATTGCTCTCCTATAACAGAAATTTCCTGATGCTTCTCTTCACCAGGAGTTGCTCTAGGCTCATTAGCTTTCACTTGGGCAGCAATATCAATCATATTTATCTTATGCATTTTTATATATTCATGGAAGTTTCAAAAGAAGTACAATTCCTCATGTGACTAGTTGACAGTTTTCTTTCTTTGCAGGTTACTTCTAAGTAAAATGGATGGAGGCAATCAGTCTGTGGTGTCAGAATTTATACTTTGGGGACTTGCCCATTCACAGAGCATTCAGATCTTACTCTTCATGATGTTTTTGGTACTTTACCTGCTCATTGTGTCTGGAAATATCATCATCCTTGTTTTAATCACCACCGACCCCCATCTCCATTCTCCCATGTACTTCTTGTTGGCCAACCTGTCCTTTGTTGATATGTGGCTTTCATCTATCACTACTCCAAAGATGATCTCAGACTTTCTCAGAGAAAACAAGACCATTTCCTTTGCAGGCTGCATGTCCCAGGTCTTCTTTGCCCATTGCATTGCTGCAGGAGAGATGGTGCTACTGGTGGCAATGGCTTATGACCGCTATGTGGCC
This sequence comes from Cricetiscus sungorus, assembly GCA_030556225.1. Taxonomy (NCBI): domain Eukaryota; kingdom Metazoa; phylum Chordata; class Mammalia; order Rodentia; family Cricetidae; genus Cricetiscus; species Cricetiscus sungorus. The sequence continues at coordinate 48,017,364 of JANBXA010000372.1, read as the reverse complement.
ATCTGCAAACCACTCCACTATTTCACCATTATGAACCTGAAAAGATGCACGGGGCTGGTGTTGACTTCGTGGATCACTGGCTTTATACATGGTATAAGTTACATAGTAGTGATTGTGCGATTGCCTTTTTGTGGCCCCAAAGAAATTGATAGTTTTTTCTGTGACATGCCATTGGTAATAAAGTTAGCCTGCATAGATTCTCATGATTTACACACATTAATGAATGCTGACTGTGGGGTTGTTGCTGTAACCTGCTTTATTCTGTTGCTCATTTCCTACACATATATTCTTATCACTGTTTACCAGAGCTCTAAAGCTGGTGCATCTAAGGCTCTGTCCACATGCAGTGCCCACATCACAGTGGTAATGATATTTTTTGTTCCCTGCATTTTCATCTATGTGTGGCCACTCAATATTACCTGGTTGGACAAATTTTTTGCTGTGTTTTATTCTGTTTTTACACCTCTCCTAAACCCAGCCATTTATACACTGAGAAATAGAGAGATGAAAAATGCAATGAAAAGATTCATAAGCAACTTTCTGCATCCCAAAGGATCTTCCTTGTAGGCATACTATTCTTTCCCACTTGTCAATTTCCAAATAACTGACAGAGAGATTAATATTAACTATAAATGTTTGGCTAATAGCTCAATCTTATTACTAACTAGGTCTTATCACTTAAATTAACCCATTTAACAAATGTTTGTTTGACAAAACTTAAAAAAAAGATTCTAAATACACAAACAACAGAGTCAAACACCGCTTCTTAGTAACTACTGCTTCTTTGGTAGGCTCTTTTTGCTTAGTATGCAGAGGCATGGCTCCTTTAAGGGAGGACAACTAGCTCAGTGCTCTTGGAAAAATGAAATGGATTTAAATTCAGGAAGTATAATTTATATTTAAAAATTATAGTAATATCCTAATACAAAAATGTTTTGTTTAAAAGTATATATGTACTGATCATGAAGCTAAACACTGTGAATCCTTTCTCTTCAAAAATCTAAATATGATTAATAAATATATTTCTATATTTTTAATAAAGTTTAGCTTAGCATTTTTTGACCAAATTTTTATATTTACTTTGGGAGTTAACATTATAGTAATTTTAATTGAATATTATTTTGTACATCACTACAGGTCCCAAATAGTTTACTCCTTTTGCCAAATGGCCAACATCATCATTTTTGCCTCATCGCAGATATCTACCAAAACATTAATGGGGAGGGCAGAAAAAAGTTAAGAAAAGATGAAAAAAATGATAAACTTTGGAAGAAATATCAGTGAACATTTCTTTATGTTCTCTCTCCCTTTTTCCCTCCCCCCCTCCCTCTTACCCTCTTTCCCCTGAAACATGCACCCTGGCCACCCTCCCCTCCCATTCCCCCAACCCCATTCCACTTGTAGGGCTATGCTGTTCAGGTTGGGTCATGTAAATCTGTCAAGTCATTTGAAGTAGGGACTAGGACTTCTCTCCTGTCTCTAGGATAAGGGGGTATCCCTCCATGGGGGATGTGTCCGCAAGGTCCTTTTGTGTCCTTTTGTCAGAAATAGGTCCTGTTTCTACTGTCTGAGGTCCCCCAGACTGCTCAGTCTTTTCAGCTGAGACCCATATTCAGGGGTTCTTAGTCAGTCCTTTGCTGGGTTCCCAGCCATCAATCTGGGAGGCCCCAACTCTTCCTTGTTCAAGTCAGCTGTCTTTGTGAGTTTCTGTATCCTAGTCTTGTCCCCTCTCTCTGCATCTGGATTCTAGTTCAATTCAATGTTTGGTTATGGGTGTTTGTTTCTGTTTCCAACAAGTACTAGATGAGGGCTCCTTGATGGTGAATAATTTAGTTGATGATCTCACTATCAGGGAAGGACATTTATGTTAGCCTTTCCATGGTTGTGGTTGCTCGAATTATTAGTTGGAGTTGGCCTTGTAGTTCTCTAGACCTTTCTTTAGGTTCAGTTTTCTATTCAAACCAATAATGGCTCCCTCTTTTATGCTCCCCTCTCACCCTGACTCAATCTATCTAGTCACACATGTTTTCCTCTCCTCCCTTTCTCTTTCTGCTAGTTCTCTCTCCATTCACTGCCCTTCCCCATTTCCCACATGTTCTGGGAGACTTGTCCCTTCTCCCTTTTGTGAGGGACCATATATGAATCTCTTAGAATACACCTTGTATCCCAGTTCGTCTGGTGGTTTGTATTATAGGCTGGTGATACTTTGCTCTAGGTCTAAAATCCATATATGAGTATATGAGCGAGTACATACCCTGTTCCACTTTTTGTGACTGGGTTACCTCATTCAGGATGGTTTCTTTGAGTTCCATCTACCTGCCTGCGAATTTCAAGATTCTGTTTTTTTTTTTTTTTTTTTTTTTTCTGCAGAGTAGTATTCCATTGTGTAAATGTGCCACATCTTCTTTATCCATTTTTCAGTTGAGGGGCATTTAGGTTGCTTCCAATTTCTTGCTATTACAAATAATGCTGCTATGAACATAGTTGAGCACATGTTTTTGTTGCATGGATGTGAGTCATTTTGATATATATCTAAGAGTGGAAGTGCTGTATCCTGTAGTAAGCTAATTCCCATTTTCCTGAGGAACTGCTGTACGTGTTTGCACTCCCACCAGCAGTGAAGGAGTGTTCCCCTTTCTCCACATCCTCTCCAGCATAAAGTTGTCATTGGTGTTTCTAATTTTAGCCATTCTTGCAGGAGTAAGATGGTATCTCAAAGTTGTTTTAATTTGCACCAGAAAATTTATTCTTGATACTGTAAATCTGGTTAAACTCTATTGCCATTTGAACATTAAGAGTTTCAATCTTGTCTAAAGATTTTATTAATTCATCTGGAGATTTTTCAGGATGAGAGATAAGGTTTGAATATCATTGTTCTCCATGTAGGTATCCAGTTTTTCCAACAATATTGGTTTGATATTCTGTCTTTTCTGCGCAATACAATTTTTGGTATCTTTGTTGAAAATCAGGTCATTCTAACATATTTTATTTAATATATATATATATATATATATATATATTTCAATTATATATTATTCATTTACATCTTGGTAGGTCCTCATATAATTATCATGGTGCTTCAGTTGGTGAAGATCTTGGATAAAGTCTTCAGAATTTCAAGAGCCACATTTCTTACCAACACTGGTCATGTGGGCTGGGTCCTGTCAGAGTTCATTGTGCAATAGGTACCACTGCAAGATACCCCATTTCCAATATATTTAAACAATGCTGTATATTTCTAAATGTGTAATTGGAATCTACCCTCTGTCCCCCATATAAGCAATTTCGAAACTTAACAGAAAACTCTCTCCTTCTGTCTTGTCTCTCTTTGTCTGTCTGTCACGCTCCACCCCATCATGTGTGTGTTTGTGTGTGTGTGTGTGTGTGTGTGTGTGTGTAGGATTGGATCAACTATTCATCTCATTTGTGGAAGATGCCAATCACTTGTCAGGTTGAGTATATTGAGTACTTGGGGCAAACTTGACATAGCTGATGTTAGGAGCTGATGAATTCAAAAGATATCTTGATGCAGAATGCTACCTTTTTTGTCTTTAAAATTCAAGTGACAGAATAAATATTTTGTACTGCAGATGACAAATTATTTAACTAAATATTCTACTGACCTAAATGCTAATTTCACATAAGAAAAGCTTCACAGATACACTGAGGCTAACATTTTACAAAATATACCATTACTGGGTTTTAACAATATCCACAAATAAAATTACCCACGTCAAAGTTGGATGTTTTCAATGGCTGATTCCATTACGAATTTTATTCATAATAGTTAGAAAGTGGAAACAAAGTTATGCCCTTCCACCAGAAGAATGAATAAATAAAAAAGAAAATGATTTAACTTTAACAGTAAAACTGTATATAATAAGAACAATTATCAGGTAAGAATTACATTCCAATATCCAATATCCAATATTTATATTTGGCATATTCAGAGAAAATACTCTACCTTCTGTCTCATTTTGATGAATTTAAAGTTTTACACCTAAACTGTTTTCCATCACAAGTTTTATTACCATCCTAAAAATATCTTTTTAGACCTTAAAACATATTTTTAGATAAACAACTTAAGCTTTTATGTTGTTCAACATTACAAACTTCATGTCTTTTATGTAAGTTTCTTTTCTGAATTTGGTAACAGGGAAAACTCTAACTATATAGTCTTAACTCTATCAAAGATTTCAGAAGTATATAATATTACCCAAGTAAACAAGAAGTTTAGAGAAAACAACCCCCGAAACTATAGAAACAATAGAAACTTGTTAGCCTCATAGACAGTCACCCAAGCTTCCTATTAACTTTTGAAGAAATCCATAACTTTTCATTTCCTATAGAAACAAAAGTAGAACCTGTTTCCCAATGTAACACATATCCTGGTTTCCATTCTGAGGCCAACACATCTTTAAAGTATATAGGCTGATTTAATTTAGAAGATTTTTTCTACTATCCAATGTCTCTGCAGCTTATTTCAAGTCAACAAAGCACCATATAGGATGCAGATGCCCTGTGCATTTGCCATCCTCATGTGATGTATTCTTTTTTTATTACTTTGCTCTTTGTTTAAATACTTTACTATTATTTTTAAACTATTTTCTCTTTTTACTATTTTCTCTTTTTACTGTTTCAGTTTAAAGTTTTTTCTAAGTCTAGACCATTTTACTGCATTCATGAAGCCTTCTATGATAATGTTAGTCAAGCCTTAAACCTGCCAAAGGGTTACACATATGGTGCATATGGTGCTGCTGGCTCAAGCCCATAGGCAATGGCTGGGAGCCTCATCTGTGTATGCCATGGCTTGTCAGAGAGGTTGGGACTAGGAAGTCCTGTCTGGCTCCATGTTTGTGTGCTGGAGCATTTTAAAAAACACTTTCTCATGTCCTATGAGGAAATATGTGCACCCACATTGAAAGCCATATATAATTGGACTTTCCTGCACCTGCCATGGTCGGTTCACAAATAATGATACCGAGACTTATTAATTATGCAAACAGCCTTAGGCATGTTCCACTAGCTCTTATAACTTAAATTAATCCACACTTCTATGGGTTAATTTAGCTACATTTGACCATTCGGTTTTTATGTCTTTCCAATTTATCTCAATTCATTTCACATCTTGATTGTGTCTCCTACAACCCACAACAGAGCTTGGGGATTTTTCAGTCTTTCAGTCTGTACCAGTTTCTCACAACTGCTTTTTCACTCCTTGAATTTGATGACTATTCTACACGATTTGCCCCTGTGACCAGTTTCAATAATATGCTATTGAATCTATCTAGTATTTTTGTACATATCTCTTTTATACATATTTCCTATAGATGGTCATTAGAGAAACTAAATTGAATAGGCTAATTAATACTTACTTTATACTTTATTTTCCTCATGTGATATGAATCATGATCTATATGTTTAAGTTACCTGCTTTTGTATCTTTTGTGAATTTTATTGCAAAATTCTTAACTAATAATTTTAGCTTACATTGTTTACTTTATGCTATTAATTGATTTCATGTTTAAAATTTGAGTTATGAATTTGAACCTTCCTAAAATATTTACTTATAAACTATGTAATTACCTCTTCTCAAACTGAAAATATGAAAAAATACTTGAATCTGTATTAATTTTTAAATATCACATTACAGAATATTTTGGTTTTGTTATATTTATTGCAGAACCCCAGAAGTTTCAGAATATTTAATAAGCTTACTAGTTTCATCAAAAGAAAGAAAAATGTCTTTTAAAATTTATCTTTTTAATACATATTTATTATTATTTGTTTTGGTTTAGGTTTTGGAGACAGGGTTTCTCTGTGTAGCTTTGGAGCCTATCCTCGAACTTTTATCTGTAGACCAAGCAGGCTTCAAATTCAGAGATTCACCTCCTTCTGCTTCCCAAGTGCTGGGATTAAAGGTGTCTGCCATCACCTCCCAGCTTTTTTGTTTGTTTTGAGATAGGTTTTTCCTGTGTAGTTTTGGATGTTCTCGAACTCACTCAGTAGACCAAGTTGGCCTCAAACTCACAGAGATCCACCTGCTCTGACTCCTGAATGGAGTACTGAGATTAAAGGTGTGTGCCATCACTACCTGGCTTTCATTGTTTCACTTTGACAATCATTTTGTGCCTATTTTTAGTACTAAATGCTCCAACTTCACTTCATTATTGCCCCCTCTGATCCTCATATGAATCTTGGAGGAGTATTCTAGTTTCTTTCAGTGTTATTTTAGTTTTATAATAGCAATTAGGATCCTTTAACCATGATATGAAAATACAGACATGATGGTACATGTCTATATTCAGTACTTGGGGGCATGAACAACATATATTTCCATGAATTTGACGTAGCATGGGTAACATGATGAGTTGTAGGCCAGTCTGGATTACACGACACTCAGTCTCAAAAAGTAAAACAGACATTACAGAATAATCTTGCATATTTGTGCTGCAGACTTAGGATCAACTATTTACCTAAGAGTTTTAGTGACACCTGAGAACTACTTATATTTTATTAAAACAATTAACTGATACTCATTTAAAATTTAAAATAATATAAAATTGTTTTATTATTTAAGTGCTGAATATTTTTACTATTAGTATTAATATATTTAATTACTTGTCTTATTCAAATAAGTGTTTTTAGAACAGCAAAATTAATATTAACAACTTCTAGACAGTTTAACTCTAGGTTTCTGTTTAGTGAATGGTTTCGGTTCATTTATATTATATTACTTAAATTAATTGTCATTAAATCCTGTATTTTTGTTTAAATGTGTTTTAGTTTACAAAATGCCTTAAATTTTACTTTTACAAATAAATTTTGAGAATTTAATGTATTGGTCAGATATATCCCTTTCCCCATGAATGCCTCCAGATCCAATTTCCTTTTTCCAATAGCTTCTACCCAAGTCATTGTAGGGTTTTTGTTTTCATATTTTTCTTTTAAATTTTGTACTTGTTTTTGTCACTGTATGGCATTCTGTGCTCATGTGGGCATGTGCATACAGAAGGCAGAAAGGCATTAAATCCCTTGGTGCTGGATTTGCAAGCCATGGGCCTTCTGATATATGTTTTGCTAAGTGAGTTCAGTTCTTCTGGAAAAGCAACAAGTATCCTTAACTCCTGAGCTATCTCTATATCTACATGAACCTTGTAGTTTTTCAACTGATTTAATTCTGTAGTGGGGTGTGTGTGTGTGTGTGTGTGTGTGTGTGTGTGTGTGTGTATGCTCATGCACACATACTGATGTGTGTGGAACCAATGTATGTGTGTGGGTATATGGGAGGGGTATTGGTCACTTCTGGAGATACCCAGCTTGGTTTTTAAACAGTGTCTCTTACTCACAGTTAACCTAATCTACTTGGTTATTGATGCCCAGTGCTGGGAATAAACACATTATACCCTTAGGCTCAACCTTTCCACTTGGGTTATGGGAGCTGAATTTAGGTAGTTGTACTTGCTTGGGCAACATCTCCCTAGTGTCAATCACTTTATTTTAATTATGTAAAACAGTTTTGATTCTCAAGTAAAATTATAAAATAAGTTTAGTAAAGTATAGCTTATAGCCATACATATTCTTTATGATGAAAACAATTTAATCTTATTAAATATTTATGATATAACACATATATGTAATACATGTATCTGTTTTAATATAAAATTATCATTCTTTATAGACTCTTTGACACTTTATTGATATCACCTAATCTATGTCTTGTAGATTACTATTTAGAGAAATGATTTGATTGTTTAACTATTCCATGATTATAACTTAAGCAAAGAATTTTTACTTATCTTAATTCCAGTCTTATTCCATCATTTGTCATTTACTAGTTTATCATTTTATGTGATGCTTCATTTTTTTTTTCTGTCTCAAGGCTGATTAGACTGCACTGCTATTTAAGTTACTTCATTTTGTGTTCTCATCAAGAGTATAATTAGCATTTCTTTCTCTATGATTTCATCCTTAGATTTTTACCATTAAATATTGAGAACATGTATTTCCTATGCCAGAGCTAAAAATTAGCCATAATTTTATCATGCATGAATTTTACCTTGAAACTACTTAATCATTTTTCTTATAAATATAGTTTTCATCTTATATATAAACTTTGAGATCATATCTATTGCTCAATTTCCTATGAGATCATTGAGTTCATGAAAGATATATACATACATATATATATATGCATTCATATATACATATACACACACACACTTTAAATAGTAAAGTTATTTATTCTCTCATTTATCTTCTTTTTATGTAGTTTAATCTAACATTAAAATTAATGATGTATAGTGTTATCAGAAAACTTTAGAGATTATAAAAATTTCATCTTAAAAATATCTGCACATTTTTAAACAGATTTATGCTTTAAGTTAATTAAGAAATTGTTTTCTGAAATGACTACATCCAAAAACTTATATTCCATATTACATCAGTTATTCCATCAATTTATAAATAGCTCCTTTATTTTAACACTCATTAGATCATAGGCTAAGTCTTTTGATGTGATTTAATATTTGTGGATATTTGTACTACTTTTTTCAGGTTAGTAGGGTTAATTTTAAACCTGATATTATCTTAACTTCCATTTCTATTCATTCAGATTACAAATCATTCAGCTATGTAGCTTTTTCATCAGAATATATGATGCTCAACTTTAGCCTGCTTAATAACATTCATTAGAAAGGTAAAAGAATTGAAAGAATCACTCATTTAAAAAAATATAATTCCTTTTATTTTTGTCTTGATCTTTAGAATTGCTTACTAGGTTGGTAGAGTATGTACACATTAGTATGCACACAAATATACACATTAACATATAAATGTGCACATTTCTATTGTACATTGCTTCAAATGAATGTCTGCTAAGATAAAAACATGTAATGTCCCTGGAGTAAGTTGTGAAATACAAAGTTTTAAAACTCTTGACTATGCTAACATAGAGCAATATTAGCAGATATTATAATACAACCAAATATTCACTGAGTGGTGAATATGTAACATGTTTGTAATCTGTTACATGTCTCTACTATTTCATTACTTCTCATAATAATTATATGCAATATATATCATGATTCCCTTTTTATCACTGTGAAAATAAAGCATTACAAAAGGAAAATTAGTAGCCATACTCCTATTTTTAAGCCTTAAGTAGAATTGAACCTGCATCTTTTAAGTGTAAAATGGAAAATGAAAATGTATATAAGTGATATAATTTGTGTCTACATGGTAAGAAGCTTAAACATTCTTAATTCTTTTTAGTGATTTACAACCAGCTATTGTATCAAAGGTTTTTTGAGTAACTTGAAGGCAAACAACATTAGAAAGTTCAGATTTCCTAACAAACTTATAATAAACTAATAGATTACGACTTGTTATAGTAGCAGGAGACAAATCACAGATGATTATCAAATGGGAATATTATTCATGAATCCATGTAGTGAACATAGAAACCCTTATGACTCAATGTATTTTTTTTAGCAAGGTTGTAGTAATTCTTTTACTATGTTTTTTCTTGAAAAATGAACCAAATAAAATTTTTGTTAATGTAAAATATTATAGCTTCTATCTTTTATTATCTCAAACCCCAAAGTATCTAGAAAGTCTCAATAACACACAAAAAATAACATCATACCATCAATTTTTCTGAAAATTAGTGAAATGGTACTTTGAATTAGTCTCATTGATTTGGAAATTATATAAAATATAAGTTATGATCAAGTAGAATAAATTGAGGCAATATGAAAACCTTTGTGAAATACTCAGGTAAAAATTGAATATTGAAGTCAATATAAGGTTTTCTGAATAATTTTATAACTTATCTCAATCTCATGGCTACAAAAGATCTAAGACTTCACTGAAAAGTTTGAATTACATTGTCTCAGTCGTCTCATTGCAATTTTCATCTCTGTGTTTCTCAGTGTGTATATAATGGGGTTCAAGAGAGGAGTGACCACAGAATAAAACACAGCAAGGAATTTATCTAGTGACTTGGTAGGAAAGGGCCAGGCATAAATGAAGATACAGGGTCCAAAAAACAAAAGAACTACTGTGATGTGAGCAGTCAGTGTGGACAGAGCCTTGGATGACCTATCAGAAGGGCGGCGCTGGATGGTCATTAGAATGATAGTGTAGGAGATGCTTAGCAGAACAAAAGAACACACAGTGAGTATACCACTGTTGGCAATGACCATGATGTCTAACTTATATGTGTCTGCACAGGCAAGTTTGATTACTCTAGGAAGGTCACAATAAAAGCTGTCAACCTTATTGGGACCACAAAAGGGTAAGTTCACCGCAAATGCCAATTGGCTCACCGAATGTAGGAAGCCAACTCCCCAAGCAGCAACCACAATGCCAACACATACATTGCCACACATAATTGTAGTGTAGCGTAGAGGCTTACAAATTGCTACATATCTGTCAAAGGCCATGGCTATGAGAGTCACCAGCTCACTCCCACCAAAGAAGTGAAGGAGAAATATTTGTGCTAGACAGCCCTTAACAGAGATGACTTTGCGTTTGCTGAAAAAGTCAGCAATCATCTTGGGAGCTGTTACAGAGGACAGAGACAGATCTATAAAGGAGAGGTTGGCCAACAGAAAGTACATAGGAGAGTGGAGGTGGGAATCAGAAGTCACCGTTATGACAATAAGAAGGTTGCCAAACACAATTCCTACATAGAAAACAAAAAACAATGCAAACAGAAATATCTGAAGTTCTTGAGAATCAGACAGTCCAATGAAAATGAATTCTGTTACCACAGATTGATTTGCTTCCTTTGTTGATTCATTCCAGAAGATAGTGTCTGCACTTTCCTTGGAGAAGACAATGTTAGTTAGAGTATTTATATGAAAATTCTACATTTGGCTCATACATTAAAGACTTGTTATGGTATATTGCACAAAGTACCTAAACTAACGAGTCATAATTCATAATTTATACTACATTGCATCTTTGGTAGTTTTGTTCTTCAGGTCACCAAGGATCCCATGTTTCACTGGTTCTAGACTCCATTCTCACACAACGCTACTCTCTGGGCTGTTGTCTCTGTAATCCTAGACCAACTTCCTTTTTCTATAAAAGTCAAAACACTGTGGTGTACAGAACATTCTTTACATTTTTTTATGTTAAATTACTTAGGTTACAAAAGAAACTTACCAGAATGTAATGTAACATGAAAAGTAGAAAGGACAAAAATAAGTAAAAATATGATTTAAAAAGATTATGTCACACAGCAGATAATGGATATGGTGAGCCATGTCTTATGGGAGATAATGAGGATGAGTTATATGTTTTCAATTTCATGGAAGAATTCAGATTTCTTATTGCTTGGAGATTTATTTCACACAACCAATTGTGATTAGAAATTATATTTATCTCTTTATTCTTCCAGACCCCATCTTTTTAAAAATCCATGTACAGTTATAAATTAAATTACTGTTTACAAAGTCCTATGAAACTCATGTCTTCTTTACCTAGTTAGACAAAATCATCACAACACTCATACTATTCAAAGACCGGTTTTCTTTTTTGAGATAAAACATGGTGTGATTATTTCATTAAGGCCTTTCTTTAAAATAACAATATGCAAATTTAAGTTGTTTTGAGTGTTTATTTTTTTTTTCAAAAATTTGAAACATGTGGTTTCACTGATAGTGAAAGAAAAATACCAGGCCATATCTCCATGAAAAATATGCTATGTATGAAGACGGTTCAATGATTCTTATGTGCAGAAATCCAAAATCGATCATAATAGAACATAAGAATTTAAGAATGATTCTTTCAGCAAACAGAAATTTTGAGCTCACTTTGGGTCTAATTTTCATAATTTATATTGCTAAGAGAAGAATAAATAAATGGAATCTTCATCTAGGGTCCTTGTACCAGTTTATTAGGGACACTTAAAAAAACTGAAGCAGTTTTAGAAGAATATAATAATTTTATCATTAAATTTCCATTTACTAAGGGGATAATGTTGCATCTTACACACTGGTTATATTATAATAGCCAAGGGCCAAGTGTGACTAAAGATAAGATACTTTCAATACATTCACTTTGAATTCAATCATTGAAATGTGTGCTTTTCACAAACAACTTTACATTGACTTTTTTTCTTTAAAACAAAACAAAACAAAACAAAACAGTTTTGTACTCGTAAGGATGGGAATCAGGGTTTTGGGTTTAAGCACAGATCCACTGTTTGTTCCTGGATATATATAGAAAAATTTCTGGGCCTTCTTTTATCTGTTTTCAAAATGGTTTAACTTTCAATAATTCAATAATACTCAGAATTACTTTAGGTATAATGAAATATTTTGCAATGACTATGTGAAAAAAATGTCCAAAACTAGGCTCCCTGGGATTACATAAAAAATGAATAATAAAAACAAGCAGGCAAACAAACAAACAAAAAAGCACACCCACCCACATATACAGAAAAGAAAATACTAGATTTAGAGGGACAGAAGAATTGTATAAAAACACTAAATAATGCAAGAAGTATAGTTTAACTAAATAAAAGTAGTTTTAAGAGGCAATAATTATTGCTATTTGAACATTCCTAATAACATTTATTCTTTTAATATTAGTCATATTAATTATTGTAATTATTTAAGACAACCCTTTAGAATTTTTCATTTGTTTCTGAAGAAAAGAAAGCTTAGTTTAATTCAGAATAATGAATTTCAACTGAGAGATGCATTCAAACACCAATAGAACTCTAATTTGTAGATGCTTGTTTGTGGAATTCAATTTTGTCATTTTACTTACCTCTCTCATAACTAGAAGAGACAAAAGTAATTTTAAGAGAAAGAATTGTACAGAGTCACTCTTGTATGTGCTTTCAAAGCATTAACATCTCTGGGAGATTGGATTTTATGTGAATTGTTTTCCTGAGCAAATGATGTATTAACCAGAAGTCCTTGGAGGATTCAGAAACAGCCTGAGTTTGACTGGGGGTAGTGATAGTATCCCTTGGCCATTGGAAGAAACATGGTCTATTTCTGAGTTAAGTGATATTAATATTGCCACAATTACTTTAGTTATTAGATTATATAACCAACTCACTAACATGTGATTGCCAGAAAGCAAATTAATAAAGTAACAGTCAGAAATTAAAATCTAGACAGGCAGAGAATGGTAATTTTTATATTTTTATAAGAGAATAGCTTAAGACATTGATGTCCAGTAGGTGGAGGACACACAAGAATTTCCCTGACTTTCCCCCAAGAATGAGGTATTAGGGTTTTGTGCCCTAGCACCACTCATGCTGACTATTGCATTTATTTTTCAGATCCACGAGGGGTCTCTTGGGTTTTATACCCTAGCACTGTCCTTAGACTGGTACATTCATTTCTCAGACCTACAGTGGTCTTTTGGATGTTGCACCCCTTGAACTTTGGTGTCCTGTTTCACAAATCCTTCTGCCTCACTTGTGAAGAGAAAAAAGTCAACAAAATTATATCTTAAAACTTTCTGACTTTTGCAAGTGGTTGGGGATATATTTATGGTAGCCACCAACTTGACCATGTGGCCTAGCCTCACCCCACATTGTTCTTCCCTATGCCACACCAGCTACCTAGGTAGAGGGGCAGTCTATCCAGCTTCTGTTGCCGACAAAACCTGTAGATAATTTACTTTTTGCCTTTTATTCTTTGTCTCTAATATCATTTTCACTGACTCTGTTGCTCATGGCTTGTTTGTGGAAAGGCATGCAGTTACAGTCAGGCTTGAGGGCTCTGAGAAAAACATCCCTCCACAGCCTCGCAGCTTGTATCCAGTTTTCCAGATTAATTAATTACAGGAATAAAGCCTACATAGCCACCTATGTGCTTAAGGCAGGTAACTAAAGACATTTTTTTTTCCTTTGGAGATATACTAAACAGCCAGACAGCTCTCAAATGCTCAGGGATCTACAGAATATGGCATTTAAAATGTTTCATTAAAAAGCTTTTATAGTAGAGAGACAGGCCAGCTGTGGGCACCACCCATTTCCTCCAAGAAGACTGGTGGACACTGAAAAAACTCCACCCACAAAAGTGGCAATGCTAGCCACTGAGAAATCCTGCCTTTCATCTCAACCACTACAAAGGACTCTAAAGATCATTGATATGAGGGCAGTGGGAACAACTTTCTCCACGTTTCTTGGGCAAGTGGTAGGTAAGTCTTCCAAAATCTCCAAATCCACAGGTCTATTGCCAGCACCAGAAGGCAGATGTCCTTAAAGCCTCTAACCTCAACAATGGTGGAGGACCTGGGCTGTCCCTGCTGCCATCTAGTAAGTCTCTGTTACTCTCTAATCATTCAGGTAAAATTTTATCTTCTTAAGAACTCTGATGCTTTTGAAGACTGGTAGCTTTGTCAGCTTAAAGCAGCAGCCAAGTTAGAAAACAGATTTCAGAAATGGGTATTTTAAGATTGTACTGTTTATAGTCTTAACAGTAATCAATGAAGTTTTAATGAGCTACTAATCCAATTCTGACAGAGTACTAAACACTATATTATGCCATTATATGATCATAGCTATATAAGCTCAAAATTAAGGTGCTTTTCATTGTGCTAAAGATCTGTCAGTTGTGTAAGTATTAATTCTTTCAGCCAAATAATTTCTAATGTGAGTATGCTGCTAATATGTCTAATATTTATGTTTTTACAAATTCAAAGGATCCTTGTAAGTTTCAGGTGGCCGAATTGGAACCACTCAAACAGGTCGTATTCACTCCTAATAAATATTATTCAACTATACTCAACCTTTCCCTGGTCCTAGGACTCCCTTCCCTCACCTCAGGAACCCCTCCCTCATATTACAATTCTCCCCTCAAGGACCAGGACCTAAGAAAAAAACTTTTTTTCCTAAACTTAACCTTGTCTTCTGCTCTGCCAACATCTTTACAGGTCTGAAAGAGACGCCAGAGTTCCATACTGTCAGGAATGTGATGAAACAACCAGATACCAGGATGGGGCAGCACCCCAGCTTTCTCAGATCCCCCAAAGATGATCAACACCCCTAAGTCAGCAGGAAGCAGTCTTGAGAACTTGATGTCCTTATTCCCTAACCTGCCAGGCCTAACTCATCACTTATTTTATGAGTAAAGGTGGGAATGTAAAGATTCAGACATTATGCTTGCCTGACCCTGTCACTTGGCAGAATGCACTCAGGCAGTATTCTAGTCAGCCCAGAGTTCCATGAGTACTCATCTGCAGACAGGTGTAAAGGACCCCTTTAAAAGTCAGAACCCTGCCCACAAAAACAGAATTACACTGACTAATATTAAAGACTCAGTGGTTACCAGTTTATTTTATTTTGCAGCTTAATTATCATAAAGACATTAAAAATGAGCTCAGATAAAAACTAAGGATCCTAAATTCTAATTTCAGAATATAAATATTCTTAAATACTTTAAATTATACAGATTTTTGTTACGAGTAGGTTTTTCCTGCCGGCCGCCTGACCCACTCTTTGTTCCTCCCTGCCTGCCACCCGGTCCCACCACCCCGCTAGCCCCAATAACACACAGAGACTCTGTATTTGATACAATCCTATTTGCCAGTTACTATTATTATTTATGGGCTAACTCTGTCTTAAAGATTAACCCATTTCTACTTATCTAAGTATTTCCACGTGGTCATCTTATCGGGGAACTGCTGGCCCCACATCTTGCTTCCTCTCGCTCTACATGATGACCCCTCCTAAGTACTTCCTCCTTCCTCCTTCTAGTCTCCTAGCCCCACCTATATAGTTTCCTATTGGCCAACAGGGCTTTATTAATTAACCAGTATGAGAAACATATTTACAGAATAACATCTCCCATCAGATTTTTTTTTTAAAATCAAGATATTTTTTGAAGGAGACTAACAGGGCAACAACATTGTGCTATTATAAAAGAATGATATACAAAGTATTTCATGTTTAAAATACTCTACTCTATGTCTAAAATCACAGTATACATTGTGCTTTGCCATCCAGGTGGGTTTCCTACTTTTCTATCTTAAAGTACACAAGAATATATTCTCTTCAATTTACATGTTTATTGATGTCCTTGCACTACCCTGTGTCCTACTGGGCCCATTGCTCCACTGCTCTGGTTTAACACCGGACCAGAGTACAGGTCCAAGAACTCCTCCACCTCTGGGGTACTTCCTGGATCTGCTCTGAACCTCCTGAGTCCCTGCATGCCTTGTCTTTGACACCCATAACTGGGCACCTGTCAGAGGACAGACCTCCTAGACAGCTCGAACCATCCAGACTTACAGACATCAAACTCCTGACCTACCTGCACTGACCAGGAGAGTAGGGTAGAGAGAGAGAGACTCCACCTACACCCACAGGAAGAAGTGATGGGAAGATGGCAATATAAGAAAATACTCAACAATAGAAAGACAAGCATGAAACCACCAGAATATAGGAATTATACACAAACTAGAGCTGAATACATCAAAGCAGATGGAGCAGAAAAGAACAACTTAAAAATAACTTCATAAAAATGATAGAAGCCATAAAAGACTATATGAGAAAATCACTTAAATAAATGGAAGAAAAAACAAACAAAAATTGAAAGAAATGGACAAATCTCTTAAGGAAAGTAAGACAAGCCAAGAAAAAACAATCAAGGAGATGAAAGAAATAATTCAAACAGTTCAAAACTTGAAAACTAAAATCAAGGCAATAAAGAAAACACAAACTCAGGGAATGTTGGAAGTAGAAAAACTGAACAAAGGATCAGGAAGTAGAGGTGCAAGCATAACCAACAGAATTCAAGAGATCAAAGAGAGAATTTTAGGCACAGATGATAAACTAAAGGAAATAATTTCATTGACCAAAGAAAATCTTACATCCAATAAATCCTCAATACAAAACATCCAGGAAATGTGGGACACTGTGAAAAGGCCAAACCTAAGAATAATAGGCATAGAGGAAGCGAAGAAGCCCAGCTCAAAGGTATAGAAAACATATTCAACAAAATCATTGAAGAAAATATTCCGAATCTGATAAAGGACATGCCAATGAGTATAAGAAGCACACCAAACACCAAATAGACTGGACCAAAGAAAAAGGGATCCTTGACACATAATAATCAATACACCTAACATACAGAATAAAGAAAGAATATTTAGAGCAGTGAAGGAAAAAGGACAGGAAACATATAAAGGCAGACTTACCAAAATTACACCTGACTTCTCCATGGAAACTCTCAAGGCCAGAAAGTCCTGGATAGATGTTCTACAAGTACAAAGAGTCCAAGGATGCCAGACCAGACTACTATACCCAGAAAAACTCTCAATCATTGTAGATGGAGAAAACAAGGTATTCAATGACAAAGACAGATTTTCAAAATATATATCTACAAATCCAACCCTACGGAAAGTTCTGATAGACAACTCCAACCCAAGGAAGTTAACTATGCTCACAAAGACATAGGCATTAGAATATTCCACTTCACCAGAACAAAAATAGTAAAGCAGGGCAAATATATCCACAGTACCACTGCCAATGACGAATCTAAAACAAACAATAATTAAGAATCAATGGTCCTTACATTTCCTCAACATTAATGGCCTTAACTCCCCTAAAAAAGACACAGGCTAACAAAATGGATATGAAGACAGATTCCATCCTTCTGCTGCATACAAGAAACAAATCTAAGTTTCAAAGATAGACATTACCTCAGGGTAAAGGGTTTGAAAAAGCTCTCCAATCAAATGGACCCAAGATGCAAGCAGGTGTAGCTATGTTAATATAAAACAAGTTAGATTTCAAACCAAAATCAATCAAAAGAGATGAAGACTGCCATTTCGTATTCATCACAGGAGAATTACATCAGCACAAAGTCTCAGTTCTGAACATCTATGTCCCAAATACAAAGGCACCCACATTCATAAAAGAAATGCTATTAAAACTCAAAGCTCACATAAAACCTCATAGTGGGAGACTTCAATACCCCACTCTCACCACTAGGCAGGACCACCAGACAGAAACTTAACAAAGAAACAAGAGAACTAACAAAAGTTATGTCCCAATTGGGTTTAACAGACATCTATACAACATCCAAACACAAAAGAATATACCTTCCAACTCCACATGAAACCTCTAAATTCTAATCACATAATAGGCAACAAAAAAAAAAACCTTCAGCAGATACAAAATTTGGAATAGTCCCCTGTATCTTATTATTAGACCACCATGCTTTAAAGTTAGAATTCAACAACAACACAAATCCCAGACCCTACAAACTCATGAAAACTAAACAATGCAAAATTGCACCATACCTGGATCAAAGAAGAAATAAAGAAATTAAAGACTTCCTAGAATTCAACAAGGATGAGGACATGATATACCCAAACTTATGTGACACCTTGAAAGTAGCACCGTGAGGGAAGTTTATTGCACTAAATGCCCATATGAAGAACACATAGGATAGTTACATTAGAGAATTTAAAGCACAACTGAAAGTCTTAGAACAAAAAGAAGAAGACTCATGCTGGAAGAGTAAACACCAGGAAATAATCTGTTTGAGGGCAGAAATCAATAAAGTAAAAACCAGGAAACTACACAAAACATCAATGCAAAAAAGAGTTGTTTTTTTTTTTTGAGAAAATCAACAAGATAGACAAACCTGTATCCAATCTAACCAAAAAGCAGAGAGAGAGGGGGGGACAGAGAGAGAGAGAATATGCAAATTAACAGAATTAGAAAAAAAGGGGAGACATAACAATGGACACTGAGGAAATTCAGACAATTTTCAGGTCATATTTTGTAACTCTACACTACACAAAATTTTAAATTCAAAATAAAAAGACAAATTTCTGAATAGTGATCACTTCCAAAGTTAAATCTAGGGCAGATAACCAACTTAAATAGACCTATAACCCTTAATGAAATAGAAGCAGTCATCAAAAGTACCTCACCAAAAAAAAAAAAAAAAAAATCCAGGGCCAGATGGCTTCAGTGAAGAATCTTACCAGAAATTCAAAGAATAGTTAATACCAATACTCCTCAAATTGTACCACACATTATAATCAGAAGTTTCATTACCAAACTCTTTTTATGAGGCCACTACTACCAAGCCACAAAAAGACAAAGACACAATAAAGAAAGAGAAATACAGACCAATATCACTCATGATAATTGATGCAAAAATAATCAATAAAATACTGGCAAGTCGAATCTGAGAACACATCAGAGAAATCATCCCCCATGACTCAGTAGGCTTCATTCCTGTTTTGCAGGGATAGTTCAACATATGAAAATCTAACAATGTGATCCACTGTAAAAACCAATTGAAAACAAAAAACCACATGATCATCTCACTAGATGCTGAAAATGCCTTTGATAAAATTCAACACCCTTTCATGATGAAGGTCTTGGAGAGATCAGGGACAGCAATAACATACCTAAACATAATGAAAGCAATATATAGTAAACTAACAGCCAACATCAAACTGAATGAAGAGAAGCTTCAGGGTTAGGGTTATGGTTAGGGTTATGGTTAGGATTAGGGTTAGGGTTAGGGTTAGGGTTAGGGTGATTCTTCTAAAATCAATAAGAAGACATGGCTGCCTGCCCACTCTCTCCATATCTCTTCAATATAGTACTGACATTCTAGCTAAAGCAATAAGACAACAACAATAGATCAAGGGTGTACACGCCTACCCTTGCCAGAAAGAAAGATGTGACTCCGGGAAGATCTTCTTCATGCAGTTTTAATCAGGATCCTTGAAACATGTTCTTCTGACCCTCAAGGCCCCAGGGAAATGCTTGCACAGGCTTAAATACCCTAGTGCTAACCAACCCCAGTGAGCTACGTGAACCCTACAGATAGGCTACTCTAACGCGGAAGCAGACAGGCTGAACAGACTTAACCAAATAAGGGCTTGTTTACGCCAGAGAACACTCACCCTTGGGGAGCTGGAAGGTGGAAGGCGAAAGCCAGCACCATCTTTAAGGCGCAGCACTTTGCAGCTCTCTACAGTTCCCCCTTTTTGTTTTAATAATGCAACAGGCAAGGGTAGTGGTCTTGTCTCCAGTAAAGCAGTGGACATTGTAATGACCCTGAATCCTGGTAGTCAGCCAAGTCAGTGACACACCTGTCCAGCATCTTTTCCCTGGAGGTGGGGCCTCGGACACCAATCCACATGCAACCAGACTTGCCCTTCTTGGAGTTGTTCACTTCCAGAGCTAACTCGGAGTGCAGTGCTAAGCCATACAACCTGAGCGTGAAGGATCAATACTTGTTCATGACTGTGAGCCATGCTTGGGGAGACTGTCCTGCCTCAATGGCTGTAAATGCCTGGACAACCATAGCTGCATACCACTTCTGAGCAAACCTCACCTTGCAAAGTCACCACAGGCCCACGAAGGAGATAAGCAACAAGAGTACAGCCATGGCTCCCATTCCCGCCCACTCTTTCAGGTGATCTATGGCAATAGGAACCACGATGACAATCCAGCAGCCAGTCCCGCATCCACATGTGTCGAATTCACTGCAGCGATGGCCACTCGCAGCTGTGCCATCAGGTTGTCAAAGTCAGCAGAACAATTTCCTAAAAGATAGCTAGACAACTGTTGTGACAGATTAGCAGCACGTGTAAAGTTCTCATACTGAATGCTGGTAACACACAAACTTGGATATTTCATTTCACATCCTAATTGGGCCAGCTGCCACAAGGTATCTATTTGCTCCCGCACCAGAGAAATTCTTTGGTTTACAATCATTAAACCTCCTTTTAGTTGAGCACCAATTGTGGAGTGAGTATCCAAGGTGGTAGCCACATTCTTGGACAACTCATTTAGCTTAGAGGCTGTTTGCACCGATGTGCTCATAGCCACAGCAGCTGTGACTGAACCCACAACTGCAAAAGAGATAGCCGCAGCTGTGGCTGCTGTAATGCTAAAATCTCTCTCTGCAGCCTCTACCAAACAGGCCACAAAATCTGAAAATGGTTTTATGGGGCCTTGTAGTATCTTAGTGAGGTTACCATTCACCTCTCCCTTATTGGGTAATGACTTCCATGCTTTTATGGCAATCTGATTTACTTGTTCAAGACTTAAGTCATTTCGTATGGCTTTCAAGACCTCAGGGCAAAAGGAATGCCCTGTACCTGGGACTTGCCCTTCCTCATTCTGATCAGGAGAAGGCGCTGAAGGCTTTGTTCCAGGAGGGTCCCTCCCCTCCCCATATCGCCATTTCTCCTCTCCCTTCCCCCTCTACCCCTTAAGGGATTGTTTCTGAACCTTTTTTACGAGGGCTTGCAATTCTTTTTCAGAATCTGTTTCATCCGTACCTGACTCTCCTGTGCTCTCAACCTCTTCTGATCTTTCTTCTTGTAACATTTCTAGTGCATCTTTCCCTTTTTCCATTGCCTCTTTACAGTACCTCTTGTCTTCAATACAGATACACACTAACTTCCAAACAGGTCAGACTCTGGACTTTAGCATCCCTTGTTCCCAAGCAAAGTCAAGATCCCTGCTAATTTGTCCCAGCAAGTTAGCATGAGGTCTCCGGAAACTGTGAACCAAGGTGCAATGGCATTGCATTCGCTCAGGAATGTTTTTAGTGTGCTTTTCTTTATCTTAAGTTTCTTTCACAAAAGTAGCTCCTGAAGAGCCAGAAAAATTGAATGAGACTGAGAAATCCCCATTTTAAAAATTTTATTTTCGGTCGTTAGAACTTCTCATTCAGTGCCTGAGACTTTATTGCCGCTTAATGCCATGGTCTTTAGTTTGGTCCCAACTTACCTGGGACCTTATATTGTTCTTACCGGAGACCTTATCGCCTCTTTACCGAGGGCCTTAAATTTGGTCCCAACTTACCTTGGGAACTTGCCAGCGCTGCCCCGACTGCAAGAAGTTCTGATCTGAAAAATTCCCGGTACGGGCAGCCATCTGTACCGCACCTATTCCTGCCTGCAAGAAAGACATGACTCCGGGAAGATCTTCTTCACACAGTTTTAATCAGGATCCTTGAAACATGTTCTTCTGACCTGCGAGACCCCGGGGAAATGCCTGCAAAGGCTTAAATACCCTTGAGCTAACCAACCCCAGTGAGCTACGTGGACCCTGCAGATAGGCTACTCTAATGCAGAAGCAGACAAGCTGAACAGACTTAACCAAATAAGGGCTTGTTTACACCAGAGAGCACTCACCCTTGGGGAGGTGGAAGGCGGAAGCCAGCACCATCTTTAAGGCGAGGCACTTTGTGGCTCTCTACACAAGGGGATACAAATTGGAAAGGAAGAAGTCAAACTCTCACTACTTGCAGATGATATGATATTTTACATAAGAGACCCAAAAACTCTACCAGGGAACCCCTACAGCTGATAAACACCTTCTGCAAAGTGGCAGGATACAAGATAAACTCAAAAATATCAGTAGATCTATTATATACAGACAACAAAGAGGCTGAGAAAGAAATCAGATAAACATCCCCCTTTATAATAGTCACAAACAACATAAAGTATCTTCGGGTAGTGCTTACCAAACAAGTGAAAGCTCTATATACTTAGAACTTTGTGTTTTTAAAGAAAGAAATTAATGAAGATCCAGAAAATGGAAAGATCTTCCCATGCTCTTGGATAGGTAGGGTAAACATTGTAAAAATGGCAATCTTGCCAAAAGCAATCTATAGATTCAATGCAATTCCCATCAAAATTCTAGCACAATCCTTGACTGACCTTGAAAGGATAATGCTCAACTTTATCTTGAAAAACAAATGACCCAGGATACCCAAAACAAACCTGTACAGTAAAGGAACATCAGGAGGCATCACTGTCCCCCATTTCAAGCTCTACTGTAGAGCTATAGTCTTGAAAAGAGGACTATTTTTGGCACCAGCACCAAATTAGACAGGTAGACCAATATAATCTAATCAAAAATCCTAATTATTAACCCATACACGTACAAACATCTGTTTTTTTGAAAAAATGGCTGCAAGTATACAATCGAAGGAGGAAAACCTCTTCAACAAATGGTGCTGGCACAACTGGATTATGGCATGTATAAGATTGCACATAGACACATGTCTATTGCCATCACAAAACTCAAGTCCAAATGGATCAAAGACCTCAATGTAAATCCAGAGACATTGAACCTCTTGGACGGATACTGGGAGGTACCCTTGAACAAATTGGTACAGGAGACTGCTTCCTGTATATAGCACCCTTAGCACAGTCACTGAGAGCAACAGTTAGTAAATGGGACCTCCCCAAACTGAGAAGCTTCTGTAAGGCAAAGAACACAGTTGATGAGACCTAGCAGCAGCTCACAGGCTGGGAATAGACCCTCATGAACCCTATATCTGACAGAGGGCTGATCTTCAGAATATACAAAGAATTCAGGAAAGTAGTCACCAAAACACCAAATACCCATATTTAAAAATGGAGTACAAAACTGAAGAGAAAATTATCAATACAGGAAATGAAAAAGGCTGAAAGACACTTAAGAGAGTGTTCAACATCCTTAGCTATCAGAGAAATGCAAATCAAAACAACTCTGAGATGCCATTTTACTCCTGCCAGAATGGCTAAAGTTAGAAACACCCATGACAACTTATGCTGGAGAGGATGTGTAGAAAGGAGAACAATTCTCCACTGCTGGTGGGAGTGCAAACTTATATAGCCATTTTGGAGATCAGTATGGCAGTATCTCAGGAAAAAGGGAATCGATCTACCACAGGGCCTGGCAATCCTACTCTTAGGCATATAGCCAAGTGATCTACATTGATGCAACAAGGACATCTGTTCAGCTATGTTCATAGCAGCATTATTTGTAATAGCAAGAACCTGGAAGAAACCTAAATGTGTGGCACATTTACACAATAGCCTAGTACTCTGTGGCAAAAAACAATGGAATCTTGAAATTTGCAGGCAAATGGATGGGTCTTGAAGAAACCACCCTGATGAGTTAAGAGGAACATGGTATGTACTCACTCATATATGGATTTTAGACATAGAGTAAAGGATCATCAGCCTATAATTCATACTTACTGAGCTGAACTGGAGTCCAGATGCAGAGATGGAGGAGTTTTAAGAAAATGGAGACAAGACCATGCTATAGAAACCTACAGAGACTGCTGACCTGAATATGGGGGAACTCATAGACCCCCAGACTGATAGCAAGGAAACCAGCATTGGACCGACTCAGATCCCATGAACATGGGTCTCAGTTACAAGGCCTGGGCAGTCTAAGGGAACTCTGAAAGTGGAAGCAAAATGTATCCCCATGCAGGAAAGGATTTTGGTAGCACATTCCCCATGAAGGGATACTCCCTTGTTCTAGAGGCAGGAGGGAGGGCCTAGTCACTACTCCAAATGACTTGACAGATTTTGTTGACTCATCCTGGAAGGCATCACCCTCCTTGTGGAATGTGGGGAGAATGGGATGGGAGGGTGATCTGGGAGGGCATAGGAGGGAGAGAGGGAGGAAGGGAGGTAGAAAGATCTGGGATTAATATGTAAAATATGAAAATAATAATAATATTTACATATTTATTTCTTTATATAAATCAATAGTTTATTCATTTGGAGTCACATAGTTTCCATAAGAGGTATATATTAATATTTAGTGTTTTTTAATTTGCAAATTGATACTGATAAAATTACATGTACATACATATTTATAACCAAAATTATATGGAGTTTGTACAGTAATGACTGATAAGTATAATTTTTTTAATGCTGATTAAATAATATATAGCAAGTTTATTTGGTGATCAGCTGAATTTATTGTAACTTTATCTCAAGTGGAATTATAGAGAGGTATACCCTCCAATTTCCCAAAATCAACAAATGTTTGTATTATGTAGAGGTAATAGTCATTGTATCCAATTCATACTTGTTATCTTCACATACAGAGAACACTGAACTTCACAGATCGTAAGTTCAATATTTGACACAGATTTGCTATCCTTTGCAGAATTATGTTTACAGTATACAGTTTTGTTTGTTTTGTTTCTTTTTTTGTTCAATTCATATGTCACATTTACATCAGATGGTATCATACATACAAATATATTTACCACTTTCATTATATTTATTCAGTAATAATGAGGCAGCAGAAATCTATTTTATCCACATAGGTGAAGTGAATTTGAAAAGTTGTTTAACATTATCATTGCTGGGCTGACTAATAGAGGGTTTTACTTGTCTCTCTTTCTATTTCCACAAGTATGCAATACTCTATATCACTCTGAACAGAGAAATCCCTAAGGGATTGTTAAGACAATTATTTTCAGGGTCCTCGTGGTGGTCACAACACAAACAGACTAATTATACCCATGGGACAATTTTAGGAAGTGAATATAGGCCCATCTGAGGGGAAGATTGTCTTTACACTACAGGAACAAATTCATAAGCACATATCAGCTTAGAAGAAAATAGGAGCCAAAAGAAAATTTGTGTTTACTAAGTCATCACTCTGATAATCTTCTGTAAGTTAATTCTCTAAATATTTCTTTTTTTGCTTTATGAATTTAAATTAGAAACAATCTTATTTTATATTTATTTAAATATTTCTAAGTATTATTTTTAACCAATGCCAACTTTGTTTTAAATGAGCATGAGCAGTTCCTTTTACTTCTGTCTTCTTTAGAGTCCATTTAACGTGTTTTATCTTCTTTTCCATGTATGCTCTTGTCCACTTTAGAAAATCATTTTTATCTCATAACCTCAAAGATTACTATACATCTAACATTGTGCACATGTTCTATTTAACTTAATAGATCAAATATTTACATCTAGAATGCATTGAAGATAAGATTCAGAATAGAGATTGGAGTAAAAATGAAGAAAGTTAAGTGAATATTGTGGAAATAATGTGAAAATATTCTGCCAACCACTATCTGATAGGAGAAAAATCAGCCTCTCTCAGGGATGAGTCTCCCAATACTTTGCTAGCAAAGAAAGCAATTAGAAACTAGTAAAATAAATCCATTCAGTCATGAATGTCTGTCACATGGTATCTCTTACATTGTACAATTATGATTACATCAATAAATACAGAAAGACAAATACTGAGACTATTACAAAGTTTAGCACTTTGGCAGAAGGATTATTAATATTGAAAAAAATTGAAAAATAGAAGAAAATAATGAGTCTGCTTTAGATTCATAAAAAGGTTATTCAGTTTATTTCTGTTCATTTTCTATATTTATTATATATAAACCAACATTAGATTTTCTTGGAGAATTTCTACTAAATTAGATGTAAGACTCAGAGAGATACATTAGATCAGTGTATTTCATTAGTAGATACTGATAGATCCTGGGCAAGAGAAGGGTGAGTAGTTGTTTGTTCCTAAAAACAATTTTCATGTTGAATGCACTTTTGCATTTGCATATTCATAGATACAGAATAAGTAACTGAAAACTTAGGAAAAGTGTTAGTAGCAATTATTTTAAAGAATAGTGATTTTATATAACTATGTGAACATGCACAAATATATATATGTGTGTGTGTGCATGTGTATGTGTGCTTATGTATCCATAAATATGTGTGTGCAAGTATAATATATTTATGTACAAATATATAAATATATTCAGACACAAATATATATGGAAAAGTATATCCATAGATACATTTATAAATGAACACTCCTAAATTTCGTATGAGAGAAGTACATACCATGTTTGTCTTTCTGTGCCTGGGTACCTCACTCAGGATGGTTTCATCTAGTTCCATCCATTTGCCTGCAAATTTCAAGATTCCATTAATTTTTCCCTGAATACTACTCCATTGTGTAAATTTACTACATTTTCTCCATCCATTCTTCATTTGAGGGGCATTTAGGTTGCCTCCAGGTTCTAGCTATTACAATGCTGTTATGAACATACTTGAACAGATGTCCTTGTTGTATGAATGTGAATTTTCTTAAGAGTGGAATTGTTTGATTTTTATTCTCATTTTCCTGAGGAACCGCTAGTTGTACAAGTTTGCACTCCCACAAGCAGTGGAGGAGTGTTCCCCATTCTACACATACTCTCCCGCATAAACTGGTGTTTTTGATTTTAGCCATTCTGACAGAATGGTAAGGTGGTATCTCAGAGTTGTTTTTATTTGCATTTCCCTGATGGCTAAGGATATTGAACACTTTCTTAAGTGTTTTTCAACCATTTTAGATTCCTTTATTGAGAATTCTCTATTTAGTTCTGCTCTTTTTAATTGGATTATTTGGTGTTTGGGTGACTAGCTTCTTGAGTTCTTCGTATATTTTGGGGATCAGTCCTCTGTCAGATGTGTGATTGGTGAATATCTTTACTACTCTGTGGGCCACCGTTTTGTCTTGTTAACTGGGTCCTTTTCCTTACAGAAGCTTTTCAATTTTAGGAGGCCCAATTTATTAATTGTTGATATCAGTGTCTATGCTACTGGTGTTTTGCTCAGGAAGTGGTCTCCTGTACCAATTTGTTCAAGGATACCTCTCACTTTCTCTTCTAAGGGGTTCAGTGTGGCTGGATTTATGTTGAGGTCTTTGATCCATTTGGACTTAAGTTTTGTGCATGACAATAAATATGGATCTATCTGCAATCTTCTACAAGCCAATATCCAGTTATGCCAGCACTGTTTGTTGAAGATGTATTCTTTTTTCCACTGTGTAAATTTAGCTTATTTGTCAAAAATCAGGTGTTTGTAGCTTAATATCAGGTGTGGCTTAATATCAGGGTTTTAAGTTTGATCCCATGGTCTCCAGAAGGGGAAAGGGATAAGATCTCCTGATAAAATTATGAACATGGAGGGAGGGAAGAGGGTATTAGGAGAAAGAGAAGGGGAAAAGAGGAAGGGAGAGGAAGGCAAGAGGCAGCAGAAAAATTATGTCAGGGAAAGAATAGAGGAGAACAAGAAAAGAGATGCCATTATAGTCCATTATGGTATAAAGAGAACTCTGGCACCAGGGTAATATCCAGAGATCCACAAGGATGACCCCATCTAAGAATCTAAGCTACAGTGAAGAGCCTATTTTGAATGCCATTCCCCTATAATAAGATTGATGACTACCTATATGACATCCTAGAGCCTTCATCCAGTAGCTGATGCAAACAGAAAAAGACACCCACAGCTAGACTCTGAGTCAAACTCCTGGAATCCAGTTGCAGAGAGGGTGGAGTGAAGAGTAAAGGGGTCAAGACCAGGGTGGAGAAACCCACAGAAAACAGCTGACATGAACAAGGTCGAGCTCATGTACCCCAGTCTGATAGCTGGGAAGACAGCATAGGACCAACCCAGACTCCTGAAAGTGGGTGTCAGTTAGGAGAACTGAGCAGTTTATGGGGCCTCTGGTAGTGGATCAGTTTTTATCCCTAGTATGCAAATGGACTTTGGGAGCCCATTCCATATAGAGAGATACTCTCTCAGCCTAGACACATGGGGGAGGGCTTAAGCCCTGCTCCAAATGATATGACAAACTTTGAAGATTCCCTCATGCAAGGCCTCACCTTCTCTGGGGAGCAGAAAGGGGGCAGGATGTGGTTGGGAGGGGGACAGCAGATGAGGGGAGGGGGCGGGAACTGGGATTTACATATTAAACAACCTTGTTGCAAATATAAATAAAAATATTTTCAAAAACAATTAACAAAGGAAAAAATAAAATGAATATGAACATCCTGCACAAAATGTTCAGATGAATATTAAAAATCATTATTCATAACTTTACAAACAATATTGTTTCAAGATACAGTAGAAAATATGATTTTAGGAAATAATTCATGTATCACTCTACTCTGGATATTAGAAAGTTTTAGTAATTCCTGTGTGCATATTTCATTCTGCATTTTCATAATTCATTACCCAATTACTATGTAACATTTGTTAAGCTATTGTAATATCTGTCATCATTTTTCCTAGCTTCTCAGTCATTTTGTGGAACCAAAATAGTCTGAGCATCATCATCTGAGCAGGTTTGTTAAAGCATGGTCCCTCCTATGTATCAGAAAGTAGCTTTAAGATATTTACATTCACAGGGAAAAGACATAGTAGTGCCCTACATATGTAGTACTAGAGGGCACAATTTAAAGGCATCACTTAAGACTTGGTTGTTTTTTGCTAAAGCAGTCCCAAAGGCAATCTGACATAAAAGATTGCTCTTCATTAGTAATTTCTTTTATTGATGGCACAGTTCAATCATGATTGTCAAAACTGAACTCACAAAATCAACATCAATAAGCATGCTGCAGTGTATAGGGAAAGCCCAGGAATTCTCAGTCATATGCAAAAAACAAAACAAACAAACAAACAACAAAACCTGGCCAACTAATAAATTCTGCAAGTGGGAGAAGAAGTATATCTCAGGAAGAACGTACCATTTGGTCACCCAATATTAAATAGTCAGCCCTGAAAATGTGTTTACAAGTAACATTGTACAGACTGAAAAGTTTGTAAATATAAAGAATAAAAAAAGAAAGAATGAATTTCTTTTTTTTCCTCCTTATATTAAACATGGATTCTCTTCTCACACAATACAGTGTGAATAAAGGATCATCTCCTTCTCAGGTCCATTTCTCACAGGTCCTTTGCATCTCCTCTGTCATCTGGATCCACTCCTTTTAGGTCTCTTACTAGAAAAGAACAGGCTTCTAAGGATAACAAAACATCATAAAATAAAATATAATAAGATAAAATAAAAACCACCATATCAACATTAGACAAGCCAAGCCAACAGAAAATTCAAAGATCCCCAAATGAAGACTCATGAATCAGAGACCCTCTCATTTACACATCAGGAGTTTCATAAAACACAAAAACTAAAACTATATAGCACATGTACAGAGGACCTGGTGTGGACCCATGTAGGCACCATTCGTGTTTCTTCAGTCTTTCAAAGTTCATCTGAGATTTATTTAGTTACTTTAGAGGGCCTTTTTTATCCTCATGGATATGAAAGAAATCAAGGAGAATTTGGAGAAAGAAAGTAAAGGTAGAAATGTAAGTTTATTATAAACTTGATAATTAAAAGAAATAATTTGGAAAAAAATATAAAAATTTCATGTATGCCTGAATCTTTTTGAGAATGAAGTAATGAAAACGCAAGGAAACCAAGGTCTAAGTTGTATGATCAGTATATTTTCCTGAGATATTTGGTTAATCTCTGTAAGAAATGTGTGTTTAGTTATCTGTCATCATGCTCCTATAACAATTGAATGTGTTACCTGAAGTCTTCAGACATTCTTGTTATTCATCCTTACAATACCCTTTTCAGTCCTCAGAAAATAGAAAGTTAAAAGAATTCTGATTATTTCATATATTATTTTATTGTTCATCAGATCTAGGAAAAATAAATAAGATCTACAATTTGAAAAGCATCAAGAGACTTACTCAAGGGAGCAGAAAATGGGCAAAGATTATCCACACTCTGACTTGAGTACAAGCTTTGAGGTGAATTGTAGAGAGCTGTGAAGTGCTGCGCCTTAGAGATGGTGCTGGTTTCTGCCTTCCACCTTCCCGATGGTGAGTGCTCTCTGGAGTAAACATGTCCTTAATTGGCTAAGGTTGAGATCTAGGCTTGCTTCTGCATATGTGGACCTATCTGCATTCACCAGTAGTGTGCTGGGGTTGGCTATCCCAAGGCCTTATAAGCTGTGGGCTGGCTTT
Source organism: Cricetiscus sungorus (assembly GCA_030556225.1). Taxonomy (NCBI): domain Eukaryota; kingdom Metazoa; phylum Chordata; class Mammalia; order Rodentia; family Cricetidae; genus Cricetiscus; species Cricetiscus sungorus. Next base: position 47,986,776 of record JANBXA010000372.1, on the reverse strand, counting down.
CCCCTGGGGTCAGAAGATTGTTCAAGGTTCCTGAGTAAAGCTGCTTAAAAAAGAGTCCCAGCATTATGTCTTCCTTGCTGGTTGAGGCAGTCAAGACAGTGAATAACTGTTGCTCACTGGAAGCCTAATGTCACACTCATCCAAGTCTGACAGTCTAAGGAAAACTTTGTTTCTAGGTTTATGTGATCAGTAGATACTGATATAATGAGAATATATGCTGAATATAGAGTGATGACAGATGATACATTATTTATATCAGAAAACTACACTCTTTCAAAAATCTCAGGACTCTCAAGATTAGTTTCTGTAGTTTTGATCAATATTTTCTACCACTAAGACTGAGCTAATTGTGACTTTAAGAGCTCAAGTCTGAATATGCTTTGCTGTGCTTTTTGTATTTTGTTAATTAGTTTTGTTAATTTGTATTTTTGGTATTTTGTTAATTAGTTTAGTTGAGTAATGAATCTGTGATATATACTTGTTAAAGAAAAGAATAACTGTGAACTTGTTTGTATACTTCAATCTGGTATCTGTGTATATCTTATATGGTGTACTGTTCTGCTTGCTCTGTCATTGAGGTTTCTGTCTTTCACTTCATGGACTTAAGATAACTTTTAATTACATATGTCACAGAAGCAATTCTGCTGATGTCCAATGAAATCATTATGCATGGTAGTATCCTGTCAGAAATTTTGCAGTGATATTTAATACAACTCCCTACCGGTTTCCAAATTTAATTCTCATTTTCATTGTATCATGTCATGATTGCTAGTGACAAGTAGAGACATTTTAAAATTAATAAACCACACATACTTTTGGTTTTGCCATTGCTCTCCTGCTTCCTCATAGCTCTCCTGCAGAGGAATTTCCTGATAGAACATGTATGATACAGACCTAACCAAGGATTCTCTCCTGGAGGTTTTTCATATTAGCTTTCACTTGGAAAATGTCATCACATTTGCCTTTGATTTCTTTTTTACATTCATGCATTTTTTCTCAGGTAAGTTTCAAAGTGACTGTCAAATTCTACCCAGAAAGTAGACTTCCTCATATGACTTGTTGATAATCTTTCTTTTTTTGCAGGTCACTTCTGATGACTCACAATGTAAAATGGATGGAGGCAATCAGTCTGTGGTGTCAGAATTTATACTTTGGGGACTTGCCAATTCAAAGAATCTTCAGCTCTTACTCTTTGTGATATTTTTGATACTTTATCTGCTCATTGTGTCTGGAAACATTGTCATCATGGTCTTAATTACTACTGACCGCCATCTCCATTCTCCCATGTACTTCTTGTTGGCCAACCTGTCCTTTGTTGATATGTGGCTTTCCTCCATTACTACTCCTAAGATGATCTCAGACTTTCTAAAGGAAAACAAGACCATTTCCTTTGCAGGATGCATGTCCCAGGTCTTCTTTGCCCATTGCATTGCTGCAGGAGAGATGGTGCTGCTGGTAGTAATGGCTTATGACCGCTATGTGGCCATCTGCAAACCACTCCATTACTTCACCATTATGAACCTGAAAAGATGCACTGGGCTGGTGTTCATGTCTTGGACTACTGGCTTTTTGCATGGCATGAGTCACCTGGTAGTGATTATACAGCTACCTTTTTGTGGTCCCAAGGAAATTGACAGTTTTTTTTGTGACATGCCATTGGTGATTAAGCTGGCTTGTATGGATTCCCATAATTTGGATACCCTAACTAATGCTGACTGTGGGGTTGTGGCTGTAACCTGCTTCATTCTGTTGCTCATTTCCTACACCTTAATCCTTATCACTGTTTGCCAGAGCTCTAAAGCTGGTGCATCTAAGGCTCTGTCCACGTGCAGTGCTCACATCACAGTGGTGATGATCTTCTTTGTGCCTTGCCTTTTCATTTATGTGTGGCCACTCAATATCACCTGGTTGGATAAATTTTTTGCTGTGTTTTACTCTGTTTTTACACCTCTCCTAAACCCAGCTATTTATACACTGAGAAACAAAGAGATAAAAAATGCTATGAAAAGAGTCCTAAGTAACTATCTTCAATCCAAATGAAATCTCTAATATCTAGAAATGTAAATTAATTACTTTAAATGATGGACTAACTGTATGAAAAAATTTTAAATCAGGAAATCTAATTTTGTGTTTCAATATAGATTTCCTTATCTAGATATAATTTGCCATGTTATAGAGAATGTGATATTTTACTTACGCACCATTAACCCACTGTGAATTCTTCATCTTAAATCTATACACAAAGCCTTTGTATACAATATGCCATTAAACTATTCTTCTTTATTGTTAGCAAAGTTAAGTTTAACAGTTACTGAGCAAACTCATATGTTTATTTTTGTGAATAACATATTATTAAATTTTACCTGAGTCTAATCCTGTGCACCATCATATGCTCCAAATTGTTCAATTTCTCAAATATCTAAAGTCATCACACTTGGTTTATTGCAGCTCTCTAGCAAAACACTAATCCAGTGGGCAGAATAAATTAAGAAGAGAAGAAATAAAAGTTATAACTTCACAAATTAGCAATGAAATTTTGTGGTGATATTTTGTTTATGATCAAGCAAATAAAGCTTGCTTGAAGATCAGAGTGCAAACCAAACACAGCCACAGAGGCCAGGCAGTTGATATATATATATATATATATATATATATATATATATATATATATATATATATATAATCCCAGCAGCCACACTACTAAGCCATAAAGGTCAGGTAGTGGGGGTAGACAACTTTAATCTGAGCACTCAAGAGACAGAGGCAGATAGATCTCTTTTAGTTCAAGGGCACCCTGAGCTACACAAAATTGATCCACTCTAAAAGAAAAACAGAACTCACAGAAAGGTAATCTCTGCATTTGGGATACTATGACTTTAATCCTAGCACTAGTGAGGAAGATGAGATGAGAGAAGGAAGGAGCTCTTTAAGTCTGAGGAGCTATGTGGGAGCAGTCAGGTTCCATGGGTCACCCTTTTGTTCTGAGCATTGGTACAATTTAGAACACCTTAGTAGTTGTCTGCTTTGCATCTCGATCTTCAGCTTATACCCCAATATCTGACTCTGGGTTTATTTATTTATTTATTAATTTATTATTTATTTTTCTTAAATAAATTGATCCCAGTTCCCTCTCCCTCCCTCCATTTCTCCCACATGCCTACTGACCACCATTCCATCCATCTACCACCACCTCCACATACCACATACCACAGGGGTCTTCTAGGAGGAATCAACAAAATCTGTCAAGTCATTTGGAGTAAGGTCCAGGCCCTCCCTCATGCTTCTAGGTTAAGGAAGTATCCCTCCATGGGGAATGTGCACCTAAAGTCCTTTCATGCACAGGGATACATCCTGGTTCCACTGTCAGAGGTCCCTTACCAGCCCAGGATTTCTAACTGTTCAGGGGGTCTGAATCAGTTCAATGCTGGATTACCAGCTATCAATCTGGGGGTTCATGAACTACCCCTTGTTCAGGTCAGCTGTCGTTGGTTTCTGTAGCTTGGTCTTGTCCTCCATCTCTGCATCTGGATTCCAGATTGGCTCAGTGTTTAGTTGTGGATGTCTGCTTATGTTTCCAACAGCTACTAGATGAGGGCTCTAAGATGGTGGATAAGTTAGTCATCTGTTATGAGCAGGTTTTTCCCCACCGCCAGTCTGGTCCTGCCGCCATGCCAGCCCCCAATAATATGCAGGGACACTGTATTTGATACAATGCTGTTGGCCACTTACTATCATTGTTTATCGGCTAGCTCTGTCTTAATGATTAACCCATTTCTACAATTCTAAGTATTTCCATGTGGCTCATCTTACCGACTAGAGTGGCTGGCATGCTACCTCTCAGGGCTCTCCATGTTGATTCCTCCTTCCTACTTCCTCTTTTCTCCTTGTCTCCTAGCCCTGTCTATCTTGCTTTCTCATTGGCCTACAGTGCTTTATTCATTAACTAATATGAAAAACATATTTACAAAATAAATCTCCCATCAGTCATCAATAACATTATCAGGGTAGGGCATTTATGGTAGCCTTTCCCCTGTTGCTCAAATTCTTAGTTGGGGTTATAATTCTAGGTCTCTAGACATTTCTCTAGAGTCAGTTTTCTCTTCAAACCTATAATGGCTCCCTCTTTTATGATATCTCTCCCCCTTTTTCTTTTTTTTCTCTTGTCTATTCCTCCCCAAACTCAATCTTTCTAGTCCCACGGGCTTTCCTCTCTTCCTCTTCTCTTTTTCCTAGTTCCCTCTCCACTAACTGCCCCCCTACTTCCAATATGCTTAGGAGATCTTTTTCTTTCACCTTCTGTGAGGGACCTTGTATGAATCTCTTAGCTTCCTTCTTGTATCCTAGTTTCTCTAACATGAATTATAGGTGGGTGATCCTTTGCTCTAGGTCTAAAACCCATATATGAGTGAGTACATACCATGTTTTTCTCTTTGTGACTGGGTTACCTCAGTCCGGATGATTTCTTCAAGTTCCATCTACTTGCCTGCAAATTTCAAGATTCCATTGTTCTTCTCCTCCCCCCCCCCCCCGCAGAGTAGTATTCCATTGTGTAAATGTGCCAAATCTTCTTTATCCATTCTTCAGTTGAGGGACATCTAGGTGGCTTCCAGTTTCTTGCTATTACAAATAATGCTGCTATGAACATAGTTGAAAAGATGTCTTCATTGCATGGATGTGGTTCATTTGGGTATATGCCCAAGAGTGGGATTGCCAGGTCCTGTGGTTCCCTTTTTCCTGAGAAACCGCCATACTGATATCCAAAATGGTTGTACAAGTTTGCACTCCCACCAGCAGTGGAGGAGTGTTCCCCTTTCTACACATCCTCTCCAGCATAAATTGTCATGGGTGTTTCTAATTTTGGCCATTCAAGCAGGAGTAAGATGGTATCTCAGAGTTGTTTTGATTTACATTTCCCTGATAGCTAAGGATGTTGAGCACTTTATTAAGTGCTTTCAGCCTTTTTGATTTCCTCTATTGAGAATTTTCTATTCAGTTCTGTACCCCATTTTTAATAGGGTTATTTGGTGTTTTGGTTACTAGATTCTTCAGCTCCTTGTATATTCTGGAAACCACCCAGCTGTTAGATGTAGGATAGGTGAAGATTTTTTTCCCAGGCCGTGGGCTGCTGTTTGGTCTTGTCAACTGTGTTTTGCCTTACAGAAACTTATATTTGAGGAGGTCCCATTTATTAATTGTTGATCTCAGTATCTGTGCTACTGGTGTTATGTTCAGGAAGCAGTCTTCTGTACCAATTTGTTTAAGGGTACCTCCCAGTTTCTCTTTTAAGAGGTTTAATGTGGCTGGATGTATGATGAGGTCTTTGATCCATTGGGACTTGAGTTTTGTGCATGGAAATAGATGTGGGTCTATCATCAGTTTCTACTCACCATCATCCAGTTGTGCCAGCACCAATTATTGAAGGTACTTTCATCCTTCCATTGTATACTTTTAGCTGTTTGCCAAAAATCAGGCATTCAAAGGTGTGTGGGTTAATGTCCGGACTTTTGATTCTATTCCATGGGACCAACTGTTTATTTTTGTGCTAATACCAGTCTGTTTTTGGGACTATAGCTCTGTAGTAGAGCTTAAAGTTAGTGATAGAGATGCCTGCTGATGTTCATTTATTGTACAGGGTTGTTTTGGCTATCCTGAGCCTTTTGTTTTTCTATATAAAGTTGACTATTATCCTTTCAATGTCAGTGAAGAATTGTGCTGGGATTTTAATGGGGATTGCATTGAATCTGTAGATTGCTTTTTGCAAGAATGCCATTTTTATCATGTTTAGCCTACCTATCCAAGAGCATGGGAGATCTTTCCATTTCCTGGTATCTTCTTTACTTTCAATCTTTAATACCACAAAGTTCTTATTATATAGGTCTTTCACTTGTTTGGTAAGTGTTACCCTAAGATACTTTATGTTATTTGTGGCTATTGCAAATGGTGATGTTTCTCTGACTTTTTCTCAGCTCCTTTGTTATCTGAATAAAATAGGGCTACTGACTTTTTTGAGTTTATCTTTAATCCGGCAGTTTGCTGAAGGTGTTGATCAGCTCTACGAGTTCCTTGGTATAGTTTTTTTTTGTGTGTGTGTCCCTTAAGTAAACTATAATATCATCTGTAAATAGAGAAATTTTCATTTCTTTCTTTCCAATTTGGATCTCCCTGATCTTCTTTTGTTGTCTTATAACTTTAGCTAGAACTTCAAGTACAATATTGAAGAGATATTGAGAGAGAGGGCAGCCTTGTCTTTTTCCTGATTTTAGAGGAATCGCCTTCAGCTTCTCTCCATTCAGTTTGATGTAGGCTGTTGTTTTACTGTATATTGCTCTTATTATGTTTAGGTATGTTTCTGTTATCCCTGATATCTCCAAGACCTTCATCATGAAATGGTGTTGAATTTTGTCAAAGTTGTTTTCAGCATCTAGTAAGATGATCATGTGGTTTTTCTTTTTCATTTTGGTTATATGGTGAATCACATTGATAGATTTTCATATGTTGAAACATCCCTATAACCCAGGAATGAAGCTTACTTGGTCATGGTGGATGATTTCTCTGATGTGTTCTTGGATTCGATTTGCCAGTGTTTTATTGAGTGTTTCGCATCAATGGTCATGAGAGATATTGGTCTGTAGTTTTTTTTCTGTGTTGTGTCTTTATGTGGCTTGGGTACCAAGGTAATTGTGGCCTCATAAAATGAGTTTGGTAATGAGCCTTCTGCTTCTATTTGAGGAATATTGTTATTAGCTATTCTTTGAATTTCTGGTAGAATTCTGCAATGAAGCCATCTGCCTCTGAGCTTTTTTTAGTTGGGATGTTTTTGATGACTGCTTCTATTTCATTAGTGGTTATAGGTCTATTTAAGTTGGTTATATGCTCTAGATTTAACTTTGATAAGTGATCATTATCCAGAAATTTGTCAATTTTCTTTGAATTTTGAAATTTTGTGTATATAGTTTTACAAAGTATGACCTGAAAATTGTCTGGATTTTCTCAGTGTTATGCCTCCATTTTTATTTCTAATTTTTGTTTATTTGCATGTTCTCTCTCTCTGCTTTTTGGTTAGATTGGATAAAGGTTTGTCTATCTTGTTGATTTTTTCAAAAAAAACCCAACTCTTTGTCTCATTGATGTTTTGTGTTGTTTCCTGTTTTTTACTTTATTGATTTCTGCCCTCAAACAGATTATTTCCTGGTGTTTACTCCTCCAGCATGGGTCTTCTTCTTTTTGTTCTAAGGCTTTCAGTTTTGCTTTTAATTCTCTAATGTAACTATCCTATGTGTTCTTCATATGGGCACTTTGTGCAATAAACTTCCCTCACAGTGCTGCTTTCAAGGTGTCACATAAGTTTGGGTATATCGTGTCCTCATCCTCGTTGAATTCTAGGAAGTCTTTAATTTCTTTCTTTATTTCTTCTTTGATCCAGGTATGGTGCAATTTTGCATTGTTTAGTTTTCATGAGTTTGTAGGGTCTGGGATTTGTGTTGTTGTTGAATTCTAACTTTAAAGCATGGTGGTCTAATAAGATACAGGGGACTATTCCAAATTTTGTATCTATTGAAGGTTTTTTTTTATGTTGCCTATTATGTGATTAGAATTTTGAGAAGGTTCCATGTGGAGTTGGAAGGTTTATTCTTTTGTGTTTGGATGGAATGTTGTATAGATGTCTGTTAAACCCAATTGGGACATCACTTTTGTTAGTTCTCTTGTTTCTTTGTTAAGTTTCTGTCTGGTGGTCCTACCTAGTGGTGAGAGTGGGGTATTGAAGTCTCCCACTATGAGTGTATGAGGTTGTATGTGAGCATTGAGTTTTAGTAACATTTTTTTATGAATGTGGGTGCCTTTGTATTTGGGGCACAGATGTTCAGAACTGAGACTTTGTGCTGATGGAATTCTCCTGTGATGAATATGAAATGACAGTCTTCATCTCTTTTGATTGATTTTGGTTTGAAGTCTAACTTGTTATATATTAAGATAGCAACACCTGCTTGTATCTTGGGTCCTTTTGATTGGAAGAGCTTTTTCCAACCCTTTACCCTGAGGTAATGTGTCGCAGCCCATGCAGTCATCTCGCCAGCAAGAACACACATGGACAACAGGATCCTTCTGCAGCAAGCTTTATTGCATCCAAGCTATGAAAGGAGGAAGACCCTGAACCCCAGAATGGTGCTGTATTTATAGGCCCTAGCCGTACAAAAATGGTATGAGGTGGGGTAATGGCTTTTGGTTGGCTGCTCACCAGTCACCCCATATGATGCCCCGGGTATGGGCAAGGACTTGGCAAGTACTAGCAACAGGAGCATGCGCTTCAAGGCTTGTTTACAGGAGCAGAGGCCGGTTGCTGGTGCCATCTTGTAATGGCGTTTGTAATCCACGGCCTCCCACATCTCCCCCTTTTTTGTTTTATAAAGTAGGGCCGAAATCTGAGCCTGATAGAAGGCAAAACTCGGCCCTTACCCATGGTTCAACCCCCTCCTGGTGGGGTTGTCCTGTTTTAGGTGGGGGAGACTGACATGCAAGTTTCCATCATTGACTTTCCAGATCGGCATAAAGAAAAGGCAACATTCCATCGTGCCCTCCCCGTGCAATGGGGTAAAATCCCTGGGAGTGCAAGGGCCATGACATATCATTGCAAAGTCAAAATTAGCGCTGATCTTTCAGCATAGAGAGCCAGACCAGGGGGGATGCTCCCTCCTCAAGAGCAACAAGCGCCTGTGCAATGACTACCTTGTCCTGTTTTTGTTGGGATTTTAGCTTGCAGAACAACCATAGCAACAATAATAGGCCACAACATAGGGCTGCACTAAATAAACCCACTCCCACCTATTCCTTGAAATAAGAGAAGACTGAAGATATCCAGGTGGAGAATCCCTCCGTTAGCAACAGATCCATCCTTGTGGAGTTGACTTGGAGAATCGCAAAGCGTAGTTCCCGCAGGGTATTCTCAAATTCAGCAGTCCAATTCTGCAACAGATATTGAGACAGTGATTTAGAAAGGTTGGCTGCCTTGGTGAAATTCTCATATTGTACTGAAGTAATGCAGAGGCCGGGTAATTTTAGCTCACAGCCCAATTGTGCCATCTGCCATAGGATGTCCACTTGTTCTTGGACAAGGTCAATGCGTTGATTGACCAGCATTAAGCCTCCCTGTATCTGGGTGTTTACTGAGGCTTGCACCTCCAAGGCCGATGTGAATTGAGTGGATAATTCATTGATTGTTTCAATGGTTTGAACTGAGGTTGAGAGGGCAATGGCAGAGGCGGTCTCAATGCCGTGATTCCTATTGCTGCTACTATTCCACAGATCAAGGCTGAAATGCCAAAATCTCTCTTTACTCTGAATAAATTCAAGCTGCTAGGAGCTTCAACAGAGACCGGCACAAATCTAGGCATTCTGGTGACCATGGCAAAGGAATGAAGGGATGCATTCCAGCAGAGTGTATAGGAACATAGCCCAGGGGAACAAGACAGCTCATTCTTAACACTACTATTGCTAACAATCCACATAAAAGGGGGCCAAACACATACAGGTGTTGTTGGATAATCAGCTCTTTGGAAGGGCTTATAGGTCGTATCAGAAGTTGTCCAGTGGAATCCTCCAGAGGCAAATGAACCTTTCCAATTAAAACTTAATTGCCCTTTTTCAGTGTATCCCCTCTGATCATAATCATGGGTGATAAATCTGTACAGCTACCATTAACTCCGCAGAGCAGCCATTGATCAAATGGGATAGCATTAGCTTTGTTTATATCCATGTGTGTAAAATCATAGCCCGGGAAAGTTTTATTAAATTCATTGCCAATATGAGGTGAAAAGGAGAAATAATTTTTGACTGCCCATGTAGGCGCTCTAGCCTGACAGCCCATCCAGGGGAGCATTAGATCATCCTCCAAATTGCCTTTACAAAATGGCGCCATTTGAGGCTGTTGAGGGAGATCTTCTTTTCCATGGCGACTAGGCCACCATCCGGAGACAACGGATGCATTTGCAACTACTTCCGTGTTGTCCCCCAAGTAGCCTCTTTCATCCAGGTGGCTGATTGGTTGTATAGCATAATACAATCACTGTCATCTTCAAGAGAGGAGACAGCCACAAAGCATAGGCTTCCCTTTAACAGGAAGGTCCTATTGCTCTGGATTTGGGAAATCTGTTCATCTAATGGCAAATAGGCAAGCCCCAAACTTTTATTTATGGCAAAAAATCGTGGAAAAACATGAGCATTATGCATCACTGGCATGGGTAGGGGAAAAGTGGACATAATGGCCCATTGGGGCTCTCCTAAAATACTAGGAACCTGACGTGACAGGATCCAAATCATCATCAGGAGCATCTGCAGACATGTTTTTTTGGGGCTCATCTTGAGGCACCATCAGTTTGTCAGATGTTCTGGCAGCCAAAAGGGATTTTCTTCGTCCTGTGGAAAAACACAAACAGCTCCCCTGGATCTTATTAAGATAGGATCCGGGCCTTTCCATTGACCTGTGAGCACGTCCTTCCATTTTACAAGCTCTTTGGGCTTGTCTAATTCCAAACAATGGCGATCAGCCGCTGAATGACCTTGGTTGTCCAAATTTAAAAAGTTAAGAGTGAAAATGGCCAGGGAGATAGCCACATGTGGCACAGGGGTGAGAACCCCTTCATATCCCCCTTTTTGTTTAATAAGGTAAGTTTTGAGAGTGCGATGAGCATGTTCAATGATGCCTTGCCCTTGAGGGTTATATGGGAGACCCGTTAAATGAGTCACTCCCATTTGATGACAAAATTGTTCAAATTTCTGAGAAGTGTATGCAGGCCCATTGTCTGTTTTTAGGATTTTGGGCTTCCCCCAGGCACTCCATGCCTCCAGGCAATGTTGAATTGCATGGGTTGCCTTTTCCCCTGTCAATGGGGAAGCAAACATCACTCCTGAGCAAGTATCAATGGAGACATGTAGGTATTGCAGTTTCCCAAAGGAGGAAATATGAGTTACATCCATTTGCCATATTTGTAGGGGACGGATTCCTTGGGGGTTAATCCCAACATGTGGTACAGATAAAAACTGACAGCAATTTTGACATTGGACCACAATCTCTCTTGCTTCCTTTCTAGTAATGTCAAACCAACGACGCAGGGTCTCAGCGGTGACATAAAATTTGTCATGAAATTCTTTAGCCAAATCCAAATTGGGGAGAAGGACGGAGGCAATTAGCTGAGTGGCCTGATCTGCCAAATCATTTCCATGGGACATGGGTCCCGGCAAACCAGAATGGGCTCTAATATGTGTGATACAAACTGGGGAAGTCCTTGAGAGCAAGGCCAACTGAATCTCCTGGAAAATTATTGCAAGCTTGCTGGATGCCTTAATTAACCCTGCAACTTCTAAAATTTTTGTCGCATTAACCACATAATTGGAGTCAGAGACTATATTCAAGGGGCCCGGAAATTTTTTCAATACTTCTAGGACTATCAGGCATTCCCCAATTTGTGGTGAGGTCTCATGGAATTGTTTAGTTATGACTTCATTATTAACCACATATGCTCCTATCTCTGTTTTTGACCCATCAGTATAAACAATTAAGCCGTCTTTGAGTGGCTTTTGAGACGTGATATGTGGAAAAACTATCTCTTGAGTCAAAGAGAATTGTAGGATAGGATGGCAAGGATAATGATTATCAATCATTCCATTGAAAGAAGTGACTAGCACTGCCCAGTTATCAGATGTAGCAGCCAATATTTGCACTTGATGAGCAGTATATGGTATCAGCAAAGATTTTGGCTCCCTACCAAAGTGAGTGAGGGCCGCCTTCAATCCCCGGAGGGTGAGAAGGGCGACAGCACCAGGATACCACTCAATGACTTTTGCAGGGGAATCATGGGGGTGGACCCAAAACAAGGGTCCATCTTGCCATAGCACTGCAGTGGGGAAATGTCTAGTTTTAATAACACATAGCTCAAATGCTCTGTCCTCATCTATACATCTCAATTGAGCATCCTGTAATGCATCTTCCACTATTTGCAGCGCCTGATTTGCAGCGGGAGTCAAATTTCTAGGTGAGGAAATGTGATCTGAGGTAGAACCTTCCATTGGTATTGTCTGTCTGGCTCATGATGGTTTAGAGAAGGTACCATGAAAGCGAACCTTGGTCTGTCCTGTGGGCACAATGGAATGGAGAAAAAGCAATCCTTGATGTCGGTTATGATGATTCTCCATTGCTTCGGAAGGGCTGAGAGCAGAGGCAAGCCTCATTGTACAGGTCCAAACAGATACATTTGCATGTTAATAGCCCTTAAACCATGTAAGAGCCTCCACTTTCCTGATTACTTTTTGATAACAAAAATAGGCGTATTCCAAAGAGAAGTGGAGGGTTCCAAATGGCCAAATTGTATCTGTTCTTCAATTAATTTAGTAATAGCGCCTAATTTCTCAGAAGAGAGGGGCCATTGAGGAACCCATACGGCTTCCTCTGTGAGCCAGGGTATGGGCATAGAACCCTCAATGGCAACTAGTGAAAATCCAACCCTTGTCTGCCTTGATTGCCCATCTGTGGGATTGGGTTAAGCTGCCCTTGTTCTTCCCTTCCAAGGCCTTTACCTTCTTTGTACCCCATCCTTTTCATGATGTCAATTGCTTGGTGGGAGTATTCATTGGTTAAGGTTAAGCCCAAGTCCTGCAAAATGTCTCTTCCCCAAAGATTAACAGGGAGAGGAAGGACATATGGTGTAAAGCTTCCTGTTTGGCCCTCTGGTGCTTGCCATATCAGAGGGCATGAGCTGAGTGTAGGACTGGCCTCATATCCCAGCCCCTGTAAGGAGTGGGATGACTGGGTAACAGGCCATGCCTTAGGCCACCAAGTGGAAGAGACAATACTTTTGTCAGCCCTGGTGTCCAGGATACCGGCAAAGTTTTTTCCCTTCTATTTGTAATTGTAGCGTGGGCCTGGTTTTAAGGTCCACCACCAAATGAGCAAAATCAGTTCCTGTGGAGCCAATTCCCCTTTCTCCTCTAGATACCCCAGTAGATGGGAGGTAGTCATGAAGACTAGGAAGAAGGATTAATTGAGCAATTCTATCACCGGGGGAGATAGAAAAGATACCTTGAGGGCAGGAACACAGTACTTGAAGTTGTCTGGTGAAGTCCTGATCTAATATTCCTAGATGAACCATTAGTCCTTTTAGGGTGAGGGAGGAGCACCCCAAAATGAGGCCAACCATGCCTTCCGGTAGGGGGCCTTCAAATTCCACTGGGACGGACTGTACCCCTAGGTGTGGCATTAATAAGAATTGGGAGGTGGAACAGAGGTCCAACCCTGCTGATGCCCTTGTTGCTCTGCAGCTGGATAAACCCATCTGATGCCTGCCTATGTCCCATATTTTTTGGGGCCCTGAGACCGGGGGCCCTGCAGGCTGTTTTTTGGATTCATCTCGTCTCTTTCTTCAGCGGGGACTTCATGTTGAATAAGCTTCCCCTGAATGTCCCTGATTGATCTGCATTCATTGGCCCAATGATTGCCTTTCTTGCATTTGGGGCAAAGCCCAGGAACCCTCTTTTGCATTGAGGTATGACAGTCCTTTTTTAGATGGCCTCTTTTCCGGGAATTAAAGCAGGTTCCTATTCTGCAAGATAGCAGCTGCTAATCCGGCATTTGTAAGAGGGCCCCCGAGGCCCTGGCAGACCTTTATCCAATCTGTTAATCCTTTATTTCTTCTAGGGGCAATGACTGTCTTACATTCTGGTGATAAATTCTCATATACCAATTGCTCTATCATTGGCCGGACCCGTTCGGGGTCTCCAAATATTTGGCTGCGGCATCAGTCATTTGGGCTACAAAGTCTGAAAATGATTCTTGGGGGCCTTGGACAATCTTTGTTAAATGTCCTTTGGTCCCCCCTTCCTTTAAGAGGGCCTTCCATGCTTTAATTGCAGTGGAAGATATTTGGCCATAGGCTCCCCAATCATAATCTGTCTGTTGCTGCACGTGTAGGCCTTGTCCTGTCAGGAGTTCAAAGGTCCAGCACCTTTGATTGTCCTCTGTGTTAGCATTGGCCCTTGCCTGTGATTGACAGGCATCATGCCATAAGGCTTTCCATTCGAAATAGGTCCCCATATTAGGGAGCACAGCATTTACTACAGTCTGCCAATTATTTGGAGTCATGGCAGTGTAGCCCAATCTTTCAAGTTGCATCAGAGTAAAGTTGGCATCAGTGCCATACTTGTTAACTGACTCTGCTAGTTTCTTAACTAAAGGATATTCTATGGGAGCGTGAACTTGGCCCCCTTCTACATCTTCAAACACCGGGAAGGTCTGAAAAATCTTATGCCTGTCCTTCTTTGAGAAAAAGGAATCAGGACAACTTCTTCTATTATAGGGCGGAGGTGCAGAGGGAAGAACAGGGGCAACTGGTGGAGGCGCTGTGGGCCTCTGGTGTCCCCAGTAAGATTGTAATGGCTGCTCATCGGGGTGATAGTGATCCCCTTAATATTTAGCAGCCACATCCTCTAAGTCAGATTTTTCAGAGGGGCTTAGCTCCGAGTCTGAATCATCGAGCCCCAGGGCTTCCAATTCCCTCCTTGGGTAAAGGGGCCTTCTAGCTTTATCCTAGTCTCCTTTCTTTTCCTTCTCTTCCAGGGTGTATATTCCCTTTTCTATCTTATCTAGGGGTTTATTCCCCTTAGATAGGCCTTTATTTTTATCCCTTTCTTTATCTTTAAGAGCTCTTAATCTCTTATCTCGTTCTGTTTCTGACATAGTGTCTTGTAATTCCTCAAGTACCCCTTGGCCGGCCGCCACAGAGGAGCAGCATTTCTCATCTTCTAAACAAGATTTAACTAGAATCCATAAAGATCGGGTCCCTGCTCTAAGCCTGCCATTTTCCTCCTCCCTTCTCAAATCACCCTCCAATTTGTCCCAGGACCCAAGCGTCAATGACCCTGAGCAGCCAAACCAGGGGGCAATGCGATCGATCTCTTCAATGAAACTTTCTAACGTTCTTTTCCATAGCTTGAGTTCATGTTGTTTCAGTAGGGATTGGAGCACCGTAATGACTGAATGGGGGGCTCCCATAGCTGGAGGGTATCGCGGCTTATCTACATCCGACTGACCGTACCCAAAAACTAAAGAGGAAGAGGCACCGCGGTTTATCTACGTCCAACTGGCTGTGCTCCTGTGAAAAACAAAATAACCTAACACCAACCCCTATGGGTGCAAAGTGAAACCAAATTGAAGATAATCAGAGCAATGAAGAAAATAAAATAGACCAAGAGGGGTTCAGGAATCTGTTCAAATCCGTGCATGCCTCTCAGAACTTACTTGAGTGCTGCAGTTCTGAATCCTCCCCACGAATGGGGGGGTCCCCTCAGAACCGAAGATGACAGGTTCCCGGCGTCTAGGGTTTCCGCACCAGATGTCGCAGCCTGTGTAGTCATCTCACCAGCAAGAACGCACATGGACAACAGGATCCTTCTGCAGCAAGCTTTATTGCATCCAAGCTATGAAAGGAGGAAGACCCTGAACCCCAGAATGGTGCTGTATTTATAGGCCCTAGCCGTACAAAGATGGTATGAGGTGGCATAATGGCTTTTGGTTGGCTGCTCACCAGTCACCCCATATGATGCCCCGGGTATGGGCAAGGACTTGGCAAGTACTAGCAACAGGAGCATGCGCTTCAAGGCTTGTTTACAGGAGTGGAGGCCTGATGCCGGCACCATCTTGTAATGGTGTTTGTATTCCACGGCTTCCCACAGTAATGTCTATCTTTAATGCTTAGATTTGTTTCTTGTATGCAGCAGAAGGATGGAATCTGTCTTCATATCCATTTTTTAGCCTGTGTCTTTTTATAGGGGAGTTAAGACCATTAATGTTGAGGAAATGTAAGGACCATTGATTCTTAATTATTGTTTGTTTTAGATTCGTCATTGGCAGTGGTACTGTGGATATATTTGCCCTGTTTTACTATTTGTGTTCTGGTGAAGTGGGATTATCTATTGCCTATGTCTTTGTGAGCATAGTTAACTTCATTGGGTTGGAGTTTTCCTTCCAGAACTTTTCCATAGGGCTGGATTTGTAGTACATATTTTGAAAATCTGGCTTTGTCATTGAATACCTTGTTTTCTCCTTCTATAATGAGTGAGAGTTTTTCTGGGTGTAGTAGTCTGGTGTGGCATCTTTAAACTCTTTGTACTTTTAGAACATCTATCCAGGACTTTCTGGCCTTGAGAGTTTTCATGGAGAAATCAGGTGTAATATTGGTAGGTCTGTCTTTATATGTTACCTCTCCTTTTTCCTTTGCTTCTCTAAATATTCTTTCTTTATTCTGTATGTTAGGTGTTTTGATTATTATGTGTCGAGGGTCTTTTTTTTCTTTGGTCCAGTCTATATGGTGTTTGGTATGTTTCTTGTACTCATTGTGGCATGCCCTTCATCAGATTGGGAAAGTTTTTTTCAATAATTTTGTTGAATATGACTTTTGCACCTTTGATCTAGGCTTCTTTGCCTTCCTCTATGACTATTATTTTTAGGTTTGGCATTTTCACAGTGTTCCACATTTCCTGAATGTTTTGTGTTGTGGATTTGTTGGATTTAATATTCTTTTTTTGTGTGTGTCAAGGAATCTATTTCCTCTAGTTTATCTTTAGCACCTGAGATTTCTTCTTCCATCTCTTGTGTTGGTTATGCTTGCATCTGTAGTTCTTAATCGTTTGCCCAGTTTTTCTGTTTCCAGCATTCCCTCCCCTCAGTTTGTGTTTTTTTTTTTATTGTCTGTATTTCTGTTGTCAATTCTTGAACTGTTTCCTTCTCATGTTTGATTGATTTTTCTTGGCTTTCCTTACTTCCTTTAAGATATTTTGTTTACTTCTTCCATTTTTTTTCCATTTCTTTAAGGGATTTTCTCATATCATCTTTGTAGGCCTTTATTATTTTTATAACATTATTTTTTTATGTCTTTATCTTCTGCTTTTTCTGCTTTGGTATGTTTAGGTCTAGTTGGTATAGAATCCCTAGATTCTGGTGGTGTCCTGCTTGTCTTTCTATGTTAGGTGTTTTCTCATATTGCTGTCTTCCCATTGCTTCTTCTAGAGGTACAGGTGGAGTCTCTCTGTCTCTAAGCTGCTCTCTATTGGGCATAGATGGGTCAGGAATTCTATGTTTGTAGCTCTGGGTGGTCTAAGCTCTCTAGAAGATCTCTTCTCAGTCAGGAGTTGAGTGATAGGGATCAAAGATCAGGCAGGTGGGGACTCAGGGTGTTCCTGCGTGGATAGATGGGTCTAGTTTGTTCAGAGCAGATCCAGGAAGTTACCTGGAGGGGGTGTGATTGTTAGACCCACCTTCTGGCCCAGTGTTCTACTGGAGCTTTGGATCAATGGGCTCAGTTGTGCACGGGGTGGTTGGAGGGCAGGTTCTGAGGTTCTGGGTAGAGTGGTTTGTGAATCAGAGTACTAGGAGTGTTCTCACTGGGAACAGGATATAGGGGAGAGCAAGATTCCTGGCTAACCGAGGGAATTCCCAGGAAAGAGTGACAGGGGATTTGACCTGGACTGATCCCATACTCACCTCAGGCAGAAGCCAAGTAATGGGGATCAAAGATCTGGCAGGTGGGGACTCAGCCTGCCTCTCAGTTTTTATAATTCATGCTACCTCTTGTGCCTAACTTTTGGGGTATGCATTTATGAAAAAGCCACTAGTGTGTGGCTTTGCAGCCACCAGAATCAGCCAGAGTGGGGCTCTTGCTTGAGTCACTTCCCAGCCAGCTGTGCTTTCTTTTCTTTTTTCTCCCAAGCCTCTGAGGGATATTGGGATTTTCCTGGACTCCAGATGCCACAGAAATTATCTGCACTAGACCAGATGACTCTGTCTTCAGGCCTCTTCTGCCACACATTTTTTCCATGCAATTCTGTTTTTTTTTTGTTTTGTTTTGTTTTGTTTTTTAGATTTTCAACAGCTATCTCTTTCTCTCTGTCTGTTTCAATCTTCCCCTGCCATGGGTTGCAGGCTTTCCTTACAGTCTATTTCCTTCAGCCATCTCTCTTAGCTCACAGCTATATGGTCACAGAGGTACTGTGGCTCAAAGTTCACTGACATTGTAGGCAGAATTGATAAGACAACTGGGAATTCTTAAAGGGAGAAATTAGTTGAAAGAGTCCCCCCCCCCACATTACAAATTGGGAAACACTGTTATAGTGGAGGGATTTACATCTTTGTATGATAATATGGTGTTTGATTTGAAGATGGATCAATTGAATGAGGGGATAACTAACCTGGGTGCAACTTATGTAGTGCCAGTTATAAACATTAGTTTTTACCATTTTTGATTTATCTCTAAAACAGTTGCTTAATATTCATGCTAGGATACAACTTTTAGAAAACTTAATAAAACAGATCATAGAGCTATTTAGACTCATACAGGGGAATTTAATGAAGAACCAATTTCTGCATTGCATTATTAGAGAGGAACAGCCTATATTTTTCAAAGAACCAAACAATATATTCAATAACCTTACAAGAATGGCCAAAGGATAGAGGTACTATAGGAACTAGTTGTACTCCTGTGGAAATGTTAGATTTAAAGAGATTCAAGGAAGCAATAGTCTTATATGGCATGCATTCACCTTTTGTGAATGAGATGTCAAACTTGTGGTCAACTTGCAATAGAATTATTCCTAGTAACTAGAGACACTTGGTCAAAGCTGTTTTAGTGTCTGGCCAACAAATACAATAGAGTACCTGGTTCAAAGAAGAGGCTAAGACCACTGAACATAGAGTAGAGCTAGAGGTGTAGAAATCTTCCACAATCATTGTCTTGGAGAAGGGGATTATGTTACTTTAGAAAGTCAATCTCTATATCATGACCATGCCCTGACTTTGTGCCAACAGTAGCTTTGAATGCTTGGGATATAATTGAAGAAGTAAGGAAGAAAAACTAAAGTTTACAGGGTCCAAAAGGAAGCCTTCACTGATTGACATCAGCAGTAAGTAGAATGATGTGAAATTCAAAAGATATACAAATAATAATTGAATCCGTGGCTATTGACAATGCTAATTCTCAATGAAAAAAAGGTAATTAGGCTTTTAAAGGCAAACGCAGCACCTTTGAAAGAATGACTTCAAGATAAAACCCAAATAACAAGGAAGTTTGTACAGGGATACCTGATAATTGCTATTTAGGTATACTGACCCCCCCTCCCACACAGATATATCAAGTTTAATTTGTGATCAGATGTATTTATTGTAACTTCATCTCAAGTGAAGTTGTATAGGTATACTCCATTGTTTTCTGAAATCAATGGAAGAAATGTTTGATTTATAGAGTTAACAGTAATTTTATACAGTTCATACCTGCTAATACACATACAGTTATAGAATACATGGAAATGCATCAGTAATGTGACCTTGATTTGACCCAGATTTGCTGTACATTAGGGTATAGTTTTTGCTGTTATTATTTCTTTTTTTAAATCTTTTTGTTATGGTCATATCTCACAATTTATCACAGATAGTCTCACAAGAACAAAAAATAACAATTTTGATTAAATATAGTCAGTAAGGTATGAAACAGCAGAAGGCTTCTTTTTAGTCCTTATCATTGAACTAAATAATTTTGAAAAGTTGTCTAAATTTATCAATACCAGGCTGACATAGAGCAGCCTTTACTTGTCTCTCTTTCTATTTCCACACATATGAAATATTCAATATCACTCTTAATGGAAACCCCTGAGGGACTTCTAAGATAATTATTTTCAGGGTCTTCAGTTTGGTCAGAACACAAACAGGTGAATTTCACCCATGGGGTAATTTCAGCAAGTGAATATAGGTCCATCTGAGGGGAAGATTGTCTCTATACAACAGGAATAACTTCATAAGCACACATCAGATTGGAAGAAAGTAGGAGCCAAAAGAAAATGTGAGTTTGATAAGTCATCATTCTGATAATCTTCTGTAAATTAATTCTCTAAATATTTCTAGTTTTTTATCTAAAAAAAAACAGTATCCACTTTGTTTTAGTTGAGTAATTACTTTTACTTCTGTCATCTTTAGAGTTCAACTAATACCTTTTCTCCAAATCTCCTATTCATGTATGCTCAGATCCACTTCAGAAAATCATTCCTTATCTGATAATCCACAAGAGTAGCATCTTGTGAACATTGTAAAAATATTATATTTAACTTAACAAGATAATATATTTACATCTAAAGTGCATTGAAGATAAGATAGGATTAAGAATAGAGATGGGAGTAAAAAATGAAGCAAGTTAAGTGAATGTGGAAATAATGTGAAAATATTCTGCCAACCATTATCTGATAGAAGAATAATCAGCCTAACTCAGGGATGAGTCTCCTAATACATTGTTAAATGAAAACTGGTCAGTTTTGAATCCTTATGCAACAACAAAAATGGATTCGACAAAGTTAATTCAAGTACAATTGTGCATACACAGACATAATACTCCCAGATATGTAGCAATAAGAATCTAAAAAAAAGAGGCTAGTCACTTGAGGGGTAGCATAGGAACATTATATGAGGATGATATTTGGGAGTGGTTTGAGGAAAATAGGGGAGGGCTAAAATGATGGAACACATTTAAATAGTAAAATATACAAAAAACAAACAAAATCAATAAAAAACAAAACAAATAACACATAGAAACACTGAATCTACTAGCAAAGTAAGCTATTAGAAATTACTACCCTTCAGTTATACCTAGCACACAGTATTTTTTCTTCTTTTTTTTTGCTTATTTCACTTTTTTCTTATTTACATATCAACTGCAGTTTCACTTCTCTCTCTCCCTTCGTTCTTCCCTGCCTCCCTCCCTCCCTTGTCCCCTGACCACCCTTCCATCCTATCACATCCCCTACTCCACACGGAGGGTGATGCCTTCCAGGAAGGATCAACAAAATTTGTCAAGTCATTAAGAGTAGGGTCCCAGCCCTCCCTCATGCCTCTAGGCAAAGGGAGTATCCCTTCATGGGAAATGTGCTCCCAAAGTCCTTTTGTGCACCAGGGATACATCCTGGTTCCACTGTCAGAGGTCCCTTAGACTGCCCAGGAATTCTGACTGAGACCCATGTTCAGGGGGTCTGAGTTAGTTCAATGCTGGTTTCCAAGCTAGTCTGGGAGCCCATTCGCTCCTCCTTGTTCAGGTGAGCTGTCTCTATGGGTGTCTGGTCTTGTCTTCCTTTTCTGCATCTGGATTTCATTTTGACTCAGTGTTTATCTGTGGGTGTCTGCTTCTGTTTCCATCAGCTACTAGATGAGGCTCTATGATGGTAGATAAGTTAGTCATCAATCTCATTTTCAAGGAAGGGCATTTATGGTACCCTTTCCACTGTTGCTCAAATTGTTAGTTGGGGTCAGTCTTGTAGATGAGAAAGAGAGAGTGAGAGAGAGAGAGAGAGAGAGAGAGAGAGAGAGAGAGAGAGAGAGAGAGAAATACCATAAAAGAAGGAACAATTATAGGTTTGAAAAGATAACTGACTCTAGAGAAATGTCCAGAGAGAGGCACATAGTATTTCTTAAGTTGTGTAATTATGATTACAACTATACATACTTAGAGAAATGCAAATACTGAGACTATTACAAAGTTTAGCACTTTGATTAAATATCAATCAATGCAGAAAAACACTGAAAAATAGAAGAAAATTATTAATTTGCTCCTAAACTCATAAAGGTTATTCAGTTTCTGTTCAATAATATTTGTATTTATTATGTATAAACCAACATTATGTTTTCTAGGAGAATTGCTACTAAGTTAAATGGAAGAGTTATACATATATTTTAACAGATTATTGTATTTAGTTAGGTCTTTGAAAATATTGATAGATCCTGGGAAAGAGAAGAGAAGGGTGAGTGTTTATTTTTTATTATTATTTAAATTTGAAACAAGCTTGTTTTATATATCTAATTCAGTTCCCACTCCCTCCATTTCTCCCCTGTTCCCTCCACCAACTTTCATCCCATTTTCTTTCTGCTTTCCAGGGAGGGTGAGGCATTGCATAGTGAGTCTTCAAAGTGTGTCATGTCATTTGGAGCAGGTCCCATGCTAGCTCCTATGTATCCAGGTTGAGGAAGTTTCCTTCTATGTGGGATGGGCTCCCAAAGTCCATTCTTTTTTTAATTATTATTTTATTATTTTTTTTATTTTACATGTCTATCCCAGTTTCTTCTCCCTCCCTCCCTTCCTCTTACCTTTTCTCCCCCCTCACATGTACCCACACCAACCTCCCATCCCCAAACCCCCACTCCACATGTATGACCCCACCTGGATAGCATAGCCCAAAGTCCATTCTTATACTAGGGATAAATACTAATCCACTTCCAGAGGCCCCATAGACTGCCCAGTCCCCCCAACTAACCACATTTTAGGCATCTGAGTTGGTCTTATGCTTGTTTCCCAGCTATCAGTTAGGAGTCCCTGAGCTCCTCCTTGTTCAGGTCAGCAGTTTATATAGGTTTCTCCAGCCTGGTCTTGGCTTCTTTGCTCATCACTCCTCCCTGTATTCAACTAGATTCCAAGATTTCGGCTATGTGTTTAGCTGTGGGTGTCTGATGCTGCTTCCATCAGTTACTAAATGAAGGCTCTTAGAAGGCATATAAGGTAGTCATCAATCTCACTCTCAGGGGAGGGCATTTAAGGTATCCTCTACACATATGCTTAGATTGTTAGTTGGGGTCATCCTTGTAGATCTCTGGACATTTCCCTAGTGCCAGATTTCTCTTAAAACCTACAATGGCTCCCTCTATTATGGCATCTCTTTTCTTGCTCTCCTCTGTTCTTTCCCTGATTTATCTTCCTGCTCTATCATGCCCACCTCTACCCTCCTCTTTCCACTAACTCTCTTTCACCCCCCCCCCCACTTGCTTTCAGTTTGCTTGGGAGATCTTAACCCTTTCCCCTTCTCCAGGGGACTATGTATGCCTTTCTTAGGGTCCTTTTTGTTTCCTAGCTTTTCTGGCAGCGTGGATGGTAGATGAGTGGTTATTATGTCCCTCAAAGTAATTTGCTTTTCAGATCAAAATTTTCTATTGCTATGACTGAACCTATTGTGACTTTAAGAGCTTGGGTCTGAATATGCTTTGTTGTGCTCTTTGGAAATCTATCCTTATTGGTATTTGCAGTGGTATTTTATTAAGAAGTTTAGTCTAATAAATAAATTCTGTAACATACATTTGCTAATGAATATCTGTGAACCTGGTTTGTATATTTCAACCTGATATCTGCATTTATCTTATATGGTGTTCTCTTCTTTATGTTTCCTCACTGAGATTTTACCATCATTTACTTTATAGTTTTATGCTAAAATTTAAGTTTACTGATGTCATAGAAACAATTATGCTGATATCCAATGAAACCATTATGCATGGTACCAAAAATGGTAGTATCCTATCAGACCATTTGCACTGATATTTAATGCAACTCCATACCAGTTTTCAAACTTAATCCTTGTTTTCATTGTGTCATGTCATGATTGCTAGTGACAAATTGAGACATTTTAAAATTAAGAAGCGACACACACTTTTGGTTTTGCCATTGCTCTCCTGCTTCCTCACAGCTCTCATGCAGAGGAATTTCCTGATAGAGCATGTGTGATACAGACCCAACCAGAGCTTCTCTCCTGGAGGTGTTTCTCATTAGCTTTTACTTGGGAAACAGTGTCATCACATTTGCCTTCGATTTCTTTTTTACATTCATGCATTTTTTCTCAGGTAAGTTTCAAAGTGACTGTCAAATTCTACACTGGAAGTAGACTTCCTCATATGACTTGTTGATAATCTTTCTTTTTTTGCAGCTCACTTCTGATGACACACTAGGTAAAATGGATGGAGGCAATCAGTCTGTGGTGTCAGAATTTATACTTTGGGGACTTGCCAATTCAAAGAATCTTCAGCTCTTACTCTTTGTGATATTTTTGATACTTTATCTGCTCATTGTGTCTGGAAACATTGTCATCATGGTCTTAATTACTACTGACCGCCATCTCCATTCTCCCATGTACTTCTTGTTGGCCAACCTGTCCTTTGTTGATATGTGGCTTTCCTCCATTACTACTCCTAAGATGATCTCAGACTTTCCAAGGGAAAACAAGACCATTTCCTTTGCAGGCTGCATGTCCCAGGTCTTCTTTGCCCATTGCATTGCTGGAGCAGAGATGGTGCTGCTGGTAGTAATGGCTTATGACCGCTATGTGGCTATCTGCAAACCACTCCACTACTTCACCATTATGAACCTAAAAAGATGCACTGGGCTGGTGTTCATTTCTTGGACCACTGGCTTTGCGCATGCCATGAGTCAGGTGGTCGTGATTGTGCAATTGCCTTTTTGTGGTCCCAAGGAAATTGACAGCTTTTTTTGTGACATGCCATTGGTGATTAAGCTTGCTTGTGTGGATGCCCATGATTTGGATATTCTAATGAATGCTGACTGTGGGGTTGTGGTTGTAACCTGCTTCATCCTGTTGCTCATTTCCTACACATATATCCTTACCAATGTTCATCAGAGTTCCAAATCTGGTGCATCTAAGGCTCTGTCCACATGCAGTGCCCATATCACAGTGGTGATGATCTTTTTTGTGCCTTGCCTTTTCATTTATGTATGGCCACTCAATGTCACCTGGTTGGATAAATTTTTTGCTGTATTTTACTCTGTTTTTACACCTCTCCTAAACCCAGCTATTTATACACTGAGGAACAAAGAAATTAAAAATGCTATGAGAAGATTCCTAAGCAAGTACCTTGGTTCCAAAGGAAATTCCTAGAACTCAGAAATGTAAACTAATTACTTAAAATAAGGAGACTGCCAGTATGAAATATATTTAAAATCAGAAAATATTATTTTGTGTCAATTACTTTATATAGATATAATTTAACCTTTTAAAGAGAATATGACATTTTACTGACTAACCATCTAAATATTGTAAATCCTTCATCTTAAATCTATACACAAATATCGTTTGTATACAGGAATGCCATTTAAATATTCTTCTAAGTCTTTAATACAGTTTAGCTTAATATCTATTGACCAATCTCATATGTTTACTTCCTGGTTAACATGTTATAAAATTTTACCTGAGCATAATCTTCTACACCATCACATGCCCCAAATTGTTCAATTTCTTTGTCAATGGCAAAAGTCATTACTGTTATTTTATTACAGCTATCTAGAAAAACACTAATCTACTGGGCAGTACAAATTAAAAAGAGAAAAAAACAAAAATTATTACTTTGTAAAATAGCAATGGAGTAAACTTTGTGTTTTTTATTTTAAATCAAATGCATAAAGTACAATAAAACATACAATTAAAGTTTGATGATATTTCTAAATTATCTCAATATGAGACTAACATTTGCTATTTAAATTATTATTAATTATTGAATAACATCATGTAATAATATCTCCATGTGGACTATGTGTATAAATTGACTGAATAGATGGTAAAACTATCTAGGACACAGAGAACTCAGTCTCAAAATGACTGGAGAACTTCTTCCTATTCTATAGCATGCATGGTGTTAAAAGGTGGTAAGAGCATTTGGCAAGAAAGGAATTCATTTGTCTTATCCAGTTCTAGACCCCTCATGGGCAAATATACATCAATCTGGCAGGATATGTCAACGACTGTAATAATGTCATTACTCTGATGTGCTAAGAAAATCTATTTTCAATGGTTTTTTGACAGGGAAATTATTGTAAAGTCAGTTAAAACTTCCTAGCCATTTGATCCATTTAAAAGTTTAAAGTTTCAGATATTACAATTATGCTTTTTATTCATTTGAAGTTGTGTGTGTGTGTGTGTGTTTTGTTTTTTGTTTTTTGTTTTTAGAACCAGAGATAAAGGAATATTTTTGTTATTCTTCAGGTAGGCATCTGAGTTTCCCAATATTTATTGAAGATTCTGTATTTCCTCCAGCATGTAGTTTTAGCTTCTTTGATGAAAATTGTGTACTGTAATTGTTTGGACTTAAATAAAGGATTTCTACCAGTCTATTTTATTCATTTATCTGTAGAAACTCAAGTATGCCAGTACCATACTGTTTTATTAACAATGGCTCTGTAGTATCTCTTGAGATCAGAACAATGAACCAATAAGCATTTTTTTTTTAAAAAAGATTGTTTTTGTTGCTGGTCAGGAAAGATTTGATTATCTTTGTTCCTCCAAATCATTTTTATTGGAGATATTGTGTTATGATTGGTGATTTCTTGGGAGTTAGTAATGTAATATTGTCTTTGTGGTGTGATGTTGTCTTTTGGAATTTGTTTGTTGATAAATTTTTAGAAATAAAGTTTAGCCAGTTTTTCTGGTCTCCCAATGTAGGACATTGGCCTGGTGTTTTTCTGAGATTTTTATGGAGAGATGAATGAATCAACAGAGCAGGCAGGTTTGGCATTTGTCTCATGACTTGGCAGTGAGGGGCCTTGGACAGGGCACATCCATGTCTCTTATTAGGTCTTGTGTGTGGACATGGCTCCTGGGTTAGAGTGACTTGAGTGTAGCATGCAGAACTGCCAGAGCACTCTCTCTTGCCATTCTGGCCTTCTGAGCTGGGGCCTGTTATGGAGTTTGTTATGGAATAAGTAGCACTTAAAGATACCCTATTTTCAAAACAGTTAATGGTAGTAAACATTCTAAAATTGTCTACAGGAGTAGGTTGAAGTGTTCTTACTACATGCACTGGATGGTAACTAATGAAAAATCACAGATATTTTCATTATCTTTATTATGGAGATTCTTTACAGATGATAAGTATTAAATAATTCTTCATCATATTTTATTTTGCTGACTAAATTTTAATAAAGAGGTAAAATGAGCTAGAAGTAATGAAAAATTAAATAGAAAAAAGAAACAAATTCTGACAGATTAGATCCTAACTCAGTCAAATAGAAAATACACTAATACAATAGGTGAATCGTGTATTAGGGATTCCCAAGGACAGAAAAAGTTCTGTGGTGAGTGTTTGTTTTGAAGAATTGTCTCCAAAAAGACATATATGAATGTTGTTAATTGTATATTTGACAGGATATGTTGGCTGGATTCCCAGTGAATCACTGACATAGTTGATATTTGGAACTAATGAATTCCAAGTATATATATAGAAGCAAAATTTGACCTGGTTTTTCTTAATAAGTTAAAAACTGAAAACAATCCTTGAACTATAGACGATAATTTATTTTATCAAAAACTATTGGCATAAATGCTAATTTCATTTAAAGAAATTTCACAGACACAGCTATGGTATTTTTTGGCAAATAGCTCAATATTAGGATTAACAATACACATAAAGTTAATGATTACTACTGAGTAAATAATAAGTTTAATCTTTGCAGTGTTTTGATTTAAATTTAAATGAACTTGATAAAATGTTAATTACTCTGATAAATGAAATAGAATAAAGTAAAATAGGGATATATCCTTGATCTTAATAACATTAAAGAACATAGTGAAATATAGAAAATTTTACACTATGTATTTATCAGCTTAGAGGTTAGAGTTAAATTGCCAAAAATTTATACCTTCTGTGGTGATATTTTATTTATGAATTATTAAAGCTTGCCTGATAATTTAGAAAGCAAAGCCATCCTCAAGCAATAGAAAATCAGGCAGTAATGGTACATACTTTTAATCCCAGGACTCAGGATTAAGAAGTAGGTGGATCTCTGTTAATTCAATGGTGTACTGAATACACAAAGTTGATCCAGTCCTAAAAAGAAATAGCTCACACAGAGAGATGGAGACAGGAGGATATGGTTATGTGGAGAGAGGAATAGAAGGAGGAGGAGACAGGAATTGAGAGCCTTGGCCTATGAGGATTTGTGGGGACAAGATTGCTATTTCAGCTGGGTAGAGTTTAGATCTACTGACTGGCTGATTTGCTTCTATGCTATTCAGCTTGAAGCTTAAACTGCAAAATCTGTCTCTGGGTCTTTTATTTATCGTGCTACACCTTCTCTTGGAAATCAGTGTAAAGCAACAATCCATTTCTCACATTTCTATTCATTGTTGTACTTGAAGTCTTAGATGATGTATAAAAATCAGAACAGGAAACAAGAATTAAAAATTGTAAACTCTTTAAATCTGTGGATGACACATTTTTTTTTGTTGTTCAGAAAATACTAAAGAGCCAAAAACAGCAGTTACTTGATACAGTGAATGAATCGGTCAAGATTGTAGAATATGGCAATTTAAAATTATGTGGAACTGCACATTAGTAGCCAATTTGCAGAGATGGAATTAATAATTCTTTTTATATTATTAATATCTCAGGATTATCTTTAAAAAAATCCATGCCATGAAAATTACATAACATGAGAATTCAACTTTCAAAGTAACAAGTTGTTACAGGATTACCCAGGGCAAAACAAACATCTTAGAGAAGTCCATGACCGAGCTTGCCCGCAGGCAGCCAATTCCTCCTATGCCAAGCAACACAGGTAGGTCACAATCAGCTTCCTCAGCCTGAGGAGTGCAGCGCTGGCCAGAGCCAGCAGGAAGAAATCCAGACAGTGACCATGCAGCTGAAACAAACTGGGGACACAATACATCGCTGGGTGATTCAAGGTTACTTTCTGCAAGAAGCCGGGAATGTGCTGGCTCCTTTCCTGGTGCTGGAGTTCATGAGAGGTCACGTGCTGCTAAGATTTTTTTTCCAGAACCATTTGCTGTAATGAACAGACAGACAAACCCTGCCCTCTGGCTGCATCTCAAAAGGGTCCTGCAGTAGTCCTGGTGCAGTGCCAGACACACTCCAGCCCTCCTTCCTTCACCATCGAAGTTCTGGTCTGTGTTGGTTTGCTGAACTGCCTGCAAGTTTGATGTCCAGAGCTGACAGAGGGCGGGAGCAGCCCCACCCCCACCTCCACCCAGGGCCGACTGGTAATGAAGCCTGAGTTGAAGGTCTGACCACACAGAGAGCATCATAAGTGTCCCCTTGTGAACCTTTCCACAAACCTCTGTACCTCCCCCCTGGGTCATGCCCTCTGATCCTCTTGACCTTTCAGTTGTTACCTATATCTAGATCTTCAGTACCAACTCCCCCTGGTCCTCCTGGGTCCCAGCTCCAAAGATGGTTTGTAAAAACAAGTACAAGTTCTGTGTATGCACAGATTTGGGTTCTTAGTAGGTGTCACTTTAAAAACAAATAGAATAAACTTTTAATGAGAAAAAAAGAAAGAAAAAAGAAAAAGAAAAGAAAAGAAAAGAAAAGAAATGAAAGAAAATCGCATAACACTATTGAGAGAATTAAGGAAGATATCATAAAAAAAAATAAACAATTTTGAACATTACAAGTAAAGGGAATCTAGCCATCTAGCCTGCCCTAGCATGTCAATCAAGGCTCTGGCAGGTGTTATCCTTCTCTATTCCCTTTGCCTTATTAAATCCTATTAGGTTACATTCACTTTTTTTTTTAAGTATTTATTAGTTTTTCTTATTTCACATATTGATCCCAGTTCCCTTCCCACTCTCCCTCCCATGCCCACTGACCCCCCCTCCCATCTCATCCCCTGTCACTCACTCCTCAAGGAGGGTGATGCCTTCTAGAAGGGATCATCAAAATCTGTCAAGTCATTTGGATTAGGGACTAGGCCCTCCCTCCTGCCTCTAGGTTAAGGGGATATCTCTCCATGGGGAAT
The DNA here is from genome assembly GCA_030556225.1 of Cricetiscus sungorus. Taxonomy (NCBI): domain Eukaryota; kingdom Metazoa; phylum Chordata; class Mammalia; order Rodentia; family Cricetidae; genus Cricetiscus; species Cricetiscus sungorus. The sequence goes on along the minus strand of JANBXA010000372.1, from coordinate 47,957,182 downwards.
GCTCTCCCAAAGTCCTTTTTGCATCAGGAATACATCCTGGTTCCACTGTCAGAGATCCCTTAGACTTTCCAGGCCTTCTAACTGCGACCCATGTTCAGGGGGTCTGTGTCAGTCCAAGGAATTTTAGGAGGCATCACCGTACCCAACACAAGCTCTGATATAGAGCTATAGTTCTGAAAACATCCTGGTATTAGCACAAAAATAGACATGTAGACCAATGGAATAGAATTGAAAATCCTGATATTAACCCACACACCTATGAATACCTGATTTTTGATAAAACAGCTAAAAGAATACAATGGGGGGGAGGAAAGCATCTTCAACAAATGGTGCTGGCACAACTGGATTATAGTGTATAGAAGACTGCAGATAGACCCATGTCGATTGCCATGCACAAAATGTAAGTCCAAATGGATCAAAGACCTTAATGTAAATCCAGACACAATGAACTTCTTAGAACAGAAAGTGGGAGGTGCCCTTGAACAAACTGGTAAAGGAGACTGCTTCCTGAGCATAACATCAGTAGCATAGAAACAGACACTGAGATTGACAATTAATAAATGGGAGCTCCTGAAACTGAGAAGCTTCTGTAAGGCAAAGGACACAGTCGACAAGACCAAATGGCAGACCACAGACAGGGAAAAGATCTTCATCAAGCCACATCTGACAAAGGGCTGATCTCCAAATTATATAAAGAACTCAAGAAACTAGTCAGCAAAACACCAAATAACCCCATTGTTAAATGCTTTTCAGGATTTCAGTGTATACCAAGAGTTCATACCTGCTTTTTATTCCTTGAATTTGATGACTTTTTTACTAATTTTTACTTGATTTTATTTGATTGCATCTATGTAGTTGTTTCTGCACATTTCTCTCTTGCATATTTTTCCTGTAGAATGTCACTAGGCAGGTAATCTTTATTTATTAAGCTCGTTATTGCTTAGTTTATACTTCATTTTCTCCACATATTGTGAATCATGATCTATGATTTCAAGTTTTGTGCTTATCTATTTCTTATAATTTTATGGCAAAACTCTTACCTACTAATTTTTGTTTAATAGGTTCATTTTCAAAGAAATATAAACAATTTCTATTTTAATGATCACTTTTTGGATGCATTTATATATTTATACTTAAATTTGTACACTTGTTGTTTTCATTGGAGTATATCTCTGATCTACCTATTTCTTGTTACTGGTAGATTTTATCTTTTTGTGTTTTTTTTTTTTTTTACTTTATTGTCACAGAAATTATTTAGGGATCTTAAGTGACATGAAACATTGTTTGGAACTGTGGATGATTCTCTACAACTTCACTTTCAAGTACATTACAGTTCAGGGTAATATTTAAGAGCAATTTTAGTTTGCATGTATTTTAGCATGAAAAAACTGAAAATGTTTATTATAAATATGGTTTTCATCTTATATAGAAACTGTAAGTGTAAACTTTTGCTAACTTTTTATTACATTGCTGAGTTCGCGAAAGCTACTTAACTTAAACATAATAACTACTATTCTTTAAAGTATTGAAAGTATTAATGTTGAAGTATTATTAATTAATGTTTACCTATCTTCTTTTTAGTTTAATATAACAATAATATTATTTTTTTAATTTTTAATTTTTTATTATTTTACATATCAATTTGAGTTTCCTCTTCCTTCTACCCTCCTATGCCTCCCCCCAAACCACTCCCCCATCCCATTCCCCATCCACTCCCCAAGGAGGGTGAGGCCTTTAAAGAGGGATCATGAAAATTTGTCAAGTCATTTGGGGTAGGGCCTAGGACCTCCCTCATGTCTCTAGGCTAAGGAAATATCCCTCCATGTGAAATGTACTCCCGAAGTCCTTTTGTGTACCAGGGATACATCCTCATTCCACTGTGAGAGGTCCCATAAACTACCCAGGCCTTCTAACCGAGACCCACGTTCAGGATATGTAGGTTGGTCCTATGCTGGTTTCCCAGTTATCAGTCTGGTGATATGAGCTCCCCTTGTTCACATCAGCTGTTTCTGTGGGGTTCTGAAGCCTGGTCTTAACCCCTTTGCTCATCACTTCTCCCTATGTGAAATTTAGAATTTCTCACTATGATGATATTGTATGTGCACATTAGAATACATGCAAACATATACATTTACACACATATGAACACATTCCAATTGTATCTATAATGCCTCAAATGAACAACTACTAAGACTTAAATATGTCCTGTCCCCAAAGCAAATTTTGAAATACCAAAGGGTGAAAACTTTTGACTGCTTAAATAGACAATAAACATGGCTTTTATAATACTATCTATCATTCACTGTGTGGTGAATATGTCACATGTTTATATTTTCTTATGTTACTTCTATTTTATTACTTCTCATCTATAATACAAATATGATCTTCTTTTTATTATATTGTAGACCTATTCTTACAAAGTTAATTAAATACCATAATTATCTTTAGTAAATTTAAGTGGAATTGAATTCAACATAAATTAAAATTCTGCTCATGGAAAATTATATGTACATAGTGATATACTATGTGTCAACATGGTAAGAGACTGGGACACTCATTTTTATTTACCATCTTACAACCAATTGCTGTATACCACAGGACTTCAAGTACCTTGAAGGCAAATCATGTGGTGAGTGTTATTTAAGATTTATTAAAGCTTGCCTGAGAATACAGAAAGCAAAGCTAGCCACAAGCCATACAGCCAAGGAATTATGGCACAAAACTTTAATTCCAGGACTCAAGAGACAAGAAGATGGATCTTGTTAGTTCAAGGCCACACCGAGATACTTGAAATTGATCCAATTTTAAAGAGAAACAGCTCACACAAAGGTGATCCCAGCACTTGAGATCACATGCCTTTAATCCCAGGATTTGAGATGTAATTAAGATTTTTTTTATGACAATGAGACATCTCTGCTCTTGGCAGCACCAATTTACTACAGAGAAGATTATGGGTGTTGAAGAACTCCACATGGACTTTATATTCCTTGAGGCAAATGTAGCCACTGAGCAATAATGTATTCTTGCCTTGACTTCTGACTGCATATTGTCCAAATTGGACAAGCAGGACACAAAACAGAGTGATTTTAAAACCTTTCAAAGACCAAGCAGGACATTTATTCCAAAATCCTGCTTCACAGAAAAGTCTGCCAGATATGCTTGGCCTCTAGGCCAAAGATGGATGTTCCAATGTTGTAGAAGAACTTTGGGTGACTGACCAGGCAGGCGTCTGTTTCTATCATTCCTCACATATTTTGGAAGTTGCCTGCTTGTACCCCCTGCTCACTCAGTATTATTTCCTTGTGTGGTCTCTGAGGGAGTTCAAGACCCGATAGTATAGTTAGAGTTTTCTTTGTTTACCAGACTCAGAAAGGAAACTCACTGAAGAAATGTATAGTATATAAGGTTTGAAAGACATTAAAAGATAATTTGATAATGCAAACTAGAATAGAAAGTTAAATTAAGTACAAGAATTTGGACTCACCAAGATAATATTGATAATGGAGTATATTCTATGATTTGTCAATTGCAAATGGACTAGACAGTGTTAATGTAATTATTGCCTTTATGTATTATATGTACTTATTGTACTTACTATATAAGTTTTTCTTATTTTAATTGTAGTCTTCTTTTTATATTAGCAAAAAGGGAATTGTGGTGATATTTATGGCTATTATGGTTATATTATTTATGATCATTAAAGCTTGTCTGAGGGTACAGAAAGCATTTGTCTCTAGCCATGTTGAGGAGAGGTAGCACTCTGGGACTGCAGTCTAAATTAGAAGAGCTAGAGCCATTCAGTATGAGGTAGAAGAGCTAGAGGCCAGATGCTTTGCTTCTCTGATCTCCAGCTTGAACCTTTAACACCATTATCAATCTCTGGGTTTTATTACTTATGTTACAAAGTCATGTTTACAAATTCAGATATTATATTACCCTAAATAATGAACTAATAGATTATGGTTTGTTATGATAGTAGGAGTCAAAGCATAGATGGTTAGCAAGTAAGAATATGTTTTATGAATCTCAGTAGCTACAATGAATCACTTACTATTGAACACATTGTTTTATTAAGGTTGCTAGTAATTCTTTTATGATGATTTTAAGGAAATGAACCGAAAACAATTTCATTAATGTAAAATATTCTAGCTTCTGTCTTTTATTATCTCAATTTCAAAAGTAGTCAGAGTCTCAGATGTACATAAATAATATTATAACAATACATTTAATTGTTATGAAAATTAATAAATGGGAATTTTGTTTGTGTTATTATATTGGAGCCTATGTAAAATTAAAAAAAGCCCACATAAAATAAATTGATGTGAAATAAGATGGGAAATATGCCAGACATAAATGAAGATACAAAGCCCCCGACACAAAAAAACTACTGTGATGTGAGCAGTCAGTGTGGACAGAGCTTTAGATGATATACCAGAAGGGCAGCACTGGATGGACATTAGAACAATAGTGTAGGAGATGCTTAGCAGAACAAAAGAACACACAGTGAGTATACCATGGTTGGCAATGACCATGATGTGTAACCTATATGTGTCTTCACAGGCAAGTTTGGTTACTCTAGGAAGTGTTGCATGAATTAATAAAAGAGCCAGAGACAGATCCAGGGATTCAAACTTCAAGCTGAAGATCAGAAAAGCAGAGTAACTGGTCATTAGCTCTTACTCTACCTCAGACTGAAAAGCAGATCTGGCTCCACCAAACCTCAGGTTGAAACCTCTCCTCAGCATGACTGGAGAATACTGAGACTTACAATGTCTTCCTATCCTCAATGTTGGTCGAGAATTAATACTCGATACTGAGACTTTGTGCCTGTCTTATATACCTGCCTAATGCTGGGATTAAAGGCATATGAACCCCAGGTGCTGAGAACATCTTTGTGTGAGCTATTTCTCTTTAGGACTGGATCAATCTAGTATAGATATTGGTAGCCTTAGATTTACAGAGATCTGTCTACCTCTTAATCCTGAATCCTAGGATTAAAGGTATGTATCACCACCTCATCCTAGCTTTTGCTGCTGGGATTAAAGGTGTGTGCCTGCTTTCTGTGGCTTTTGCTTGACTTTGCTTTCTGAATCCTCATTTAATCTTTAATAAATCATAAATAATACATCACCACAAGGAAAGTCACAATAAAATCTGCCAACCTTTTTGGGACCACAAAATGGTAAGGTGACTGCAAAGGCCATTTGGCTCACTGAGTGTAGAAATCTGATTAACCATGAAGCAGTCAAAATGCCAACACATTCATTGCCACACATAATTGTAGTGTAGCTTAGAGGATTGAAAATTGCTACATATCTGTCAAAGGCTATGAAGGTCACCAACTCACTTCCTCCAAAGAAGTGAAGGAAAAGTATCTGTGTAAGGGAGCCCTTAACAGAGATAACTGAATTTACTGAAAAAGTCAGCAATCATTTTGGGAGCTGTGACAGGGAACAGAGACAGATTTAGTAATGAGAGTTTGGCCAATAGGAAGTACATAGGAGAATGGAAGTGAGAATCAGAAGTCATGATTATGACAATAAGAAGGTTGTCAAACACAATTCCTACATAGAAAACTAACAAACAAACAATAAAAGAGATTGTAAACAGAAAGATCTGAATTTCTTGAGAATCACGGAGTCCAATGAATATAAATTCAGTCCCCACAGAGTAATTTGTTTCCCTTGATGATTTCTTCCAGATGAGAATCCCTACACTTGCCTTTAGAATACAATGAAGTGAGAGTTGCTATATGAAAATTCTACCCTTGGCTTACTCGTTAAGTACTTGCTATGATATGTTGCACAAAAACTACCAAACTAAAATCAGAACTCAATTTATACAAAAGTACCTCCTTGATTGTCTTGTTAAGTCACCAAGACTCCCATGTCCCTGTGGTTCTAGATTCCATCCTCAGGCAATGCTACTCTCTGTGCTGCTGTCTCTGTACTCTTATCCTAGACTGACTTCCTTTTCCTCTGAAAGTCAAAACATTGTGGTGTATAATACATTCCTTACATTTTTATGTAAAATTTCTTAGGCTAAGAAAGTTATTTGCCAAAATAATATAAAAGGTGGAAAATACAAAGGACAAGCATAGGTACAAATATGATTTATAAAGGTTATGTGACACAGGAGACATATAACATAAAAGACAGATGTGTAATGTATTTTAGGAGATATGAGGGTATAAGGAATTATATTTGTTAAATCTGTTGGCAGAATGTTGTTATTTGTTTGGAGATTAATTCCATCATAACCCGTTGTGCTTAAAAGATATGGTTATCTCTGGATTCTCCCAGATCTCCATTTACCCTGTCCACTTACTAATCAAATTATTGTTTATAAAGTCCTATACAAGTTACTCTATTTTTCCAAATGTAAGGATAGATCTAATCATAAAATAATTCTTTACCCAGTGAAATATCATCCCCACTCTGACAATACTCAAATACCTGTATCCTATTGTGAGATAGAATATTGTGTGACTAGTTTGTTAAAGTCTTTCTTTAGAGTCATAGGTGGCAATTTAAAGTTGTTTTGAGTGTTTATTTGTTTCAAGATGTGGAAACATTGGTTTTACTAATGAATAAGGAAAATTTCTAGGTCATATCTTCATGAGAAATATTACATGGGTAAATAAGTTTCAAGATTCCTTTTGCTGAAAAATGCCTATATGTGTGTGTGTGTGTGTGTGTGTGTAATATTTTATGTAAATAAGAATCAAACATGTTTTACATATCAATCACAGTTCCTACACCCTCCCTACCTTCTCTGTTCTCACCAACAACCCCAGTCCCAAACCCTTTCTGCTCCCCAGGGAAGGTGAGGCCTTCCATGGGGAGTCTTCAGAGTCTGTCATATTATTTGGAACAGTGCTCAGGCCCTCCCCCATGTGTCTAGGATGAGGGAGTATCCCTCTATGTGGAATGGGTTCGTATACTAGGAATAAATACTCCTTCCCCCAGTCCTCCTAACACCCACATTCAGGGAATCTGGGAGTACATGAGCTCTCCCTTGTTCAGGGCAGCAGTTTCTCCAGCCTGGTCTTGACCCCTTTGCTCATTATGTCTCCCTGTCTGCAATTGGATTCCAAGAGTTCAGCTCAGTGTCTAGCTGTGGGTGTCTGCTTCTGCTGCTGTCAGCTACTAGATGAAGGCTCTAGGATGGCATATAAAGTAGTCATCAATCTCACTATCAGGAAAGGGCATTTGTAGGAGCCAGCCAAGTGACCACACATCCATACCTGAGTGGGGTAGCGTGGATGAGGAAAAGGCTAGCTATAGACAATAAAGAAAGACAGAGAGACAGAATAATGGTCAGGAGGACAGATTAGTCAATACTGAAATGCCATGAGTTTATTTTTCACCACTCTTATATACCTTAACCAAAAAGGAGAACACAGTATCATGTATATGGAACAAACAGACTTTTCTTCCTCACTTATTTTAAGGGTTCAGTAACCACGTAACCACACCTGAACTTCTTGTTCAGGAGTAGCCATACCTCATTCAACTTCTCCTTCCATAGCCTTGACAGTCAGGAGTAGCCACACCTCAGATTCAGGTCTGTTGTTATTTAGACTGCCAAAGCATCCTTCTGTAGCTACACCTTTGACTTTTAGGTCTTGTGACTTACTGACAGCTTTGGACATTCTGCCCTTGTGCAGCCAGCTTGGGCACCCACAAACTCTCTCTTCTTAATATAATTTTAAAAAATACCTTTGCTTCTGCTACAGAACAGATGGATGTGTCTGTCTTAGGTAGTCTTCTTCAACCTTTCAGCCTTACCCATCATGGGAAGCACACATTCTGTTATGTGTGTCCTGTCTTAGGCAGCTTGTAGGTAAAAAGATTTTACCCATCTCTGACTACCAGCCTCTGTAGCAAAGAACATTAGGAGATAGTTCATAGCTCAATGCCAACACATCTGAGCCAACTTTTCATTGAGATTTCACAAACAAGCTCAATAATGCATATGCTTTTATGGCTATAGCATCTCCTGCAAAAGGACAGAATGAATCAAGATAAAATGGCCTTTTAAATTGGTCTTAGATGTCTTGAGTGGCTATTGTTATATCAAAATCTAAATCTGCCTATTCAATTGCATTGTATCTAATGATTCATAACCATCATGTCTAATTCTTAACAGAACGGGTTGACTTTTTTATCCATAACATGTATCTAGTATAGCAAAGGTTGTAAGCATTAATAATTCCAGTATGCTTATTGACAATTAATACATTATTGACTAATTACAATTCTCATAATTTCAATTCAACCAAAGGACAATAAAATTTTCTCATGCTGAATAAAGTATGAATGACTCCACACTTCTAAAATCTAATGCACTGCTGCTTAGTTTTCAAAGGTAAGTTTGAGATACCACAGTCCTTGAGTACTAAAGTATTAACTGCAAAACTTTTGTCAATAGTCCGCTCAAATACTGAAGATGGGCTTTTGCCACCCATCATGTCCATAATAGCTTACAATTGTCCCAAGATATGGTGTAGCTAACTGATCAATGCAGCAGGCTGGTTGAGACACTGGAAATCTCGAACCAAACTGAAAGTTTCTAATCTCCTTTCCTTCTGAAAATCATGAACCAATTCCTTTCTTGGACTGTAGAGTCAAGAACACAGGTTCAGCAAGTCTCACTCAAACTGGCTTGGGCAGGTTCTCATGAGAGTCTCAGGTTCAGTTTTCCTCTGTTCCACACATCTTACCAAATGGTCGGGCAGCCACTGGGCCTCATTTTCTTCCTGCAAGGAAACCTTGTCCTAACCGCATGTTAGCACAGGGTCAGGTCTTTTTAATGCTCTGGTGCATGGATTTTTCCATTTGACTTGAGAAAAAGTTGCTCAAGTTTCATCATGCCACAATCTGTCCCCAGAAGATTGCTTACAGGTACCCACATTTAAGAATTTAAAGTGAAGAGTGCATGATTTAATGAATCATGTGGAGTCTGGAGGCACAACTCCACTGTCCTTATTTTTAGAAGTTGTGTCTTCAAGGAGCTGTGAGCATGCTCCACCATTCCTTGCCATTTTGGGTCATAAGAAATACCTGTTCTGTATTCAATTATCCATTGAGCACAAAATTGCTGAAATGCTTTACTCATATATGCAGATCCATTGTCTGTCTTTATAACTTTTAGAACTCACATGCTAGCAAAACATCTTAAACAGTGACTTATCACATGCTTAGTGGTTTCTCCAGTTTGTGCAGTGGCCATTAAGAAGCCTGAATATGTATCGACTGCTACATGCACATATTTTAATCTGCCAAATTGTGCAATATGAGTAACATCCATTTGCCATAAATGGTTAGGGAGCAGGCCTTGATGATTTACTCCTACATTAGTTACAGTTAAATATTGTGGGCACACATCATATTGTTTGACAATTTGCCAAGCAGTCTCTCTGGTTAAACAAAACTGTTTTCGTAGACTATTACTATTTTGATGATGAAAGTTGTGTGACTGTTGAGCTAATTCTACCCAAGATAAAGCGACCATTTTTGTCAGTCTATCAGTTGACTCATTACCTTCAGCCAGTGAGCCAGGAAGGTTTGAATGAACTCTTATATGACCCACAAAGCACGGTGTCTTTCATTGATAAATGGCACTCTAAATTTGCCTAAATAGTATTTTAACCTGATTATTACTAGTTCCAATGTATGGAGCTGTCTCTATAACTTGAAGAGCTCTGAAAACATAATGACTATCAATATATAAGTTAAATGAATCATTCATTAGAAGCTGAAAAGTTATTGCAATAGCTCATAACTCAACCATCTGAGCTGAAGCTGGATCTATCTGTACTACATATTCTTTTCCATCAATAACATAAGCTGCTTTTCCATTAGAAGAATGATCAGTAAAAACTAACATAGCATTTTTTTTCTCAGAATTGCTCCTTACAATTTTAGGGAATACAAAAGGATGCAATAACACAAATTGCAGCAGTCTATGAGAGCTGGAAACTGATTATCAATTTTTCCCAAAAAACTGAGAGAAAGCAATTGCCTGCAAATCACCGTTTTGAAATAACCAATCAGCTTGATATTTAGTACAGGGAAAGTGTGTTATACTTAGTTCCCTGCCAAAATATCTCCTAGACTCCATACAGCATTTTTTTTGTACCATACAAGCTACTACTTCAACATAAGGATTTAACACTTTGGCTGGGGAAACAGGTTAGTGCAACCATAACAATGGTCCCCCTTCCTATAAGACAGAAGTAGGACTATGTTGTATGGGAAACAAATAAGCCTCCCATGGCTTTGTATACTCAATATAGCATATCAGCTGATGCTGGATTGCATACTCCAATTGTAGGGGAACTTGTCTACCCTCTTTAGTTAGCTGTCTAGGTGAATTGGGATCATTATCTTCTTTCAGGACATTGCTTAAAGGTTTTAAATCACCAGTAGGTGCATTTATAAAAGGACATAATATTTGAATATTTCCCAATAACTTCTGAAAATCATTCAATGATCACAAGCTATATTTTCTAATTTCTAATTTTTGAGGCCTAATTTCTTTAAGATGTAACATATGTCCCAAATACTTTAAAAAAAAACTCTTTTTCTAATATGACCTGTAGAGCATTCATCAGCTTCATGGTCTCATTTGCATCTTCACTGACACCTTTCTAGGCAGGGCCTAATGGGGCTGCAGGTCCCTGGGGCTTTTTCTCAACAGCTTTTCTCAAATCTTACATTAACCTCCATTCTCTCAATTTCTTTTTTAAGCACCAAAATTTAGGGAGATTTCTGTATCCTTTCCTCTTTTGAACCATCCATACAGATTTTTCTGGCTCTCAGGCCATGCTGTCTTTGATCATTTCCTGCTGTTTTGCTCTGCTAGCCAGCCAGCCATGGAAGATGCAGATCACTAACCCTTCCAATTAAGACACTGACCTAATGTCTTTTTCTTTTTTCTTTTTTTTCTTTTTCTATATTCCAAGCAATTCAAGTAGTACCTACTGTTTGGATTAACACACTCACAATCACACTTCAGACATGCATGTGTGGACACACCATACATACAGAACATACATACATCTTTCAACTCTCCTTTTCTTTAGGCCAAGATTAGTTTGTTGAAATAGAACACGTTTAATTGAAATCTCTTGTAATGCAGCTTCTATAGATAACCCTTGAATTTTGAGCATCCAAAATCTGAACAAATCCCAATAAATTCATCTATGTTACCTTTTTTTCCAATGAGGTCTTAAAATAGTTTCAGTTAGAATGCATTGATTATTATTAATTATTTCATACACTTGGCTGGGCATTAGCCATAGTAGCAGTTCCTAAGATACCTTAATAGAGGGAGTCATTATAGGTTTAAAGAGAAATCTAGCACTAGAAAAATATACAGAGATCCACAAGGATGACCCCAACTAAGAATCTAAGCATAGTAGGAGAGGCTATCATAAATGCCTGATGGGAGATGTTATTCTGTAAATATGTTTCTTGTATTGGTTAATGAATAAAGAACTGTTGGCCAATAGGAAAGCAAGATACCACTCTGGCCGGTAAGATGAGGCCACTTGGAAATACTTAGGTGAATAGAAATGGGTTAATATTTAAGACAGAGCTAACCAATAAGAAAATAGTAACTGGCCAACAGAATTATATCAAATACAGAGTCTCTGCATGTTATTGGGGATAGGCATGGCAGTGGGCCCAGGCCAGCAGGAGAAAACCTGCTCATAACAAATGCCCTTCCCCTATAGGAGAATGATGACTAGCTTAAATGCCATCCTAGCACCTGCTTCCAGTAGTTGATGGAAGCAGAAGCAGACATCTACAACTAAGCACCAAGCTAAACTCCTGGAATCCAGTTGTAAAGAGGGAGAAGTGATAAACAAAGGGGTGAAGACCATGCTGGGGAAACCCACAGAGAAAGCTGACCAGAACAAGAGGGAGCTCATGTACCACAGTCTGACAACTGGGGAACCAATATAGGACTTATCCAGACCTCCTGAATGTGGCTGTTGGTTAGAAGACCTGGGAAGTCTAAAGGGCCTCTGACAGTGGAACCAGTATTTATCCCTAGTGCAGGAACTGAATTTGGAAGCACTTTCCCCATGGAGGAATGATCTGTTAGGCTAGATACACTGGGAAGGCCTAGGTCCTGCCCGAAATGACTTGACAGACTTTGATGATCCCTTGTGGAGAGGATGAGGGATGGGATGGGGGTATGTTGGGGGAATGGGAGATGGGAATAAGAGGGAACTGGAATTGATATGTAACATAAGATTGTTTCTAATGTAAATAAAATCTGTTAAAGAATAATTGCTTGTATTTCATAGAGGTAATAGTCATTGCATCCAAATCATACCTGCTAATATCACGTAAAGTTACAGAGCACACTGAATATCACTATTCATATGATCAATATTTGACAAGAATTTGCCATGCATTATTGAATTATGTTCACAGTATGGTTTTTGTTTCCTTTTTGGTTCAGGTCATATCTCACATTTTACCACAGACAGTCTCATAACTACAAAATTATTAACCACTTCAATGATATACATTCAGAATGAGATGTGGCAGCATAAAGCTGCTCTTTAGTCCTTATCACTGAAGTGAATAATTTTGAAAAGTTGTATGAACTTATCAATGCTGGGATGACACACAGCAGCCTTTAGTTTTCTTTTTCTATTTCCTCAAATATGCAATACACAGTATCACTGTTAGTAGAAAAATCCCTAAGGAATTGCTAAGATAATTCTTTCCAAGGTCTTCATTTTGGATAGAACACAAATAGGCAAATTTCACCCATGGGGCAATTTCTGGAAGTGAAATTAGGTCCAGCTGAGGAGAAGATTGTTTCTAAACAACAGGAATAACTTTATAAGCACACACCAGATTGGGAGAAAAACCAAAAGAAAATGTGAGTTGGTAAGGCATCACTCTGATACTCTTCTGTAAGTTAATTCTTTAAATATTTCTGGGTATCTCTTTTTACCAGTACCCCATTTGTTTTAGATGAGTAGTTACTTATACTTCTTTCTTCTTTAGAGTCCAATTAATGTGTTTTCTCTAAATCTTTTATTCCAAGTAGACATTCAGGTCTACTTCAGAAAATCGTCATTCTTTATCTGATAACCCATAAGAGTAGTTAGTATTTTGCTGACATTGTATAAATGGTTGATTTAGCTTAATAAGATCCAATATTTTTAATCCAAAGAGTAAATATAGATAAGATAACATTCAGAATAGAGTAAGGAGTAAAAATGAAGCAAGAAAGTAATTATTGTGAAAATAAGGTCAAAATATTCTGCCAAATATTGTCTGATAGAAGAAAAATTAGCCTCTCCCAAGGATGAACATTCATTGTTAAATGAACAGTGGTCAATCCCGAAACCTTGTGCAATAAGAAAAATGGATTACAGAAATGTAATTCATGTGCATTTGTGCATATATATACATACATACTCTTAGATATCAAGGAAAAAGAGAATAGCCACTTAAGGGGTAACATGAGAACAGTATGTGAGGATAGTATTTGATAGTGATTTGAGGACAAAAATTGGAAGGATAAAATAATGAAATTCTTCTTCAATTAAAAACATTTAAATAGTAAAATATGCATACAAGCAAAAACAAAACTAAACCAAGAAAAACAAAACAATTAACACAACATAGATACAATCAATCTGCTAGCCACACAAGCTATTAGAAATTACTTCCTTTCAATCATCACTGTCTATTACATGGTATCTTTTATGTTGCATAATTGTGATTACATTTATAAATACAGAAAAGCAAATAATGAAGCTATTACAAAATTTAGTATTTTTATATAAAGGCAACCCAAAAACACACAAAATTGAAAATTAGATGAACATTATTAGTTTGCTTTTTTTCTCATAATAAGTTTATACAGTTCGTTTCTTCACATTAATTTTTATATTTATTATTTATAACCCAACATTATATTTTCTAAAAGACATTATTGCTAGATGCAAGAATTACAGAGAGGCTTTAACAAATTAATTTATTTTACAACATCTTTGAAAACATTGAGATATCCTGAAAAAGAGAAGGGTGAAGTGGTTCTTATGTTCCAGAAAAGCAATTTGCATGTTGAATGTGTCCTTCCCATTTATATATTTCATAGTTGTTGAATAGGCATGTATAAATTTAAGTGTAAGTTGCTAGCATTTAAAGAAAGGTGATTTTATATATCTATATTTATATGAATACACACATATATGTGTTTTAATATATCTATAAATGTGTGTGTATGTAAAATATGCTTGTAAAATATATAAATATATTTCTATAAAAACACACACACACACACACATATATATATATATATATATATATACATATTTGTACAGGCATATTTTAAACAGAAAGTTCAGATGAACATTAAAATCATTGGCTATAACTTTAGAAACAACATTGTTTCAAGATACAGTAGAAAATATGACTTATGATTCAACCCATATATCAGTATAGTGTGGCTATTAGAAAGGTTCAATAATTCCTGTTTGTATATTTTATACTACATATTCACAACACAGTATAAAATTGAATATATAACATTCTTTAAGCTACTATAACCTCTGGCAACATTTTACCTAGGTCTCAATCATCATATGAGCAGCCATATTAAAACAGTTCTGTTAAAGCATGTGTGCTCCTATGTATCAGAAATCAGTGGTAAGATACATGGTATTCACAGAATTCTGACGCACTAGTGTCCTACATCTATAATGCTAGAGGACACAATTTAAAAGGTATTATTTGAGACTTGGGTCTACCTTGCAGCAGCAGTCCCAAAGAATGTTTGACACAAATAAATGCTTTTAGTAATTCCATTTAGTAGTGTCATAGTTCCATTATGGTGAAAATTGAGCTCAACAAATCCAATACCAATAAGCATGCTAGTGGCTCAATACCCTGCAAAGAACCACACCTAAATAAGGAATCCTGGAAGTAGGAGACGGATACTGTAGGGTTGTCCGATACCAAATGGCCAGCCCCCAAATTGTATTTACAAGTAACATTACACAGACAGAAGAGTTTGTATATGCAAACAATGAAAGAAGAGGGAATGAATTTCTTTTCTGCCCTCTAATATAAAACACGGGTTCTCTTCTCATGCAATATAGGCTGAATACAGTTTCACCTCCATGTATTTCTTACACATCCTTTGCATCTCTTCTATCATCCTGATCCATTCCCTTTAGGACTCTCACTAGAAAATAATAGGCTTCTAGTAGATAACAACAAAACATAATGGAATAATATAGAATAAGATAAAATAAAAACCATCATATCATTGTTGGGCAAGCCAAGCCAACAGGAAAATCAAAGATCTCCAAGTGAAGGTTCAAGACTCAGAGACCATCTCATTTATACATCAGCAGTCTCATAAGGCACTAAAACCTAAAGCTATTGCACATATACAGGGATCTGGTGTGGATCCACATAGGTACTGCTTGTTGCTTCACTCTCTCTGATTTCTCTGAGATTTGTTTAGTTACTTCTGATGAGTTTTTTGAAAGAAAACAAGCATCAGTATATGGCAGAATTTGGATGGAGAAAATCAAGGGAAAATGTTGTAATTAATTATAATCTTAAAAGTTAAAAGAAATAACACAAAAAAAATAGAAAGTTCAGGTTGGCATGAAACTTTTTGACATGTGAAATAATAAATAAAATAAGTGAACAGAAACTCTTTGCTTTTTAACCAGTGTATTTTCTTGGTATATTACAAATCTCTTTAAGGCATGTGTGTTTACATATCTGTCATCCTGCTCCTATAACAACTGATTGTCTTCCCTGATGTTTTCAGACATTCTTGTTTTTCATCCTTACTCCACCCTTCTCAGTCCTCAGAAAATAGGAATGTAAAACAATTCTGATTATTTCATGTATTATTTTATTGTTCACGAGCTCTAGGATGAAATAAATAAGACCCATAATTTGAAAAGCATCAAGAGACTTACTAAAGGGAGAAGAAACTGGGCAATAATTATCCACCATCTGTCCTAAGTATGAGCACTCTGCTCCTGCTTTGAGGTGCATAATTGCTGTTCACTGAAAGAATAATGTCACACTCATCCAAGACTGACAGTCAAAGACAACTTTGCTTATATATTTATGTAATATATTCTGCTATTTAACACAAAGGTGATCAGATGATAAATGATATTATGAAAAGATTTGCTGACTGTAGATTGATGACAGATGATATACTATTGATATCAGAAAACTACACTATCTCAAAATTTCAGGGCTCACACAATTAGTTTATTTAATTTATGATTCTTATTTTCTACCACTAAGACTGAGCCAATTGTGACTTTAAGAGCTCAGGTCTGAATATGCTTTGCTGTGCTCTTTGGTCAATCCATCCTTACAGGTATTTGCAGTGGTATCTTGTTAATTAGTTTAGTTGAGTATTGAATCTGTAATATATACTTGCTAATGAATAACTCTGAACCTGGTTTGTCTTTTTCAATCTGGTATCCGTGTATATCTTATATGGTGTTTGTTCTGCATGCTTCCAAACTGAAGTTTCTTCATCATTGACTTTATAGCTTTTAGTTAAAATTTTAACTTACCAATGCCACATAAGCAATTCTGCTGATGCCCAATGAAATCATTATGCATGCTGCCAAAAAATGATATTATTCTAGCATGTCATTTCATTGCTGCTTAGTGGAAGCCCCATCAGTTTACAAATTTAATACTAATTTTCATTATGGAATGTCAAGATTTCTAGTGACAAATTTAGGCATAAAAATTGCCACATATGTTTAGATCTTTGCGTTGCTGTCCGGCATCCTCACTGCTTTCCTGTAGAGGAATATCCAGATAGAGCATGTAAACGACAGTCACATATGATGCTTTTCTTCATGGGGAGTTGCTCTTGACCCATTGGCTCACTTTGGTTAGCAGTGTCACTCATATTGGGTTTATATTTCTCATTACATTTATTCATTTATAGTCAGGTAAGTTTCAAAGTGAATGTCAAGTTCTACGCAGGGAGTAGACTTCCTCATATGCCTTGTTGATACGTTTTCTTTCTTTGTAGGTTACTTCTGGAGACACAGCTAAATGGATAGAGGCAATCAGTCTACAGTGTCAGAATTTATACTTTATGGACTTGCACACTCACAGACTATTCAGGCCTTGCTCTTTGTGATATTTTCAATACTTTATCTGCTCATTGTGTCTGGAAACATTGTCATCATGGTTTTAATTACTACTGACCGTCATCTCCACTCTCCCATGTATTTCTTGTTGGCCAATCTGTCCTTTATTGATATGTGGCTTTCCTCAGTCACTACTCCTAAGATGATAACTGATTTTTCGAGGGAAAACAAGACCATTTCCTTTGCAGGCTGCATATCCCAGGTCTTCTTTGCCCATTGCATTGCTGCAGGAGAGATGGTGCTGCTGGTGGCAATGGCTTATGACCGCTATGTGGCCATCTGTAAACCACTCCATTACTTCACCATTATGAACCTGAAAAGATGCACTGGGCTGGTGTTCATTTCTTGGACTACTGGTTTTGTACATGCCATGAGTCACCTGGTAGTGATTGTGCAGCTGCCTTTTTGTGGTCCCAAGGAAATCGACAGCTTTTTTTGTGACATGCCATTGGTGATTAAGCTGGCTTGCATGGATTCCCATGATTTGGATATTCTAATGAATGCTGATTGTGGGGTTGTGGCTGTAACATGCTTTACACTGTTGCTCATTTCCTATGCATATATCCTTATCAGTGTTCACCAGAGCTCCAAATCTGGTGCATCTAAGGCTCTGTCCACATGCAGTGCCCACATCACAGTGGTGATGATCTTTTTTGTGCCCTGCATATTCATCTATGTGTGGCCACTCAATATTATCTGGTTGGATAAATTTCTTGCTGTGTTTTACTCTGTTTTTACACCTCTCCTGAACCCAGCTATTTATACACTGAGAAACAAAGAGATTAAAAATGCTATGAAAAGATTCATAAACAATTATTTTGGTTTCAAAGGAAATTCCTAATATTTAGAAAAATAAACTAGTTACTTCAATTAATGAGACTAAATGTATGAAATACATTTAAAATCAGGAAGTAAAATTTGTACCAAATTCCATATATAGAAAAATTCATCATTTTAAAGAGAATGTGACATTTCACTGACCCACCATGAAAACATTGTGATTCCTTCATCTTAAATCTATACACAAATGGTCTTGGTATATACGAATGCCATTAAACTATTCTTTTATGTCCTTAATAAAGTTTAGCTTATCATTTATTGAGTAAACTCTTATGTTTATCTTTTTGGATATCATCTTATTTGTATGTATACAATTTTTTTTGGTCAGCAAAGCTGCAGACATCTCTTTTAAACATTTCAAAATTGTTCTTAAGTGAAGAGATTCTAACTGGCCCTAGCATGACAAAATGACTCTGATAGGTCTTGTTCTTGTCTCCAGTTCACTTTGCCTTGCTAAAAACCATTAAATTACATTCTTAAGCTCACCATAATGGTCTATTCTCTTATTTGATCACTTCTTCTTATGGAGGCTAATGACCAGGGTCCAGCTATCAAAGTGTTAAAGACCCACAATTAAAAACTCCCTTTGGCTGTCCTAATTAACATGCTCAATGAAAATTAAATGTGTTATCCTACCTGTGTGTTTCCCCTTTTCCTATAGGCATGTCTGTTTCTACTCTATCCAGAGGCCATCCTTTATCCCCCAAGAGAAATCTCTCTCTCCTCTCTCCCACATTCTTCTCTTTTTTTCTCCCACACCCTTTATGTCCAGTTTTTGTCTCTTATTCCATTTCCTTTTTTTTTTTTCTGAGACAGGGTTTCTATGTGGTTTTAGAAGCTGTCCTGGAACTAGCTCTTGTAGACCAGACTGGCCTTGAACTCACAAAGATCCATAAGCTGGGACTAAAGATGTGCGTCACCAATGCCCGGCTGCTCTTTGTTCTTTTAGGGCAAATAAATTTCCTTTGTGCTGAGAAGTTGGACTCTGGGTTTCTTCTCCTGATACTGATCCCTTCAAGAAGGCACAGTAGACAATCTGAAGTTGGAATTAAAATATTCTTCATGTCCTTGCTGCAGCAATCTCTGGGTTGTGGCTGTTGTCCTGATGCCAAGCTTTGTCTTATAGTAGCTTCTCTGTGTTTGGATTTTTAGCCTGAGATTTAATTAAGAATTTCTCCATAAGAGAAAATGTTCTACAATATGCTCATTTCATATCAATGAATATTTCTTTTCTGTGTAATCTTATTTCTTCAATTCCCTTTTCTCCCTGTTATCTTCCTTGTCTTATTTCCACACCCCCATGATACTCTCTATCATTTATCTTCTGTTATCTCTGGCTATCTATATTTAGCATAAACACACATTTGCTTGTTACTCATTTTTTATTGGTTGTCCCAAAATCATCAATGAAAATTGGTGTGATCAAATCAGGATTTTGACAAAACCCATTGTTGAAGTTTTAAATGTTTTTCTGGCTTTTAATAAAAACCAAGTCTTCACACCTTCTTCCTTTCTCATTCCTGGAATTTGATGACTATTTCAAACAATTTGTCCAACTAAGTATTTTATGCTTGATTATATTTTATTCAATCTATGTAGTAGTTTATTGCAAATTTCTTTCTTGCATATTTTTCTTATAGAATGTCATTAGGCAGATATTGTTTATTAATTAAATTCATTATTACTTAACTTATAGTCATTTTCTCCACAAGATATGAGTCATGGGTTTCCAACTTGTAGGCTTATCTGTCTTTTGTACATTTTGGGCCAAAACTAATATCTACTAATGTTAGCTTACTAGGTGCATTCCCAAAAATAAAATCACATTTTTATCTAATGATCATTTTGCTTATTCTTTTTTGTACTTATTGTTAAATTTTTATGCTTATTGTTTTTATCTTGCATATATATTTTAGCATGGTAAACATTCATTGCAAGTATGGTTTTCATCTTATGTATAAACTGTATGTTTAAAACTTGCTGATTTTCTTTTAGGTTGCCGAGTTTATGAAAGCTACTTAACTTACATATAAAAACCATTTTTATTTAAATATTGAAATTATTAATATTGTAGTGTTATTCACATTTTTACATTTTTAAAAAATACTTTAATATAACAACAAATTAATTTCATATATAATTTTTATTAGAAATCTTTACAAAATTTATGAATTTGGAAGATATTAACATGTTTTAAATTGATTGTACACTTTAAACAGATTCATATATTCAAATCATTTATAAATTATTTGGGGATATGATGAGTTGATCCAATCTGTCCTTTTCTACATCACACAGTGATTACACCATTTTATTAATAGCTTCTTTATTTTACCATAGAATAGAGTTGCTGTCATATAATAGACAAATCTTTTCCTATGTTTTAATATCTTTGTGGATAATTTGTACTAGTTTTTTTCACTTGCATAGACACAATTTTAACACTTATGCTATCTGAGTTTTCATTTCTATTCACTCATTCAGATCATAATTGGTTCAGATAAGTTACTTGTTACTCGAGTATGTGATGCTAAACTTTAACTTGCTTCATGACCATCATGGGGAAGATTAAAAGTTGGCAGAATCATTGCTATTTTTAAAAATGCATAGAATTCTTTATTTCTGTTCTGAAATTTGGAATTCATCACTATGATAGCAGAGTATGTACACATTAGATCATACACAGATATACAACTTACACATAAATGAACACATTCTAAATGTATATAATAATGCCCTAAATGAATATCTACTGAGATTGAAATATATCATGTCCCTGAAGCCAGTTCTGAAATACTAAAGAGTAAAAACTCTGGACTACATTAACACAGATTATTAGCAATTCTATTATAATATCATCTAACATTCACTGAATGGTGAAAATATCACATGTTTACATTGTCTTATGTCCAGGATATACCTGTGTCAACATGGTAAGAGGCTGAGACACTCTGAATTCTATTTACTGTCTTGTAGCCAATAATCCAAAGGAAAATAATGTTGGCAAATTCAATTTTTTTAAATCACATCTGATTAAAATAATCTAATAAAAAATGTCTTGTTATAATAGTAGGAACCAAATAATAGATTGTTAACAGGTGAGAATATCTCTTATGAATATCTGTAGTTGGCATATAAACACTTCTGACTGTACACTTTATTCTAGTAATGTGGATCATAATTCTTTCACTTTGCTTTTATGGAAATGAGCCAAATAGCATTTAATGTAAAATATTCCAGCTTATACCTTTTGTTATCTCAAATTCAAAAGTATTCAAAGTGTCTTAATTGTACATAAATAATACCATAATAATACCTTTAATTGTTCTGAAAATTAATGAAATGGTATTTTCAGTTAGTGTTATTAATTTGTTAACTGCATAAAAACATAATGTATGGTCACATAGAACAAATTGAGGCAATATTAAAAACTTCTTTATCAATTACTGAGTTAAAAATGAAATATTACAATTGCCATAAGGTTTGCTGAATAATTTAAGAAATTTATTCTTTCATTATCTCAGTCTCATGGCTATAGACTATCTAAGGCTTTACCCAAAAGTTTGAATTCCATTGTCTCAGTCGTCTCATTGCAGTTTTCATCTTTGTGTTTCTCAGTGTGTATATAATGGGGTTCAAGAGAGGAGTGACCACAGAATAAAACACAGCAAGGAATTTATCTAGTGACTTGGTGGGAAAGGGCCAGGCATAAATGAAGATACAGGGTCCAAAAAACAAAAGAACTACTGTGATGTGAGCAGTCAGTGTAGACAGAGCCTTGGATGACCTATCAGAAGGGCGGCGCTGGATGGTCATTAGAATGATAGTGTAGGAGATGCTTAGCAGAACAAAAGAACACACAGTGAGTATACCACTGTTGGCAATGACCATGATGTCTAACCTATATGTGTCTGCACAGGCAAGTTTGATTACTCTAGGAAGGTCACAATAAAAGCTGTCAACCTTATTGGGACCACAAAAGGGTAAGTTCACCGCAAATGCCAATTGGCTCACTGAGTGTAGGAAGCCGACCCCCCAAGCAGCAATCACAATGCCAACACATACATTGCCACACATAATTGTAGTGTAGCGTAGAGGCTTACAAATAGCTACATATCTGTCAAATCCCATGGCTATGAGGGTCACCATCTCACTTCCCCCAAAGAAGTGAAGGAGAAATATTTGTGCTAGACAGCCCTTAACAGAGATGACTTTGCGTTTGCCGAAAAAGTCAGCAATCGCCTTGGGAGCTGTTACAGAGGACAGAGACAGATCTATAAAGGAGAGGTTGGCCAACAGGAAATACATAGGAGAGTGGAGGTGGGAATCAGAAGTCACCGTTATGACAATAAGAAGGTTGCCAAACACAATTCCTACATAAAAAAAACAAAAAAGAATACAAACAGAAAGATTTGAAGTTCTTGAGAATCGGACAGTCCGATTAAAATAAATTCAGTCACTACAGAGTGGTTTGTTTCCCTTGATGATTCCTTTCCGATGAGAATTTCTGCATTAGCCTTGGAGAAGACAATGAAAAAGAATTCAGTGTTGTTATGTGCAAATTCTACACTCAGTGCACTCATTAAGGATTTGTTATGGTCTATTGCACAAAGTCCCCAAACTAAAAATCA
This sequence comes from Cricetiscus sungorus, assembly GCA_030556225.1. Classification (NCBI taxonomy): domain Eukaryota; kingdom Metazoa; phylum Chordata; class Mammalia; order Rodentia; family Cricetidae; genus Cricetiscus; species Cricetiscus sungorus. The sequence goes on along the minus strand of JANBXA010000372.1, from coordinate 47,934,517 downwards.
GAACTCAAATTTTTTATTATAGTACATCCTTGCTTGCCTTGTTCTTCTGCTGTAGGCAAGGCTTCTAGATTCCATCCACAAGCAAAGGTACTATCTGGTTTGCTCTCTATGCATTCTCATCCTAGACTCACTTCCCTTTCCTCAGAAAGTCAAAATGTTGTGATCTATAGAACATTCCTTACACCATTTGATATTAAAGTAGTTAGGAAAAAAATAACAAAATGAAACAAAATTTGGAAAATAGAACAGTTAAAATCAAGTAAAAATTCATGATTTAAAAAGATTTTGTGACACAGTTGACATGTATAACATAAAAGAGAAAGATAGACATTGATGACTAATGTCCATCTACCTTTTTTTTAGGAGAAAATAAATTCCAAAAAGAAATAGATATTTAAAAAGAGATAAGACAAAAATAAGGAAAAATATATGATTTAAAATTTAGAAAATGAAAGATTCCTATTGGTAAATTCTCAGGTAACTTAAAGAAACTTTAGTAAAGTTTTTGTGAGAAACAATGTGAATGAGTTTAATGGAAGATTTATTTTGAAATAGATTCTGGAATTAGTAAATGTGATTATTTTGAGTCATGAATATGGAGCATTGTGAATAAAGAGTTTAATTTTTTTTTATTCTAAATGCCTTAATATGATTTCAAGAGGAAGAGATTGGTAGTAAAATTAAGAAACTGTAGACAATAACAGTAGAAAATAGCTACAAGTTGTGACTGTGTGAGCAGGTAAGGAGAAACATTGAAGAGGGTTCTTAACCTAGGTCCTCTCTAAAGCTTGAGAAGTGAGTTCATAAGCTAGAAATCTTCAGTAGGATATGTAGGGAATGATTTAAACACACCTCTGAAATTTGTGACCACATTGGATGAACAGTGTTGAGAGGATTAAATATAACTATGGAAATCTGTTTTCTAGCACTTGACATGAGGCATGTTCCTAATAATTTGTAGCTGTTGCTAGAGTGGAAACAAAACATTAATAGGAGGCAAGAAATCAAAAATGTTTTTTAAATGTTTTAAGTAGTTTTATTCTGAGTAACAGGAATAATGTAACATGTTTAACTTTGGTACTAATTAAAATGAACACAAGGGGACAATATTCAGCATCCCAATTGCCTTTAAGAATACGACTGAATAGAAGGAAACACTGGAAAGTGGCCATTGCCTGAATATGTAGTGGCATTGTTGTGACAACCTTGCAATTTCCTTGGTAGCAAGTTAGGAACTGAACATTTTACATGGCCTGAAGGAAACATTCTAATTGTGTTTCTAGGACAGAAAATAAACATTGTTTGAAGTAATTTTATAGTTAATGAAGTAGCAGATAAAGTATACTAAGGACCAGTGGTAGCACATGCCTTTATCCCAGTACCCTAAAGGCAAAAACAGGTGGATCTCTGAGTTCCAAGTCAGCCTGGTGTACTGAGTGAGTTCCAGGACAGTTAAGGCAACACAGAGAAACACTGTCTCAAATGAAAACAAAAACCAAACAAAACAAAACTGAACAATTTCCTGACTAGGAAACAGACATGATAAGTAACAGAATAGGTGATACAACAAACATGTATAACGAAAATACAGAGACAGACACTGATACATACTGTCTTCTGAGAGAAATAAAAGCATAGAGAGTAATATTGCCCAATTTAATGGGAGACTACTGCTATTTGTTATGGAGATTTATTATGTCACAACCCATTGTGCTTTAAATTTATGTTTATCTCTATTTTCCAAATCTCTTTCCTTACCCCTGACCAGCTAAGCATCAAATTTCTGTTTGCAGAATCCTATGTAAACTTACTGGTTCTATTTTCTTCAAACATAAGGACAGAGCTAATCATAAAATAATTCATGAAACTTCCTTAGTTTGTGTCTTCTTAGCCCAATTCAAAATATAATCATACTAGCACTGACAGTACTCAAGGCTAGGATTCCTATTGTGACATACACAATGGTGTGGCTTTCTTTTGAATCATATTGTGCAAATTAAAGTTGTTTTGAGCATTATTTTTTCAAAATGTTGATATGTTTTGTTTCATTGAAAGAGAATGAAAAATTCCAAGTCATATCTCCATGAGAAATATGCCATGGATGAAGATAGTTCAAGGGTTCTGATGTGCAGAAAAACAGAATTTATCATAGTAGAAAATAAGAATTTAACAATGCTATATTTCAGAAAAAAATGAATTTAGTGGTTCACTGTGGGTCACATTTTCAGAATTATCTTGCTAATAGGAGCATAATAAAATTAAATCTTCATCTAGGGTCCTTTTAGCAGCACAACCTCCTCAAAGTTCATTTGAGATTCAAAAAAAAAAAAAAAAAGACTCAAAAGTCTTAAGGATGTAATGATTCTATTATTTACTGAAGGAGTTCTCCTGTGTCTTACACATGCCTATATAATAATAAGCAGGGCCAAGTGTGATTGAACAAAAATTCTTTCAGCACATTTACTTTAAATTCAATCACTAAAATGTACTTTTCAAAAACATCTTTTACCTTGACTTTTTCTAAAGAAAACTTCCTTGTAATAATGGGGATGAGAGTTAGGGCTTTGCATTTAAGCACAGATACACTGCTTGATCCTGGATGTACTAAGAAACGTTTTGGGGCTTTCATTTTTATGTTTTTGAAATGGTAAAACAAAATCAACAGTTCTCAGGATTTCCTCAGTTGTAACAATATAGTTTGTAGCTTCTATGTGAAAAAAATATCTATAATAGCTTTACCTAAATTTTTTTCCCTAAGATATTACTACTAGTACTACTACTACTACTACTACTACTACTACTACTACAACTACGAATTGTAATAAATAAAGATAGGGGAGCAGAAAAACTAGGCTTTTGGGAAAGAAGAACTCTATAGGACCACTGCACAGAGAAGAAATAATGTTAACTCAGGGAAATTAGGTGTAGGAGCCAATAATTATTGCCACTAGAGCAAAGAAAATGAAGGTTTTCCTTCTAAATATTTATGCATGTTAACTCAAGTATATAAGGCATCCCTACAGGATTTTTTATTTGTTTTTCTGAAGATAAAGGATCCTGACTGAGTCCTGTAAAACTGAATATTTCTAATGATAGATTTATTTGACTATCAATAAAATTCTGCACTATAGTGGCTTTTACTGAGGGATTTCAATTTTGTTATTCTACTTACCTCTTTCACAAGTAGAAGATTCAACATCAATTTTAAGAGAAAGAATAGTACATAGTCCCTCTCATACATATTTTCAAATCATTAACATTTCTGGGAGGTTGGCTTTTGTGTGAATGAATTGTCTTTTTGAGTAAACTGCTATGCTAATGATAAGCCATTCGTGAAGTAACCAGAGCCCATGAAGGATCCAGCAACAGCTTGAGGGTGACTGGGGAGACTGACTCTTATAGTGTCACAGGTTTTCCCTTGATCATTGGAGGAAGCATGAACACTCCCTAAATTAAGGATGATTATCACTATTTCTTGGATCACAGGATAATTTTATCATCTCATTTAATCTAAGTGTGATTGCAAAAGCAAAAACAAAAAACATGATAAAACAAATAAAGTAATACTACAAAATTAAAATCTAGTCAGATTAACAGACAGTGAATAATAATACTTCAATTTTATAAAGAGGATATAGTTTAATAGATTGGTGGCTGTCATTTGAAGAACATATCAAAAACTTCCTTGACTCAATATCAAACATCTCAGTTCCTATCAGGTTTTGTTTGTTTGTTTTGTTTTAATTACATTAAAATGAGCTGAGATAAACAATAAGTTTCTGAAATTGTGTCTGAAAACACATTTAAGAATTGTCTCATATTGTGATTTTGTGCACCAGTCATTCCAGGTTTTGTCTGAAGGATCCCAGCAGATTCTTCTTTGTGAGTACAGTAGCTTAGGAGCTGGCACATTATGTTAAGTTTTGAGATCTTGGTTATATAACATTAGAGAATAAGTTTCTTGAAACACTTTAAATTGTACATCTCTTTTTATATCAATCATGATATTATTTGAGGAAGACTACTAAGGAAACAAAGCTATGCCATTAAAAAGAGGGATATATGCAAGTACTGCATGAGTCAAAGTACTATAGTCTATGTCTAAAAGGGCATTGTACATTTATCATTGAAAACCAGGCAAGACAGAAGCATAAATTGTAATAGTGTTGATACTCCTACCTCTATATCTTTGAGTATATTTCAGAATATTTTTTTCATTTTTACATAATTGTTGGTTTACAGTAACCCACATTTTATCCATTGGATCTACTTAATTTCTATAAGAAATGTATATATTAATAACTAGTGTTCTTATATGCATAAAATGCTGATAAAGTTATACTGTACACAAGTATGTATATTTAGACAAATATAAAGTAATAATTTTAGATTACAATAACTTAAACACAATGAAAATACTTAAATGTAATATAAGACAACAATAAAAACTAATTAAAATTTAGTTAATTAGAAAATTATGTCTAATGCTTTTATTTTTTTCATCAGCAGAACTTATTGTACCTTCATTTGAAATGAAATTCTTTGGTAGCTACACTCCCTGAATTTCTAAAAAAAAATAATAAAACGTTTTAATTCTATAGATTTCATAATCATTGATATTTTGATAATGCATGTCATTATTCTGTGATTTTATTAATGAAATTTATTATGTAATTTCCATAGAACTTAAAACCTTTCTACTTAGCCGTCTGATGGCCAACTTCATATCTTTATTCCTCAAAGTATAGATAGCAGGATTTAAGACAGGAGTAACAACAAAGTCAACAATAGCAAAGAAATTATCCAGTGACTTAGTTGGGAAAGGCCACACATAAAGAAACATGCATGGTATAAAAAACAAAACCACTACAGTGATGTGAGCTGATAAAGTGAAGAATGCTTTAGATAAATCAGTTGAAGAATGTTGCCGGACAGTGACCAGGATAAAAATATATGATAAAATCAAAAAAAAGAAGGTACACATAGATATGAAACCACTGTTGGCAGTGACCACAAATTCTAGTTTGTAAGTGTCCAAGCATGCAAGTTTAATGACCCTTGGAAAATCACAATAAAAGCTTCCTACATTATATGGACCACAGAAGGGTAAATTTATGACAAAAATAAACTGTGACAAAGCATGAATCATGCCTATGACCCAGGCAGCTATTATCAAAACCATACACTTTCTGAGGTTCATAATCATCAGATAGTGAAGTGGCTTACAAATGGCTGTGTACCTGTCATATGCCATGGCTATGAGCAGCACCATCTCCACTCCACCCATCACATGGATGAAGAACATTTGTACCATGCAGCTGTGAAAAGAAATGACTTTACAACCAGTAAAAAGATCAGATATCATCCTAGGAACTGTTGTAGATGAAAGGCCCAAGTCAATGAGTGAGAGGTTGGCCAGTAGAATATACATGGGGAAGTGTAGTTGAGGATCAAAAGTTACTGTGAACACAATAAAAAGGTTTCCAAAAATAATACCCACATAAAATAAGGAGAAGAAAGAACAAAAGAAAATCTGCATTCCAAATGATTGTGCAAGTCCTAGCAAAACAAATTCAGGTACAATAGAAGTATTCACTTGACCCATTGAATCCTAAGGTAGGGAAGACAAGGAAAAATCCTGAAAGATAAGATGAATTAAATTTAGAGACATCAAAAGTAAAAATGAATGTTAGTAACTCTAAATCTATCACTGTACCTGAGTTGTGGCTCAACAATAGGGTCCTTGCCTAGCTAAGAGTTTATACTAAAAACAAGTATTTTTTGGTTCATGTAGACTATTTACAAAATACTAGGAACCCAGGGTACAAGAGAATAATTGAAGTTGAAAAGCACTCCTTTCAAAATGATGTATTATGTTAGGTGATATTCAATGATATATATTTAGGAGACAGTTCATATGTTTGGATAAAATACATAACACATTCAAGAAATTCAGGTGAAATAAAAAAGATATTTAGATTATACATAATCCTGGTTATTCTTTACCACTAATATTTACTTATAGGGGAAGACTTTGGTTCTGAATTAACTTAATTTGCCATGCTATGTTGATTCTCATGGGAAGCCTGCACCTTTCTGAATGGAGAGGGAGGAGGAGTGGATGGGGGGTGTGGAAAGGAGGTGGGGGAAAGAAAACAGGAGGAGAGGGGCAACTGTGGTTTATATATAAAATAAATAAGTAAATAATAAAAAGTAAAACAAACAAAAATATTTAATGTTCTAGAGAGTATAAGGCTGATAACTTATTCTCTTTAAAATTTTACAATGATTAAATGTAATCATTTACAATTTTAAAATGATTAAACTATACAGTATGATACTCAAAATCAGTCAGGTAAAATGAACTATGACAAAGTGAACTGAGGAATATAACTGTATCTCTGTCTCATAAATCAATGATATATGATAAAATATTACCTTCTTGTTAAGTTATAAAAATTATAATTAACAAATTTTTTATTATTATTACCAATTCATTCAAAGTGGCCAACCCTGAACAATACAAATTATGAAGTAAAATCTCAGTACAACAGGTTTATTTGTACATTAAAAAAGGAAGATACATTTTTAACATTTAAGGTAAATTTAAAATCATATATCAAAAATTTCATCTCCATACCTTTTAAAGAAATGCTCCTCCTTCTGGAAATTTACCTGTATAGATGTTATCTTCATTCAGAAATACTCGTCACATTTTATTGGCCATGAAAAAGCTTTAAGTATTTTAAATAAGAATCATTAAGTATAATTATATTGACTATGCATGGTTGTCTATATTAATAAATGAAAATTGATAGAAATTACAATAGCATTATAAATTCTCTTTAAAATATTGAGGGGAAATAAATTGTAGAGTCTATAATATCCAGTGATAATGATAGTTTTTAATTTTTATGAGCTTCTAATTTTATTTTTGCATTTGATGGAATCTTTCAATGCACATACTGTATTCATATCTGCTTTCCTCTCAAACATCAAATGGTCTAGCCATTTAAAGGAATGAGAGGTATGCCAGGCATTGGTGGCTCACATTTTTAATTCCAGCACTCAGGAGGCAGAGGCAGGCTGATCTCTGTGAGTTTGAGGCCAGCCTGGTCTATATAGCTATTTCCAGTATAGGTACATAAAGATTTTTGAAAATCAGGATTGAATCATAACTAATGGAATATAGAATGTTAACAATTTTATTGCAGATTTTCATGTAATAAATGAAATCATTTAGGGAGTAGGTACAGTGAAATCAGGGAAGGACTTTGTTTAATTTCTTGGGCTGTGAATAAGACCATCTAATGTGGGAACACCCCAGGGCATTCCACCCATGCAATAACAAAGCTTGTTTCTGCTTTGTGTTGACCAGGGTTGGCCATTCTGAATGAATACTGGTAATAATAAAATAACCGTAAGGAAAAAATGGATTCTCTGGTCCCCTAATTAGGCTTAGTGTGAGCAAGAATAGTGTTGTGGCATGTGAAAATAAGAAAGATACACAGTGCTCAGTCTGTGTAATCGGACATGTAATCAGACATGTATTTTCAGCGATGAACATTTGGTAATGGCTATCCAATTAGTGTACTCTTCCATAGGGAAGGCTATTTCCCTCTCTCAGCATTCCTTAGTTACTACAATTCATTCTGTTGGGTTAAGGCTTTCCCCTATCCTATTTGATTGTCTATTTGTTTTTACTATGATCAACAACCGATGAAAGAAATAATTAAAAGAAGAAGGATACAATGAATGGCCAAATAAACAGAAGCATTAAAATGCAACAGAACATGAGCTAATGCTTTGGTAAGAATCTGGAGACTAATAATTTGTATAATTTTCTAATTTCTATAATTTACAGCAATTTTGGTTAACTCTCAATTTCTTCATTGTTTCCTACATTTCCTTATATAAAATTCTATTAATAATCATTCAAGTCTTTTTGCAATATACTTTACACATTGTAAAACTATTTCTTGCCATATTAGCACATTCATACTTTTGTCCCTGGACTTCTTGTCCATATTTAGATCACCCCATCTTCCAGGAGAAAGGAAAACATTTGTAGAGGGGAATCAAATTTGAGAAGTATTAAACATTTATTGAATCATACTTGGAAGGTTTCTTGGATGTAGTGTTAATGGGCTGAGAAGAATTATTTGTAGTACTTATGGTGAAATTTTTCATAGTTTTAAAGTATCACATTAGGGCTTATAAAATCAAGCACAAACCAATTAAGAATTAATCTTTGGACTCTAGAGAACAATCTGATCAACAGTGGAAAGGCTACCTTAAAGCCCTTCTCTGATAGTGAGATTGATAACTAACTTATATTCCATCATAAAACTCTCATCTACTAGCTGATGGAAACAGAAGCAGACACCCACAGCTAAACACTGAGTTGAACTCCTGGAATCCAGTTGCAGAGAGAGAGGAGTGATAAGAAAAGGGGTCAATACTAGGCTACACAAACCCACAGAGACAGCTGACCTGAACAAGGGGGAGCTCTAGGTCCCCAAGATTGATAGCTGGGAAACCAGCATTGGACTGACTCAGACCTCCCGAATATGGGTCTCAGTTAGAAGGCCTGGGCATTGTAAGAGATCTCTGACAGTGGAACCAGGATGTGTCCCTGGTGCACAAAAGGACTTTGGAAGCACATTCCCCATGAAAGGATACTCCCTTAGCCTAGATGAAGGAGGGAGGGACTAGTCCCTATTCAAAATAACTTGACAGATATTGATGATCCCTACTGGAAGGCATCACCTTCCCTGTAAAGTTGGGGGGAGGTAGATTTATATATATAATTCATATGTATATATGAATTAAATATCTGAATTACACTGATTTAGAAATCATATTACTATGAATTTAATACTGTTGAAATAGTATTTATCTTAGAGGGTAGGTGAAGATATTTTTTGAAGATCAAGATTCTAAACTATATAAACTATGTATTTGAATATTGTTTTCATTTATAGAATGTATTTTACTGATATTATTTAATTTTTGTAAAATATGGTGTCTACATTCAAAATATTTGGAACTACTTGTTACATAAATAATGTGATTTTGTTAGAGTCAATAGAATGTCTTGAGGAGCCGGCAGAAGAGAAGACATACAATGGAGGAATTAAAATGACTTGGAAAGATAGAAAAAAAGCAGTGACAGGAAGAGAGAGAGAGAGAGAGAGAGAGAGAGAGAGAGAGAGAGAGAGAGAGAGAGAGAGAGAGGGAGAGGGAGAGGGAGAGGGAGAGGGAGAGGAGAGAGAGAGAGAGAGAGAGAGAGAGGGAGAGGGAGAGGGAGAGGGAGAGGGAGAGAGAGAAATATCCTGATGCAGAAACAGGAGAATAGAGTGATGATCATGATGCACACTGTACAACATTACCCATTATGTTTTATATAGTACATATTATGAATAATAAACTCCCCACTTAGATTTCCATGCACTGTTACTCTGTATGTTTACTGGGAAGATGGAGAGCAATAGAGTAGCTTTGGAGTAAATAACTACTGGCTTCAATAAGAGGGAAGAGATTAAGAATGTGCATGAATGAACATGACAGTAAAATATTAAGAGATACAGTGGATGTTTGATGTTTGGTTTGGAAGGTGATTCAGCTACATTATAGATGAGACATCTTTCAAAAAACTCAGAAGTCATTGATCAAAAAAAGGCTTTATCTTTCAGGAAGCGTTTTGTTTATCGTGGTCCCGATATTTATAGTTCTTTAAGAGGGTAAACTAAGGCTTAGAAGTCTAATTAATTGTTTCTATTCGTCCAACAAGGTAACACCTATATATAATTGTGCCTGGAACATATAGGAAAATGTGAGCAAAATATTTCACAAATATATTTGTAAAAATAGCTACAAAATTGTTCTTATAAAAAGCAAACTTATAGTTCCTTCAAAAGTACAGGGAAAATGAGTTAGTATACTCTTATAGTTGTTGCTTTTTAGTTATGGTCTAAATATGTGAATATTTAAATAAATGAAGGAGGTCTAACTCTTTTAAAAACTCCTTAGGTCATTATTATACATTATTGTTAAATCAAGATGGACCCAGAGATCTTGTTTTCACAAATAGTAAAAATGCAACAAAAAATCTCCCAGTTTTATACCAATCGATGAAAATAAAAACAAGGGCAAAAACAAAACAAAACAAAACAAAACAAAAAACAGTGCTTCATCTCTCTCCCCTTCAAACTGTTGATGATGGCATAACACTCTGAGGAATTCTTCAGGACCGAAATCCCTGTAGTGCTTGATGTTTTCCTGGTGGTGGTCACTTAAAATTTGTCAGTCATTGGAGTCCTAGGAAAAGATACCTCTTCAAACAAGACATGTATACACATGCTAAACAAAGCATACTAATAAAAATATGGCTTTACATGAAAGCAGGAAAGGACTGTGAGAGAATTCATCTAACCAATTGATTCTATATGGTATAGCCTAGTGTAATTTAATGCTGTATTTATGATAAAACGTTAGAAGTCCAGATCAGAGCCAGAGGTCCTAACCTCCAGTGTACTGGTCTTTGTCTACAAATTCTTATGAGAAATAATTAACAAAATCTCAGACTAAAGTATATTTTATAAGATAACTTTAATCTATTGAAATGATCTTCTTAGTCTTTGAACTCATATTCAGCTTGATATAAAACTATATGTCTTACTTCCTAAAGGAATAGTTCTCTTCCTACTCAACCCCCTTGATGGGTTCTACCAAATTTGCTTTTTAAAAATGTCTTCAAATATCCGGGGCAGCACTTCAACCATTGGGATGACAAAATTACTCATATATACTGTTTTCCTTCAGAAACCCTTGAAATGTTCCAGAATATTTTTAAGTCTCAGAATACTTCTTCAGTTTATAAATTGCCTAGAGCATTAAAATGTTGAAGAATGATGAAACTGCAACAGAAGAGTGGAAGTCAAAGCTTGAGATTATTCTTCCCTGTTTTAAAATATAATCAGATCTTAAGATAAGCACAAAATACCTGATACAATACTCCTGATTGGTATAATTGAACATAAAGTTTACAATTATTTGAGGCCTACAAAAACAAAAATAAATACAAACAAACCCAGAAGCACATATATCTTGGAAAATCTTCATAAGAAAAAAGCAAATGGAAAAATATAAAAAATTTGGGAGCATGGAACTATATAATTATATAATATATAATGTTATATATATAATATAATATAATAAACTACATAATGATATAATTATATAATGCAAATCAATTAAGTTAAATACCAAAACAAGAAACAATAATGTGAAATAAAAGGACAAAAATAGTGGAAGACATATCTGACATAAGAATCTTGCTGAAGGCAGTTAAGAGGGATAGATAGATAACTGCATAAAAAGAACTATGATGGCTCTATGATGAAACTATGAAGGTTTTAAATGAATAAATCCCTTACCTTCTGTCTGGTAACAGTGGTGCATATTTGGGAAGGAAAATTCAAGTAGCTTATTCTTCAGCTCTATAAGCAATGTTCCTGAAGACAAATGTATGTGTATGTTTTTTTATATATATATTTTCAAAGAAGATAATTAGTTGCTCAGGAGAGTGACCCACTGATGGAGTGGAGGTGGCTAATACACAGCTCATTAATAGTTTATCTTGGGAACTGGATTTTGAGTCACTGGTTTCCCCAAGAGAGAAATTGCAAAAAGAGTTGCCTGGTTATCCAAGAGGGAAAGTAAGAAGATCCCGAGGTAATGTATTAGCTATTATAAAATAACTTCCTCTTTGAGTGATAATCTTATTGCATGAATTTTCTGAAAAGGAGTAAAATATTTCAAAGGTGGATAGATGTACCTTCTTTACCCTGGGTTTGTATATCAAATTAAAAATAATCTATATCTCTTTATTTGAAAACATATTTTCTTTTTGTTGGTAATAGAATGGATACCTTCTTGCTATTTCATTTTGAAATGTTTTGTTCCCTGTCAAAGCTTAAATGCACTGCAAAACCAGAAGATGAAGGTCTATTTGAAAGTCATACTTTTATCATTTGAGTTGATTGATTATAAATTATCAGGTCAATTTGTTTGGAGAGTTTACAAAATATAGGTACTTTAAAACATTTATTATTTAATATTTTTTCTTATTTTACATATCAGTCCCAGTTCCCTCTCCCTCCTAACCTCTAAAGTTCCCCACCAATCCCCATCGTATACCCCATACACTTCCCAGGGAGGGTGAGACCTTCTATGAGGGATCATCAAAATCTGCCAAGTAATGTGGGTAGAGCCTAGACCCTCCCCCATGTCTCTAGGCTAAGGGAACATCTCTCCATGGGCCATGGGCAATAGGTTGCCAAAGTCCACTCCTGCACTAGGGATACATCCTGGTCCACTGCCAGAGGTCCCATAGACTGCTCAGGCCTCCTAACTGAGAACCAGGTTCAGAGGTTCTGGGTTGGTCCTGTGCTGATTTCCCATCTATCAGTCTTGGGTCCATGATCATCCATTTGATAAGGTCAGCCCTTTGGGTGGGTTTTTCCAGCCTGCTCTTGACCCCTTTGCTCATTACTTCTCCCTATCTACAACTGGATTCCAGGACTTTGGCTCTGTGTTAAGTTATGAGTGTCTGCTTCTGTTTCGATCAGCTACTGGATAAAGGCTCTAGGATGGCATATAAGTTAGTTATTAATCTCATTATCAGGGAATGGCATTTAAGGTAGCCCCTCCACTATTGCTTAGATTGTTGGTCAGAGTCATCATTGTATGTCTCTGGACATTTCTCTAGTGCCAGATTTCTCTTTAAACCCATAATGGCTCCCTCTATTATAGTATCTCTTTTCTTGCGCTCCTCTATTCTTCCCTTGACTCAATCTTCTTGAGCCCTTATTTTCTCCTCTTCCCTCCTTTTAACCCTGACTCTTTCTCCTAATTACCCCCCCCAACTACCAGTGTGATCATGAGCTCTTGTCCCTTCTCCCTTCTCCAGTGGGCCATGTATGTCTTTCTTAGGATCCCTCTTGTTTCCATGCTTCTCTGGAGTTGTGGATTGAGGTTAGTGATCATTTGCTCTATATCTAAAATCCATATATGAGTGAGCACATACCATGTTCCTCTTTTTTTGTGACTGGGTTACCTCACTCAGAATAGTTTCTTCTAGTTCTATCTATTTGCCTTTGAATTTCAAGATTCCATTATGCTTTTTCACTGAGTAGTAATCCATTGTGTAAATTTACATTTTCTTTATCCATTCTTTAGTTGAGGGGCATCAAGGTTGTTGCCAGGTTGCTACTACAAATAATGCTGCTATGAACATAGTTGAACAAATGTCTTTGTTGCAAGAATGTGCATCTTTTGGGTATATGCCTAAGAGTGGAATTGCTGGATCTTGTGGTAGACTGAATACCATTTGCCCGAGGAACCGCCATAATGATTTCCAAAGTATCTGTACTTGTTTGCACTCCCACCAGAAGTGGAGAGTTTCTTTTCCTCCACATCCTCTCCAGCATAAACTGTTTTTGGTGGTTTTGATTTTAGCCATTCTGACAGGTGTAAGATGGTATCTCAGAGTTGTTTTGATTTGCATGTCCCTGATGGCAAAGGATGTTGAATACTTTCTTAAGTGTCTTTCAGCCATTTTAGATTGCTCTATTGAGAATTCTCTATTTCGTTCAGTACCTCACTTTTTAATTAGATTATTAGTTGATTTGTTTTGTTTTTGTTTGTTTGTATTTCAAGACAGGGGTCCTTTATATTGCTTTGGAACCTTCCTGGAGCCTTGTCTCAAACTCACAGAGATCTGCCTGCCTCTGCCTCCTGAGTGCTGGGACTAAAGGCTTGTGCCACCAACACCAGGCAGGGATTACTTATGTTTTGGTGACTAGCTTTTTGGGTTCTTTGTTATTTTGGATACACACTCTGTCAGATGTGTATTTGCTGAAGATATTTTCTCATTCTTTGTGTTGCTGTTTTGTCTTGTTGACTGAGTCCTTTGCCTTACAGAAGCTTCTCAGTTTCAGGAGGTATGATTTATGAATTGTCTATCTCAGTATCTATGCTACTGGTGCTATGTTCAGGAAGCAGATTCCTGAACCAATTTGTTCAAGGGTACCTCCCACTTTCTTATCTAAAAGATTCAGTGTGGCTGGATTTATGTTGAGATCCTTGATCCATTTGGACTGAAGTTTTGTTCATGGTTATAGATATGGATTTATCTGCAGTCTTCATGCCAGCATTCAGTTGTGCCAGCACCATATGTTGAAGATGCTTTATTTTTTTTTCATTGTGTAATTTTAGCCATTTTATCAAAAAATCCAGCGTTGATAGGTGTATGGGTTAATATCAGGGTTTTCATTTTGATTCTATTGGTCTACATGTCTATTTTTGTGTCAATACCAAGCCGTTTCATTACTAGAGCTCTATAGTAGAGCTTGAAGTCAGGGATAATGATGTCTCTGGAAGTTCCTTTATTGTGCAGGGCTGTTTGGTTATTCTGGGTCTTTTGTTTTTCCATATAAAGTTGAGTATTGTATTTTCAAGCTTTGTTAAGAATTGCACTGGGATTTTGATGGGAATTGCATTGAATATGTAGATTACTTTTGGCAATATTGCCATCTCACTATGTTGATCATGCCTATCCAAGAGCATGGGAGATCTTTCCATTTTCTGGTATATTCTACTTGTTTGGCTAGCATTACCCCAACATATTTTATGTTGTTTGTGGCTATTGTAAAAGGTGTAAAGGGTGATGTTTCTCTGGGTTCTTTCTCAGCCTATTTGTCATCAGTATATATTAGGTGTGCTGATATTTTTTTTAAGTTAATCTTGCATCCTGCCACTTTGCTGATGGTGGTTTTCTACTGTAGTAGTTCCCTGGAAGAATTTTTCAATTCTCTTATGTAAACTATCATATTATCTGTAAATAGTGAAAGTTTGACTTCTTCTTTTACAAATTTGTTCATCTCCTTTTTTTTGTCTTATTGCTCTATCTAGAACTTAAAGTAAAATAATGAAGAGATATGGAGAGTGGACAGCCTTGTCTTGTTCCTGATTTTAGAGGAAGCACATAGAGTTTATCTCTATTCGTTGATGTTGGCTGTTGGTTTGTTGTACATGGCTTTTATTATGTTTAGGTATGTTCCTATTATTCCTGATCTCCCCAAGACCTTTATCACTAAGGGGTGTTGGAATTTGTCAAAGGCTTTTTCAGCATCTAGTGAGATAATCATATGATTTTTCTTCTTCAGTTTGTTTATATGGTGGATAACATTGACAGATTTTCATATGTTGAACCATCTCTGCATCCCTCAGATGAAGCCTACTTGGTCATGGTGGATGATTTCTCTGATCTGTTCTTGGATTCAATTTGCCTGTACTTTATTGAGTATTGTTGAATAAATGTTCATAAGGGATATTGGTCTGTAGTTCTCTTTCTTAGTTGTGTCTTTGTGTGGCTTGTATACCAAGGTAATTGTAGCCTTGTAAAATTAGTTTTGCAATGAACATTCTGCTTCTATTTTTGGAACATTTTAAGGAGTATTGGTATTGGTATTAGCTCTTTTTGGAATTTGTAGTAGAAATCTGCACTGAAGCCATCTGACCTTGGGGATTTTTTTTTTTTTTTTTGGAAAATTTTAGATGACTGCTTTTATGTCATTAGGGGTTATAGGTCTGTTTATATCTCTTAAATCTTCTTGATTTAATTTTGCTAAGTGATATATATCTAGAAAATTGTCTATTTCCTTTAAATTTTTGAATTTTGTGGAGTACAGCTTTTCAAAGTGTGAGCTGAGGATTCTCTGGATTTTCTCATTGTCCATTGTTTTGTCCCTCTTTTCATTTCTGATTTTGTTAATTTCCATGTTCTTTCTCTGCTTTTTGTTTAGTTTGGATATAGATTTGTCTATCTCATTGATTTTTCTCAAAGAACCAACTCTTTGTTACATTGATTCTTTGTATTGTTTTCCTAGTTTCTACTTTATTGATTTCATCCCTCAATTTTATTATTTCCTGGCATCAACTCCTCCAGGGCAAGTTTGCCTTTTTATGTTCTAGAGCTTTCAGTTGTGCTTTTAATTCTCTAATGTGACTATTCTCCAGTTTCTTTATATCAGCACTTAGAGCTATGAATTTTCCTCTTAGTACTGCTTTCAAAATGTCCCATGATTTTTGGTATATTATATTTTCACTCTCATTTAATTTGAAGAAATCTTTATTTTCTTTATTTCCTGGGTCTTTCTGTTGTTGGATATGTTCTTATACTGTCATTCCTTTCTCTTCTTCCAGTGGGTACAGGTGGGGTTTTTCTCTCTCCTGGTGAATATGAGTTTATGACTCTATCTTTTCCTTTTTCATTTCTCTTGAGGGGTGAAGGGTGCATTGACAGGACAGGAATGGCATCTGATGCTGGGTGCTTTGTTATGCCTCCAACTCTCTCTCTCTCTCTCTCTCTCTCTCTCTCTCTCTCTCTCTCTCTCTCTCTCTCTCTCTCCCCCACCAGAGGGTGGAAGTGATGGTGGATGCTTTGTTCTGCCTTCAGGTCCCTCTGGGGGATTCGGTGGCAGGATTTATTTTTTACCTGTTTAGTTGAAGAGTTTAGTTACTGCAGAAGGTCCTTACTCAACAGAATGTTAATAAAATCTATCAGGGAAATCTCAATGGGTCTTCTCAGAGAAGCTTGTCTTTTGACTTGAATGTACAGTCAGAATCTGATCTTACTGATGCTCCATTCAAAGAACGATGGCTATGCTTTGCCATTGTTTGTAAGTATCTTTGTTTAAAAATGTGTTTGTTTAGATGTGTATGTCATTTTCTCTTGTTCAGAAAAAGAAAAAAATAGTTCAGTAAAAAAATGAGGAATGCAAAAGTATTTTTATGGAAAATAATATAATACAATTACATACAAGATTAAAACTGGAAGATACATAAGACATATTTTAAAAATTAAAAATGTATAACCTCATGTATATGTGCACACACACATAATTATATTTATTTAGGCATGATAGAATGAGCACATGAAAAAACTTTGTGATGGTTTGAATAGGCATGGCTTTCACAGACTCCTGTGAGAATGCCTGGCCCATAGGGAGTGGACTTGTTGGAGTAGGTGTGGTCATGTTTGAGGAAGTGTGTCACTGTGAAGGCAGGCTTTGAGGTCATATTCTCAAGCCATACCCAGTGTGACAGTTCACTTTCTGCTGCTTGAGAATCAGGTTATAGAACTTTCAGTGTCCTTCTCCAGCAATGTATCTGCCTGCATTCTACCTGCCATGATGATAATGGACTAAATCTCTGAACTTTAAGCTATCCCCAATTAAATATTTTTCTTTGTAAGAGTTGCCATGGTCATATTTCTTCATAGCAATGAAAACCTGAACTAAAAGACCCTTGGAATAATTTTACTCATTGTTGACTTTGAGTTGTTTCAGCAGTGAGATCCACCTTTGCCGATGAGGAATTTAAAAATGGATCAAAGAAGGCAGATATTGGGTAGAAAGTTTAGAATTATAAATGTTACTAAATAGAAGAAATCTCTCTAACTAAGACTCTAGGAATCTATCTCTTGAAAGATAAAAGAACAGATGATCTGATGACCTCAAGAATAAAGCAATGTTTTAAAAAAGTGAAGGGCAAATATTTCACTGGATTGTATTGTACTTGAATAATAATGTCTTCTATAGACTCAAATTTGAATGTTTAGTTGTCAGGGAGTGGCACTACTTGAGAATGATGGCATTGTTGTAAGAAGTGTGTAACTGGGGATGGTTTTCAAAACCTCAAAGCCAGGTCCTATGGTCCAGTCTTCCTGATGCTTGAAGAACCAGATGTAGTACAATCAGCCACTTCTCCAGTACAATGTTGGTTTACAAGTTCACCTGACTTCCTTACTATAGCTATAGATAACACTCTCTAAGTTTCTAAGAGCCAGAAAAAGAACTGACCAATTCTTTATCTTTTCTTTCCTTTAAAACTTAGTATTCTCTCATTTTCTTCTGTCATTTTTTCTATTCTTTTTCTTCATTTAATCTTTTTCTAAATTAAATGTAAATTCATAATGTCCTTTCTTCCCTTTCCTCTCTCCAATTTCCCTGATGTGCTCAAGTTCCAGTGTATTTTTTGCCATATTTTATAGTTATTTATAATAACTTATGTTATATGTTTTAATTTGTATATGTTGAATTATCTATGCTTTTCTAGAATGAATTCCATTTGATCATGTGGGATGATGTCCTTGAGTTCAATTTGCAAGTATCTTATTGAGTAGATTTGCATCTATGTTCATAGAGGACTTTGGCCCTTAATACAATCTTTATGCGGTTTGGATATGAGAGCAACTGTGACCTAATAAAAATTTTGGGTAATGTCCCTTATGTAACAAGATATTCATTTTGTCCAAACCTGTGGCACTGACCACGCCCATTGGGGGATGGGGACAGAAATGGATGTGACCTGGGGGAACGAGGTCTGGGGAAAGGGCCCCTGAGTGCTCCCTGGCTTGTAGCATAGGGACAGAAGAGCATCCAGAGTATCCTTGGGACCAGGAACCTGCTGGTGTTCATCTATCTCTGTTTTAAGTGATTTCTCCATGAATGAATATCTATTTCTCCTGATCCTTATTAAACCATGCTATCCTTCTGTTTATATTTTGAGAAATAATTTGAAGATTATTGGGGTTAACTCTTCACTGAAATTCTAGTAGGGTTCTCTGCTAAAACAATCTGGACCTAGGCTTATTTTGGTGGGGAGACTTAATTATCACTTCTGTTTCACTAAGGGCTCTAGGTCTGTTTAAATGGATAATCTGATCTTGATTTAACTTTGACAAGTAATATGTATTGAGAAAAATTATCAGTTTCTTTTAGATCCAATTCTTTTAATTTTTTTCCAATTTTGTAGAGTATTATTATTTTTATTCTATTTTAATTAATTAGTTTTTAACCTTAAAATAATAACATTTATGAAGATTTTAATTTACAAATTATTTATAAACATGTTTGGACACCCCTCCCCACAAATTCTCCACAGAGAGGCCTGGAGGCAGACCAAACCAACTAGCCCTAAATTTGATTATTTCCTGGTGTCTAATCCTGGGTGAGGTTGCCTCTTTTAGTTCTAGAGCTTTCAGGTGTGTTGTTAAGTCTCTGATGTGACTATTCTCATTTCTTTATTTTTTTATTTGAAGTTGAAACAAAGTTGTTTTATATGTCAATCCCATATCCCTTACCCTCCCATCCTCCCCTATCACCAGCATCAAACCTCAGCCTATCCCATTTCTGCACCCCAGGGAGGGTATGGCCTGCCTTGGGGAGCCTTCAAAGTCAATTGTATCATTTAAGGCAGGCCTAGGCCCTCTCCCATATGTATAGGTTGAAAAAGTATCCATGTGGGGTGGGCTCCCAAATACATTCATATACTAGGGATAAATACTGATCCATTACTAGAGGCCCCATAAACTGCCCAGTTCTCCTAACTCCTTTCTTTATGTGGGCACTTAGTGCTATGAACTTTCCTCTTTGCACTGCTTTCAAAGTGTCCTATAAGTTTGGATATATCATGCCTTCATTTTCATTGAATTCCAGGAAGTTTTTAATTTCTATCTTTATTTCTTCCCTGACCCAAGAGTAATGCAGTTGAGCATTGCTCAGTTTCCATGAGTTGTATGCTTTCTGCAATTTGTGTTGTTGAATTCTAACTTTAAACCATCGTGATTCGATAAGATGCAGGAGGTTATTCCACTTTTTTGTATCTCTTGAGGTTTACTTGGTTGCCAAGCATGTGGTTGATTCTAGAGAAGGTTCCATGTGAGGGTCAGAAGAAGGCATATTTTGTGTTTGGATGGAATGTTCTATAGATGTCTGTTAAACTCAATTGGGCCATAACTTCTGTTAGTTCCTTTGTTTCTTTGTTAAGTTTCTGTCTGGTAGTTCTTTCCAGTGGTGAGAGTGGGGTGTTGAAGTCTCCCACAATACGTGTGTGGGTTTTAAATGAGATTTGAGCTATAGTAATATTTCAGTCATGGATGTGGGTGCCTTTGTATTTGGGTCATAGATGTTCAGAATTGAGACTTCATCTTAATAAATTTTTCCTGCAATGTATATAAATGATCTTCTTCATCTCTTTTGATTAATTTTAGTTTGAAATCTAATATATTAGATGTTAGAATTGCTACACAAAATTGTTTCTTAAGTCCACTTGATTGGAAAATCATTTTCCATCCCTTTACTTTGTGGTAGTGTCTGTTATGAGTACTATTTTCCCTGCTGCCATGCCAGCCCTCAAGTAACACACAGAGACCCTGTATTTGATACAATGCTCTTGGCCAGTTACTATCATTTCTTATTGGCTAGCTCTGTCTTAAATATTAATCCATTTATATTAATCTAAATATTTCCACGTGGTCTCTTCTTACTGGCCAGAGCAGCTACTGTTCTGCCTCTCTGGTCTCTCCATGTTGACTCCTCCAAACTACTTCCTCTTTTCCTCATAACCTCCTAGCCCCGCCTATCTTGCTTTGCTATAAGCCAACAGTGCTTTATTCAGTAACCAGTATGAGAAACATATTTACAGAATAACATCTCCCATAAAGTGTCTGTCTTTGAAGTTGAGGTATGTTTCTTGAATGCAGCAGAGGGATGGATTCTGTCTTTGTATCCATTCTGTCAGCCTGTGTCTTTTAATAGGTAAATTAAGACCATTGATATTTAAGGATATTAATGATCATTGATTGTTGATTCTTTTTTGTTTTGAATTTGGTTTTGGTGGTGGAATTGTGTGTGGATTTTCCTTTTGTGTATGTGTGTATGGGGGGCTTTGGTAATGTGGGATTATCTATTGCCTATGTTTTGTGAGTGTAGCTAACTTCCTTGAGTTGGAGTTTTCCAGTACTTTCTGTAGGGCTAGATTTGTGGATATGTATTTTTAAATTTGGTTTTGTCATGCAATATCTTGTTTTTCCATCTATAGTGACTGAAAGCTTTACTGGGTATAGTAGTCTGGGCTGGCATCCATGGTTCCTTAGTGTTTGTAGAACATCTACTCAGGACCTTCTGAATTTCAGTTTTCATTGAGAAGTCAAGTGTAATTCTGACAGGTCTGCCTTTACATGTTACTTTGACACTTCCTTTGCTGCCTTTAATATTCTTTCTGTATTCTGTATGTCTGATGTTTTGATTATTATGTGGTGAGGGTACTTTTTTGTTTGTTCCAGTCTATTTGGTGTTCTGTAAGTTTCTTGCATTTTCTCAGTCACATCCTTCTTTAGGTTGGAGAAGTTTTCTTCTATGATTTTCTTGGTTACCTTTTCTGCTCCTTTTAGCTGGCCTTCTTTGCCTTCTTTTATACCTATTATTCTTAAGTTTGGTATTTTTCATGGTGTCCAATATTTCCTCGATATTTTGCATTAAAGATTTGTTGGACTTAACATTTTCTTTGATCAAGAATCTATTTCCTCTACTATATCTGCAGCTCCTGAGATTCTCTCTTCCATCTCTTGTATTCTGTCAGTTAAGCTTGCTTCTGTAATTCCTGATCATTTATCAGATTTTCTATTTCCAGCATTTTCTCAGTTTGGGCTTTCTTTATTGCCTCTAATTTCAGTTTTCAGGTCTTGAACTGTTTGAATTGTTTTCTTCATCGGTTTGATTGTTTTTTCCTTGGCCTTCTTTAAGAAATTTGATTTCTTGCATTTTTTTTGGTTTGTCTCTTCCTCTAGTTCTTTCATTTTTTGTTTATTTTTTCTTCCTTTTCATTAAGGGTTTTTCTCATATCCCATTTGAGGGCATCTGTCATCTTCATAAAATTATTTTTAAGTTCATTCTCTACTGCTTCATCTGAATTGGGAAATCCAGGTCTTGCTGGTGTAGAATCCCTAGACTCTAGAGGTGTCATATTTATTTCTGTTGTTGAATGTGTTCATATACTGTCGTCTTCCCATTTCTTCTTCTAGTGGGTACAGGTGGGGTCTTTTCCTCTCCTGGTGGGTACAGGTCCAAGGCTCCCTCCTGTTGGGTGCAGGTATGTCCAGGACTCCAATGGCGG
The DNA here is from genome assembly GCA_030556225.1 of Cricetiscus sungorus. NCBI lineage: Eukaryota > Metazoa > Chordata > Mammalia > Rodentia > Cricetidae > Cricetiscus > Cricetiscus sungorus. The sequence goes on along the minus strand of JANBXA010000372.1, from coordinate 47,912,494 downwards.
CAGATGCTAGATAGTTTGATCGACTTCTAGATCTCTCTGGGGGATTAGTGGTGGGTCTGGTGACTGTGTCGGGGGACACCAATAGGGAAATGTGAGCATAAGAAGGTCTTTCACTCACCTCTTTGGTGGGTGTGAATCCAAGAGTGAATGGAATGGTGCTAGATGTTGTATGCTTTGGTCTGCCTCCATGTCTCTCTGGGGGATTCATTGGTGGGACAGGTCTGGTGAGTAATTTAAACAGACTTATCCCCAACAGTGAATAGAGGCAATCATTAAAAGTGCCCCATATGAGGGGAGATAGGGAAAGAGGGAGGGAGGGTGGCAGAGAGAACTGGGGTTGATATGTAAAATAGAAAATAAAGTAAATGAATGAATGAATGAATAAATAAATAATGCCCCGTACCAAAAGAAGCCCAGGGACAGGCAATTTTAGCAGAATTATAACAGACTTTCAAAGTGTTATAGATATTACTCCTCTTATTGCCCCACAAAGTTGAAACAGAAGAACCACTGCCCAATTTATTCTATGAGGTAACAGTTACTCTGATATTCAAACCTTACAAAGAACCAACAAAGAAAAAATTACAGACCAACTTCCTTAATGAAAGTAAATACAACATCCTTAATAAAATACTTGCAAACACAATACAAGAAGGGCATTTGAGGGGCAGTGTGGAAACCTAGTTTTGTGGAAAGCAACAATAAAATGACTCCTAATGATACTTTACTGTACTCATAGATTGGTTCCTGATTCAGCTATCATCAGAGATGTTTCCTCCTGCACAGATGGAAACAAATGCAAAGACAAATGCCAGACTTTATGCACTGAACCATCCATCTCTAAAGGCGGTCTCTATCAAATACCACTCCTCAGTGGTTCCAGAACCCAGTGGAAGATGAAGAAGGAATAAAGAGACAAAGGGAATGTAGGACACCAGGAGATCAAGGCCTGTTAAATCTACCAAGCAACGCTCATATGAACTCATAGAAACCAAAGCAACAATCACAGGCCTCTATAGGTCTGTACCAGGTCCTTTGCATATTTATGATATCTTCCAGATTAGCACTTTTATGGGATTCCTGAATATGTGAATGAGTTGGTTTCTGATTCTTGGGCCTGCTATGGGACTATTTTATTTTTATATTGGCTTGTCTTCTCCAACTTTGATATGAACTTTTTGTTTTATCTTATCATTTATTTTATAATGTTTTATTGCTATCTCTTAGAAGCTTGTTCTTTTCTAAGGAAAGACCAAAAGAGAGTAAATATATATGGGTGAGGAAGTGTGGAGGGACTAGAGGAGAAGAAGGAGAAAAACTTATGTTCACATTTTATTGTATGAGAAAAGAATATATGTTTAATAACAGAGAATATAATACAAAATGCAATTTCCAAAAGACTCTGCAGTGAAATACATTCAATATTTTCACAAATAAATGGGAAATTAGTACAGCAGTATATTAAATGGTTTTATTGAATGGTTGGATGAGGTATGAATATGGGGAAGTCATTTTAAATATTTATTTTTATTCTGTCCAGTAAGATTTATACACACAACACACACACACACACACACAGAGTATATAAAATATATATTTTTGAAATGGAAAGTGGAAAGTACATATCCCTTTTCTGTACAGCTCCAATGTAAAACAGCCAGTGGAACATTTTCTGTTCAAGTATAACTTGCTATCTGGTCCTTCCACTATTACTTACCTCAGCAGCTGGTAAGCACCATTTTGCCTTCAATTTCTTTGACATCAACTTTGAAATGTTTTACATGTGAGTATAATTATGTGAAACTTGTTTCCCCATGGCTTGAATATACTACACATGGTCTCATGTTTTTAGATACTTCAGCACAAATGAGAGGTTGTCATTACTTTTAGGATTTATTTCATTTTGCATATGATCACATTTTATATATCCATCCATTAGTTTATGGATATTTGGGCTGTATCTGTTTCTTGGTTATTGTAAACAGAAATTCAATAACGTGTGTGTAGATACTTATTTGATAACTATATAGATATCAATAGATACCTATACCTACTTGATTACACACACACACAAAGAGAGAGAGAGAGAGAGAGAGAGAGAGAGAGAGAGAGAGAGAGAGAGAGAGAGAGAGAGAGAGAGAGAGAGAGAGAGAGAGAGAGATTCATACCAGATAATAGAGTTTCTGAATCATTTGGTCATGTTGTTTAAAAATTATTGGGCTATCGCTATGTTTTCCTGTTAACAGTAAGTAGTGTTCCATTTTCTTTACTTCTGTGTTCCTGAAACCAAGCTATATTTATTACCACAATAGTATTTTGCTTTTTTGTTCTCATCTACATTCTCTTATTGATGTCTCTAAAAATCAATTTCCAAATAGATCATGTAAAATCAGATTGTATCTTAAGGTTTCTTTGGGAGAGCTTGAGCTAATAAAATAAACAGAGCTACAGCTTCTGTGTATCTAACCATTAGATGTGGCATTTGCCAAAATAAAAAAAAAAAACATAGTGAATTTTTTTGAAGCACATGAAAAACAGAAGGTATGTCATCATGTTATTTCTTATGTCAACATTACCATGATTGTGGGTATAAAGTATTTCTTAATGAATGCCTTTTATAATATCTTACATTGTGATATATTTCTGTTTCCTACAGTTGTAAAATCTGTTAGTAAATCTGCCAAAGTAACATACGTTTTTATTCAGTGAGGTAGATTTAATGTTGTACCTGTCTTGTGTTCATGTTAATTAAAGATGTCCAATAAGCAGAAAAATACAGATTTCTTTATTCATAAGCAGACTCTTAAGGGGCATCTAGTCAGAAATTCTGATATAACATCTCTGCTTGCTCAGCTTTTTTATGGCTTTTTTCATATCTTTGTTTCTTAATGTATAAATGACAGGATTCAGGGCAGGGGTGACAGCAAAATCAACAATAAACAGGTATTTGTCAATTGATGATGTGGGGAAAGGCCACACATAGAGAAACATGCATGGAGTGAAAAAAAGAACAACCACAGTGATGTGTGCTGACAGAGTGACCAGTGCCTTCGATAAGTCCCCTGAAGACCTTTTCCACACTGTCACCAAAATGAAGACATAGGAGAGGAGAAGAAGGAAGAATGTCCCCATGCTCATGAAGCCACTGTTGGCAGCAACGACAAGTTCAAACTTGTCTCTGTCAGTGCATGTGAGTTGTATGATCCGCGGGAAGTCACAATAAAAGCTGTCTACTTTGTTAGGACCACAAAATGGCAGGTTAATAATAAAAGAGACCTGGGACAGGGCATGGATCACACCAGTGACCCAGCCAGCGATTACAAATGAAATGCATATTTTAGGGCTCATGATGCTTAAGTAGTGCAGAGGCTTACAGATGGCTGTGTACCTGTCAAATGCCATTGCTATGAGCAGTACCATCTCCACTCCCCCTATAATGTGGATGGAACACATTTGAATCATGCAACTGTAGAAAGAAATGACTTTGCGTTCTTTCAGAAGGTCTGAGATCATCTTGGGAACAGTGGTAGAGGAAAGTCCAACATCAATAAGGGACAGATTGGTTAGAAAAAAGTACATAGGAGACTGCAAATGGGAATCAATAATTACTAAAAGGACAACAAAAATATTTCCCAAGATGATGCTTAAATAGAGCAAAGAAAAAATGGATATGAGAAAAATTGTAGTTTTCCAGGAACTGGAGAGTCCCAGCATTACAAACTCAGAAACCACAGTGTTGTTTGTTTGATCCATTGACTGAAACAGAGAAAAGGATTTCAAGGCACCTGTTGATAGAAAAATGACTAAGTTATCATCGGTGATAGTAATGTGTCTGCCCATTGATTATAATTCCTGTTCTTTTGACTATATTTATTAGAATTGGAAACAGATTAATATCATTCAGGAAGAGAAATATAATGATCAGGAAGACACATAAAGAGATTGGAAGATCACATACAAAAGATTAAACTAGCAGTATAATGCAGCTTATTTCTTTAGTTTCAGTGGGCATGATGCAAGAATGGAGAATCATAGGCTACTGGGGTAAGACTTGACCTCCTTTAATTATGGAAAATTATTAAACACTAGAAAGTTGCTAACATATTAAATGGATGAACATGGACTACTTTCCTTTATTTTGAGAATCTAGTATTGTTTGCTTTGTTTTGTTTTGCTTTGACTCTCAACATTGTCTTTATGTTTCCCATGTCTCTTCCCCTATGTGTCTTCCCACTCAGGTGACAATATTTTTTTTTCTTTTCACATTAATGTTTTAGCAATGGCTTGCATATTATTCCTAGCTGCATTTCTGACTCTGTTGTGAACTTTAATGTTTTCTTGACTAACTGAGCATTTTGTTTGCTGTACCTGTCAAATGTTTTGGTTTTGTTTGCACAAGTTTCTATGGAGGACAGATAGACAGAATGAGGTCATTCAGAACATTTAAATAATTACTCAGAAAAATATAGGCTTGAAGTGATTTAGACATACATTATTTCCTTTAATAATAGAATATGCACATGGATGTAAAATATGATATTTAATGGTAATATTTATGCAAAGGTTGTATTAAATGTTTGTTCTGGAAAAGGCTCTATGCTTAACACAGTATCTCACTTAAACTTCACACAATTCCAAGTTCTGTTTTATCAGATTCATTTTATACACAGAGACACTGACTTTTAGTGGGATGAAGTACCAGAGTTTGGACTTGCATCCATAACTAAAGGGTATGGTAATCAGTGTTCCTAATTATCACTCTGTGTTTTTCAAGAGCAGACCCTTTAATTATATGCTGGGTTCTTCTTCTGGTATATATCTAATTGACTAAGTTTTATTCAATTTTTATTCTCCTTAAGCTACTGACATAATGACTCTTTAATATTATTACTTTTGTTCTGTTCAGTATTTTTATTTTAAATCTAGATGCTGGGTGTGATAACACTTGGGAGTAGGCAAGAGCAGAGGTTCAAAAATAAAGTTCACTTAGGGAGAGACAGTGAGCTATAGGCCACCATAGATATAAAAGACCTGGTGTCAACATTCAAAGCAAGTAAACAAACGAAAAATCATTTTGAAATTCTTTGCTCTAGCTGGTCTGTTCTCTCCAACTTCTTCTTTATGGGGCCATCATCAATTTTATTCATTTTACCATGATATGTTCCTTTCTTCAGTGAGTTTTAGGGAACATATCTATAATTCTGACTATTCTATGAAATAATAATATAAATCATAACTTCTTTACATTTCTATATTTGATTTTTTGACAACTGTTTGTTATGTGCCTCTTCATTTGTCATTATCAGACATTTTATTTCCTCAGAATATGAGAAGTATGTTAACTTTAAATGAAACAAACTTTCCTTCACACCAGAAACAGAACTTTATTCTAAATTAATTGCTATGCCTTTCCTATACTTACTTCCAATTAATTTTTAAATCAACTCTTTCCTCTAGATTCCCATTGCCAATTTTTGCTTCTGGATCACAAGTTTCTTTATCTTGATTAGAAGGAATGATATAGCTGTCTCCTTTCTTCCTTATGGTTAAGTCATTCTACAGCATGTATTTTCTAAAAATCAAGCTGTCAATGGAATTTCTCAACTGAATTATTGGGTGTATTTATTAAGAAACTTTTTGAAGTTTTCAGCATAGAAAACTTTGTATAAAACTTGGGTTAAATTTCATAACATTTCAGAGTATTTTTGTACAATGATTATAAGAAATGAATATACCATATGAGTTACTAATTTTTCAAAATGATTAATAGATTTATAATAACTATGTAAAGAAGCATTTAGAAATAATTTATTCAACATTATTTCAGTGAATTTTAAAATTTTTAACTTTTGTTATAAGTGAAATATTAAAACTAAAAAGTAAAGAAAACCTGTTAAAGCTATAGGTTAACAGTACATTATGAAATAGATGAAAATCTTATTCAGAGAATGTTATGTTAAAGTCAAGACCAAAATTTCAGTATTCAACTTCAAAATTACACAACTGCCTCAAAAATTAAGACAAAGAATGAATGTTATGTGCAAAAGAATTTAAGCAACTATAAGAAGTCAGTATTAGTCTCTTTATATAGAAAAGTGTCATAAAAAGCATAGTCTATGCATTGTATTAAAATATTTTTCTTACGTATTTGAAACTCTGTATAAAGTCAGAGCTTAAACTATAATAACAAAATAAAACAAGTTCAGACTTGTGAGACTATTATTTCCTAAAGAACTAGTCCATGGAGTAACTGTAAAATTTTTGAGTTGTGTGTACAAATGATGAACTAACACAACATGGATAGTATGCTATTTGAAGAAATAACTAATGAGTGGTAGGACAGAAAAGAGAATACTATTATTCAATAGTTTAGAATGTGTCACAAACTTTAAGCAATGATGATTTTATAAAAAAATATAAAGAAATGGCTGCAAATTAGATACTTTTCAAAATACATTTCAAATCATGTACAAGTCTGTAAACAAAATTTGTGAAATGTATCTTTGCTTGCTAAGTTACCTTGACACCTCCTGAAATTGGAATTAAATAACTATTTCAGTTTACTCTTCACAGTGTGCATTGTTCTATCTTTTAGCAAATTTTTCCAATTAAAAAAATGTATCTAATTTGTGTATAGAATATATTATGGAATTGCCAGTAACTAATGTAGTATAATAATATAGCATGATTACTAAAGAAGATTTATTCATCACAAAAATTGGATATATATATATACATGTGTATATGTATATAGATATATATAATTGCTTTTTAGATTGGAAAGAATAATGGAATTGTTATGAGATATTCAAGATACAGATTTTTTTTTATTTTTATGATCTTATTCATTAGAGACAAGAAAGAGAGTCAAAATACTACACATATCGCTTAAAATAGTACTGCATTGAAGATTTCCTTTCAATTCAGTTTCAAACTCAGTTTCAACAGCTACTAGATGAGGGCTCTATGATGGCATATAAATTAGTTATCATTTATCTATATCATTTACCAGAGATATCTTCCCTGGTATCTCATTACCAGGGAAGGACATTTAAGGTAGCCTTTCCATTGTTGCTCAGATTGTTAGTTGGGGTCATTCTTGTAGGTCTCTGGACATTTCTCTGGAGTCATTTTTCTCTTCAAACCTATAATTGCTTCTTTTATTATGGTATCTCTTGTTTTGCTTTTGTCTATTCATCCCCTGGCTCAATCTTGCTGGTCCCACATGTTCTTTTATCCTCCCCTTCACTTTCTCCTAACTCATTCAGTTTCAAGTGAACATGAGAGAGGTCAGCTATTTTGAAACACAAAGACAAAAAAGGTAGATTATTACAAAAATACACAAAGAATAAATTGAGAGTGATACAACCTGACACTAGAAGATTAGTGAAACGTACTTCACCTACCCAAGCAGGCATAGATTTTGCCCTCAGCATCTTCAAGGGATGAGAAAACAGGGAGTGTTACACGTTTTCTAATTCACCACTCATCATTACAACTCAAGACACACATGTACTTTTCAACCAAATAATACTTCTGGGAATAATGTTCAATATCTGCATCATTATTACTTTTCCATAGAAATTATGCCTTCTATAAATATTGTTTTCCCCAAGTGTCAGCTATTAATAGATGCACAGGAAATTATTGGCAAACTGACTGTTCTATTTGATGAGGAGTCACTGTGTGGCTGTAAAATTTTCTTAACTTTTGGATATGACATACAATAAATTATTAAAATCATTGACGACACCTGTTTGTTATCTATCAAACTATGTTAACACCAATTTTTAAGCAATACATAAAATAAAAGGAAAGTAATATAATGTACTCCTAAATATTTATCTAATAATTATCCATAAGTGAAATGTCATAGTCTTCCATAACTTTTCTTGGGTTCTTGATCATTTGCTTTGACTCCCATAATAGTAAAAGGTATTACTTGTCATCCCTTTTAAGCAATACATAGAAATAAAAGGAAAGTAATATAATGTACTCCTAAATATTTATCTAATAATTATCCATAAGTGAAATGTCATAGTCTTCCATAACTTTTCTCGGGTTCTTGATCATTTGCTTTGACTCCCATAATAGTAAAAGGTATTACTTGTCATCCCTTTTTGAAGACATGATCCATTCCAGTATGATGATAGAATAGAAACTCTTTAAAATGAATCTGCTTTCTTAAAAAAAAATTGGTAGTCAGTGCATCAGATCCTTTTGGTTCTTTTGGTGTAAGTTTGAAATTATCAGATTACAAAATGTAAGACATATAAAGTATTTGAGTTTAATATATTGCTGCATATGCAGTTGGCTGACAGAAGAGTAAAGTTCAAGATAAGGAAAGATTGAAAATGTGAACAAAAAATAGAATAATTTTGTTATTTGTTATTTGGTGAAACTGTGGTCATAAGTGTACAACTTGAACATAAACTTAAACACATAATAGAAAAATAATCGAGGAATAAAGAATTAAAGTCAATTTTTTAGTGTCAATGTTTATGCATTCTTAGATCTTTTACATATATACATATGTATTTATTTTTTCTCTTATTTTATATACCGATCCCAGTTCCCTCTCCCTCCCATGGCCTCTATCCATTGCCATCCCACCACCCCAACTCCACAGGGAGAGTGATGCCTTACAGATGGATCATCAAAATCTGTGAAGTCATTTGGAATAGGGACTAGGCCTTCCCTCTTGCCTATAGCCTAAGGGAGTATCCCTCCATGAAAATAAGCCCCTAAAGTTTTTTCATCCTGGTTCCACTGTCAGAGGTCCCTTAGACTGCCCAGGCTTTCTAACTGAGACCCTAATTCAGGGGGTCTGAGTCAGTCCAATGCTGGTTTCCTTTACCAGCTATCAGTCTGGGGTCCATGAGCTCCCCCTTGCTCAGGTCACTTGTCTCTGTGGGTTTCTGTAGCCTGGTCTTAACCCCATTTTCTTATCACTCTTCCCTTTCTGCAACTGGATTCCAGGAGTTTTAAGCTCAGTGTTTAGCTGTGGGTGTCTGCTTCTGTTTCCATCAGCTACTAGATGAAGGCTCTATGATGGCATATAAATTAGTTATCAATCTCATTATCAGGGAAAGGCATTTAAGGTAGCCTTTCCACTGTTGCTCATATTGTTAGTTGGGATCACTCTTGTAGGTCTTTGAACATTTCTCTAGAGTCAGTTTTCTCATCAAACCTATAATGCCTCCATCTATTATGATATATCTCTTTTTTCTCTCTTGTCTATTTGTCCCTCAACTCAATGTTCCTAGTCTCACATATTCTCTTCTTCTTCCCTTCTGTTTCTCCTAACTCTCTCTCCACTCACTGCCCCCCCCATCCCAATATGCTCAGGAGACCTTGCTCCTTTCCCCTTCTGTGAGGGACCTTGTATGAATCTCTTAGGTTCTTCCTTGTATCCTAGTTTCTTTGGCAGTGTGAATTATAGGCTGGTGGTCCTTTGTTCTATGTCTAAAATCCATATATGAATGAGGCCACACTACTTTTGTTTTTTGTTTTGTTTTTTGTGGCTGGGTTACTTCACTCAGGATAGTTTCTTCAAAATCCATCCATTTGCCTATGAATTTCAAGATCTGTTGTATTTTTCCACTGAGTAGTATTCCATTGTGTAAATGCCCCACATCTTCTTTATCCATTCCTCAGCAGCAAATAATGCTGCTATGAACATTGTTGAAAGATGTCTTTGCTACATTGATGTGAATCATTTGGATATATACCTAAGAGTGGAATTGCCTGGTCCTTACATAGACTGAATCCCATTTTCCTAAGGAAATGCCATATTGATCTCCAAAATGGCTGTACAAGTTTTCACTCCCATCAGCAGTGGAGGAGTGTTCCCCTTTCTGCACATCCTCTCCGGCATAAGTTGTCATTGGTGTTTCTAATTTTAGCCATTCTTATAGTAGTAAGATGGTAACTTAGAGATTTGATTTGCATTTCTCTGAAGGCTAAGGATGTTGAACACTTTCTTAAGTGTCTTTCAGCCATTTCGGATTCCTCCATTGAGAACTTTCTCTTCAGTTCTGTACCCCACTTTTTATAGGGTTATTTGGTGTTTGGGTGACTAGTTTCTTGAGTTCTTTGTATATTTTGGAGATCAGCCTTCTGTCAGATTTGGGGTTGGTGAACATATTTTCCCAGTCTGTGGGCTGTCGTTTGGTCTTGTCAACTTGTGCCCTTTGCCTTACAGAAGCTTCTCAGTTTGAGGAGGTCCCCTTTATTAATTATCTATCTCAGTGTGGTTTCTCTTCAGATTATATAAATCTTTCACCATTTATAGTGTCAATTTTTTAACCTATATGTTTTCATAGTAAAACAAGACACAAGAATAGATGAGACTCTGCTATTACTAGAAGATTCATCCTCACAGACTACTTTGTGATCCCGTGGCACCAACAAAATTTTACCAAAATGGTTTCCCAAATGTGAGCTAAAAGAGGATGAAACTAATGAACATACAAAAGTACTGGCAGAGAAAAATCCATGAGGCCTCAAAGCCTAAAAAGAACTGTAGGCAACTAAGGAGAGCTGATGGTAGGAGAGACATTCTTCCCCAGGGAAGAACAAATGGTTAACTCTGAAAACACACATTCAAGTAACATTGTATGGACTGAACAGCACATATATATATGCGATAACAATTAATTAAAAAATGAGGTCATGAATTTGAAGGAAAGTGCATTTATAGGGAGGTCAAGGAAGAATCGAAGAATGATTTAATTATATCATAATATCAAAAATGGCAAGTAATGGTATTAGCTCTTTGAAATTCTGGTAGAATTCTGCACTGAAACCATCTGGACTTTTTTTTTTTTTGTATTGGGACTGCTTCCCAATGCGGAAAAATGGACTGCTTCCATTTCCTTAGGATTTATAGGTCTATTTAAATTGTTTATCTGGTCTTCATTTAATTTTGGTATGTGGTACCTATCCAGAAAATTGTTCATTTCTTTTAATTTTTCCAATATTGTGGGTGTGTATGTTTATGAGGTATGACCTGATGCCTGATGGTTCTCTGGATTCCCTAAATATGTGTTATTATGTTTCCCTTTTTGTTTCTGATTTTATTAACTTGAATATTCTCTCTTTACCTTTTGGTTAGATTGGGTAAGGGATTGTCTTACCTTGTTGATTTTCTTAAAGAACCAACTCTTTGTTTCATTGATTCTTCATATCGTTCTGTTTCTATTGTATTGATTTCTACCCTCAATTTGATTATTTCTTGGTAACTACTCCTTTTGGGTGAGTTTGCTTCTTTTTGTTCTAGGGCTTTCATGTGTTCTGTCTAATTTTCTCCTGCAATATTTCTCCTACTTCTCTATGTAGGCATTTAGTGCTATGTACTTTCCTCTTATTACTGTTGTCGTTTGGTCCCATAAGTTTGGGGTATGCTGTATGTTCATTTTCACTGAAATATAGGAAAATTTTAATTTTTTTCTTTTTTCTTCCTTGACTCGGGGGTGATTCCGTTGAGCATTATTCAGTTTCCATAAGTTTGTAGGCTTTCTGGAATTTGTGTTGTTGTTGAATTCTAACTCTGTGTTGACCTGATAATTTTAGATAAGTTTCCAGGAGGTGGTGCGAAGAAAGTATATTCTTTTATGTTTGGGTGGAATGTTCTTTAAATACATTGTTAGGCCCATTTGAGTCATAACTGCTTTTAGTTCCCTTATCTCCCTATTAATATTTTGTCTGAAAGACCTGTTCATTGGTGATAGTGGGGTGTTGAAACATCCCACTATTAATGTGTAGTGTTTGTTGTATGTTTTAAGCTTTAGTAATACTTCTTTTACAAATATTGGTGCTCCTGTGTGCAAGGCATAAATGTTCATGATTGAGACTTCATCTAGATAGATTTTTTTCCTATAATGACTATGAAATGGTCTTCTTCATCTCTTTTGATTTCCTTTACTTTGAAGCCTAATTTGTTAGCTATTAGTATAGCTACATCAGCTTGCTTCTTCAGTACTTTTTTGGAAAGAGTTTTCTCTACCATTTACTCTGATGAAGTGTTTGTCTTTGAGCCTTCATCCAGTTATTGATACAACCAGGTGCAGAGATCCACAGCAAAGCACCAGGTTGAACTCCTTGAATCCAGTCAAAGAGAGGGAGGAAAAAACATGAGAGCAAGGGAGGTCAAAATCATGATAGAGAAATCTACAGAGACAGCTGAACTGAGCACATGGGAACTCATGAACTCTAGACTGATAGCTTTGGAGTTTCCATCAGACTGAACAGAGGTCCTCCATATGTGGGAAGTACTTGTGAAACATGGGCTATCTGAGGGGTCCCTGGCAGTAAGACCAGAATCTATCTGTGGTGCATGACCTAGCTTGTTGGAGTCCACACCCTATGAGGGGAAGCCATGTTCAGCCTTAACACAAGGGGGAAGGGCTTGATGCTCCATGGGAACTATTACCTGTTTGGAGGAGTACAGGAGTGGGTTTGGGGTTGAGGCAAGGGGGGTGGGAGGAGATGCTGGAGGGAAAAATTTTGTTGGAATGTGAAATGAAATTTAAAAAATAGTAACAATGAAGCTGGGTAGTAGTAGCACATAACTTTAATACCAGCACTGAGGAAACAAAGGAATCCAAATCTCTGTGAGTCTGATGCCAGCCTGGTTACAGACTCAGTTTCAGGACAGTGATGGTTACACAGAAAAATATTATTTCAATAATATTCTGCCTTGGTATGTGTGCATCTCTATCTGATGCCTTTGAATGTCAGATTCCAGCAACTGGCTCTTGAGCACAAGCACTTGTCCTAGTAACCCTCTGGGGACTCTTTGGCCTTTGCATTCAGAGTAAAGGTCACTTCATTAGCATTCATTTGAGTCTTTAAGGTTCTTGAGAGAGACCCTGCCCCCTACTTATATGATTCCAACTTGCTGATGGGCAATGATGGGATTATTTTTTCAGGCTCTGTGATTGTGTAAGCTAATTCATCTAATAAACTCTTCATATATATGCAGAAAAAAGAAAAATGTTCTTGAAATATTCAAGAATGTTTCAAGAAAAAACAAAAGAAAAAAGAAGTAGATGTAATGTGAATATATAATTATCTCAAAATATTTAAGCAAAAACAGTAGAAATAATTTAGAAATGTCAACCTTTGTATGAATACACTATAGTGTATTAATTTATCCATTTTTCAAAGAAAAAGGACCTATATTCCCATATTTGTGTCAAGAGCTTTATATATTTTTCTTCTTTATAAAAATACTATTTCACTCCTCTACTGCTGGTGGGAGTGCAAACTTGTACAGCCATTTTGGAGATCAGTAAGGCAGTTTCTCAAGAAAATGGAAATCAGTCTACCTTAGGAAAATGGTATTCAGTCTACCTTAGGACCAGGCAATTCCACTCTTAGGTATATAGCCAAATGATCCACATCCATGCAACAAAGACATCTGTTCAACTATGTTCATAGCAGCATTATTTATAATATCCCGAACCTGGAAGCAACTAAAATGCCCCTGAACTGAAGAATGGATAAATAAATTGTGGTAATTTACACAATGGAGTACTACTCAAAGGAATAAAAAACAATGGACTCTTGAAATTTGACAGCAAATGGATGAAACTTGAAGAAACCATTCTGAGTGATGTAACCCAGTCACAAAAAGACAAAAGTAGCGTATACCCACTCATATACGGATTTTTAAGACATAGAGCAAAGGATTACTAGCCTATAATCCCCACCACCAGAGAAGATAAGAAACAAAGAGGATTCTAAGAGAGACAACATACGTGGTCCCACAGAGAAGGGAAAAAGATTTCCTGAGAAAATTGGGAACATGGGAGTGGGGGAAGAGAGAATTACGAGAAAGAGTAGGGGAGAAGAGTTTTGAGGAGGACATGAGGGAACAGGAATATAGAGTTGGAGACAACCATAGATAAACACTGAGCTGAACTTTTGGAATCCAACAACAGAGAGGCAGGAGTAATGAGCAAAGAGGTCAAGACCAGGCTGTAGAAACCCACATAAACAGCTGACCTGAACAAAGGGGAGCTCAGGGACTCTAGTCTGATAGATGGAAAATCAGCTTCGGTCTAACCCAGACCCCCTGAATCTGGGTATCAGTTAGGAGGCCTGGGCAATCTATGGGGCCTCTTGTAGTGCATCAGTATTTATCCCTACTATACAAATGGATTTTGGAAGCCCATTCCACATAGAAGGATACTCTCTCAGGCTTGACACATGAAGGAGGACCTAGGCCCTGCTCTGAATGATATGATAGACTTTGAAAATCCTCTATGGAAGGCCTCACCTTTTCTGGGAAGAAGAGAAGGGCTGGGATAGGGTGTTTGGGGCTGGGAGGGAAAGGGGGAAAGGAGAGGGAACTGTGATTGACATGTAAAACAAGCTTGTTACAAATTTAAATTAAAAAGGGGGAAGGGAAGAGAAATGATCTAGACCTCAAGCTGTTGTAAACATGAAACATAGTTTATCCAGCAAAAGACCCACTACATCAACTGGAATATAATATGAATTATTATGAATACCATATTATCAAGAGCATGCAATGTTTACCTAAATGGCCTTGTTAATTATATTATAAGTAATTTGATCTTTTAGTTAAGAAAATATACAGGAAAATTCTAAATTCATGTGAAGAATTAAGACTTGAAAACTGAAAGAAATCATATCAATATGAGACAACTATCTTTATGATTAGATTTGTTTAGCACTTTCATTACCAAGTTAATGCAGTCTTCACAAATATCTTCTATTATAAAGATAGAATTAGGGTTGGCATATTATATCATAATATTAAATATGGTAAACATAGAGAATCTTGTTAATAACAATTTAAATAATTTACTTGCATAATTTTGAGAACACAGATAATATGAAATAACATGAGGTCATTATTTTTGCAACATTATTGTTATCTAATCTTCAGTATATACAAACACGTTTTGAAGGGGTATTACTCATTGTAAATGGTAAGATTATATGTGTATAATTTTGAATATGTACTAACCATATATTATACCATTACAAATTCCCCAAACAAGTTACTATACAATTCAATATCCACATGTATAAAATGTTGTGTACACAATGAATTTGTCAGTAACATAAGATGTCTAAAGTTATTCTAGAGCTTACATATGATTTATCAACTTCTTTATGGCATTCTTAATGTCTTTATTTCTCAATGTATAGATGGCTGGATTCAGGAGAGGTGTGACAACTGAATAAAACACAGCAAGAAACTTATCCACCCAGGTGATGCTGACTGGCCATAGATAGATGAAAATGACAGGCCCAAAAAACAGCACAACCACTATGATATGGGATGTACAAGTAGAGAGAGCCTTTGATGAGCCATCTTTAGAGTGAAGCTGAACAGTTAGTAGAATGTAAGTGTAAGATATCAGCAAGAGAATAAAACAAGTTGTTGCTAAAACACCACTGTCAGCATTTATCACGATTCCCAGAGTATCAGTATTCATGCAGGCCAATTTCATCACCAAAGGAATATCACAGAAAAAGCTGTCTATCATTCTAGGTCCACAGAAAGGCAGCTCCAAAATCAGGATCAGTTGACTCATGGCATGCACAAAGCCAATGATCCATGATATCAAAACAAGCCAGATGCATTTTTGTCTGTCCACGATGCTGGTGTAGTGAAGTGGCCTGCAGATGGCCACATAGCGGTCATAAGCCATGGTCACAAGAAGTACCATCTCACCCCCTCCAAAGAAATGCACACAGAGGATCTGACTCATGCAACCTCCAAAGGAAATGGTTTTATTATGTTTTACAAGATCTATGATCAGTTTTGGGGTAGTAACCGAGGAAAGGCAGAAGTCAATGAACGAGAGATTGGCTAACAGAAAGTACATTGGAGAATGGAGATGATGATCAATGATAATTAATATCACAATAAAGAGGTTGCCTACCACAGTCATCAGGTAGAGCATGGCAAAAGGCAGCAGGAGGAAGATCTGTAGCTCCCTTGATGTACAAAGTCCCTGAAAAATAAACTCAGACACCACAGTCTGGTTTGCTTCTTCCATTTAGGACACTGTGCTCCAATGGGTTGAGAGACAGAGTGTAAGAATTTCTGAAATAAAAATAATAGTTTAATGTTCTTAAGTAAGAAGAAAAGAACTCAAATTATATATATGATAGCATAGTATCCATTCAAATTTAATATAACTCTGTGTGTGTGTGTGTGTGTGTGTGTGTGTGTGTGTGTGTGTGTGTATTTTCCCTAATCAGGGAAAATTTCTAAATATAGGAAATACTTTACACATCTGTAATATAATCTGTCTATGTATGTAAATGTGTATATGTTTGAAAATATCTGTACAAAATATTCTGCTTGCATTTCCAAGGTTCAAAGTATTGTCGTGTATTCAGAGGTAGTTTTCTCCAGTGAGTATCTGAGATACTTTGTAGCATCCACTTGCCTGTCACGGCACCAAAATGACAACTTGTTGACATATTTTAAACATGAACATAAAATTCCCAGGCACAATTCTATTTTTAATTATGTCTGAACAGAGAGAATTGAATCAATTCTATTAAAACGTATGATAAAAATGGCTCGTCAAAAAAAATGTGAATTCATGTGCTGAAGTCATGGTTTTAGCATTATGTTTACCTTGAACATTGAAGTCATCCATCGAAGTGTATCTCTGAATAATTACATATTACTAGGCCTGAGAGACATTACTTATTGTTATATACTTACATACTTTCAACTCTAAATGGTGAGGTTTCATATAATAATTTGAATCACTTATTCATAAAAACTGCTTTCTCTATACCTTTATGTTTCATTTCTTCTTTCTTCCTTTCTTCCTTCCTTTACTGTGTCCCTTTATTTCTCATGAGATTTCTTTCTTAATCTTAATACCGGTCATTTTCATACTATTTTTATGTTTTGAAATTGGAAGATTAAAATGTCAACAAATTGGAGCATGTTTTGCGATTTTCTTGTTAAGTACTTGAAACATTATATATTTGTAATAATAATGTCTATTGATTTCATGTGTAGATCATCTCTATAAATTAGTAAAAGTGTAGTATAAAATGAGATGTCTCTGATTCCAAATCCCCCATATCACTTTCAGATTATCAAATAAATGATAGGAACCTCCATTTTGAGAAATCCAAGAAAATTAATGACATTTGTAAAACAAGGCAATTTGCTGTTTAAATACAATTATAAATACAAATAATTCAAAAGAAGACTAATTTAAGAAGTAAAAATGGTCAGGTTCACATAAAATTAATTTTATTGTGTTCAAAATTAAGCATACTTAGCCCTTTAGACATCAATGTCATTTTCACACATTTTTTATATTGGTGAATTATTATTCTTTTAATTATCACTATCAACTGCCTCCAATTGTTAATAACTATTTACCTAATTTATTGTCTGATTCTTGAAAAATAGAGCATCAAAACAAAACAAAAGATAATCAGTAACAGATTAAGTTTAGTGGTCTGTGAGTATAATTTTTTTGCCATGTTGAGAGACTTCAGACTTTGAATACTACCCTTAGAAATCATAAATGTGAGCATATAAAACTGCCTTAAGTTTCCAATGTCTCAGTGATTAGTTGGAATGGAAAACTACAATATTTTTATTAAGCACAACAATTAAGAAATACAAATGCAAGACTCACTGTAAACTCATAAGGGATTTAAAAATATGTGCTCCTAAAATAACAACAAAAAATAAACCTTGAACAAGTTGAGATGAAAAATGAAAGTACAAAAATCAGTTTGTGATGTACTAATACTACAAGAATCACCTTATAAAACATATCTTGCCTTTTGGATGACGTTTCCTCTAATTTCCCTGGAATCTGAAACTCTTACATTGTAGTTTCTTCTATGACAGTGTTGCTGGTATGTTTCCCCTCAGTGTGGCTTATATATACTGACAAAAGTCTCGTCTGCCTTGGAAAGTTTCCCATTCTGCACATTAAGTAGGACCATGTAGTTGGAAAGTCTTTACTTTCTTAGTCCTTGGGGATCTCTCGCCTCCAGCATCTCTTGAATTGAATCTGAGAGCTCAATAACAAAGAAAAAAAATATTTCTTTAATTTTATAAATAGTTTATAATTATGAGTTAATATTTTGTATGTGTTATGACACCTTACAAGTTAAAAGATGAATCACGTGGGAAAGTGAGATGCCCTAACAGTTAAAGTGACTTGTTCTCAAACCTAATAACCTAAGTTAATCTTTGTGATCCACAGAGTGGAGGGATAGAACCCACTCATTTAGCTGTCTTCTAATCTCCACAGATGTACTGTTTCATATGTGCAAGGGCATATATACATGCCTACATTCATGACACATGCACCACATGAATAAATGTAATAATTATTTGAAAAATACAGAAAACTTGCTGATGGGGATAGTCTACAGGACACAGAGAAAAGTTTCCTGCCTTTTTGAGGAGTCTGGACACACACTATGGCCTATGGGCTGAAGATGGAACATTACAGAAGAACTTCGGGTGACTGACCAGGCAATGAATTGTCTCTGTCATTTCTAGAGTTTATGTATTATCCTTCTGTGGTCTTTGATGGAGTTGAAGACAGGTAGTTATGACTATAGTTTTCCTTAGTTAGGATTTAAGATAAGTTACATATAGGACTTTAGACTCACAAAGATAGGATAGATGATATTTTCTTTAAGTCTTACAAAATGTTAATGGACTAAATATTGTTAACTGTGATTCTTACTTGATAACTGTTGTATGGTATATTTTGCTATGTTAAGGTTAAACCCCTTCTTTTACTTTAGACAGAAAAGAGGAGATGATGGGAGATGTGATTCTGTATATATGTTTCTCATACTGGTTAATAAAGCACTGTGGCCAATGAGATAGCAAGATAGGCGGGGCTAGGAGACCAGGAGGAGGAGAGAGGAAGTAGTAGGAGTCAAGATGTAGCCCAGGAAGAAGCAGGAAGCCTGCCGCGCGGCTCCCCGATAAGATGACCACGTGGAAATACTTAGATAAGTAGAAATGGGTTAATAATTAAGACAGAGCTAGCCCATAAACAATAATGGTAATTGGCCAACAGGATTGTATCAAATACAGAGTCTCTGAGTGTTATTTGGGGCTGGCGCGGCTGTGGGCCCACCTGGCGGCAGGACCGGGAGGCTGGCAGGGAGACCTGCTGTAACAACTTGCCTGTAGTTTTACAGCTCATGTATCCATTTAGACAATTATCTCCACACCTGGAAATGCCAAAGGAGACAGTTTTTTTTTTCTTTCTCACTCTCTCTTGGTACTTTATGATAAACCTATACTGAACCTATGAGTCATGCAAACAATCTTTTTTAGATTTTTGTCTTTATTTTCAAATTCATTTCCTTATATATACTTTGGGTGAGCACCATTATGCTATGATAGACACACATATAGTAAAATTGCATATTAGTACTTTGTATAGAAACTCTGTGCTAAAATCATTTAAAATTTCCTTTCAACTTTTCATCACATAATTCTATTTCATTAAATACAATTTTCATTTCATACATCTTTAAAAACTAATTTATTTTTAACTCTTCATGCAGTTTTCTAGTGAAACTTTATATAAGAAAAGTAGTTTTATAAACAAAGTAATTATAGACCCAAATGTTCTCCTAATCTTTTATACAATAAATCTGTATTATAGTTATTTTCCAAAGTATATTTACTACCTACAATCTATTATATATTTATATTATAATAATCACCAGATCCTTACATACACCCTACATGTTTTCTATTAGTTCCATAAATTTTGCATTAATTGTTTTACATTCATAAATATACATATATTTGTACATTTTTGTAATCCCAAATATAGTCTTCTCATTCTGCATAATGCTGCTTATATGCATGTTTTCTTACTTTTGTCCCTGGGAAACCATTTGTTGTGCTCTTTTTGGGACTGGGTTAAACATCTCTCAATCCCAGCTTTATTCAGTTGACTATTATATATATATTTGGTGTGTGTGTGTGTGTGTGTGTGTGTGTGTAGGGTTAAAATCTCATAGGTTTTTTTCCTATTCACTTTGGCCTCTTATTGTAGTCTTTGTTCAGCTTATCTTTGGACAATCATTTTGGAAAGACTTTAAAGATGTAGCTTTTTTATTATTAGGAGACACAATTTAAAAAATGTACCTGAACCTCTGGCTCTTAAAATATTTCTAGGACCTCTTTTGTAATGTTCCCCAAGCCTTAGATATGGAAGTGCTTTGTAGTGCTATCCATTCAGATTGGATTCTTGATTTTTATATGAAGTAGCTGGCACTGCCCATGTAACATGACTGATGAGCAATAGAATGCACCTCTATTCTTTAAAAAAACAATGTGAAAGTTGTGAGAATCAAAGTAGTGATGCTTTTGCCAACCTAACACCACAAAGGAGATAAACAAAGGACATTGTGAGGGAAGAGTTCTTATATATGATTGAGTAATAGAAACCAGCAAGAAGACTATACCAAGACCACAACCCACAGAGAAGCCATCACAGCCTTTTATATAAAGTACTTCTTCAGGGAAACCTGCCAAGAAATTATTAGTTAAATCTCAGACCAAGGTTATCTTGCAGTTAACCACTTTGGTCAGAGTTATTGTTTCCACAATAATCGATGGGTCTTCTTTGATTTTTTCTTCTAAAAGTTTTATTCATATAGTAGATACCTTGGTTAATAGAGTGGTTGTCCTAGCATGCATGAAGTCCTGAGTTTAATCACCAGGACTGAAGGAATAAGACTGGATATGGAGAAACAGCCAGTATCCAAGCTCTTGAGAAGCAGAGGCAAAGGATAAGAATTTTAAGGTCATCTCAGCTGCATGTTGAATTTGAGGCCATCATGATCTACATAAGATCCTGAACAAAACAAAACAAACAAAGCAAAACAAAGCAACCACCAAACCAAACCAAATCAAACAAGCAACAACAGCAACTTATCCTGGCCTCAATTTATTGAATATGCCCACAGCTCACTGTGAAACATTAATTCCCTTTGCAGTGTTCTTCTCATAGAAACATTTCTAATGTTACTTTATGATAATGCAGCATTTTAAAAACAAATTTAGCTAATAAGTGTTGTTTCTCATGATACCCTTTGCTGAAGGGTTCATGCTCAAAAATAAACAAACTTAGAACACAGCCATATTCAGCTCAGGTGACACAGACAGGCGGCACATATTAGAGAAGGCATGCCCTGGACCTTTCGCTATTAAGAATGTCTTTTATTAATACATTAATTCTTTGGAATTTTTAACTACAGATGATAGAAAATCAATAATTTTTGCTGTATTCTGCAAAGTCTTTCTCCAGTCTTAGAATTATGATCACATTTCTACCAAAGTTCCTTTTATGCAACATTTTTTTTTCATTTAAAGTTGAATATTATCCTTTCAAGGTCAGTGGAGAATTGTGTTGGGATTTTGATGGGGATTGTGTTGAATCTGTAGATTGCTTTTAGCAACATTGTCATTTTTACCATGTTGATCCTACCTATCCAAGAACATAGTAGATTTTTCTGTTTTCTGATATCATTTTTAATTTTTTTCTTTAAAGACAAAATTTTTTGTGATACAGTTCTTTCACTTGTTTGGTTAGAGTTACCCCCCCAAGATATTTTATGTTGTTTGTGGCTACTGTAAAGGATGATGTTTCTCTGATTTATTTTCAGCCCATTTATTGTCAATATACAGGAGGGCTTACTGATTTTATTTTTTAGTTAATCTTGAATCCTGCAACTTTACTGAAGGTGTTTTTTAGCTGTAGAAGTTCCCTGGTAGGATTTTTCAGATATCATTGGCAAATAGTGAAAGTTTGACTTCTTCCTTTCCAATTTGTATCTTCTTGATCTCCTTTTGTTGTCTTATTGCTCTAACTAGAACTTCAAGTATAATATTGAAGATATGGAGAGAATAGACAGGTTTGTCTTGTTCCTGTTTTAGAGGAATCACATTGATTTTCTCTCCATTTAGTTTAATGTTGGCTGTTGGTTTGCTGTATATTGCATTTTTGTCTTATCATATTTAGGTATGTTTCTGTTTCCCTGATCTCTCCAAGACCTTTAACATGAAGGGGTATTGGATTTTGTCAAAGGCTTTTCCAGCATCTAGTGAGAAGATCATGTGGTTTTAGTTTTTAAGTTTTTTTTTTTTAATATGGTAGAATACATTTACAGATTTTCATATGTTGACCCATCCTTGCATCACTGGGATGAAGTCTAGTTGGTCATGGTGAATGCTTTTTCTGATATGTTCTTGAATATTTTATTTTATTGAATATTTATGCATCAATATTCATGAGGGAGTTTAGTCTGTAGTTCTTTCTTGATTGTATTTTGGGTGGTTTGGGTACCAAGGTAATTATATCCTCATAAAAAGAGTTTGGCAATGACCCTTCCCCTTCTGCTTCTAATCTGTGGACAAATTTGAGGGATATTGGTATTAGCTTTTCTTTGAATTTCAGGTCAAATTCTGCACTGAAGTCATCTAACCCTGGGCTTTTTTTTTTTTTTTTTTTTTTTTGATTTGTAAACTTTTAATAACTGCTTTTATTTCCTTGTGGGTATAGGTCTACTTAAATTGCTTACCCGTTCTTGATTTAATTTTGTTTTGTCCAAAAAATTATCCATTTCCTTTACATTTTCTAATTTTGTGGAGTACAGGCTTTTAAAATATGACCTGATAATTCTCTGGATTTCCCCAGTGTCTGTTTTTTTTAGTGTGTATAAATATTTGTCTATGTTGTTGATTTTGTCAGAGAACCAACTCTTTGTTCTATTGATTTATTTTGTATTGTTTTCTTTGTTTCTACTTCACTGATTTCACCCCTCAATTTGATTATTTCCTGGCATCTACTCCTCATGGGTGAGTTTGCTTCTTTTTGTTCTAGAGCTTTCAGATGTGCTGATAAGTCTCTAGGGTAACCACTATCCAGTTTCTTTACATGGGCACTTGTGCTATGAAATTTCCTCTTATCATTGCTTTCAAATTGTCCCAAAAGTTTGGGTTATTCTTCCTTTATTTCCATTGGATTCTAGGAAAATTTTAATTTTTTTCTTTATTTCTTCCTTGAGCCAGGAGTGATGGAATTGAGCATTGCACAATTTCCATGAGTTTGTAGGCTTTTTGCAATGTGTATTGTTGTTGAATTTTAACATTAAACAATGGGTTATCCAATAAGACATAGGGCCTTATTCCAAGTTTTTGGTACCTTTGTTATTGAGTATGTAGTTGATTTTAGATGAACTGCTAGTGGTGCTGAGAAGAAGGTTTATTCTTTTGTGTTTGGATGGAATATTCTATAGATGACTGTTAAACCCAACTGAGTCATAATTTCTGTTAGTTCCTTTGTCTCTTTGTTAAGTTTCTGTCTGGTAGTTCTGTCCAGTGGTGAGAGTGGGGTGTTGATGTCTCTCACTATATGTTTGTGAAGTTTTATGTGTGACAGGGAATGACTGAATGAAATATGATATTGGGGACCATAGGGAGTCCCATAGCATATTTCCTGACAGCAGAGGGTTACTTGGCCTGACCCTGTTGATGTACATTTCTTAGTCCAATACTGGGCTTTGCCATATTTCTGCATACTCCAGAAAGCTGGGGCTATTTTTTTTTTTTTGTATTATCTCTTAGCAAATAAACATTGTTTCTAGGACTGCTTTGCCTACAGGCCCCCTTCAAATGAACTTCGGATTTTCCTTTCTTTCTTTTTTTTAAGGACTAACTGAATAGTATTTCTTTTTATTATTATTATTTTCATATCGATCCCAGTCCCCTCTCCCTCCCTCTCCCTCCCTCCCTTCCTCCCTTCCTCTTTCCCTCCCTCTAGCCATTTCTCCCCCCTCACATACACACTGGCCACCCTCCCCTCCCATCCCCCCCACCATTCCACATGTAGGGCGATGCTATCCAGGTGGGGGTCATGTAAATCTGTCGAGTAATTTGAAGTAGGGACTAGGACTTCTCTTCTGTATCTAGGTTAAGGGATAGTATCCCTCCATGGGGGTGTGCTCCCAAAGTCCTTTTGTATACCAGGGATACATCCTGGTTCCACTGTCAGAGGTTCCTTAGACTGCCCAGGCCTTCTGGCTGAGACCCATGCTCAGGGGGTCTGAGTCAATCCCATGTTGTATTCCCAGCTATCCATCTGGGGGCCCATTATCTCCCCCTTGTTCAGGTTAGCTTTCTCTATGTGTTTCTGCAACTTGGTCTTGTCCTCTCTCTGCATCTGGTATATAGTTCTACTCAGTGATTAGCTGTGGGTGTTTGCTTCTGTTTCCAACAGGTACTAGATGAGGGCTCCATGATGGTGGATAAGTAAGCCATTGATCTCATTATCAGGGAAGTGAACTTATGGTAGCCTATTCACTGTTGCTCAAATTGTTAGTTGGAGTCAGTCATGTAGGTCTCTAGACATTTCTTTAGGTTCAGTTTTCTCTTCAAACCTATAATGGCTCCATTTTTATGTTCTCTCTCTCTCTCTCTCTCTCTCTCTCTCTCTCTCTCTCTTTCTCTTTCTCTCTTTTCTATCTTCTATTCCTCCCCTGACTCAATCTTCCTAGTCCCACATTCTTTCATCTCCTCCCCTTCTCTTTCTCCTAGTTCTCTCTACCCTCACTGCCACCAACACTCCCCATGTGCTATGGAGAACTTCTCCCTTCCCCTTCTGTGAGGGACCATATATGAATCTCTTAGAATCCATCTTGTATCCTAGTTCTGGCAGTGTGAATTATAGGCTGGTGATCCTTTGCTCTAGGTATAAAATCCGTATATGAGTGAGTACATACTATAATGCTCTTTTAGTGACTGGGTTACCTCATTCAAGATGGTTTCTTCAAGTTCCATACACTTGCCTGCAAATTTGAAGATTTCATCCCCTCCCCCGCAGAGTAGTATTCTATTGTGTAGATGTACCACATCTTCTTTATCCATTCTTCAGTTGAGGAGCATCTAGGTTGCTTCAAGGTTCTTGCTATTACAAATAATGCTGCTATGAACATAGTTGTCTTTGTCTTTGTCAAAGAACATGTCTTTGTCGCATGGATGTTGATCATTTGAATATATGACTAAGAGGGGGATGCAGGGTCCTGTGGTAGACTGATTCCCAATTTCCTGAGGAACCACCACACTGGTCTCCAAAATGGCTGTAAAAGTTTGCATTCCCACCAGCAGTGAAGGAGTGTTCCCCTTTCCCCACATCCTCTTCAACATAAGGTGTCATTGTTGTTTCTAATTTTAGCCATTCTGGCAGGAGTAAAATAGTATCAGAAAGTTGTTTTGATTTGCATTTTCCTGATAGCTAAGAATATTGATCACTTTCTTAACTGTCTTACAGCAATTTTGATTTTCTCTATTGAGAATTATCTCTTCAGTTCTATACCCTATTTTTTAATAGGGTTATTTGGTGTTTTGTTGACTAGTTTCTTGAGTTATTTGTATATTTTGGAGATCAGCCCTTTGTCAGATACAAGATTGGTGAAAACCTATTCCCCAGTCTGTGGGCTGCCATTTGCTCTTGTCAATTGTGTTATTTGCCTTACAGAAGCTTCTCAGTTTGATGAAGTCCCATTTATTAATGGCCAATCTCAGTGTCTGTGCTACTGGAATTATTTTTAGGAAGCAGTCTCCTATTCCAATTTGTTCAAGGGTACCCCCTACTTTCTCTTCTAAGAGGTTCAGTGAGGTCTTTGATCCATTTGGACTTGAGTTTTGTGCATGGCAATAGGCATGTGTCTATCTGCAGTCTTTTACACACCATCATCCAATTATGCCAGCACCATGTGTTGAAGATGCTTTCCTCTTCCCATTGTATACTTTTAGCTGTTTGCCAAAAATCAGGTGTTCGTAGGTGTGTGGGTTAATATCAGGATTTTCAATTTGATTCCATTAGTCTATTGTCTATGTTTGTGTCAATACCAGGCTGTTTTCCAGACTATAGCTCTGTAGTAGAGCTTAGAGTCGGGGATGATGAGGCCTCCTAAAGTTCTTTTATTGTACATGGTTGTTTTGGCTATTCTAGGTCTTTTGTTTTTCATATAAAGTTGATTATTATCCTTTCAAGGTCCATGCAGAATCATGCTGGGATTTTAATGGGATTGCGTGGAGTCTGTAGATTGCTTTTGGCAGGATTGCCATTTTTACTATGTATATCCTACCTATCCAAGAGCATAGGAGATCTTTCCATTTTATGGTATCTTCTTTAATTTATTTCTTTAACACCACAAAGTTCTTATTATATAGGTCTTTCACTTGTTTTGTAAGTGTTACCCTAAGATATTTTATGTTATTTGTGGCTATTGTAAAGGAGCTTTTTCTCTGACTTCTTTCTCTGCCCCTTTGTCGTCTGAGTAAAGTAGGGCTACTGAATTTTTTGAGTTTATTTTTTATCTTGCCTGTTTGCTGAAGGTGTTGATCAGCTGTAGGAGTTCCCTAGTATAGGTTTTTTGTGTCAATTATGTAAACTATCATATCATCTGCAAATAGAAAAATGTTTCATTTCTTTCTTTCCAATTTGGATCCCCCTGATCTACTTTTGTTGTCTTACAGCTTTAGCTAGTACTTCAAGTACAATATTGAAGGGGTATGGAGAGAGAGGGCAGCTTTGTCTTTTTTCTGATTTTAGAGGAATCACCTTCAGCTTCTCTCCATTCAGTTTGATGTAGGCAATATACAATACTGTATATTGCTCTTAGTATGTTTAGGTATGCTTCTGTTATCCCTGATATCTCCAAGACCTTTATCATGAAAGGGTGTTGAATTTTGTTGAAGGCTTTTTCAGCATCTAGTGAGATGATCATATGGTTTTTCTTTTTCAGCTTATTTATGTGGTAGATCATGTTAATAGATTTTCATATGTTAAACCATCCCTGCAGCTCAAGGATGAAGCCTACTTGGTCATGTTGGATGATTTCTCTGATGTATTCTTGGATTCGGTTTGCCAGTATTTTATTATTTTTGCATTGATGTTCATCAGGGATATTGGACTGTAGTTTTCTTTCTTAGTTTTGTCTTTGTGTGGCTTGTGTACCAAGGTAATTGCGGCCTCATAAAGAGAGGTTGGTAATGAACTTTCTGTTTCTATTGTGTGGAACAATTTGAGGAGGTTTGGTATTAGCTCTTCCATGAATTTCTGGTAGAATTCTGCACTGAAGCCATCTGGCTCTGGGCTTTTTTGGTTGGAAGGCTTTTGATGACTTCTTCTATTTCTTTGTGGGTTATAGTTCTATTTAAGTTGTTTGTCTGTTCTTGATTTAATTTTGGTAAGTGATAGTTATCCAGAAATTTGTCGATTTCCTTTGACTTTTCAAATTTTGTGGAGAACAGGTTTTCAAAGTATGACCTGAAAATTGTCTGGATTTCCTCTGTGTTTGTTATTATGTCCCCATTTTCACTTATGATTTTGTTAATTTGCATGCTCTCTCTCTGTTTTTGTTTATTATTTTTTTATTCATTTTTTTTTTTTTACTTTGGGATAAAGTTTTGTCTATCTTGTTAATTTTCTCGAAAAACCAACTCTTTGTTGCATTGTTTTGTATTGTTTTCTTGGTTTCTATTTTATTGATTTCAGCCCTCAAATTGATTATTTCCTGGCATCTATTCCTACGGAATAATTTTGCTTCTTTTTGTTCTAAGACTTTCAGTTGTGCTCTTAATTCTCTTAGGTGACTATCCTCTGTTTTCTTCTTATGGCATTTAATACAATGAACTTCCCTGGTAACACTGCTTTCAAGGTGTTCCATGAGTTCCGGTATGTTGTGTCCTCATTCTCATTGAATTTTAGGAAGTCCTTAATTTCTTTCTTTATTTCCTTTTTTACCCAGGGATGGTGCAATTGTTCAGTTTCTATGAGTTTATAGGGTTTCTGCAATTTGTGTTGCTTTTGAATTCCAATTTTAAAGCATTGTGGTCTGATATGATACAGGGGACTATTCCAATTTAGTTTGTTTAATCTGTTGAGGTTTGTTATGCCTCCTAATATGTGATCAATTTTAGAGAAGTTTCCATGTGGAGCAGAGAAGAAG
Source organism: Cricetiscus sungorus (assembly GCA_030556225.1). Classification (NCBI taxonomy): domain Eukaryota; kingdom Metazoa; phylum Chordata; class Mammalia; order Rodentia; family Cricetidae; genus Cricetiscus; species Cricetiscus sungorus. The sequence continues at coordinate 47,884,459 of JANBXA010000372.1, read as the reverse complement.
GTATAATCTTTTGTGTTTAAATGGAATGTTCTATAGATGTCTGTTAAACCCAATTGGGACATATCTTCTGTTAGTTCTTTTGTTTCTTTGTTAAATTTCTGACTGGTGGTCCTGTCTAGTGGTGAGAGTGGCATGTTGAAGTCTCCCACTATAAGTTTGTAAGGTTTTATGTGAGGTTTGAGTTTTAGTAGCATTTCTTTTACACATGTAGCTGCTTTTATATTTTAGGCATAGATGTTCAGAATTGAGACTTTGTGTTGATGTATTTCTCTTGCAATGAATACAAATTGTCTTCATCTCTTTTGATTAATTTTGGTTTGAAGCCTAACTTGTTAGATATTAGGTTAGCCACACCTGCTTGCTTCCTGGGTCCATTTGATTGAAAGAGCTTTTCCAAGCCCTTTACCCTGAGGTAATGCCTATCTTTGTAGCTTAGATGTGTTTCTTGTATGCAGCAGAAGGATAGATTCTGTCTTCGTATCCATTCTGTTAGCCTATGTCTTTTTATAGGTGAGTTAAGACCATTACTGTTGATTATTAATGCTTGTTTGTTTTAGATTTGTTGTTGGCAGTGGTATTGTGAATATATTTGTCCTGCTTTACCCTTGGTTTCTGGTGAAATGTGATTATCTGTTGCCTATGTCATTGTGAGGGTAGTTAACTTCCATAGGTTGGAGTTTACTTCTAGAACTTTCTGTAGGGCTGGATTTGTAGATGCGTATTGTAAAAATCTGGCTGTGTCATTAAATATTTTGTTTTCTCCGCCTTTAGTGATTGTGAGTTTTGCTGGGTTGGCATCTGTGAACTCTTAGTACTTGTAGAATATTGATCCAGGACCTTCTGGCCTTGAGTTTCCATGGAGATGTCAGGTGTAATTTTGATAGGTCTGCCTTTATATGTTACCTGTCCTTTTTCTTTTGCTGCTCTTAATATTCTTTATTCTGTATGCTAGGTGTTTTGATTATTATGTGTTGAGGAGTCTTTTTGTTTTGGTCCAGTCTATTTGGTGTTTGGTATACTTCTTGGACTTTCATGGGCATGTCCTTCTTCATATTAGAAATGTTTTCCTCAATGATTTTGTTGAATGTTATCTGCACTTTTGAGCTGGGCTTCTTCACCTTCCTCTATGCATATTATTCTTAGGTGTCCTACATTTCCTGGATATTTTGTGTTAAAGATTTGTTGGATTTATGATTTCGTTTGGTCAATGAATCTATTTCCTCTAGTTTATCTTTCTCGCCTGAGATTCTCTCTTCAATCTCTTGTATTCTGTTTGTTATTCTTGTGTCTGTATTTTCTTATCGTTTGCCTAGTTTTTCTATTTGCAACATTCCTTCAGTTTGTGTTTTCTTTATTGTCTCTATTTCAATTTTCAATTCTTGACCCATTTCCTTCACCTGCTTAATTGTCTTTTTTTGGCTTTCTGTACTTCCTTTAAGAAATTTGTTCATTTCTTCCAATTTTTTGTTTGATTTTTCTTCCATTTCTTTAAGGGATTTTCTCATATCATCTTTGAGGGCCTCTATCATTTTTATGACAATATTTTTAAGTTGTTCTTCTCTGCTTCATCTGCTTTAGGGTGTTCAGGTCTACTTGGTGTAGAGTCCCTAGATTCTGGTGGTGTTTTGCTTGTCTTTCTATTGTAGGTGTTTTTTTGTAAAGGCATCTTCTCATTATTACTTCCAGTAGATGTAGATGGGGGTCTCTCTCTCTCTCTCTCTCTCTCTCTCTCTCTCTCTCTCTCTCTTTCTCCAGGTGGTCTTATGTGGGTCAGAGGTTAAATGTCTGTAGCTCTGGGTGGTCCAAACTCTCTAGGAGGTCACTCCTCAGGCAGGGGTCTGGTGATAAGGGTCAATGATCAGGCTCTAGCAAAAGACTAGCAATGGGGTCAAAGATTCAAAGTCTGTGAATGGGGGTCAAAGATTCAAAGTCTTTGACTCAAGGTGTTCCCTGTACAGATAGGCAGATCTAGCCTGGGCCTGGCACTCTCCAGCTGAGGCTTCTTTGCAGAGGCCCAGTGATGGGGGTCAAGGATCAGCTGGCAGGAACTCAGAGTGGCCTTCGGGGATAGGCAAATCTCTGGGAGGGGCCTGGAACTCCACTAGAGGACCAGCGGTGGGGGTCAGAGACTAGGTGGGGATTACTGGTGGTCCTGCATGGATAGGCAGGTCTAGTGTGCACAGAAGAGATCTAGGAAGTTCCCAGAAGGTAGCAGGATTGTTGGCTCCACCCTCTGTCTCAGTGCTCAAGCAGAGAAGAACAGTAGGCAGGGTAGGGCACAGAGTAGAGGGAGGGCATGCTCTTGGTGGGGGTTGGTGGGTGTTCATCAGAGCTCCAAGAGTGCTCTTGATGAGGACAGGACACAGGAGGATCGAGATCTGGAGCCAACTCAGGGTGTTCCCAGAGAAGGGTGTGTGTGGGGGGGAATCTACCCGAGTTGGTCACAGACTCACCTCTAGCCCAGGCCTGGCGATGAGGGTCAAAGTCTATGGAGGCCAAAGACTACGCTGATACTCAGAATTTTTCCGCACCAATGGCCAGTTCTAGCTGGGGCCTGGACTCTCCAGCTGGCTTGTTGAGGCTTGTTGGATTTTTCTTAAAACTTTTAGAGTACCTCTTCTATCAGAGTAGTGTCAAAAATATTAGAGCTAATATCAAGTATATGTCTAAGCTATTCACCTGTTAGTGCTGATTTTTAATAATATTTTGTTTCTTTTTTATTAATAATATAATTTAAATATTTTACATGTCCCTCCATCTTCTCCCTCCCTCCATCCCTTCATCCCTCTTTCCCTCCCTTCCTCCCTCCCTTCCTCCTTCTTACCTTCTTTCCCCTGTGACATGTACCCTGGTCATCCTCCCCTCCCATCCCCCACCCCCATTCCACTTGTAGGGCTATAGTATCCAGGTTGGGTCATGTAAATCTGTCAAGTCATTTGAAGTAAGGACTAGGATTTCTCTCCTGTCTCTAGTTTAAGGGGGTATCCCTCCATGGGGGATGTATTCACAAGGTCCTTTTGTGCACCAGGAATAGATCCTGTTTCTACTAGTGAGGGCCCCCAGACTTCTCAGTCCTTCTAGCTGAGACCCATATTTAGGGGTCTGAGTCAATCCCATTCTGGATTACCAGATATCTGTCTGGGGGGTCCATTAGCTCCTCCTTGTTCAGGTCAGCTGTCTTTGTGTGCTTCTACAACCTTGTCTTGTCCTCTCTCTCTGCATCTGGATCCTAGTTTGACTCAGTTTTTAGTTATGCGTGTTTGCTTCTGTTTCCAACAAGTACTAGATGAGGGCTCCATGATGGTGGATAATTTAGTTGATTATCTCACTATCAGGGAAGGGCATTTATGGTAGCCTTTCCACAGTTGCTCGAATTGTTAGTTGGAGTCAGTCTTGTAGGTCTCTAGACCTTTTTTTAGGTTCAGTTTTCTCTTCAAACCAATAATGGCTCCTCTTTATGTTTTCTTTTATGCTCTCTCTCTCTCTCTCTCTCTCTCTCTCTCTCTCTCTCTCTCTCTCTCTCTCCTGCCTTCTATTCCTACCCTGACTCAATCTCAATCTACCTAGTCGCAAGTGCTTTCCTCTCCTCCTCTCCTCCCCTCCTCTTTCTCCTAGTTCTCTCTCCATTCATTGCCTCACCCACTTCCCTTGTACTCTAGGGGACCTGTCCTTTCCCATTTTTGTGAGGGACCATATCATTTAAAGGTCTAATCACCCTTTTCATTTTTAAATTATCATTTTAAAAAGCCAAAGATTTGGTTAGTATTCATCTGACTTCTGATATTCTATTTACAGCTTAAGTCAATATTTATAAGTCTTCTTTGGGGCCTTGTTTAATTTTAGTAAATGCCTTTGATCTCTTTCTTGATTCTTCAACATGTTCTAAACATATAAAGGTGCTAAATGACATTGCTCCATGGTATAATCACCAAATTAAATCTATCTTTGTAACCAAGCATATTTTCTTACACCTGGGACTGGTCTTGGGAAATATTAATACTAGCTGCTTTTTACCCCACATTTGCCATTGTAACTGAGGACCAGCTTCCAGTATTGCTGTTGCCAAATTTACCTGTTTGGGGAAATAATTCTGTTTTGAGTTGGCCATGAATTCAACATTTGCTTCACATAGGGTGAATATATACTATATGATACAACCACCTTCTTAAGCTTTGTCAAATTTGATATTTTTATAAGATTAACTTCTTGACAATCTATCATCTCTTGGTAGTTCATATAAAGTAACTGGATAAACTAAGACTGGTTTTCTAACAACTGTGGTCCATTGCTTCAGTTTCATCATGATGTAATGTGGTGGGCTCTTGTCTAAATTTCTTTGTCTTTAAATATTTTATTTTTTCATTTATAATTTTTTCTAAGGTTTGAACATTTTCAATTCACTTTTAGTATTTGGCAAAAAGCCACTGTGGCTATTAAGGATAAAATTTGCAGTACCAGACTGATAGTAATTATAATTAGTATTATGTCAATATCAGTGAAGTTTTTATGTTTTATTCATCTGCTTCTGTTTTAAAGTCACCCAAAGTACCATTATACAGTGTCCTAATGACATGTATTATGATATTTCCCATCTTTAACACAGGAAAGATTTTTCTTTTAATATAACTTAATTCTCTTCTTGAGGACTTCCCAGCATCTTACCAAATCTTATGTCTTATCAGTTTGCCTGTATCTGGAATGATTTCTCTGTACATATTGTTGTGCCATGTGTTGGAACATCAAGTCTTGACTTTGTTTCAATCTCAATAATTTGCTTTTACCAATAAATTCTCAGGAAACAGATGCTGAGGTGAAAATCTGGGAGGACAAGAGGCTGAGGAAGCACATGGCTGATATCACAGAAAGAGAGTTTTGTCTTTGCTGTCTCTAACAAACCTCCCCAAACTAGATGTCCCTCCCTTCTACTTCCTGTATATCTCTCTATCTGTCCTCACAACTCCTTCTTATTCTCTATGTTTATTTTATTTTTCTTGTCAATTGTTTGCTTGCTCTGTCTCTTGACCCATGGTTGACCTTACTTAATCTTGTTTACAATATTTAAATAGAAAGCTATTGGATTAAAATCATGTGCTAGGGCTAAAGCAATCCACAAGTAGAAACAGGATTTTCCAGTAAATGAAGCAACCTCAGGGTTGACATTGTGATCAACTATCTTGAAACATTTGTTTATGTGTGTGTTTATGTATGTGTTTGAGTTTTCACGTGCTTATATGTGTGGATCTATGTGTTATTGTGTGTCTATGTATGTGTATTTGTGGATGAGCATTGCTGTGTGTTTGTGTGTACGTGCTTGTGTGTGTTCTTCATTTAGCATAAAGTCCTTGGCATTCTCTAATGACATTGCATTTTTCTTAAAGAAAGTAAAGATCACAAAAGATGAGATATAGATAGGTATGGCAGCATATGTTTTTACTTGCAGCATGCAAGATGCTGAGGCAGGAGAATCATAGATTGAATCCCTTCCTGAACTACAAAATGATATTTTTATAAGTAAATAGTTAAAATAAAGCAAAGAAGATGAAAAATTAACATAATGTGTATCCATAGATAGATACAAATGGAATACTCTCCTTGTTATTTCTAACCCAGATATTTTGGGATTTTTTGTGTATGTTTTATTTGTTTTGCTTTGACTATCATATCTTTATGTGTCTCTTGGCTCCTCCCATATTAATCTTCCTACTTAGGTTGTGTTTTAGTTAAGATTGCTATGCTGTGACAAAACACTGTGACTAAATATCAAGTTACAGAAGTAAAAGTTTATTAGGCTTACACTTCAGCATCACTGAAGGAAGTCAGGACAGGAACTCAAAACAGAAGTAGGAGCAGCAGAGGCCATGGAGGGGAGCTGCTTACTGACTTACTTCCCCTGGCTTTCTTAGACCACCTCTTTCTTCCTTTCTTTCTTTCTTTCTTTCTTTCTTTCTTTCTTTCTTTCTTCCTTTCTTTCTTTGTCTACCTGCCGCCTGTCTGTCTCCTTCTCCTCCTCCTCCTCCTCCTCCTCCTCCTCCTTCTTCTTCTTCTTCACAATTGGTTTAATCAAATTTTATGTGACTCTGCAAACTTTCAGTAAAGAAACCTGAGGACAAGCAGAAGATTGAATAATAGAATGAATAATAAAATGAATAATGAAATCACAAAGTCAGATTATTGGGGTAAATACTGAATGGTTAGAGAAGTAAAGGAACCAGCTATCAGAGAGACTTCTTACCTATACCAAGACTCAACAAAAGTGACTACCATGTCCCTATGAATCCTCAGACTGCTCTGAGCTCCTGTCTCCTCTCTCTACACAGTCATTTCACTTCTGTCTCCACATCAACAGTGCTGGGATTAAAGGTGTATTATCCCAAATATTGGGATCAAAGATGTGAGCTCTGGTTTTCTTTCAGACTGATTCAATCTTGTGTAGCCTAAGGTAATCATGAGCCAATAGAGATCCATCTGTCTTTCTCTCCCAAGTGCTGGGATTAAAGGAGTGGGTCACTTCTGCTTTGCCTTGTAGCCTAATGAGTGTGGCTAGCTTTGCACTCTAATCTTCAGGCAAGCTTTATTTGTTAAAGCACTAACAAAATATCTCCACAAATACCCAGGATCCATGAAGACTGGATATTATGTATGAATGTGACTAGATGGAAAAGTCTGTAATAGGAGGAGGGAAATGCCTTATTTTTTTAGGGTTGTTTGAATTCTTCTCAGCCCATCTGTAGAACATAGGGCAAGAGGAAAGATACTTCCCACTAAGAGTCTTTTGGGACAAAAAAATCACGGATGGTCAGAAAGAACTCAGGCTCTTCGAGTCTCCCTTCATGTAAAAGTACTATGCTTTGGGGCTTAGCTTCCTGGTCTCTCTATACCTATTGAGTTTGGTTTACTCCTGTTAAGCTTTTGAAACCCAGTTCAGATGTCCCACTCTTATGTAAGATTCTCTTATCCCTGGATTATTAGCCATTTCTGTGTGGTACACTACATTTTCTGTTGCTTTGTTGTCCACTCAAAATTTTCTCCTTTAACAGCCTGTGGATTGGGAAATGAGCTCATTGGAAGCATGTTATGAAAATACTAGTTTGTACCTGGAGTAGTACTGAATCTTGTTTTAGAATTGAATCGCAATGTAGATTTCTACTTGAAGAACTAACACCAGTGAAACACTATGTTTTGTCAGATGCAAGTCATAAAACTGGAAGAAGAAGGAAGAACAGGAAAACTAGACAGCAAATGATGAGAATAGTATGAAATCAAAGGAAAAGCAAATAGGGTGTGGAGATGGCATGGGATGGAGTAGAGGTCCCTATCCCATAAGGTCCCTCTCAGATGCAGAGGGAGAAGTTGAAAATACCAGTCTCACAAAGCCCACGTGTACCACTAGGTAACAGCTTGATATTGGCACAAAAATAAACAGGAATACCAATGGAATCAAACTGAAAACCCTGATATTAACCCACACACCTATAAATACATGATTTTTGACAAAAAAGCTAAGATTATACAATGGGAAAAAAGCATCTTTAACAAATGGTGCTGACATAACCAGTTTCTGACTTGTAGAAGACTGCAGATATATCCATATCTATTGCCATGCACAAAACTTAAGTCCAAATGCACCAAAGACCTCAAAATAAATCCTGACACATTAAACATCTTAGAAGAGAAAGTAAGAGGTACCCTTGAAGGAATTTATATAGGTGACCACTTCCTGAACATAACACCAGTAGCACAGACACACTGAGATCAACAATTAATAAATGGGATCTCCTGAAACTGAGAAGCTTCTGTAAAGCAAAGGACACAGTCAACAAGACAAAACAGCAGCCCACAGACTGGGAAAAGATCTCCACCAACCCCACATCTGACAGAGAGCTGATCTCCAAAGTATAAAGAATTCAAGAAGCTAGTCACCAAAACACCAAATAATCCAATTAAAAATTAAAAAGTGGGATACAGAACTAAATAGAAAATTCTCAATAAAGGAATCCAAAATGGCTGAAAGACATTTAAGAATGTTCCCAACATCCTTGGCCATCAGGGAAATGAAAATAAAAACAATGCTGAGATACCATCTTACTACTGTCCCAATGGCTAAAATCAAAAACACCAAAAATAGTTTATACTGGAGAGGATGTGGAGACAGGGGTATACTTCTCCACTGTTGGTGGGAGTGCAAACTCCTTTTTTTTCTACTTTTTAATATTATTTTTTTCTTATTTTACATATTGATCCTAGTTCCCTCACCCTCTAATCCTCCTATGCTATCTGACCCCTCTTACATCCTATTTCTCACCCACTCCAGAGTGAGGGTGAGGCCTTCCAGGAGAGATCATCAAATATGTCAAATCATTTGGAGTAGGCCCTAGGCCCTCCCTCCTGTTTCCAGGTAAGGGACTATCTTTCCATGGGGAAAATGTTCTTAAAGTTCTTTCATGCATCAATAATATAACCTGGTTCCACTGTCAGAGGTCATGTAGACTGCAAACTCTTACAGCCACTTTGGAAATCAATATGGCTGATTCTTAGGAAAATGGGAATCAGTCTACCTCAAGATACAGTAATTCCATTCTAAGGCATATACCCAAAAGATACACATTCATACAACAAGGACATCAGTTCAACTATGTTCATAGCAACATTATTTTTAATAGCCAAATCCTGGGAGAAACCTAGATGCCCCTCAAGTGAATAATGGATGGAGAAAATGTGCTAATTTACACAAAGGAATAGTACTGAACAGAAAAAAACAAACAAACAAAAAAGAAAACAAATGTAATCTTGAAATGTTTAGGCAAATGGATGGAAGTAGAAGAAACCATCCTGAGTTAGGTAATCCAGTCACAAAAAGACAAACACAGTATGTACCATCTCATATGGTCTTTAGATATAGAGCAAAGGATTACCAGCCTACAACCCACACCACCAGAAAAGCTAGGAGAAGGGGACAGGCACACCTAGCAGAATTACACCTGACTTCTTAGTGTGGAAACTGAAAATCAGAAGGTCCTGAATAAATGTTCAACAAACACTAAGGGACCATGTATGGCAAATTGGGGGCATGTGGCAAGGGGAGAGATTGTTAGAAGGAAGAGGAGGGGAGAGGTGTGCATGAGGGAGCAAGAATATTGAATCAGGGAAAGAATAGAGGAGAACCAGAAAAGAGATACCATAATAGAGGGAGCTATTACAGGTTTAAAGAGAAATCTTGCACTGGGAAATGTCCAGAGATCTACAAGAATGACCCCAACTAACAATCTAAGAAATAGTGGAGAGGTTACCTTAAATGCTCTTCGCCAATAATTAGATTGATGACTACTTTATGTGCCATCCTAGAGCCTTCACCTAATAGCTGATGGAAGCAGAAGCAGCACCCATAGCTAAACACTGAGCTAAATTCCTGGAATCCAGTTGCAGAGAGGGAAAAGTGATAAGCAAAGGAGTCAAGACTAGGCTGTAGAAACCCACATAAACAGCTGACCTGAACAAGGGGGAGCTCATGGACTCCAGTCTGATAGCTGAGAAGCCAGCATAGGTCCAACTCAGATTTTCTGAATGTGGTCTTAGTTGGGAGGACTGGTCTGTCTATGCAACTTCTGGTAGTGGATCAGTATTTATCCCTAGTATACAAATGGACTTTGGGATCCCATTCCACATAGAGGGATACTCCCTTACCCTGGCACATAGGGGAGAGCCTTGGCCCTGCTCCAAATGATATGATAGACTTTGAAGACTCCACATGGAAGGCCTCATCCTCCTTGGGGTGCAGAAAGAGGATAGGATGGGGGCTGGTGTGTAGGGGAACAGGGGAGGATGGGAAGGTATAGAGACTGGGATTTCCATGTAAAACAAGCTTGTTTAAAATTTAAATTAAAAAAATACTTGAAAATTTGTGGTATATTACTTGTCATTTATTAATGCCTGACTGAAGATTCAAAAAAATCAAAATCTGCCTCAAAGCTATAGAGATCAGGCAGTCGTGATACACACCTTATTCTCAGCATGCAGAAACTAGGAGGTGATGCTACACATCTTTAATCCTAGGACTTGGCATTAAGAAGTAGACAGATCTCTGTGGATCCAAGGCCACACAGATCTATACAAGATTGAAACAGCCTAAAAGAGAATTATAGCTCAAACCTTTAACCTGGGCACTAGAGGGGTATAAAAGACAGGAGACAGTAGTCAGTAGAAAGCAGTTATTCTGCAGCCACACTGAGGAGAGGCAGGTGAAGAGCTTGTGCATGGATCAGCCCTTTCAGCCAGAGCTAGAAGTGAGAGCTGCTTTGCTTCCTTAATTTTCAGGTTGAACACCAATATCTGTCTCTGGGTCCTTTTATTTATTTGTGTTACATAAGCTAAATCTAAGATACATGATCAAGTAAAGTTCATCTCAGTTATGCAAGGATGATTGAAATCATGTAAATAAATAAGTATAATCTACCATATATACAGACTGGAAGATACAAAAGTCATTATCATCTCATTAGTTACAGAAAGATACCTTTAAACATACCCAACAGCACTTCATGATAAATATCTTGAGTGACAAGTCATAAAGGGGATGTATTGCAACATAATTAAGGTGTATTACTGCAAGCCCACACTCCTTATCAACCTAAATGTAAAGAAAAGCAAAGCATTTCCAGTAAATTTAAGAACAAGACAAAGTTGTCCATCTCTCCATAGTTATTCAATATAGTACTTTATAGTACTTGAAGTTTTAGCTAGAACAATAAGACAACCAAAAGAGGTCAAAATAGTTAAATAGGAAAGGATAAAGTCAAAGTATTCTTGTTTGCAGATGATATGATGGTACAAGTGAGAGAACTTAAAAATCCACCAGGAAACTTCTGTATCTGGTAAACACATTCGCCAAGGTATTAGGTTACAAAAGTAATACAAAACCAACACAAAACAAGACAAAACAAGTAGCCTTTCTATATATAAGTGACAAATGGCCCAAGAAATAAATCATGGAACCAATACCTTACTCAATAGCCTCAAAATATTATGGGCTAATTCTAACTAAGCAAGTGAAATATTTGTATGATAATGATTTAAGATGTTGAAGAAATAAATTGAAGAAAATATCAGAAAGTGAAATGATCTCCAATGCTGTTAGAGTTTTCAATATCACTTACCTCAAAATTAATTACAAAGCTATAACAAATAAAATAGCATAAAATAATCTTGATCAATAGGATCAAATTGAAGACATAGATGTAGACTCACCCACTTGTGAACACTTGATTTTTGATAAAGAGATAAATACATATGGGGGAAAACTGTCAAACTGGATAGGTGTATGGAGAAGAATGCAAGTAGATCCACATCCATCACCCTACACAAAATTTAATTCGAAATTGGTCAAATTCCTTAACAAAAGACCAGATACACTGAATCTGACCTAAAAGAAAGTGATGAATAGCATTGAACTCATCGGAACAGGAATAGATTTTGAATAGAACAACAATAACTTGGGCACCAAGAACAACTATAAGTAAATGGAATTTTATGAAAGTGAAAAGTCTTCTGTATGGCTAGGGGCACCATCATTTGGGTAAAGCAGCAAGCTACAGATGTATTTTTGCCAAATACACATCAGGTAGATAATTAATTTACAAAATATCTAGAGAATTAAATAAAAATGGGCATCAAGAAAACAAACACAATAAACTTAGGACGGTAACACAGATATAAATAGTGCTCCCCCCAAAATAAAACACAAATGACTGGGAAGCTCTTACAAAATGTACAATATTATTAGTTACTAGGTAAATATAAATAAAAACTACTTTGAGATTTCATTTTGCAGCAGTTAAATAGCTAAAATCAATAAACAAGTGACAGGTCATGCCGAGGAGGACATGGAGTTAGTGGAATATTCATCTATTGCTAGTGGGTATGCACACTTGTACAACTACTATCTATGGGTAACAGTGTGGTAGTTCCTCAGAGAGGTGGGGATATATCCATTGGAAGACAAAACTTTATGACTCTTGGGCATATACTCAAAGGATGCTTTATGCTTTGTGATATGATTGAGCATCCTTGCATATATGCCCAAGAGTCATATAGCTAGGTCATAAGGTATATTGATTCCGAATTTTGTGAGAAATACCATATTAATATCCATAGTGGCCATACAAGTTTGCACTTCCACCAGCAATGGAGGAGTGTTCCAATATCTAGGCACCATGATCTGTCATTTGCATTATTTTTCTAAGCCATTCTGACAAATTTAAGATAGACTCTCAAAGTAGTTTTGGTATGCATTTCTCTTATGGCTAAGGATGTAGAATATTTATTTAAGTATTTCTTGGCCATTTGAGATTCTTTTGTTGAAAATTCTGTTTTTGTCTGTACCCCAGCTTTTAATTGGATTCTTTGGTTTTCTGACATTTAATTTCTTGAGTTTTTTAAAATATATTTTGGCAATCAGCTCTCTGTCAGATGTGGGGATGGTGAAGATCTTTTGGTGAATATCTTGCCCTATTGATGCTTTAAAATAAGTAGAAGTGGATAAGTAGCTTGAACTGGCTACATTATGTGACCATGCAAGAGTACCAGTGTGGGGTTTGGGACACTAACTGAGACACATAACCTTAGACCTGTGATGTGCTGGGATAAGGGTGAGGCAGTGTTTGTGGAAGTGGCTAACCAATGATAGGTTTTTGCCTGAGCTCCATGTCATAAAAGCAAGCTCACCCCTGACACTGCCTGGAGTACCAAGACCTAGAGGCTGCATGGTCCAGATACCTAGAATAGAATCAAATACTGTTGTATAAAAAAGTCAATGTAATGATGCCTAAGATTATTCTGCTGTACTTACATATTGGTGCCTAGCCCAATAGTCATTAGAGAGACTTCATGTAGCAACTGGTGGAAACAAATACAGAGAACCACACTAGAACATTAGACTTCGTTTGGGGAACCCTGATAAAGAGAAAGAGATAGGTTGTAGGAGCCCAAGCGGTCAAGGATATCACAAGAAAATCCACAGAAGCAACTAACCTGGGTTTATAGGTGCACACTTTGACTGAATTGACAAGTAGGGAGCCTGGAAGGGACTGACATAGGCCCTCTGCATATATGTGACAGTTGTGTGTCTTGGTCGTCTTGTGGGACTTCTATCATTGGGAGCAGAGGCTGTCTCTTACTCTTTTGCTGGTTTTTGGGACCCTAGTTCTCATATTGGGTTGCTTTGCCCACCTTAATTCAAGGTGAGGTGCTTAGTTTTATTACAACCTAATATTCCATGCTTTGTCAGTATTAATAGTAGGCCTGTCCTTTTCTGAATAGAAATGGGTGAGGAGTCAGTAGAAGAGTGACAGTAGGGCCTGGAAAGAGGGGAGGGAGTAGAAACTGTTCTCTGGAAATAAAATAAATAAAACAAACGTAAACAAACAAATACAAAGCAATAATAACAACAACAAAAGCAAGTAAACACTAAAACTTAAAGTTAAGGATTTTTTTTTAGCTATGCGTCAAGAATATTTTGTCAAGCATGGAATGCTATTAAAGGAAGTACACAACTGTTTCCCAAAATTAAGACGAAGAAGTGATATTATATGTAACAAGATAATTTAAGCAGTTGAGAAAAGTCTCTCAAAACCAGATGGATATTAAAATAACATAAACATAGATGATGGATTAAAATGTTGTAACATATTTAAAGCCCTGAATAAGCAAAGAAATCAAACTATATTAATAAACACATCTCAGAGTTATAAAACTATAAATTCCCAGAATACTATTCCAGGGGCTAACTGCAAAATTCCTGAAAAATATTTGATAGGTGATGGAATAATACAGCATGGACAATATTAAATTTGAAGAAATAAACAGTACTGAAACAAGAAACCAGAATATATGCAATGTTTTAGAATGTGCCACAAACTTGTAATATTCAATTTTGCCAAAAGTAAAGAAGGATGGAGGATGCAAATGGATAACTTTTCAGTTATTTTTCTTTAATGAATTAATTTCTTTTTTCTTCATTATTATTTTTTATTATTTTACATATCAATCCCAATTCCCTCTCCCTCCCTCCCATGACACCCAAATCCCCTCCCATCCCACTCTCTCCCCCACTCCACAGGGAGGGTTATGCCTTCCAGAAGAGATCAACAAAATCTGTCAAGTCAGCAAATGGATAACATTTCAAAACACATTTCAAATTATAGTCACACCAAGAAATTTGTTGTGTGAAAAAATTTCCCTTTACACATTGATCCATCTCACTAGCTAATCAAATAGAAATTAAATGGTACTCAATTATAATCTTTCTAATATGACTATTATGTCTTGCTGTAAACTAGTTATCAAATATTATAAACATGTATACATGTGGCTTTATCCCACAAATGAAATTCATTATTAAATGACAGATAAAATGAATATATATGTATATATATATATATATACACAAAAGGGTTTATTATTCTGAAATATTATTCTTTCTTTTTTAGTGGCAAAATTATTAGTGTTCAACCTTTGAATGTATTTTCATAGTAGTTTCATGGTCATTCATAATTATTAACAAATTGCTTGCAGAAATAAAATTATAACATTCAATTTCTAGTTGAACTATGGCTAAAGTTTTATGTAATCTATTATTTTACACTATATAAGAACCTTAAAAATGATTCCTAATTTCACATATGGTTTATCATCTTGTTTATGGCATTCTTAATATCTTTATTTCTTAGTGTATAGAAGGCTGGATTCAGGAGAGGTGTGATGACTGTATAAAACACAGCAAGAAACTTGTCCACCCAAATGATATTGACTGGCCACAGATAGATAAAAATGATAGGCCCAAAAAACAGTACAACCACTATGATATGGGATGTACAGGTAGAGAGAGCCTTTGATGAGCCATCTTTAGCGTGAACCTGAACAGTTAATAGAATGTAAGTGTAAGATATCAGCAAGAGAACGAAACAAGTTGTTGCTAAAACACCACTGTCAGCATTTATCAAGATTCCTAGAGTATCAGTATTCATGCAGGCCAATTTCATCACCAAAGGAATATCACAGAAAAAGCTATCTATTACTCTAGGTCCACAGAAAGGCAGCTCCAAAATCAGGATCAATTGACTCATGGCATGCACAAATCCAATGATCCATGATATCAAAACGAGCCAGATGCATTTCTGTCTATCCATGATGCTGGTATAATGGAGTGGCCTGCAGATGGCCACATAGCGGTCATAGGCCATGGTCACAAGAAGTACCATTTCACACCCTCCGAAGAAATGCACACAGAGGATCTGACTCATGCATCCCCCAAAGGAAATGGTTTTATTTTCTTTTAGGAGGTCTGTGGTCAATTTGGGTGTATTTACCGAAGAAAGGCAGAAGTCAACAAATGAGAGATTAGCTAATAGAAAGTACATTGGAGAATGAAGATGATGATCAATGATGATTAATATCATGACAAAGAGGTTACCTACAACAGTCATCAAGTAGAGGGTAGAAAATGGCAGCAGGAGGACGACTTGTATTTCCTTTGAGGTACAAAGTCCCTGAAAAATAAATTCAGACACCACGGTCTGGTTAATATCTTCCATTTAGTAAACTTCACTAATGGCTTACACAAAGGGAGCTTTACCAAGAACTCTTCGAATAGCAAAGACGGCTTTTTAAAAGTGTCAAGTAAGCAGAAATACAGCAAATTGAAATTTTAGAAACTTATCCAACCCAAATTTAAAATCTTTCCTTTGTTTATATGTTGTGTCTTAGCAGAGATGGTTCATTACTGTAGAATGATGGGTCAACAGCCTTACACATCTGAAAGACAACATGTATAATATAAAAGTGAGTATATTCTTTAAAAATCTTAGTAGCAAATATTCCTCTTACATTTTTAAATTACCATTTTCCATTTCTAAATGGAATCAGAGGTAATTTTCTTTAATTGATCTCTGAGACATGGATCCTCTTTATTTGACCATCATAATTCCAGAATGAGGATTTATTGTCTTGTCTCAAACATAAACATGAAAGTTTCAGGCACAAATCTATTGTTGACTGTGTAAGAACATATAAAATTGAACCATGTCTATTACAAAGTGTGAAAAAAACTGTTCATCGAATAAATTTAGAACCTAGGTAATAAAGACACTTTGTTAGAATTCGGTCTGTCTTTTGATTTTTTTACTAACCAGTTGAAATTCATCCCCTAGATTTTGTGTACTCCCAGGCATGAAGATGTTGCTTATTATCATATGTTCACTGGCTTTCTACTCTAAACAGTGAGATTTCATTCAATAGTTTGAATAATTTAATCATGTAAACTAGTTTTCCTGCCTCTCTTTTTGCTTTGGTCAACTTTCTTTCTTTCTTTCTTTCTTTCTTTCTTTCTTTCTTTCTTTCTTTCTTTCTTTCTTCCTTTCTTTTTTCTTCATCTTAATTTCTGTACTTTATATTTCTATGCTTGATTTGGAAGATTAGAAATTAACTTGTTGCTAATATTGTGTAATTTCTGTGTTAAGTACTTTAAATGAATTATATTTCATTGAGAATCATGCTTATTTATTTTCCTGTGTTAATAAGTTCAATAAAGTAGCAAAGCTGTAGTGTAAACATTTCTGTCTGTCTGCAAAGCCTCTAATACCATTTATAAACTAGAAGGTAACTGATAGGAAACTTGATTTTGAGTATTCTATGAAAATTAATAGCATTTGTAAAACAAGGTACTCTGTTCTTGATGACGAAATACAAATACAATGTTTACATAAAAGTTAGTGTAATTTCATTGTGTTTAAAATTCAGTGCACTTAACCTTGAATATTAGTACATTTTCACATACCTTTTACTGATTTTGTGAATTGTCAATGAACCCTGATTATTCTAAACCCATCTGCTCTCCTCTCCCTTCAATTTCTATTAACTACTTCCTTACTGTATTGTCTATATCTTGAGAAAATGCAACATCCAATAATATAAAGATAATCAGATATAAGCATGCAAAACTTCTTTAAGTATCCAGAAGTTTCAAAGATTTTTGGAAGGAAAAACCTGTTTAGTATTTTTTGTCAAGCGCAATAATTACAAATCCAGAAAATATGTGCTACTAAAACAAAAAAACAAACAAATCTTAAATGAGTAGTTGAGATGAAAAACAATGCAACAATCATTTTATGAAGTACTCACACTACAGGATCACTTTGTAAAACAGGTCCTTCTTTTCAGATGAAGTTTTCTCTAATTCTTCCCTGAATCCGGAACTATTACATTGTAGTTTCTGCTGTGACCAGTGTGGCTGAGAGTATTTCACCTCAGTGTGTTTTATATATACTGACTACAGTTTTATCTCTCTTGGAAAGTTTCCCATAATCAGGACCAAGTTTTGAAAGAGTCATAGTCCTTGGGGATCCCTAGCCTACAAAGGCTCTAGAAAATAAATACAATATCTCAATTAACAATGAAAACAATTCCTTTCATTTTTATAAATATTTTGTTATTTTTACATTAGCATTTTGTATGTGTTCTAATATTATACATATTATGAGATGGGCAAATGACTTGCCATAGCAGGTAAAGTCACCTACTGCCAGGCAGATGATGTGAGTCAGCCACTGTTGGTGGAAGGAGAGATGAGCTCCTTCAAGTTGTGTTCTGACCTCCACACATGTGCTGTTATACTGGTGAGTGGACATATATAGATATGCCTACATACATGTACACAGGCATGTGCACATGTAAATAAATGTAATAATTCTTGTTTTCATTTATTTATTGTTTATTTTAAAAGCAAACCATTCACACAGTAACATGACAAGTACAACTTGCCACAAGTTGATTTTTGAGTTCCTATTCTTTAGTTCTTCTACATTTCCCCTTTCATCAACTAATTAATGTGACCAAGAATGAATATTCACAAAGGCATGCATGTACCTTGACAGGCCCAATACATTTAAGACTTCAGAAGTTCCAATGGAGACGAGAATGTACTCAAAATCAGATCCATGTGATATCCTTTCCATACCTGTTATTTTAGGGATTTTTGTTGAGTTTGTTTAGCAAGGACAGCATCAAACTTACTAGCAACTACTGTGGAAACTACTTTTTAAAAACTAAGCAGAGTACAAAGCTCTAAAATATTCCATTTCATATTAACTTATGAAACCTACTCAGTAAGTTTAATATTTTAAATTTATTTTTAAGGGTAGTATAAGAACTCTAGCTGCTGTTTAGTCATTATCTTGCTTTCTGGATAGATGCTATTTGAAATGTCCCAGGATAGCAAAATGTGCTTCCCCATATTGTTGTTCTGTGCTTTATAAATTTACACTACCTTTTGAATATACAAACTTCATTATTCATTGGACAACGTGAAGGCTGTGATGTTTTTTGAAGTTAAATTTGAAATTGTATATTGTTCTCACATTCCCTCATCACTGAGATGGACTACCACTGCACTTGCAGAGGACAGGACTAATAATTTTTTTAAAAAAGAGAAAGAATCTTGCTATAGTTTTACAGTTCACATGTACATTTAGACACCATCTTAACACCTGGAAATTACAACAGGACCTTTTGTCCGCAAGATCAACCCATAGCACACTATAATTCAGGGAAACAATTGTATTATAATTTGCACAATTGTCTTTAGTATTAAATCCATTTTATTGAGAATAAATATGCTGAACTCCATTACACGCACACACACACACACACACACACACACACTGTTACACACACTCACACCAGTGAAATGCATATTAGTATTTCACTAAGATACTATGTTTCCCTCTCTCCACATCCTCTCCAGCATGAACTGTCATTGGTGTTTCTGATTTTAGCCATTCTGGCAGGAGTAATATGGTATCTCACAGTTGTTTCAATTTGCATTTTCCTGATGGCTAATGATGTTGTGCACTTTCTTAAATGGAAGAACTCATGAAGCTAGTCACAAAAGCACCAAATAATACAATTAAAAAGTGGGGTACAGAACTGAATAGAGAATTCTCAGTAGAGGAATCCAAAAAGGGTGCTTCTTAATGCTGATGAATTTTATGACTCACAAGAGATTGGATTTGCTTTCATTTGATTTAGATCTAGGTTTTTTAAATCTTGCAATCTGTAACATTTAAAATATATCTATGTAGCTAATATTTAATATACATAGGTGAACACAAACCCTTCAAATTTCATTCTCATTTTCTTAGTTAGTTTTCTATTGGTTTAAACAACATACTATTATGAAAGCAACATATAAAAGAAAACACTTAAAGGTCTTGAAACATGGTTATAGTCCACGGCCATCAAGGCAGGGAACATATCAGCAGGCAGGCAGGCAGACAGGCATTGAAGCAGTAGCCGAGAGCTCATTTGTGTATTTTTTTTGTGTATATGTGTGTATGTTGTGTATGTGTATGAGAGAGAGAGAGAGAGGGAGAGGGAGAGAGAGAGAGAGAGAGGGAAGTAGTGTGAGAGAGAAATAGACAAAGAGAAAAAGGCAGAGTGAGAGAGACAGATACAGAGAGACCAATACAGGGACAGCGAGAGAGATAACTTGGGATAGTAGGAATGGTATGGGCTTTTAAAAGTTCAAAGCCCACCTCTAACTGACATACCTTCTTCACAAAAGCTACACCTAATAATTCTTAAACAATTCAACCAACAACAGAACAATCATTTAAACAATTAGCATATGGGGGCCACTTCCCGACTCCCAGAGGTTGTAGCCATATCATAATTCAAATGTGTTGAATTGAAACTCAAGAGCCCCTGTTATTTTTAACAGTCTCAGTGCAGTTTAAAAGTACAGTCTCTTATGGAATCAAGGCAGTTTTTTAATTGTAACCAATTCCAAAATCAATTTGAGGAAGACCTAGTCCCAATTTTCTGAGAAACTGCCATATTGATTTCCAAAGTTTTATACAAGTTTGTACTCCCACCAGGAGTGGAAGAATGTTTTCCTAGTGCCACATCCTGACCAGTATGAGTTGTCATGTGTGTTTTTGATCATAGGCCTTCTGACAGGTGTAAGATAGAATTGCAAGCTTTTTTGATTTACATTTCTCTGATGGGTAAGAGTGTAGAACATTTCTTTAAGTTTTTCTCAGCAATTTTGGCTTCATCTGTTGAGAATTCTGTTTAGATCTGTACCCCATTTTAAAACAGGATTATTTAGTTTATTGATGTCTAGAAGACCCAGTTATACCATTTTGAACATATACCCAAAGGGTGCTCTATCCTATCACAAGCACACTTGCCCAACTATGTTCATAGCACCTTTACTCAAAATAGCCAGAACTGCAAACAACCTAGATGTTGTTTCACTGAAGAATGGATAAAGAAAATGTGGTACATATACTCAATGGAGTATTGCTCAGATGTTAGAAAACAATGACATCATGAAAATTGAAGGCAAATGAATGAAATTTGAAATTTTTTCCTGAGTAAGGTAACCTCGATAGAACAAACATGAGTGTTCTGTGATGGGAGCCTAGAAGAATCACCATCACATAGACCAGAGAGACTTCATTCAGCAACTGATGGCAGCAAGCACAGAGTCCCACACACAAATGTTAGGCAGTACTGCAGACCAATGGTAGAAAAAGAACAGATCAGAGGAACTAGAGGGAACAGGGATAGCACAAGAACAAGGCCTACAGAATCAACTGACTGGGATTCATGGGGGGTTTGCAGAGATCAGGTGGGCCTGTAGGGATCTGACCTATATCCTCTGCATGTATGAATGGCTAAGTAGCTTAGTGTTCTTGTGGGACTTCTAATGGTGGGAGTAGGAGATGTCTTTGACTCTTTTGTCTGCTGGTAGGATGCTTTTCCTCCTTCTGTGTTGCTTTGTCCAGACTTAATATGATAGTATGTGTCTGGTATTGTAGTATATTATCCTGTGTTTGGTTGATGTTCCTGGGAGGCCTGTTCTTTCTGAAAGGACAGAGGATGTGGATCTAAGGAAGAGGGGATGTGAGGAAGAGGGACTAGGTGCAGGGGAAGGTAGAGGACACTGTTGTTAGGCTGGAGTGTATATGAAAAGAACAAACAACACAACAATAATAAGAATAAGAATAAAAGAGAAATCAGCTTGAAGGAGTTGATTTTCTTCTCCTGACATATACATTAGGTACATTAAATTGGGGTTATTAGGCTTGGCAGCCTAATGGCATCTTTTACCTGATGAGCTGCCCCACTGGCCTCCATTATACTTCTTCTTAAATCACCAATTATATAGAAGACATTTCACTAAATTGCTAAAATGAAATTGAAACTATATTCTTAGAAATCACGTAGGCAATAAGAGCTCATTTTCCAGTCTAATTAAACATTAACAGGAAGTTCTCATAGCATTCTATTTTTATAATATACTTGAGGGCAGGTAATAGCAAGCTATGTGTATATTTCAAATCACTTATAAAATAACAGTGATTTGAGAAATGAGGAAGAAGGGCAGAAAGAATACATATAAGATCTCTGCAGTAGTGAGAAGGATTATGCAATCTGGGCATGGCACAACCAATACAGTCAATTCTAAGGCTGCCTACTGTAGGTCCCACACAGATAACTGTCAATAGTCAATCATAGATCAGAGTGTGTTCTCCATTGCACCTACCTTGCAAAATGTTGAACTCCTAATGGTTCTGGGGCAGGGAAAGACATTTTCTTCATTTGTGGCCCACTGATAAACTCACCTTTCTCCAAGAATGGTTCCAAACCCAATGAACATACAGATGGCTCTGAGCAATCCAGATGTGCCATAAAGTAAAACACAAAAGCAAAAACATAAATGTAGAGAGGGACTAGTGTACATTTGTCTGGGGAAGTAGGCAATAAGAGTGTGAGCGAAATTAATGATCAGGGATGTTAGTCAGACACAATCAGCTTATTGCAGATATTGTCAAAGAACAAGTTTCACAAAAGAAAATTTGGTGACTTAAAAATATTAAGATAGTTAAGTCTATAAACACAGCTGAGATAATATTTTAGGAAAAATATATTGAAAATTCCCAATATATTCCCCATACGCTCAAGGTGTGTTGACTGACATGAGCCTTGTTCACCTTTAATATTATTTCAGGAAAACACAATACAGGTATTTATTTGCATGTTTTTATTAGTTTATGCTATATACATGTTATAAGTAACTTTAACTTGTTAGAGGACACATATATATGTTGATTATACCATAGTTCATGAAATTTTAGAACAGAAAATTCAAGAAATTATAACTTCTTTTTTAAGGAATACACTAGATATCAAACTATTCTAAATGTTTATACATATAGTTTCATCCACCAAGTGGCATACATTATCAAATGATAACTAACATGAGCAGTCTATGCATATATATATATATATGTAAATATGTGCATATGCATAGTGCATCATATATAATATTTGCAAAAGCATATATTTTTTTACCACACTGTCCTACTTTCATAACAAACTAAAATCAAGGTCATCAAAATATGGACTGAAGGAAGTGTATTCTAATATTATGAATATTGCCTTTTCAGTTATGGATTAAAAAAGGGAAAATGATTTTATTTGAATAGGTACAAATTGGAAAAATGACAGAAATTATGTCAATATGATTTTATTTGTAAATAATTTTGATCTAAGAGGATGTAGAACTCAAAAATATTTCCACTCCTGGAGTGAAGTTAGAATGAGGATTAGAATATAATGACATATTTTAAATGATAATTTTGATAAATAATTCAATGGGAACTCTGTAAATAAAAATGTAGCTAAAGTGACTTGCATAGTGTTGTGACTATGGGTATTAATTATTAAACTATAATTATTATTTTTAGAACATTATCATCATTCTAGTCTTCAGAAACAAGTAAGTATGCAATGCAGTTATCACTCTAAGTGGCAAAGATCTAAGTATTAGACTTTTGAGTGTACATTCATAATGTCTAATAATTTAAATCCATTCAGCTAAAACAATGCAGAAATAATTCATTTATGCAATTTTCTGATAAAAATAGAGCTAAAATAGTATGAATACAATGAATTTTCTGATTAGAAGAGGGGTCTAAAAATAATCTCCAAATTTACCTGTGATTTTTCAGCTTTTTTACAGCGTTTTTAATATCTTTATTTCTTAATGTATAGATGGCTGGATTCAGGAGGGGCGTGATAACTGTATAAAACACAGCAAGAAACTTGTCTACCCAGGTGATGCTGACTGGCCATAGATAGATGAAAATGCAGGGTCCAAAAAACAGCACAACCACTATGATATGGGATGTACAAGTAGAGAGAGCCTTTGATGAACCATCTTTAGAGTGAAGCTGAACAGTTAGTAGAATGTAAGTGTAAGATATCAGCAAGAGAATAAAACAAGTTGTTGCTAAAACACCACTGTCAGCATTTATCACGATTCCCAGAGTATCAGTATTCATGCAGGCCAATTTCATTACCAAAGGAATATCACAGAAAAAGCTGTCTATCATTCTAGGTCCACAGAAAGGCAGCTCCAAAATCAGGATTAGTTGACTCATGGCATGCACAAATCCAATGATCCATGATATCAAAACAAGCCAGATGCATTTTTGTCTGTCCATGATGCTGGTATAGTGAAGTGGCCTGCAGATGGCCACATAGCGGTCATAAGCCATGGTCACAAGAAGTACCATCTCACCCCCTCCAAAGAAATGCACACAGAGGATCTGACTCATGCAACCTCCAAAGGAAATGGTTTTATTTTCTTTTAGGAGGTCTGTGGTCAGTTTGGGGGTAGTAACTGAGGAAAGGCAGAAGTCAATAAAGGAGAGATTAGCTAACAGAAAGTACATGGGAGAATGGAGATGATGATCAATGATGATTAATATCACGACAAAGAGGTTGCCTACCACAGTCATCAGGTAGAGTGTGGCAAAAGGCAGCAGGAGGAAGATCTGTAGCTCCCTTGATGTACAAAGTCCCTGAAAAATAAACTCAGACACCACAGTCTGGTTTGCTTCTTCCATTTAGGACTCTGTGCTCCAATGGGTTGAGAGACAGAGTGTAAGAATTTCTGAAATAGAAACAATAACTTAATGTTCATAGTTAAGTTAGGAGAAAAATATTCAAACTGAAATCTAGCATTGTATCCAACTCAAATTTTAAATAAATATGTCTTGTTTTTGTACATTGTGTCTAATCAGGAAAGGTTTTTAAATGTAGAATGATGGCTCAAAAGCTTAGCACCTCTGAGAGACAATATTTGTAGGTGTCAATATGAGTATATTTTTTTAAAATATCAGAAGCACTTAGTTTTAATCTGTTCTTTTGAATGGAATCAGAAATAATTATCTTCAATAAATATCATCGATAGAGCTATAGCCCCATTACATGGCCACAATAATTCCAAAATGACCATCTATTGACTTATTTCAATCATAAACATAAAATTTCCAAGCACAGATCTACTGTTGACTGTATATGAAATTATAGAATCAAACCAAGTTTACTATAAAATGTGATTTAAATGGTTCATCAAATAAATTGAGGACCTGGGTGCTAAAGATACATTGTTAACATTATGGCTTACCCTTGATTTTTGACTTATCAATTAGAAATTATCTGTGAGCAATAATATAGTTATAGGCCAGCATAGGGGAGGTGTTACATTTCTATATTGAGTGGCTTTCAATTCTGAATGATGAGATTTCATATGCTAAATCTGAATACTTTATAAATGAAACTAATTTCCATTCCTCTGTTTTTGTCTCTTTCCTTCCTTATTTCCCTGTATAAAATGACATTTTCAGATAACTTAAATTGAATGGTAAATTTACAGTGAACTATAATTATTTTTAAATCCCCAGCATTCTCATCTCCTTCTTACTTTTCTACTTGCTTCCCTACTCTACTGTATGTAGAAAGTAGACATAAAAAAATTCTAAGATTATAAGATAACCTTATAGCAAAATAAGCAGCCTGTGAGCAGCAAGCTTTTTCAGCACAATGTTGTAACTTGTCACATTACATAAAGAGTTGATATTATGTAAACAAATAAACCTACCTAAATTTTCCAGAAGTTTTAAATGTTATTAGGAATAGTAAACTTATATCATGTTTTTGGAAAACAGAAAATTAAAAATGCAGATGTAGTATTCCCTGAAAATAGCTAGTGATAAAAAAATGTGCTGCTAATGTAGAAAAATATTTTAAATGAATATTCGTGATGAAAGTGACAGTACAGCAACCACTTTGGGATGTACTTACACTGCAGGAATCATCTCACCAACCTGGTCCTCCCAAGTTGATAATGTTCCCTCTAAATGCTGCTTGAGTCTGCAACTGTACCACACTGCAAAATTGTGATTTCTGCTGTGACCAATGTTGGCAAGAATTTCACCTCAGTGTGGCTTATATACACCGACAAAGTCAAGTCTGCATTGGAAACTTTCCTGTTACATACTTTAAATGGGTTCAGGTCCTTGGGGATCCTGAATTGGGAACATCTTGTAGTAATTCCCTATTTTTGACGCTAGGTTCATTTTAAAATTGTAAAATGCAAGACAAGGTTTAAAAAATATATAAAATATCTTGGATTAGGTTTGGGAAATTAGAACTGTTGTATATTATTGTTGACAATATACAGTGGTAGAGTAAAATAATGTTGATTTTACAAAAAATTAAAAATTAAACTAATCTAGCATTCTACTCAATCATTTGAGATACATACTAAATGAAATCAATACATCAAGGAATGCTGAATTCAAATGTTCTTTGTTGCATTATTTATGTCTGAAAACTGATGAACAAATAAAGAAACGTATATACCTGTATCATACATATATGGTATATACATACTTGCATGTGTGCAAGTATGTGTGGACATTATTATTTAATTATTATTGACATTGTGTTAATAAATAGCATGACTGCTGTTATTTGTAGCAATGTGGATGAATATTTTCTTTTTTTATAATATATTATTATTTTTTGAGTGTATATTTAGTTTACATATCTATCCCAGTTCCCTCTCCCTCTCTCCCTTCCTCCCTCCTTCTCTTCTTTCACTTCCTCTTTCCTTCTCTCCCACCCTGCCATGACCCCAACCTCCCTCCCTTCCCACTCTACCCCCACTTCACATGTAGGGTGAAGCTTTCCAGAAGGGGTCACCTAAATCTGTCACACCATTTGGAGTAGGGACTAGGCCTTCTCTCCTATCTCTAGGTTAAGGGAGTACCCCTCCATGGAGGAAGTGCTCCCAAAGTCCTTTTGTGCACCAGGGATACATCCTGGTTCCACTGTCTGAGGTCCTTTAGACTGCCCAGGCCTTCTAGCTGGGACCCATATCCAGGGGGTCTGAGTCAGTCTCCTCCTTATGCAGGTCAGCTTTCTCTATATGTTTCTGCAGCCTGGTCTTGTCCTTCCTCTCTACATCTGGATTCCAGTCGGCTCAGTGTTTAGCTGTGGGTGTCTGTTTCTGTTTGCATCAGCTACTAGATGAGGGCTCTATGATGGTGATAGTCATCAATCTCATTATCAGGGAAGGACATTTATGATAGCTTTTCCACTGTTGCTCAAATTGTTAGATGGGGTCAGTTTTGTAGGTTTCTGGACATTTCTCTAGGTTCAGTTTTCACTTCAAACCTATAATAGCTTCCTCTTTTGTTCTCTCTCTGTCTCTCTCTCTCTCTCTCTCTCTCTCTCTCTCTCTCTCTCTCTCTCTCTCGTCTCTCTCTCTCTCTCTCTCTCTCTCTCTCTCTCTCTCTCTCTCTCTCTCTCTCTCTCTCATCTATTCCTCCCCTGACTCAATCTTCCTGGTCTCACGTTCTTTCCTCTTCTCCCCTTCTCTTTCTCCTAGTTCCCTCTCCACTTACTGCCCCCCCCACTACCAATACGCTCAGGAGATCTTGTCCCTTTCCCCTTCTGTGAGGAACCTTATATGGATCTTTTAGAATCCTCCTTGCATCCTAGTTCCTCTGCTGGTGTGAATTATAGGCTGGTGATGCTTTGCTCCATGTCTAAAATCCATATATGAGTGAGTACATACCATGTTTCTCTTTTTGTAACTGGTTTACCTCATTCAGGATGGTTTCTTCAAGTTCCATCCATTTGCATGCAAATTTCAAGATTCCATTGTTTTTTTTTCCCTCAGAGTAGTATTCCATTGTGTAAATGTGAATATGGATGAATCTTTAGGACATTCTGACATAAAAAAATAAATATATAGTTTCTATATCAGTAATTTGAAACAATGAACCTCAGAAGCAGAGAATTCAATAGTGGTTTTTAAGGGCTACAGAAGGAAGAAAAGGATGTACTTAGTAAGCATGTAATTATTTTACATGAATTAATTTTTAAAGGTCTGTTTTGCAACATAGTGACAATGGCTGATTAAGACCTAGAGTAGACCTAGTTAGGGCTAGGTATAATATTGAAGGACGTCAGTGCTTTCCACTCAACATAAGGAGCTTAATTCACATCCCAGAATATACATATATGAACAATTTCTATGGCAAAATAGGAGTTGGAAATAAGGGAATGTTGAGACACTATGGCCAGCTATACGAGGATACATAGTGTTTAAGAGCTAGAGTCCTTGTCTCAAATAAGTTGGAAGGCAAGCACTGATAGCCAATATCGTCCCCTCTTTTTCACACATGTAAATTATTAGCTATACATAACTATGAACTTTTATATCTTTTATTTTCTCTGATCTACTATTGATGACTAAAGTTCTACTTTACTCCTATTTATTCAACTTATTATATCTTTGCATATAAGTGACAGCACACCTTACAGTTTTTCTTTGTGTCCCATTTTTCATTTTAGCATAATGTTCTTCATGTTCACCAATGACATTATATCCCTCTTTTTCAAGTCTTAGAAGCATGGCATAAAACTTATTGCACACATACTATGTGTTCCACATATTTGTTTCATGTGTAATAGTATGCATTTCATCCATCACATGTGCATCACATATAGTGCATATATCTAGTAATCATTTAAAAAACATTTACACAGGAATTTGATTTGCATGTTGCCCAAAGTTTAATTAAACTGTCTGGTAAAATTATGCTTGAAACATATGATCTTAGTTTTTCAACTTCCAGAGTGTTGAAATCTTCCTAATTGTTAATAACATTGGCTTTACAATTTTGTATTTGTATCAACAATTTAAGATTTACTTTCTCCAATTTTTCCCATAAAATGGTAAAATTTTTGAAACATATCTGTGAAGTTATAAGCTATTATGCCATTATCCCTTTAGTTTTATAGTCACATATTTTGTTCCATTTTGATTCAAGGTTTCTTCTCTCTGCACTTGGGATTAAACCATGCTGTTGTGTTAGTAAATTTATTTTACTTCATCTTGAAAAACCACTTTATGAAAATATACCTCCACATAACTACATGTCTTTAAATAGAGCTGCATATCACTCCTTACAAACATACATCTCTCTTTTGCATAGCCATCCATCTCTATTCCCACAGTTACATCTCTTTTCACAGAGTTACATCTCTCTCCCATCTACATGTACCCTCTAGAGAGCCACACATCTCTATATACAGTTACACCTCTTTTCTATACAGCTACACATCTCTCTCTATAAATGTATACACATCTGTCTTCTGCACACACATCTTCTCTCTAGCCTGCTACATGTCTTCACACATAGCTATGGTGTTGCTGGGACTGTGCTGATCTGCCCTGTGAGCTGGGGACAGACTATTTTCTGTACAAGAACAACTGCTGAGAATCATGTCTAGGTCTGTGGTCCTGCTACAGAAAAGGTCTATACTGATATCTGTGGTTCCTTGTGCTATCAAAGGCCATGATGATGTCAGGGGCCTGGGTTGCCACCTGGGACCATGTGGGTACCTAAGCATGACACTACTATGGAGGCCATGCTAATTTGGATGGCTTGTGCTGCCATCTAGAACCATGGTGAGCTCTGATCCCAGGACGCTATCAGGAACTATGTCTGGTTCTATGGCCCTTCCATAGCTAAGGACTGTGTTGATGTCCATGGCTCATAGTAACAACAAAGACCACACAGATTATTGGGGTCTAGGCCACAGCCTGTGGTCCTGTTGGCATCTGAGAGCCACGCTGCCACTGGGGCCATGCTGATTTGGATGGCCTGTGCTGCCAACGGGACTATAGTGCTGTCAAAGGCCAGGATGCCACATAGGGTTAAGTATGGACCATGCCTGAGTCTATTGCCCAGTAGCATCCAATATCTGAGTTGATGCCTGTGGCTCCTGTTACCACCAAAGGCTGTGTGTATGCTCAGAGTCTACAACTACCTGAGACCATGTCATCATCCAAAGGCCTTGCTGCTGCCAGAGCCATACTAATCTGGATGTACTCAGGTGCCACTGGGGCCATGGTAACTTCCAGACCTGAGCTTCTGCCAAGGACCATGTCTGGACCCATGGTCCTGTTGCAGCTAGAGTCTGTGATGTTGTCCATTGCTTGTGTCACCTTGGGAGGGTCATAGGACCATACACATTGAAATTTGAAGGTCATGCTGGATTGGTCCCACCTCTCACTGTGCCTGGGACAGCTGGCCCTGCCCTTTGCTGGTCACTGCAGCAGTGTATCTGGCTCCATTCTGATGGGAAAGCTGGCCCCTATACTCAGGAAAGACACCCCACCCCTTACCATGACATAGATCTAGGAGAGCTGGATATGCCTCTTGCCTGGGGAAGTGTGCTTCCAGTGGCCCTGACTAACTATGATAGCCCTGAGTTGACCCACCTAACATCTACCCCATCTATGACCTGCTAGACTTGAAGAGACTGGTCCTATGGGATGATAACTACAGGATCCCCATGACTTGGGTAACAGCAAGGTATCAGAGAGGAGTCCAGTGATGATGGTGTTCCAGAGGCCTTGAGTCAGATTGATAACTCATTGCAATGATCATTATTTGGTTGGGATTATTAGGACAAAAGGGTATGCCACTAAAATAAGTGAAGAGGTGTTGGAAACACAAAGGATGAGGTATTTTGTTTATAATTGATTTTTGGGGGGATTTCTTTTGGGGTGATGCTGCATGGGTGAGAGGAGGATAAAGAGGGACTGGGAATGAGCAGGATTGGGGTACATGATGTGAAATTCCTAAAGAATCAATGAAGAACTGTGTTATTAAAAAAAAAAAGAATGTTTGTTCATCCCCCTACTCAGTATTCCTGAACTGTCATGTTCTCCTCCCCACTCCTCTTCTTCCTGTCTCTGTTTCCTATGCCCTCCCCCCAGCCCTGTGCTCCCAGTTTTCTCAGGAGCTCTAGTCCCAAATAGATACCTCATAGTCCCAAATAGAGTGAATCATTATAGGTTTAAAGAGAAATCTGGCACTAGGGAAATGTACAGAGATCTATAAGGATGACCCCAACTAAAAATCCAAGCTATAGAGGAGAGACTACTTTTAATGCCCTTCTCCTATAATGAGATTGATGACTTCCTTAAATGTCATCCTAGAGCCTTCATCCAGTAGCTGATATAAGCAGAAGCAGAGATCCTCAACTAAACACTCAGCCAAACTCCTGGAATCCAGTTGTAGAGAAGAAGGTGTGAAGTGCAAAGGGGTCAAGACTGTGCTGGAGAAACCCACAGAAACAGCTGACCCCAGTCGTAAAACTGAGGAACCAGCACTGAATGCAACCAAGCTCTCTGTAGATGCCAGTTAGGAGATCTGGGCAATCTATGGGACCTCTGACAGTAGAACCAGTATTTATCCCTAATGCACAAATGGACTTTTGGAGACCGTTACCCATGGAGGGATACTCTCTCAGCCCAGAGGGCCAGCCTAGGCCCTCCTTTGATGATTTCCCCATGGAAGGTTTTATTCTCCATAGGGAGTAGATGAGGGGTGGGATGGAAAGGTCAGTGGGGGGGGGGGGCTGGGAGGATGGAAGAGGTAACTGGGATTGATATGTAAAATAAAATTGTTTCTAAATAAATTTTTAAAATGAATATTTAAAATATGAGTTTTCTAAATGTGTTTATCATGCAGCATGTAAATATGCTTTAAATGTAATGGCTAATTCCATTTGACTAAAGTGCATTAGTGGGAAAATCAGGTGAGAATATCTCTACTAATTATCGAATTGTTGTCTAATGGTATGCCTTTTACTTTTTGTGTTAGTAAAAGTTAAGGGTCCTGTGGCACACCCTGTCTGCCAGCAGAAAAGACGACCACAACAGGATTCTTCTCAGCACACGCTTTATTGGAGCACACTTCTATGATTTGAAGCAGAAGGACCCAGACCCCAGGCACTCACTGCTTATATAATATGTAGACAAAAGCCATGACGTATCGGTGTCTGATTGGTCCAGGCCTCTCCTGAGCAAATGGG
Source organism: Cricetiscus sungorus (assembly GCA_030556225.1). NCBI lineage: Eukaryota > Metazoa > Chordata > Mammalia > Rodentia > Cricetidae > Cricetiscus > Cricetiscus sungorus. The sequence continues at coordinate 47,853,154 of JANBXA010000372.1, read as the reverse complement.
TTGAAACATGATAGGCCAAGGCTGGGTCTTGCCACTCTCTTGCCTCTCTGGAGGGCACGTGAAACAGCACTGAGCAAGGCATGTGAAACAGTGCTGAGCAAAGCGAAAACGGACCGCCAAATGGCGGCAGCAAACTAGTAAACAACAAGATGGTGGCAGGGCAGCGCCCTACAGGGTCCTTTTGTACATTTAAAAGCAAAACAAAACAAAACAAAACAAAACAAAAAAAGTTTATCTAATATGTACATGGTTGGATTTTAGGTCAGTAACTGAGATAGTTCTGAAGCAGGCTAATGATAACACTCCTTGAGTGGAAATATTCTAGTCTCCGGACTCATGGAAGTTCTGTTAATCAATTGTCTTTGTAGAATATTATTTTCAGGTTCATTTGATTTTAATATATGAGTGCTTATCTGTATTTCTCTCTGTCTCTCTTCTCTCTCTCTCTCTCTCTCTCTCTCTCTCTCTCTCTCTGTGTGTGTGTGTGTGTGTGTGTGTTTGCATGTGTGTTTGGGTGCCCTAGATCTGATTCCCTGAAGCTGGGGTTTAGGGTGTCTAGGAGCAACTCAGTGTGGATTCTGGGTTTTATTTATCCCTGTGTCATCTTGGCATCTTTAACATGGGCATGAGTTTTTCCTTTTTCTGGGGATTTTAGTTCAAAATAGTGACATTTCAAACAAATCAGAGCTGGAAGGGAGTATGCTGGAACCCTGAAAATGAAGAAAGACCTTTCTAGATGTTGGAAGATACAGGCTATAGGCTCAAAGCATAGACCAAGACTACTGTTTTCTGGCTCAAACCAACTCTCTCCTTCAGATACCTGCAGCCTGTACAGAGTCTGCAAGTGGACACAGCCACCACCCTTAATGCCGAATCATCTCCACTTAAAAATAAAAATTTAGCTTTCTCTAAGGGCATCTTACTGGGGAAACATATTACTCTTCAGGGTAAGTTGCATGTCCAATAGTCAAGGGCCAACTGAATGAACTCTCCTGTATTATTGGATGCCATTTTCTAATAAATTCATGTCAGAGATTTTTTAATTAAACACCTATATTGTTATTTAATGATTTATTTATTCTTTCCTTCATTTGTTTTTATCCTATAGGTTTTTTGTATATACAGTAGTTTCAAGATTTGATAGAAATCCTCAATGTGTTTACCAGTTATCTCTGCATCTTTCTCTGTTTCTTATGTCTTTTCTTGTGCTTTCCTTCTATTTGTTTTGCCCTATGCCAATTTCTATATTTTTGTTTTTATCTTATTTAATTATTATATATTTTATTACTATACCTTAGATTCCTGGTATAAGTTTCTAGTGAGAGACAGAAAGAGATGGAATCTGATGGGAATGGAAGTAGAGAGGAACTTGGAAAGTAGAAGGAAGGGAAACTGTAATCTGAGTGTATTGTATGAAAAAAATATTTTCAATAAAAAAAGAAAACAAAACACAACAGCAACAATATAAATAACCCCAAAAACAGATATCCTGCTTTCCCCAGTGAGATGAAAGCCTCTTGTTTCTGACTGCTCCTATGTCGTTTGTATTGTTAGTGGTTTTCTTGTTCTTTCTAATGAAGATCATCCTCAGTGCCATTTTCTCAAATACATCTTTTGTACCCTTGCTCCTCCTTTTACTCTGTATATTTTATTAGTGCATATGTGTATAAAGAAACTATTTTGGTCTGTATCTAGAACTGCTATTTCAAAGTAAGATGTCAATTCTTGACATCTTCTGGGTCAAGAAGTGAGATTATATCAGTTTATAGGAAATGTTATCTGATTCTGGTCCTTAGAACAGTGTACTGGGCCAGATAGTGGTGGCACACGCCTTTACTTTCAGTATTCAAGAAGCAGAGGCAGGCAAATTTCTCTGAGTTCGAGGCCTGCCTTTTCTGTAGAGTGAGTTCCACAACAGTCAAGGCTACAGAGAGAAACCATCTCACAAACAAACAAACAAACAAACAAAAATAATACTATACTGGCAATTTCTTTGCTGGGCCATGTTCATGAATGAAAGACCACCATTACCTAGTAGTTTTTGGGAAGTCATACAAAGTAGAGAATCATAGAGTTTTCAGAGGATAGAATTTTCAATGCCTATGTATCAGTGTCATATGATTAAAGTGAAAAAGCTTAACATGTAGTTCTGTAAGTTATATAGCCTATAGATGATGACCTTCAAGTTACTCAATGGTTAGCTTAGTTTAGGGTATTTACCATCAAATCTGCTTGACCACTTTTCCAGATTTTTTAAAGTGTACATAGAAAATTGTTGAGAATACAGATTGGACATGTCAAAAGAGTAAAGTGCAGTTACAAAATGAAGAACCACTTTGGATCCTTTATCTTACAAGTGAAACAGTTGTAAATTATGGTATCTGTCACCTCTAGGGCAGAGCCAGTACAAGGTAATAGTGTGTCACTTTTCCACTGATGACACTGAAACCTCTTCTGAATAAATTATTTACATTCAAATTACAATCTGTGTACTTTTTGAGACAACCCAACCTGAATAACTAAAGACACTAGTCCTAATAATAGAGCCATTTGTTGTGATTCTTCATTTATGTTCCAAAACAAATTTGATGTTCATAAATATAGCCTACTAAAAATAGCCTATAAAAACACATTCCATAGTGCTTTTAAAGAAAAGAAATACATACAGATACATTTCAATTTCTCAAAAGAAGAGAAGCAAGGCATCTATGGCCTGTGGGAATGCATACATGTTGCGAGGTAGCTGACATGTGCAATCGGCAAGGTTAAGTAGCATGTTCCTCAGTAAACCTTCCAATATACAGTTTGATGTTCACTTTTAGAGCTCCAACACCAGATTTAGTCATCAATATCTGTCATAACCAGCTCTTTTGCATAATCTTTGAATTGACACTCTTATATCTTTGTTTCTTAATGTATAGATGACAGGATTCAGGGCAGGGGTGATAGCAAAGTCAGCAATAAACAGGTATTTGTCAATTGATGATGTGGGGAAAGGCCACACATAGAGAAACATACATGGAGTGAAAAAAAGAACAACCACAGTGATGTGTGCTGACAGAGTGACCAGTGCCTTCGATAAGTCCCCTGACGACCTTTTCCACACTGTCACCAAAATGAAGACATAGGAGAGGAGAAGAAGGAAGAATGTCCCCATGCTCATGAAGCCACTGTTGGCAGCAATGACAAATTCAAACTTGTCTCTGTCAGTGCATGCAAGTTGTATGATCCGCGGGAAGTCACAGTAAAAGCTGTCTACTTTGTTAGGACCACAAAAAGGCAGATTTATCACAAAAGAGAACTGGGACAGGGCATGGATCACACCAGTGACCCAGCCAGCGATTACAAATGAAATGCATATTTTAGGGTTCATGATGCTTAAGTAGTGCAGAGGCCTACAGATGGCTATATACCTGTCAAATGCCATTGCTATGAGCAACACCATCTCCACGCCCCCCATAATGTGAATAAAACAGATCTGGGTCATACAACTGTAAAAAGAAATGACTTTGCGTTCTTTCAGAAGGTCTGAGATCATTTTGGGAATGGTGGTAGAAGAAACCCATACATCATTTAAAGACAGGTTGGCCAACAGAAAGTACATAGGTGAATGCAAGTGAGAGTCAGCAATTACTACAAGGACAATGAAGAAATTTCCCAGAATGATTCCTAAGTAGAGCATAGAGAATGTCAGCATGAGAAAAACTTTGGTTTCCCAGGAACTAGAGAGTCCTAGAAGCACAAACTCAGAAACCATGGAGTCATTTAGTTGATTCATTAGCATGGGCAGCTTCAAGTCACTTGAAGTTAGGAAATGTTGAAAAATTGTAGCCAAAGCTAATAAGGAATATTTTCCACTTATGGGGCTCCTTTACTGTCTGAATTCAAGAGAAAAAAACCATAAGAGTTGGATAGCAAAATAATAAGTAAATGGAAAATAATGAATTTCAGAAGATTGCATACCTAAAGAAACACAAACACAAATATAGTAGAGGAAGGCAAATGTTTCCTCCTTTTTATTCTACAACCAGACATTTTTGTCATGTATTCACTTCAAGTGACAGAAAGTATACAGTGTGCTCTTGTACTATTTTGCAAATTATTCTTTCATGAATATGTTTTACTGGTGAAATGGAGGTTTTGGTTCAAAACTACTTTAAGCACATTTAGTCTGTATTCATTTTTTAAAAATTATTAAAATATTTTTTTTGACACATGTATTAGTTGTATTCCTTTATGGATGAATTGTGGTTTTGAATACATGTAATTGATGTGCAGACTTTCCTTGGCAGCCTTTCTACATTACCACTTAATCACTCCCAAACCACTATTGATGACTATTCTACAGTCATATTGAGTTTTTAATAAAACAGTTTCCACCCATGATGAGAAGTTGGACACGCTTTCTCTCTCTGATATTTCCTTTAACACAGTGTCTTGGACTTATTCATCATTTTTCAAACGAAACCATTCCTTCCTATGTGACTAATATTTAATTATATGTTGTTTATTTTAACATATAAGCAACTATAAATTGCTGTCATAAATATGGACAAGCATGTATCTCTTTGTTATGCTGATTTTGCTTTCTTATCATACAGAACAAGGTAAAATAGTAAATAAATATGGCAACTTTTTGCAAAACTATGATTCAATTCAAATGCTACATGAACATTCTCATAATCAGTGCATAAAACTGAACTTTTACCCTACTCTCAATGAACATTGGTTACTTTTTGGTTTTGATAGTAGCTTTTCTAGTGGATGACACTGTTATTTTATTGTATTTTTGATTTATGTTTCTCTTGTTGCTTGTGGTATTAACACAGAATTGTAAATATTTTTCCTTGTTTTTATGTATATAATTCTTTGGTCTGCATATCTATATGTGCATTACATATGTGCAATTCACATTGGGGTCAGAAGAGAGCATTGAATGCCCTGGAGCTGGAGTTATAACAGTCCATGAGCTGCTTTGAGGGTGTGGAAATTGAATGTGGGTTCTCTGTAAAAGACATGGGTGGCCTTTTCCATTGAACCCTCTTTCCATCACCAATAGTGAATAATTTGCTATTTATCATTTGGATATTTGTATTTATTTTCTTAGAAGTGATAATAATTATGATTGCTTTTAACTTTTAAATAAGATTGCTTATTTTTGTGGGGAAGAATTGGCATTTTGATTTTCTTAAATATTACAGATGAATGTTCATATCTTTCTATTGTTCATCCTTCTGTTTGGTTGTTTTTTTATTTTGTTTTGTTATATGTATATATATATATATATATATATATATATGTGTGTGTGTGTGTGTGTGTGTGTGTGTGTGTGTGTGTATGTATATATATATATATACCTCTCTTATCATTTTTGTTTTCACTGTAGTGTAGTTTTGAAATCCTATCTAAAGATATTGGAAAAGTTGTAGTATTGTTTTCTTGTAGTATTTTTTCTGTAATTCATGATGAATTTGTTCTGCTTTTCTATGCAAATTATCATAGAAGATGTCTACTCAAATTGAAAAGATTTTTAAAATATTTAGCTCATAAAAGTTTTATCAAGGTCCTGCTTAGCCATCAGCATTCAGTGGCTCTGAAACTTACAGAGACAGCTGACCTAAACAAGGAGGAGCTAATGGCCCCCAGACTGATAGCTGGGAATCCAGCATTGGACAAACTCAGACCCCTTGAACATGGGTCTCAGTTAGAAGGCCTGGGCAGGTTAAGGGACCTCTGACAGTGGAACCAGGATGTATCCCTTAACCTAGAGGTACAAGAATAGTCCCTTAACCTAGAGGCAGGAGGGAGGGCCTAGTCTCTATTCCAAATGACTTGAAAGATTTAGATACCCCCTCCTGGAAGGCATCACATCACACTCCCTGTGAAGTGTGTGTGTGTGTGGGGGGGAATGAAATGGGAGGGGGTCAGGTGGCATGGGAGGGGGGGAGATGGAGGGAGAGGGAACTGGGATCAATATGGAAAATAAGATAAATAAATAAATAAGTAAACATGTTATTATATGTCAATATGTAGCATTTATTTTGTACTTTTTTGTGCATCGATGGTTACCAAGCCCATTAACTTTCTTATACCATGCACAATGCTGTATATGTTCTACTTTTTTCATCTAGCCTTATATGTTAAAAAAGTAAATCTCCAAAGTTACAGATGGATAAAATGTCAGGTTCAGGACTTACATTTAGAAATTCCATGTTTTTGAATACAGTACTATATGCTATTCTGATTGGTACTTTGAAATGCACTCCAGGTTTCCAAAAAATCTTCCAATCTAATGTCTTCCAACTTCTGTGCCCTATAGCTATTATAAACTCATTAAAAATAAAAATCTTTGAACTTGTGTCCCATGTAACTACTCCTCTCCCTTGCCAGTCATTCCTTCGCAATCCTCTATGTTCATTCAGTCAGTCTGACCAATTGCCATAGACACCTTGTTTCTTCAAAGGAATTTTATTCTGGATATTTTCTATAGCAACCAGTTTTACTGTATTTCTCTATAGTATTCAGTCATGATCTTATTAACTTGTTTTTATACATTTCTAAGCCTTTAGCTTCTTGGCTTCATGAAGCTCTTAAAACCACTTGTTTTCCTATTGTGTTAAGATCTCTAACCCCATTTTTAAAAGGTTTCAACCTTACCTCACATTAGGAATATGAGATCTGTTGATTTTTTTTTTCATGAAAATTGGACACGTAAAGCCCATTTTCTACATGCAGCACAGTGGAAACTTGAACAAAACCCAGCACTCAGTGTGCCTGTTGAATACCTTACCAAAGCCATTAGTTCCTTTCTAAGATTTCTTCTAGATGTGAGAAAACTGAACTCTACATTTTATTATTCAGCACAAACAAGACTTTCTGTTGATTGCAGCTAAATTCACTCTGCCATTTTCTTGACTAGTTTCCTGAAAAATTGCCTGCAACATTTCTTCATGCCTTTTTTTTTAATATAATTATGGTTTCTCCTGTGATATCCCTTAATATTTGGCATGACTCACTCACACTAGATCTATTCTCCTTAGTTATTTCAGCCCTGTGATATGCAATTTAATTAGTATCTATTAAATTATTTAGCTATAGCTTGAATTTTTGATCCTAGAGTAAAATGTTCAACGTTAAATATGATACGCTTGTGAACAACTCTTTCTTGAGCTTAAAGTTATCTCTAGAATATGAACTTGTAATCATATAGTCTTACCATTCTCTCAGACATACGAAACAGCCATACTACATATTTTTGCTCTTGATATGGGTTTTTTAATGTTCATAGGTTACAGAATCAGGCAATTCCAATTGGTTGCTTTTTGTACCTGTTGTTGTTGCTTTTGATTTCCTTTCTTCATATTTTCCCACATTGAAAATAAAAAGTAATTGCACTGTTTTTTCCCATGTTCTGCCTAATTGTAACATGATTCCAATTAATTCAAATAGCACTGCTTAGCTCTTCTACTGCAAGTCTTGAAGAATTAAGTCCTAGAGCATATCACATAGAACACTGAAAAGGCATAAGCACAAAGTATTATCAGATATTCCACAAATTTATTAATTGACTATTTAACTCATTTATTTATTATAATTATTTTTGCAGACCACAAATTGAGCATAGAGCTTTGAACAAGGTTTTCAAGGGTTCTACCACTGTTGGACCCTAGCCTAACCATGAACTTCCTAGTAAACATTTTCTACTATATAAATCCAAATAATTATTATTTATGAAATGTTACAACATTACTATAATTCAATTCAATAACTTTGAATTATATATAAAATATTGAAGATTAATAAAAGGATGGAGACTGCTGAGCACTATGGTCTAACAACATTTGGTATGTAGATAAGATTTAATCTGAAAATAATCTTTGGAAGGCAGTAACAAAGAAAGAAGGATTTGAAGAAAAATCACAGAAGTGTTTGCTTCAAGAAATTAAAGTCAAGTAAAGGAAAATATTCATTGTCACTTAAAAATGCATTCAATATTATTAAAATGCAATAAAATTGTGGCATTTGTGAAAGATAACATGTACAGTCACTAGAAAAATATGAACTTCTGAAATATAATTAAATATTGAATAAAATGTGAGATCCAACCTTGCTAATAGGTAAAATGACTGAAAGTTATAAAATGATAATTACATCATAGATAATCTATGCAATAATTGCACATGTGTACCTCATGTTCAAGAAAGTAGCTACTGTGGTCTTATTAGAAATTCAGTTTGCTATTTGAGACAATGAGATCTTAAAATTATATGAATTAAGCTGTGACCAATTCAATTAAAATTTAGATGGAAATAGAATGAACCAAATAAAAATTAGATAGTTATGTGTTCATTTAAATATGTTAAATGATTTACTACAAATTTGTTGGAACATGAATGAATAACTAATAAAAATCATAGCTCTCACTGGTTGTTATAAATACAGGCCAATGCTGAGACTGTAGATTTCTAGTGATCTTATTAAATGGTTAGAAGTCTCTAAATTATGACAATTTACAGAATAGACATATACTGATATTAAGTGTGTATGTGTGTGTTTGAATGTGTGTATGATATATATATATATACATATATATGTATATATATTATATATAATATAATCTCTAGACTTGTTCTTTTTAAAAATTTCTTTCCCTTTTTATTTAAGTAAACATTTTGTACAACAAGTTGGATGTTAAATCTTGTTTTTCTCATTCATATTAATAGAAAGTAATAATATACAGTAAGGATTGTCTGGTTTCCTGTAGAAACTTTGACTTTAAGAAAATTAAGTATTAAAAATAACAGAAGACTCATCATTCTGGAGGTTAGCATACACACACACACACACACACATGGGCACACACAATGGGGGGAGAGAGAGAGAGGGAGAGAGAAATAGAGAGAGAGAAGGGGGAAATTAAAGGGTAGATAGAAGTTCATACTATTATTAGAAACATTTAAACATTTTTTTTCATCAGAGTGGAGAGTATGTTACCCTGTTGATGTCAATAGTTGAGCATATCTGATTTTATTAAGTGGTAAAAGGGAAAATGACATTATTTAGAAAATATCAAGATCAAAGGATCTTGCACTCCATTTGAAAGCCTTTGCACTCCAAATGAAATACTGTAGGACTCTTTCTTCCTGTGTGTGTGTGTGTGTGTGTGTGTGTGTGTGTGTATGAAACTGCAACAAATAGGTCCCCAAATTACTCACTGGAGAGACAATCTATAATATTTCTGGATGTCACTCACATGAACAACACATTCAGAACACTAAGATACATATTTAGAAGTAAATAAAAATGCTACAGGGAAAATATTCTGAAATTCGTAATTAGATGGAAAGTGATGTCACTGAGTCAAAAAATTAGCCTAGGACTTACCTATAGGAATTACCTATGAGAGCAGTTTCTTCTTGGCCAGTTACAGTTATTTTAGCTTTTGCCTTTACCCCAAGATGATGGTGAGCTCATTTTCTACACTGGCCAAATTTAGTAAGAATTCTTTCTCAGTGTAGAGCAATGTACTGTAAGGTCTCTTTGTGGAAAATCTCTGTAGGTCCATGTGTTAAATAGAACCCAAACTTGGAAAGGCTTACTTTAGCATTTTCCTGGGGGACTCTCATAGCCATCTACTTTCTCTGAATTTAGCCCTCAAGTGACTTTGTTGCTACATCAAACTTAGATTTGAGTGAGGCTAGTAGAATGCACAAAGAATGTTCTTAAAAACAAAGTGATGATGATGGTTAAAATTGTATATGTGAAGAAAGTACAACACTATTTTCTCTATGTATAGTGTTATAATTTGAACTAACAGGTGAATATCAGTCCCAAGTTAATATACATGGGAAGTGTCAGCCAGGGTAACACAGGAATGCTACCACTGTGTGCAAAACATAAGCACCTCTTAGAACATCTTTTGTGATTCAGGTGAACAAGTGAGTCTCTTTGTTCTCAGAATTTTATTCTATAGCATTCTGAAATTTGATTATAAAAATTTGATTATAAAATTCTATGCAAAGCTTTAAGTGATAAAAAGATAAAGGAAGAGTAATTTATTATGCATAATAAATTGTATATGCAGCATGACTTAAAATAATGACAATTTATTAACTGTATTTTACCAGCTATTAAAAATGCCTTCTATTTGCATCCATAGTTTCACAATTTTATTTATTGCAGGGGCTGTATTGCATAAACTGTAAGACTCCAACTGATATTGTTCCTATGCAGAAGTGAACATAGAGTGGCCAACGCAGTGTCAAAGAGAATATAGTCTGAGAACTAACAATACAAGAGTTAAAGTTGTTGAGAAAAAAATGATATCACTTTCTCATTTAAAATTTAGTATGTGTTTATTTCCACGTGGCTGACCTCAAATCTAGTCAAAATGTGTGTTAACTGACATGCCAGTCATGCATGCCACTATTGCATCAGTAGGCACATCTTGCCTGTAAAATTTGAAAATAAATATTTATTTATTTATTTTATGTGAGTGTTGAGTGTGTCTTTATGCACTTGCATGCTATCACTCACTCAGGACAAACAATGCTACCTTGAGCTGGAGTTGTATACAGCCATAAGCCACTTGATACTGGGAATTGAATTCCAGTTATCAATAAGAACAGCAAGTTCTTCTTATCACTCAACCATCTCCCTAGCCCCCAGATATGACACCTTTAAAATCAGAGTAAATTTAAATGACATAAAACTAACAAACATTAAAACAATGTTAAGTCTTCAAAAGGCTTTCTGAATCTTAAAAAATTTATAGGCAGATATCATGGAGAAGAGAGGATACTCAAGCACTAGTTCCCTATATAAGATTAATGTGGCCATCACCGAAAAAACTTTTTATTGCAGTTTAGTGTGCCTTATAGGTTTGGGAAGGTTGATATAGAAACTCATATTTGACTAAAATGCTAAGAATAAGTGATGATAGCAGAACACTCACTCAGTTCTGTATGTAACACCTATATAACCCTCTTCTAAGATCAAGGAACAGTACAAAAGAGGGGACACAAAGAATTAAGTTAGAAGGTTGGAAGGTGTGAAAAAGACATCTTCATTTTTTTCTATTTTTAAATTAAAATTTGAAAAAAGGTTGTTTTACATGTCAATCCCAATTTCCTAATCTTCCCATCCTTACCTATCATCCCCACCAAACCCCAGCCCATCCCCTTTCTGTTTCCTAGGTTAGGGTGATGCCTTCCATGGGGAGTCGTCAAAGTCTGTCATATCATTTGGGGCAAGGCCTAGGCCCTCCTCCATGTGTCTAGGATGAGAGAGTATCTCTCTGCGTGAGATGGGCTCCCAAAGCCCATTCACGTACTAGTGATAAATACTGATCCATTATGAGAGGCTCCATAGATTGCCCAGTACTCCTAATTATCACCCACATCCAAGGAATCTGGGTCAGTCCTATGCTGGTTTCCAAGCTATAAGACTGGGGTGCTTGAGCTCCTCCTTGTTCACGTCAGCTGATTTAACAGACAACTTCTGAACATGGTATGGCTGTTGCACTCATTAATTCTATGCACCTATGGTCATCTGCATAAGAACTGTACAGGATTGGGACCACCAACATTAGGGTTGATGGAAATGGCCTTGAAGGGGGACTATTGGAAACTAGTGATTTCTGGTGGAGGGGATATAATCTTCTTCAGAGTATTACTATAAAGCATTCCTGATTGAATATGAGTTACCAAAATATATATCTATGTTGTATTAAGGAAAGAAATAAAAGTACTTCCTTTTGGAGTTACTTAACCAAAAGTGAGTTCAGCATTCTGTCCTCTGTCTGTCATTTGAGTCTGATTCTGCATCTGCCTAAAGGATTTTCGATATTGCCTGTTTGTCTCTGTGTTGTGTGTCTACCCCTACATGTGTTTGATTTATGAGCTGTGTTGAGTACACAGCAGGTTGAGTACACAGTAGACTAGAGGTCTTAAGTGATTTTAAGGAACATTATTAACATTGGTTATAAAGTCAAGAAAAACTCAATTTTTAGAATATAAGATAATTTCAGAATTTATTCAGATTTACTTCAAATTCATGGTACAATGTGAGAAAAAAACTATTCCTAAATCTGCATATAAAATGAACATACTTTGCTTGCCAAAATTGCAAAATGTGATGAAATACTAATTCTTTTTTTCTCAAGAAACACAAGACTATAACAACTTATAAAAGCAGCTTTGCTAATAAATACTGTGGATGGAAATTACTATTTTCTTCTTAGTATTTTATGAATAATAAAAGTATAGTCAGCACAAAATGAATAATAAACTCCAATTAAGTATGCCATTATTGTCAGTTAACTTGACATGAGCTATACAATATGTTTAAACTGCTGGATAAAGAAAAGGATCACCAGCCTGTAATTCATACCGCAAGAGAAACTAGGATACAAGGAGGAATCTAAGAGATTCATACAAGATCCCTCACAGAAAGGGAGAGGAACTATATCACCTGAGCATGTTGGGAGTGGGGGGCCAGTAAGTGGAGAGGGAGCTAAGAGAAAAAGAAGGGAAGGAGAGGAAAGCACATGGGAGTAGGAAAATTGAGTCAGGGGAGGGATAGATGAGAGAAAAAACAAAGAGAGAGAGAAATACCATAAAAGAGGGAGCCATGATAGGTTCGAAGATAAAACTGACTCTAGAGAAATGTCCAGAGACCTACAAGACTGACCCCAACTAACAATTTGAGCAACAGTAGAAAGGCTACCATAAACGCACTTTCCTGATAATGAGATTGATGACTAACTTCTCCACCATCATAGAGCCCTCATCTAGTAGCTGATGAGAGCAGAGGCAGACACCCACAGCTAAACACTGAGCCAAACTGGAATCCAGATGTAGAGAGGGAGGAAAAGACCAAGCTGCAGAAACACAAAGGGACAGTTGACCTGAACAAGGAGGAGCTAATGGGCCCCCAGATGATAGCTGGGAATCCAGTATTGGACCGACTCAGACCTCCTGGACACGGGTCTCAGTTAGTTGGCCTGGCAGGCTAAGGGACCTCTGACAGTGGAACAAGGATGTATTCCTGGGGCACAAAAGGACTTTGTGAGCACATTCCCCATGGAAAGATACTACCCTAACCTAGAGGCAGGAGGGAGGGACTAGTCCCTACTACAAATGACTTGACAGATTTAGTTGACCCCTCCTGGAAGGCACCAACCTCCATGTAGTGTGTGTGGGGGAGAGGGTGGAGGCCATGGGAGGGTGGGAGAGAGGGAGGGAGAGTGAACTCGGATCTATATGTAAAATAAGAAAAATGAAAAAAGAAAAAGAAATTCAATACGATGTAGAAAGGACTGGATTTCTCTGCAACGTTTTTGAAAAATTTCTCAAAAATGAAGTGATTATCATTGTAAGGGTTTAATTTAGCTTATTTATTCTTATTTTATGTGTTCAAAGGTAAATCTTGTGAGTATCCTACTGTTTTTAAAATACAAAATTTTAATATAATTGGAGATCTGCCTACAAAGATTGTTTTAGCTTTACAAGTTCTTCTGTGCTTTACATTTTAAGGATTTGTATTTATGGTTAAATAAAGAATATCTTATAGATTTTGATCTGTATTATATTTTAAAATTTGTACACTGCTTTTATTGATAGAGCTATATTTTAAAATAAATTTTTATTTAAATAAAAAAGAAATTGTTTCAACACAGTAGTCTTCAGCTATGCTTATAGGAGAGGAATCAGAAGATGAATATTGTGCTTCTGTAGATCAGGATATTTTCCTCCAGTTGAGTAGCTGAATAAACATCCTCCTCATTGCCACCTTCATGTCTTTGTTCCTCAGAGTGTAAATGGCAGGGTTCAAGATTGGTGTAATCATGAAGTCCAGAATAGCAAGAAACTTATCCACTTGAACAGTTGGAAATGCCCACATGTACACAAAGATGCAAGGTCCAAAGAACAAAACCACCACAGAGATGTGAGCAGAAAGTGTAGAGAGGGCCTTGGACAAGTCACCTGATGAATGTTTTCTTACAGTGAGGAGGATAACAATGTAGGAGATAATCAATAAAAAGAAGGTTCCTACAGATATAAACCCACTGTTGGCAGTAACCATGAACTGCATTTTCTGGGGCTCTGTGCAGGCCAGTTTGATAAACTGAGGAAGGTCACAGTAAAAACTATCTATTTTATTAGAATCACAAAATTTCAAGTGAATTACAAAAGCTAGTTGAGCCACCGAATGCAGGAACCCAATAATCCAAGCACCTGACAGAAGCAAAAGACAAGTCCGTGGACTCATGATGGTCAGGTAGTGTAGGGGTTTGCATATGGCCACATATCTGTCCCAGGCCATGGCTATCAGCAGCACCATCTCAGATCCCCCGAGGACATGAAGGACAAATATCTGGAAGACACATCCCTGGAATGAGATGGTATTGTGCCCAGAGTACAGGTCAGAAATCATTTTGGGAACAGTTAAGGTAGAAAGACATAAATCAATAAATGAGAGGTTTCCCAAAAGAAAGTACATAGGGAAATGTAGATGTGGGTCGAAGGCAACTGTGAACACAACCAGGGTGTTTCCTAGCACAATGGCTACATAAAACACCATAGAGAAGGCAAGGAAGAAATGCTGTAGCGGTCTATATGTTGAAAGTCCCAGAAACACAAACTCAGATACATCTGTGTAATTTGACTTAAGCATTTACTATTTGTTGTTGTTGTTGCTGCTGTTGCCTAGGGGAGTGAAAACAAAGTAATTTTAAAAAGAAGTTGTCATAAATAAATATTTTAAAAACAATTAAGAATATTTTCTGGCTGAATTAAAACCAAACAAGTTTTTAATTATCACCAGGAAGTATTTTGAAAATTCCTTAACTCATTTATCTATCTAATACATTATCTGTAGTGATCTACCATTTATCAGGGAGTAAGTCAAATTCATATGAAAAATGGACCATTAGTTCTGAGGAACTAAGGAATTTGCAACACCCACTCGGACACTATATTTAAGGAAGACAACAGAGCAGTATTTCTGTTATGTGACTCATCATGGTGGTATTCACTCACTGATAATAACCTTGTTACTGCTTAAGAAAATGGGGATAACTCCAAGGTTTGGAACTGGTTCATACAAAAATCAATATAGGCAGAAAGATAGGCAAGAGTAAGAGTGATGGAGATTATAATGGAGGACAGGCAGATATAATCTTGGATCTACGATTAGAATTTTATTTTTTTTTTTACTTAAATCAATAATAAGTTTGTGAAGATTAATAAACCACAGCTCGATCATAATTACTATGTTCAATGGTACCATGCATAATTAGAAAGAAGGACTCCAAGTAATCTACTGTAGCACAAATGGACAAATACATGGTGTTTGTGAGATGGTTAATAATTCACAAGTGCTGTAACAAATGAAATTTGCACACCATATTTGCTTCCCATCATAAATTTTAATTGACATAAAAAGATCATTTCAATATTAAATAGAAATAGGATTGCATCAATAACTCAGGAAATAATGTGCTTCATATTCAAGCATGAAGACCTGAGTTTATATTCCCAGCACCTGCTTAAAAGCTGAGTGCAGTGGTACATGTTCATATCAGGAAGTGCAGGGAGAAACATCCTGGGGGTACCAGCCTCCAGTTTAGCTGGAAAAGTAAGCTCAAGTTTCAGTTAGTTAGCATGCCTCAAAGCAATAGGTAACTTATTATCTTACATTTGACAACAGCACAGTCTCTTACAGCCTCTGCATTGCTGTCAATTTTGTGTCATCACTCAACCTCATGCCTAACTCCCTGCATTAATATACTCTAAGAATGACTTGAGGCAGTCATGCTGGGTACACTATTCATTATAGATATCTAGTAAGTACCATAACCAAAGGAAAGCACTGTAAAGGTATGTGAGGAGGGTCTGCCATATGGACACATTGGAAAATTTATAGTAAATACCAAATGAAACAGAGCAGGACTGAACAAGGATACTAGGACAATCACTGAGATGAATGGCAAGAGATTTCTTTCAAAGGACCCATAATCTTAACTCTAAAGGAAGTAAACATTATCCACTAATTTTAAATATTGTTATTATTAAATATAAAATATATACATGTTCAGTATATTTTAACTGTGTGTATGAATTCTATTAAACCAGAAAGGTTTCAGTTTGAATAAAGAATTCCTAACAGAGTTTTTAAAGATGTTTTGTTTATCATATCCCTTGTTTTATTTTCCAAGAATTCAATATTCTTACATATAATATTGTTTTCACAGGTATAAAACATATAGTAATCATTCATTCAGAATATAAATACTCATATGATTAACAACATGTTACTCAATAAGGTGTCTGTTTGGAAAATTAGTACCACTTGTATAGGGAATTCGCAATAAGATAAACACATACAAGTAAAATAGCTCTTAATATTCAACATTAGTCATTCTTTTTCTTTCGCCAATCAATAGGGGAAGAAAAGGAGATATTTGGAATGGCAGAAAAGGCCAGTCAGCATAAGATCCCCAAATTTTTAATGCTTCAAGATAAAATCTCACTTTATGTACTATAAATTAATATTTTTCAAAATTAATAGGTTCAAAATTGACATGTAGAAAAATAAGCATTATTACAAGAATGAATATTAAATATGTAACAAGTATATTCACACACAGAATATAGTTGAAAAGTATAAATAATGGATATATTAATCACTGCATATACAATGAAATATTATGAAACTTTAAAGCTTACCTGAATAGTTCTACATGTACAAGCCTAGAGAGATTTCTTAACTTAAAAACAAGAAAAAACATGAACATAGTAAAATGACTATTAGTGACATGTTTGAATTTAAACATCCTTCAAGAAGAAACACAAATAACACCAGCAATGGTGAGTGCTCAAACGTGGGATTCCATGCATGTGGCTTTCTCTTCTTAATTTCTATATTCTATAATTGTTTAAATGGTCTAAAAGAATCTTGTATTAATGTTAATCAAAAGTGGATTTGCAAATACAATTACTGGGTTCAAGAAAAACTCACCTGTAAAATCCATGGAGTGATTTCAGATTTACCCAAATTAGCACTTAGATTCATACTAAATCTTTAATATGAGAGAAAAGCAATCATTTCTCCTAAATATATGTCACTCAACAAAGTGTTCTCAATAACAAGATTCATCACTAACATAAAAACTCATATTTATGAGCAGTCTATTGTTACTTATTTTAAAGCAGACCAGCTATTTAATTGATACTAAAGGAGAAGAGATGAGGGAGAAGGGTCATGAACTATGAAAGAAAATAGTAGAGAATGCAAAATAAAGTAAGGCAACACTATAAAGGATACAATGGATGTAATTATATAAAATGTAAAGGCTTGGTATGTTGTTGTGTTAAAGCTGACTTACCACTAAGACTGTACAGAATTACCTGGCTCAGATATACAACAAGCAAAACAAGATAATCAAAGGTAACATGAATTGAATATTTCCCAAGTCTTCTTATACCTTCTTACTGTTTGAAACCCCCAGCCACCACCACTTTCAGAGGCTCTCTTGTGAGATGGGCAAGTCTTTAGAATCTATGTATTGGCCGTTTCTTTATAAAACTGTTTTTGCCATCTTCATTAGTTCTAAGAAAATGTAACCCAGTCCCCAAAATTGTTTTGAAAATTGAAATGAAATCTTTTAAATTTGCTTTGGGAAGCTCAACTTGATTGAATGCTCAATAAGCCTGTTAGAAAGAAAAAAAAAAGGTAATGAAGATGGGGATACTGTGCTTTACGGGTACAAGGAAAGTAGTTGCTAACTTTAGTGTGCTTTTAATGTCTACTTACCAAGTGTTCTCAAATACTAGAAAGTAGCATTTCCATTATTTATTTGTTAGAAGTGTCTTCCTCTTGGATACTGTGTCTTTAGTGCTTCTTATTCATGCTCTATCTACAACCTGATGATAGCATTTGGGGACCACCAGGTGGCTGGTGACCTATGTTTCCAGGCCATTTACCATGGGAATTGTATTTCAAAATCCCATGGCCATAAAGAGAGAAGAAACAATAGTTGTTTTACTAAGTATTTGGTGAGAAAGGAAAGGAAACAAAAGCAAAATGTTTTTAAAAAAAACACTTGACATTTTATTAAATCTTATAATTTATTATTTTGATCAATATTATTGAATACCAGGTTTAAATCTTTATGTTAACATATTAATTCTATAAAACAATGGTTTAAATTATGACATTTTTATATATATACATACCTTGTAATATCAAATCCCTCCATTAAGTGCCCCCATTTATTTCCCTCTACCATTTTCACCCTCCATATCCTTAATTGTTCCCTTTTCATTTTCAGGACATTATAGCTAAGCTCAAACCACATATGAGGCAAAGTGCTTGGCTTTGTGAGTCAGGTTTATGTCTTCTGTTGTTATGATGGCCAGTTCCACTAGAACTGTATACAAGGCATATTCTAGGAATTATCAGATACCAAGTTTTATCTTAATTTATGCAAATAGTATTTCTATTTTAAAGTAATAAATATTAACAAAAATTTATATTCCATATATAGCTATACATTTAATATGTAACCAAAGATTATCAAGGTAATATTATCTAATATTGAACCCAGTTGTCTCATGATAGTCCATCTCCCCTTTGTATTACTGATTTTACATAAAAGTGAGAATTCATGCCTATTTTAATTTTTCTCAGCTCTTACAGATCTATATTTATTCCTGTAAAAGAATTGTGAGATAAATATATAACATCATTTTTTATCATGCAAATAAGATTTCAACTCATCCTCAAATACTTGCTTTAGAGCTCTTGTTTCTAGTGAAGAATTCAGTCCATTGGTTTTTAATCATTGGTTAATGCTAGGCTTACCAAATGCCAGAAGTTCTGCTCAGCAAAAACATGTGTGCAAGTAGACCAAACACTACACATCTTTAGTCACAAATGCTAAGCAATATGTATCAAAAACAGTATAGTGTTTATTATTCCCACTTTTTTACCTTTTTGCCTAAATAAGACCTAAGCTGAGTGGTTTAAAATTAATATTTAGTTTATAAATTATAATATTTTAATGAAAAAATAATTTTACCTTGTATTGAGTGAAGAAAAAGGAAAAGATGCACAAAACTAAAGGATAATTATACACCTGTTCTTAGCCAAAAAACAAGAATCAATAGTCAAGAAATCGTTTTTAAAAATAATATTAAAATCTAAAAATGACTGTTATGGCACAAACTACCTAATATATCATTATTTACCTTTTATAAGTTTTGTGTAATAAAATATGAACTGAGGGCCTCATGGAGTCTATATGCTTAGTTCGTTAGTTTTTAATTTTAATGTGTATTATTTTATGTGTATATGTACATGAGTTTGTGTGCATGACATGTGTGTAAATGCCAGAAGAAAGTGGCATATTCTCTAGAGCTGTGGTTGCCAACTTTTCTAATGCTGAATCCCTTTAATACAGTTCCTTGTGTTTGACTACCTCAGCCATAAAATTATTTTGTTGCTACTTCATAACTATAATTTTGTTATGAAATATAATGTGAATATATGTAATGCAGGACATCTGATCTTCAACCCCTGTTGGGGCCACGACTCACAGATTCAGAATCACTGTTTTAGAGCCAGTTTTCAGTCACCAAGTGGATGTTGTAAGACAAGCCTAGTTTGTCTGAAGGATCAATAAGAATTCTTAAGTGCTGGGCAATCTCTATAGGCATACCTAGTTGTTTATTAAAATTTTTTATTTTCTTTTCATTATAAAAATAACATAGCATAAAACCATACTTTTAAAAATATTTATTTTATGCTGAACATAATTATACATGCCTTTTTTTAAAATTAAAACAAACATTTATTAACAATATTTGGGAATTTGGGCGTCGTTCTTTCCAAACTGCTTCCTGCTGGTAAGGGGCGCTGTCATGGGGGAATCCTATAAAGACACAGAATTACTGGCTGTTGTGGTCTGCAAGGCTGTTTTGTATCATTGACGTTGCTTCAGGGGGTCTTGCTCGATTAAAACCACATTATTCTGTAATGGATCCACAGCTTTTCAAATTCTGTGGAAAAAAAATTAGAAATCCTTTTCCCCAGTAACTTGTCCTTAGGCTTATTTTGAAGTCAAAGCATTTAATTATATATATATATATATATATATATATATATATATATATATAATTACTCAGTAGCATTTTCCTTCTTTTTTATTAATAATATAATTTTACATGTGGATCTCAGTTTCCTCTTTCTTTCTCCCTCCAACCCTCCCTCCCTACATCTCTCTGTCCTTCCCTCCTTCCTACCCTCTTTCCCTTTTGACATGCACCCTGGCCACCCTCCCCTCCTATCCCCCCACCCCCATTTCTCTTGTAGGGCTATGCTATCCAGGTTGGGTCATGTAAATCTGTCAAGTCATTTGAAGTAGTGACTAGGACTTCTCTTCTGTCTCTAGGTTAAGGAGGTATTTCTCCATGGGGGATGTGCCCACAATGTCATTTTGTGCACCAGATATAGATCCTGTTTCTACTGTCTGAGGTCCCTCAGACTGCTCAATCCTTCTAGCTGAGACCCATATCCAGGGGGTCTGAGTCAGTCCCTTACTGGATTCCTAGCCATCAATCGAGGCCCAAGTTCCTCCTTGTTTAGGTCAGCTGTCTTTGTGAGTTTCTGCAACCTGGTCTTTTCCCCTCTCTCTGCATCTGGATTCTAGTTCGACTCAGTGTTTGGTTACGGGTATTTGCTTCTGTTTACAACAGGTACTAGATGAGGACTCCATGAAGGCTGATCATTTAATTGATGATCTCACTATCAGGGAAGAGCATTTATGGTAGACTTTCCATGGTTGTTGAATTATTAGTTAGAGTTGGTCTTGTAGTTCTCTAGACCTTTCTTTAGGTTCAATTGTCTCTTCAAACCAATAATGGCTTCCTCTTTTATGCCCCTCCTCTTTCACCCTGACTCAATCTATCTAGTCACACGTGTTTTTCTCTCTTCCCCTTCTCTTTCTTGTAGTTCTCTCTCTATTCACTGCCCCCCATTTCCCATGTGCTCTGTGGGACTTGTCCCTTCCCCCTTTTGTGAGAGACCATATATAAATCTCTTAGAATACACTTTATCCCAGTTCGTCTGGTGGTGTGTATTACAGGCTGGTGATCCTTTGCTCTAGGTCTAAAATTCATATATGAGTGAGTACATACCCTGTAACTCTTTTTGTGACTGGGTTACCTCATTCAGGATGGTCTCTTCAAGTTCCATCCACTTGCCTGCGAATTTCAAGATTCTGTTATTTTTTTTCTGCAGAGTAGTATTCCATTGTGTAGATGTGTCACATCTTCTTTATCCATTCTTCAATTGAGTGGCATCTAGGTTGCTTCCAGTTCTTGCTATTACAAATAATTCTGCTATGAACATATTTGAGCACATGTCTTTGTTGCATGGATGTGAGTGAAATTGGTGGGTCCTGTGGTAAGCTAATTCCCATTTTCCTGAGGAACCGCCAAACATAGCTCCAAAATGGCTGCACAAGTTTGCACTCCCACCAGCAGTGAAGGAGTGTTTCCATTTCTCCACATCCTCTCCAGCATAAGTTGTCATTGGTGTTCTAATTTTAGCCATTCTGGCAGGAGTAAGATGGTATCTCAAAGTTGTTTTCATTTGCATTTCCCTGATAGCTAAGAATGATGAACATTTTCTTAAGTCTCTTTTAGCCTCTTTGATTTGCTCTATTGAGACTTCTTTCTTCAATTCTGTACCCGATTTTTTAATAGGGCTATTTGGTCTTGATTAGTTTCTTGAGTTCTTTGTATATTTTGGGGAACAGCCCTTTGTCAGATTTAGGATTGGTAAAAATATTTTTCCCAGTCAGTGGGCTGCCTTTGGTCTTGTCACAACATCCTTTTCCTTACAGAAGCTTCTAATTTGTGGAAGTTCCATTTATTAATTGATGATCTCGGTGTCTGTGCTACTGGAGTTATGTACAGGAAGCGGTCTCCTATACCAATTTGTTCAAGGGTACCTACTACTTTTTATTCTAAGAGGTTCAGTGTGGCTGGATTTATGTTGAGGTCTTTGATCCATTTGGACTTGAGTTTTTTGCAGGGCAATAGACATGGTTCTATCTGGTGTCTTCTAAATACCATCACAAAATTGTGCAGCACCATTTGTTGAAGATGCTTTCTTCCCACCATTGTATTTTTTTTTTAGCTGTTTTGTCTAATCAGGTGTTTATAGGTGTGTGGATTAATATTGGGATTTTTGATTCGATTCCATTGGTCTACCTGTCCATTTTTGTGCCAATACCAAGCATTTTCAGGACAATAGCTCTGTAGTAGAACTTAAAGTCAGGGATAGTGATGCATCCTGAAGTTCTTTTATTGTACAGGATTGTTTTGGCTATCTTGGGTCTTTTGTTTTTCCAAACAAAGTTGACTATGATTCTTTCAAAGTCAGTGAAGAATTGAGCTGGGAATTTAATGTGGATTGCATTGAATCTGTAGATTGCTTTTGGTAAGATTGCTATTTTTACTGTTTATCCTTCCAATCCAAGAGCATGGGAGATCTTCCCATTTCCTGATATCTTCTTTAATTTCTTTCTTTAAAGACACAAAGTTCTTTTTGTATAGGTCTTTCACATGTTTGGTAAGCATTAACCCAAGATATTTAATGTTGTTTGTGGCTGTTTGTAGAGAGCCGTGTAGTGCCACACCTTAAAGTGGCACTGGCTTCTACCTTACACCTTCCCGCTGGTAAAGACTCTCTGGGTAAACAAGCCCTTAATTAGTTAAGTCTGTTCAGCCTGTCTGCTTCTGCATTAGAGTAGCCTATCTGCAGAGTCCACATGGCTCACTGGGGTTGGTTAGCTCAAGGGTATTTAAGCCTGTGTAGGGGTCCCCTCCTCTCTTCCTCTCTTCCTCTCTCTCTCTCTCTCTCTCTCTCTCTCTCTCTCTCTCTCTCTGTCTCTCTCTTTCTCTCTTGCCAGAAGAGAGAGCCAGAAGCAACATGTTTAAAGGATCCTGATTAAAACTGCATGAAGAAGATCTACCCGGAGTCGCGTCTTCCTTGCTGGCGAGGGCAGGTGCGTATAGCTGTTGTAAATGTAACTAACACACTATGTTACATAAGACATTAACTCATTTAAATACGAACCTATTGCTACCTCCTAAAAAACGTGGGGTTTCTACCAAATACCTACTTAAGAGAACTCTCCCCTTAGCACTTGGAAAATTCTTTTGTGCTTTCTTTTTTATATATAGTTATATATAGGGACTATTTCATATCAATACAATCAAGACATTTAAAATTTTGTATCAGATATCTTTGATTTAGGAAAATGCCTGCAAGGTCCAGTTACAGTGAGGAATATATTAACATATTCTCTCTGTATAGTTAAATATTATTTCATTGCATGGACTTACCTATCTATGTCTTTATCCACTCATCACCTCATAGAGATGATACTGAGTTATTGAACTACTGCTTATTAAGTACTGTTACTGTGATGACTGTTCCTGTGTCTGTATCTATTGAATGTGTGGCAGGTCATTCTGATGACTTAATGAATTGCAGCCAAATTGTATTACATGCAATATCTTTTGTCTCCTCAAGCCATACCAAACTACCCAATCAAACAAAAATATCAGTGCTTTTGAATATTTATTTTCAATAATTTAGAATTTATTTCAAATAGTATTTGGTTAAATACTATTTTAATGAAAAGGGTTTTAATTGGAAAATTATTTTAATCACTCTTTTTTTTTCTTATACAGAAGGAATACATTACATAGTCTGGTGGATGTAAGTAAATTCAATGGAGCACAAAGCAAGGCAAGAGGGTGGTGGGATGGGGCAAGTAAGCAATAGAATAAAAATGATTGTTTTTGTTTATAGAGACAGATATTGCTATGCATTTACACCCCAACCTAGCCTTCATTTCCTGGTCCAGATTCAGCTGTGAGTGCTGTGATGAAGTCCTGTGCCTGCATGCCTGAAAGTCTGTGTTTTTAATTGATTGATTGCTAACTTGTGATACTTAGAATGAAATTCTGCTCTTCACATGTGCAACTGAACCATTCAGCAACTGAGCTACAACCCCCAGCACTAAGGCCCCATTTTATTAAGTTAGAATTTGATGTATTTTTTTAATTTAAATATTCTTTTATAATTGTATACATGTGTATAATGTATTTCGATTGCATCCACTTCCTATTATTATGTCTTATCACTCATTTGCTCATAGTAGATGAAAAATTTAGTCCCCAATTTCCTGGTTCATGCTACTTTTTTTTATAATATTTTCCATTTAATAGTGTTGTTTGAATACACATGGGAATGAGGTTATTTACTGTTTTGTGGGTAACTTATCAATAGTTAATCACTGAAGAAAAATTACTTCTTTCTCAGAACTTCTGTTAACCACCAAAAGCCCCTCATACACATCTGGGCCCTCAAGTGTCCCACCTCTATTTGTGGTGGAATATTGACTGGCTTTGTGGAACTTGATGCTTGAGTTCATCAATGTGAGTTCAAAAGTGTACAGATACCATGATGTCTAAAAGATGCTGTTCCAAAGAACTCCTCCCTATGTTCCAATCCTACCCTTTTTATGTCCTATATTCTACTATGACACTCCAAAAGCCTTGGTAAGAGTTGGAAGTGATACAGATTTCTAATCTATGGCAGAACACCCAACAATACTTATTCTTTACATATTGTGAATGTTTCCCACTGCAAAAAGAAGTTCACTAACCAAAATTGAGAGCAGCACTTATCATAACACCTACATCCAGTAACTGATGGAATTAGGTGTATTGACCCACAGTTAAGCACTGGGCTGAGCTCCTGGATATCAGTTGATGAGAGCGAAGAGAGATAATATGAACAAAGCATGTCAAGATCATAATGGGAATACCTGAGAGACAGCTGATTTGAGCTAATGGGAGCTCACAGACCATGGACTGACAGCTAGGAAACTGGCATGGGACTGGGCTAGGCCCTCTGAATGTGCATGACAGCTATGTGGCCTGATCTGTTGGGGGTGCTGGCAGTTTTAAAAATTATTTCTTCCTTTTATAATTACTTTTATGGGCCTGGTACTCAAACAAGTGCTTTACTATTGAGCTATATTTCCAGGTCACATAGAATTTTAAAACTGGATATGTTACATACAGAACATTGTTCATATTAGCACAGACACTTTTGAGATCTAAATGAACTCTTCTGTTCTCTTATTGTTGTTCTTATATAAGTGCAGCTGTAAACATTGATGACAAGCTAAACAGATCAACTCCTAAAGGCACTCATCCACTTCTTTTGACAAAACTCTTACAGCATCTACAGAGAAATAATATTTCAGTCTTTTAATATATTAGTTTTTTTGAGATGCTAAAGAAAGAGGGCTGAACCATTGTCATCTGAAGCATTGTATATTATCCCCATCTTACTCTCCTTGACTTTAACAACACATGTATACATTATCTGTTGGCATTCTCCATTATGACACTGCAAAGTCTCAAAGGAACGTGATATAGAAAGAAGAAAATGTCCTTCCCATGAGGCTACTCTGCACTAAATATATCTTAAACTTTTCCATGAACCCTTGTCACAGCAGAAAATTGGCTGTTTTGCCTCATTTTGATACTATTTTCAGACAGTGACTTTTCAATGAAAAAACATTTGGTCAGGTACTATGGTCAGGTATCTATAATGTTGTTTATTTCTTCTTAATCCCCTTATCCAGGAGATTTAAGATAAGTCTGCAATGTTTTAATACCATCTTACCATAAATATTAATAGGCAAGATTTGGAATTCCCATAGAAATTCTAGAAATATTAAGTCTTTTGTGTTGTCTTAGAATTTGTGATCCAAAAGAATATTTTGCCTTGGAGTGATTATTGAAGAAGACTCAATGATTCTTAACAATCAAGGTACATAGCTTTTCTGAAGTAAGGTATTTTTTGCAGAGACTGGGAGGTGACTATAATAAGAAATTTCCCAATAATCAACAACTGACTGTTATTTATATATGAGGGGGAGGGAGAGAGAAAGGGAAAGAAGAGACAGAGACAGAGAGAGAGAGAGAGAGAGAGAGAGAGAGAGAGAGAGAGAGAGAGAGGAGAGGAGAGAAAATTGAGGAAAATTGTAAATTGGAACTAACACAGGTAATTGAAGTGTGATATTACAGAAGTACGTGGGATAATGCCAGATCTTACAGGCTGTGCACACTGGTACATTCCTGATGTTGTGAAAATTATTCACATGGAATGGTAGGAGTAATGTGTATGTGGAAGTTAGAGGTTGACAGGGACACAAAATTAATTTTCATTTGATTCTGTAATAAACAACTTTAAAGTAGAAAAGGCTTTGAGAAAACAATGGCCTCTTCATTTGGATGTTCCTGATTTGACTCTTTTCTGGTATGTTCTATTTCAGGTCTTTAGGATTTAGAAGTTTGTTCTTTTGGAAGAAAGATTGACTTTTGCTATATGAAGCATGCTTGAAAGACAACTATCATCTTATTATTAAAATTGAGACCAATATGAATTACTTTAGAAAAATTTGATATATTTTATAATTTTTACCAAACACTGACAGTGTTCAAGGTAAATAAAAAAATAAGCAGAGAGTTTTTGGTATAACGTAATATGTATAGCCGTAAAATCTGAAGTAAAAATTTCTACAAGAATTTATCACACTCACTAAATATTAAGTGTTTTTTATTGATACAATTATAGAAAGATCTTTGCACTTTTTTCAGTGTCTCATTATGTTCTTGCTTCCTACTTGAGTATAGACTACAGAATACAAACACCACATTAATAACTTTGATTATGTACATTCTTATGATTATGGAAGTAAGCAGAATTCACAGGCAGGAGACCTGGAGCAATCAGTGCCATGAGTAATGCAAGTTTAATAATACAGATATAGAATATTTTCATAGTTACTTATACATTTATATTTCTTGTATATACATTTGCATATAATTCTACATATATATTTCCACAGGAAACATATTGTAAGGAAATTTTTTGAAAGTTGTTTCCTCAGTTCAAAGAAATCTTTGCTTTCCAAGCAAGTAAGTCCTTCTGTAATCAGCCTTCCCTTGTATAAAATAATCCTAGATCTTAAATTGATTATGTTACCTTCATAGTTTATCTGATGTCTTTTTTCAGCTATAAAATAAATGTAGTTCTTATTCATGATTATGATGTTTTGATTAAAATGAATTGAAATTGCAAGATGATAGAGGATGATGAATTAACATCAGTTATAAGGAAACAGGAATTGTTAATGGGGACATATTTGCTAAAAAGTGGCAAATGTATTGAACTTTGGGTATTGTAACAAGGAAGCAAAGGAAGTAAAAGTAAAGAAGAAAGAGAAACAGTGATGACAAGGAAAAATGTGAGGTAAAGCAGAAGGAAGAGTGTTGAGAGGTATGTAAATGCAGAGAAAGAGGGAAAATAAGGAGAAAGAAATTTTCTACTTTCTGAGTTAACTGAAATATGTTGAAAGCATTTTACTCAAAATAATCTGTGGTAAGAATTTTCTATGTTGCTTACAAGTAACCTAGGAACCATGCAAATGTCACTTATCCTGACTAACCAAAATATCTTCCATTGGTGTGTTCAGGGAACATACATTTCTTTAAAAAGATACAGCTTTTTGTCCAAGGCACATGAAAGTCAGGAAGAATATTTCAAACATGCTAGAAATCTAAAATCTGCTACATATCCGTGTTGACCCAGTTTCAGACACTTAGGGTCTTCTAATTTGGAAGTAATTTGACACCTGACCAGTTCCTGTTATTTATTGTGTTCCTAAGAGGCTATTTTGTTTGTAACAGAAACTTAATGTCAAGTAGTGTATTCACTGTCTAAATCACATTTGGCCAATTGATCTTGGATTTTTTTCTGTTATTTTTGTTTTATTTTTGTATTTTTGGTTTGTCCAGACAGAATTTCTCTTTGTAACAGCTGTCCAGGAACTCAGACCAGACTGGCCTCAAACTAACTGAGATCCTCCTGCCTCTGCCTTCCAAGTGCTAGGATTATAGGTGTGTACAACTGCCACATTGATTTTATTTTATTATGTGCCTCAAGTAGTTTGCCTGTGTCTATGTCTGTGAAGCACATATGTGCCTGGTTCCAGGTAGGTCAGAAAAGACCTTGGAGTTAGAGCTATTATGTGGGTTCTGGGACTTGAACCCAGGTCCTCTGTCCTGGGAGAGCAGCCAGTGCTTTTAACCATTGAGCCATCAACCCACAAACAAGCTTTTGAGTGACTTTTTCTTTCTGAATACTTGACCACCTGATTGACTTTAATTGGCTATACTTTAGGTTTTGATTAATTTTGTGCAGAGTCCATAGTCTTGAAAATTCATTTTCAGAGACTATTTCTTTCCAATAGTCATGAGGTTTTCCTTATCACAGCTAAACTTTCTTTTCAACTCTCATGTGTAATTAACTATTTTCATTGTGAAAAAAATGTTGACAATTTTACTAGTTTTTACTAAATTGTTTTTCAGTGCATTCACATACCATATAATTAAGATTTGCCTTTTTTCCCAGTGCTTGGGAAGCAGAGGCAGGAGGATCTCAGTGAATTCAAGGTCAACTTGGTCTACAAAAGCGAGATCCTGGACAGCCAGAGCTGTTACAAAGAGAAACCCTGTCATGAAAACAAAACATTAAAGATTCACTAAAAATCCAATTTTCTAATATTTTTAAGTTTGCGTAGAACTTTGTTTTCCTATCATGTTGCCCCTAAATATATTTTTAAAAGTTACATTTAATTCAGTTATATAGTATTGCATTAGTTATAGTTCCTCATTCAGATCACATTCTTTTTAATGTATTTATCATCACTCACACCTATTTACTTAATGATAAGATTCTACAAAAGTAATAAGATAAAAATTAAGAAAGAATAATTAAGAATATCTTAATATGCTTATGTGCTCAGTTTAATACCCACTTTTGACCTCAACTGAATTTGTTACTTTTAAATTTTTCTTGCCATGTAATATATATATTTTTTTTAATCCTTACAAAGTATGGTAATTTTCCTCTTAGTTTCATCTTGTAAAAACTTCCAAAATTCTATTTTGAACATGTTAACTGCTTTATTTTACTAAAATATGTAGTTATACTTTATTTGTGCCAGTGCTTTGTCAATGGCTATTAGCATTAGTATATATTTCTTTTTATATTCTCATACAAAGTTATTCTATCTAAATAAATGAGTGTACTATCTAGGGCATGCTGTATGTGTAAATGTTACAGAGATTGTTACAGTCAAAAGGCAACATCATTACCAATGTTAGTAGGTTCAATCACGTCCATCAGAAGAAGTTTTAGAAGTCCTTTAAATTTATAACATTTGTTGTTCACAGACTCTAATATTGTGTATTTTCCTTTAGATTAACTTGGAACTGAAATAAATGGAGGAAGTAAACCAGTCTGAGGTGTCTGAATTCATTATTCTTGGGCTTTGTGATTCTTGGGAGCTCCAGGCCTTCTTCTTAGTAATATTTTCCTCACTTTATTTGATCACCATTTTGGGCAATATAGTCATTGTAGTCATAATCATCATTGATCTTCATCTCCATTCCCCTATGTACTTCCTATTGGCCAATCTCTCATTCATTGACTTCTGTCTTTCCTCAGTCACTACACCTAAGATGATCACAGACTTCCTCAAGGAAAAAAAGACTATCTCCTTTGGAGGGTGCATGTGTCAGATTTTTTTTGGACACTTTTTTGGAGGGGGTGAGATGGTGCTGCTTGTGTCAATGGCTTATGACCGTTATGTTGCTATCTGTAAACCACTCCATTACTCCAGCATCATGAACAGACATATGTGCATTGGACTAGTGATGACATCATGGATCATTGGCTTTGTGCATTCAATAAGCCAACTGGTTATAATTGTAAATCTGCCCTTCTGTGGATCCCGGGAGCTGGACAGTTTTTTCTGTGATATTCCATTGGTCATCCAGTTAGCTTGCATGGACATCTATGTTCTAGAAATTTTGATAAATGCTGACAGTGGAGTGTTAGCAGCCATATGCTTCATTATGTTGCTGATATCGTATTCTCATATTCTGATTACTGTCTGCCTTCAAACTAAAGATGGAGCATCCAAAGCTCTCTCTACTTGCACTGCTCACATCACTGTGGTGGTATTATTTTTTGGACCCTGCATCTTCATCTATCTGTGGCCAGTCAGCATAACGTGGGTGGACAAATTTCTTGCTGTGTTTTATGCTGTCATTACACCTCTCCTGAATCCAGCAATCTACACTTTAAGAAACAATGAAATTAAAAATGCTTTGAAGAGATTTATATGCTAGCATATGGAGTTCAGTATGTATTTTATGATTTTACATTAGTAAAATGTTAACTTATAGGATACTAAACTAATCATACTTGTCATTTTTCTCTAGACTATAAAGATTCTAATTAATGAAAGTTATATATACTCCCAGTTTAAAGATCAGTGCCACTTCAAGTTTACAAAATTCTAATCATTAGGTATAAAATAACCTTCTCTCTGTAAGATGACACTAATCATTATAATTATGATTTTTGTTATTTCAGGTGAAACCAGGTTAATGACAAATTAATTCTACATACCACTATTGCTGCTGTTACTTTGATCTTCATTGTCCCATCAAAAAATCAATTATCAAACATAAAACTCTGTTCTCCTTCCAATAAGCTGTCAGATTAAATCTCTGAGTCTTGTCTTTCTTAGAGTGTCACTAGGTCTGGAGTAGAGCTGTCTCAAGTGGCCATTACTGGTGCATGTCCCAGTCATGTGTGTAACTGTCTCCTTTGGTTTAGAAGTCTCTTTGGAATCTTAAGTGTTAAAATAGCAGAATTTCCTAGGAGTCTTTCTATATTCTTACCAGTAAAGGATGATTCAGGAGTCAATCCCCTGCTCAAGCTACCAGGTCTAATGGAAGGGGCTCCCAAAGACCCATGCATGACAGTTTTAGTCATATGCCTAAATCATTATGGATATATTCAATAAAGATTAAACAGAAGCTCAACACAAAAATGTTATTAACACTTAAGTGTAATGGTAATATTGAACAACTCTTTTTTCTCTTATTAAATTTTATGTTCTATACAAACTTTTTAATAATTTATTTATTATTTTTACATTTAATTACATTCTAACTACAGTTCACCCTCTCACCACTTCCCCTGTCCCCATTTGCTATTCCGCATGTCCACCCCAGGTCCACTCCTCCTTACTGGTAAGGCCTCTCATGAGGAGTCAACAAAACCTGACATAATGGGTTGGGGCAGGGACAAGTCCCTGTCCTGTGCATTAAGGCTGAGCATGGCATCGCACCATAGGAAATGAGCTCCAACAAGTTAGCTCATGTACCAGGTTTGTATCTGGGTCCTACTGCTAGGGGCCAAGTCCTACTGATAGTCCAAGTTTCACAAGTATCTCTCACATATGCAGAGCCTAGTTTAGTCTCCAGTCAGTTTAGAGTTCATGAGTTACTATGAGCTTGGTTCAGCTGTCTCTGTATATTTCTCCATCATGATCTTGACCTCCCTTGTGCATATATTCTCCCCTCCCACTCTTCAAATGGATTCTTGGATTTAGGCCTAGTTCTTGGTTGTGGATCTCTACACCTGGTTCCGTCAATTGTTGAATGAAGGCTCTATGGTGATAATTCGGGAATTCATCAATCTGATTACATGGGAAGGCCAGTATGGGCACCCTCTCCACTATTACTAGGAAGAGTCTTGTCTGGTGTCACCCTTGTAGATTCTTGGGAATTATTCTAGCACCAGGTTCCTCCCTAACCCCATAGTGACTCTCTAGTAAGGTATCTTTTTCATTGTTCTCCCCTCTAAACCATCCTGTAACTTCAAATTCTCATCTGCCTTCCCCACTCCTTTGTCACCCCTTGGCCCCAGTTTACCCAGTAGGTCTCATCTAATTTCCTTTTACAGGGTGGTTCTTTTGTCCCTTTTAGGATCCTCCTTGTTTCCTAACTTCTCTGGAGCTGTATTGTAGTCTGGTTATCATTTGTTTCACATCTAATATCAAATTATGAGTAAATACATGCTCTATTTGTCTTTCTGAGTCTGTGTTACCTCACTCAGGATGTTTATTTTTAGTTTCATCCATTTGCTTTCAAACTTCATGAGGTCATCTTTTTGTGCTGCTTAGTAGTACTTCATTGCATAAATGTATCATATTTTCCTTCTCCATGTTTTGGTTAAAGGGCATCTAGGTTGTTTCCAGCTTCTGATTATTGTGAATAATGTTACTATGAACATTTTTGATCAAGTGTCATTGTGGTATGACTGAGTGTCCTTTGTGTATATGCCTATGAATAGTATCGCGGGCTCTTGAGGTAAATTGAATCACAATTTTCTTAGAAACTGCAATACTGATTTCCAAAGTAGTTGTACAAATTTGAACTCTCAGCAGCAGTGGAGAAGTGTTCTCATCCCACATCTTCTCTGACATAAGCAGTCCTCAGTATTTCTGATCTAACCATCTGGCAGGTGTAAAATGGTAGCTTAGAGTCATTTGGATATTTGCATTTCCTTGATAATTAAGGATGTAAACACTTCCTTAAATATCTTTAGGTCATTTGAGATTCTTCCTGTGAGACATCTCTGTTTAGCTCTGTACTCTATTTTTCAATTGGGTTATTTTGAATTATAATGTCTAGTTTCTTAATTTCTTTATATATTTTGTAGATAAGCCTTCTGTCAGATGTGGGGTTGGTGAAGAACTATTCCCATTCTGTAGGCTGTTTTATTTTGCTGTCAGTGTCCTTTGCCTTACAAAAGCTTATACATTCTAGGAAGTCTCATTTATTTATTGTTATTTTCAGTGTCTGGTCCTCTGGTATGATATTTAGGAAGTGGACTCTTGTGTCAATGGGTTCAAGATTACTTCCCACTTTCTTACTACCAAGATCAATGCAGCTGGATTAATTTTGAGGTCCTTGATCCACTTGGACTTGAGTTTTGTGCATAACTATATATATGGGTTCATTTGCAATCTTCTACATGTCGGTCTCCACAACCAGATAAATGGAATTAAATCGAAGACCCTGATATTAACCCAACACACCTATGGACACCTGTTTTTTTTTTTTTCAAAGAGCTAAAATGTTGCAATGGAAAAAGGAAAACACCTCTTAATGCAATGCTAGAGATGGATCAACAATTAAAGAGTGAAACACAAATTGAGTGAATAAACTTATATTGTGTGAACTAAAATCACATGTAACACCAATTCTAGAAGCTTTTACACCTCTGGAATACATTGGCACCTAAAGTTAGTTGTTCTTGTGTGTGTGTTTGTGTGTTTGTGTGTGTGTGTGTGTGTGTGTGTGTGTGTGTGTGTGTGTGTGTGTGTTTAACAGTATTGACATATTGCCCCATGTTCTAAGGAGAGATGTACCTTTTTGATCAAGCCAGTATTGTCCGTTCTTCAGGATCCATCCCTTCTGCAGACAAGAAGGCTTCAGTACTTTATAATATGAGCATTGTTCTGATGGTTTCTGATTCTCATTTATGGAGTATGAGAAGATATGTAAAGTGGTTCTCTGTGATAGATTGCTGTAAAGGTAGAACTATCTCCAACTAAATCCTTGAACTCATTTCAGATCCTGAGTGGACCATAGAATTTTCCCTTCAGACATGAGTATAGTCAGCTGTTAATATGAGGGACAAATTGTATTCTCACCAAAACTCTCTATCAATTATATTCTTAGCTAAGAGTAAGCTCTCTTTTGACTGCTGGTTCAGTTGCCTCAAGCAAAACGCTAGCTTCAACAAACAACACATATTTCACCATCTCTTTTTGTACTTTTCCAATTTTAGGTGCTGTTTTAAGCTTTTAGTCACTTTTTTGTAGTTCTAATGGGTGATCTCATATTCTTCCTACATTATATAATTTCTTTGCCATTTGTGTTTTCTCAATTGCAGAATTGAAGAAAGTCTACTTTTTCAATCTTAAAATGAGTTTAGTTCTAATATTTGAGACCACAGTATAACTATATCCTTTCTCTCCTTTCATTTCCCTCCAACCTTTCAGATGTATTCAATAGTCCTCTTTCAAACTGAAAGCCTTACTTTTTTACTTATTCTCACAACACACACACACACACACACACAGTTCATTTACTACTTGATACTAATTGTATTCTTATATTTTCCAGTTTGGCCACCTTTTATTGGATAACCAGTGTGTATGCTCTTTCATGAAGAATACTATTTTTTTTTTTGGTTTTTAGCATTTCTTAGATGCTCTTTGTCTAGGGTTGTGTGCTTCCTCCCTTCAATGTTATTACACACATTGCTGGTATTTTTGCTCAGATCCAGTTTGTCAGATATTTTGGTAAGACTTATTATGTATTGATTTTCTGAAATCAAAATTGCAAAGTGCAGTCTCACAGAAAACTGCTTGTATAGTTTTTATGTACCACTTCTGCTATTATCCCTGAGTGCTAGTTGTAGGAGTTATGCTCTTGATGTATCAGCTCAAAATGGGTTCCACAAAACTGTTTTTGATCAGTTGTTTTCTGTAATGGTCTTGTGTGTAAAGAGAAAATTTTTGATGAAGATTGAGAACTACACTACATTATGGTTAAAAGGGTTAATATTATAGAATATTATTAGGGAGTACACAGGTAGATCAAAATAAAAGACCCAAATTAGAATACATATGATTACAACCACCTGATACTTCATAAGGATGCCCAAAAAACACTTCTTAGAATATAAAACATATTTATTACAAGATCCTTGGAGTACACATGTAGAATAATTGAATTTGACATATCTATCACCCTGTGCAAAAATAAACTCTAAACGGATCAAAGATATCAATGTCAACATATTTGCTATCAGGAACATGCAAATTAAAACTACTTTTAGATACTATCTCATTACAGTTGGAATGGTTATCATCACTAAGACACATGACAACAAATTCTGTCAAGGACATGGAGAAGGGAATCTTTATTGTTGGTGTTGGTGTAAACTGGCATAGAAACCAAGGAAAGCATTGCAAAGTATTCCTAAAATAAATATACAAGTAGAAATTTCATTTATACTATTTCTGATCATGTATGTACCTAAAGGTTTTTTATAGCTAAGTGTGCAACCATATTTATTTCTACTCTACTTAAAATAACAAAGAAATAGAGTCAGCAAAGTTATTCATCTACTGGTGAATGAAAACTTACAATTTGGTACAAATACACTGTGGAATTTTACTGTCATAGGGAATAAACTGATGGAATTTGTAAGGAAATTAATTTGTAAGGAAATAGCAATGGAAATATATTAATTGAGAACATTCGGGATCAAAAAGGAAACTATCATATGTGCATCCTAGTCTCTAAGATTTAGATGCATGCATTGTTTGGGAATTAGTGTGTGAAGAGACTAGAAGACTAGAAAAGGACCCATGAAAAAGACTTTTTAAGGGCTGTGGGACATAACATGGATGTGATACAGAAGAGAAAAGCAAAACAATGAGAGCAGAATGTTTTAAACAGTGAGGAAGTGCAAGAATTAGGGGAAGAAGTGGGGTTAGAAGAAGTGTCAACTAACCAAAGGATGCTTGACCAAGCTGATACTTCATATTTAATAGAAAAAGGAAACAATAAGATCTTGATAAAACGGCAACCTGTATGAGTGAACGAAGCTGTCTTCAGAAGTCTTAAAGTATTGAATAAAAATTCCAGTGCCAGTTGTAGGTTATTGGTCAGAAAGTTTTCCTAAGTCCCCATGTCAATACAGGAATTGCTACTATAGTTGGTTGGTCACTATTACTAGACAGAAAAAAATGGCTGAAGACATCATATTCCTTGTTCAGGGCATAGGGAAAATAATCTATAACTGGGCTGGAAGCTTCTTTCCTGCTAACTGTCCCCTTATAATAACAGAGATTCTTCTGTAGTCTCTTGGGAGATTATAATAAGTGTTATTCTATTTTATACAATATGCACAACAATATCGTTGATCAGAGATAAAGTTCACTGTTACAATAGTGAAGTTCTGTTATGAGTATAATTAACCACTTTCTGATTGCATTTGATGCTTGACAGATAATTAAGGCAATTCATATTTGGTTCTTTAACCCTTGTAAAAAGTCTGTGTCTGGAAAAGGTTATAGGTCTTACTGGGGAAACAGCTATTCCTATAAAAAGACATGATATGTCTGTCAATTTTTTAAAACAATTATGTTTAAGAGTATAGAACAATATGTTCTTTCAGATTACATCAGAGAAACTAATTTTTTTTGCAATGAGCAGTGATGAATGCAAATGCATAGCTGGTAAAATACTGAGAAGAAATTAGTATGATTGACTAATGGCATACAGGGATGTAGTTGATATCATCTTCAAGACTGGGAACTATTAAAGAATGAGGGAAGGAATTAATGTAAGAAATTGTTAAAGGATAGTGTGAAATGTTGATTTCTGGGCATGGCAGGCATGTTACATTCAAACTCACAACTGCTATGAATATCTTCATAAGACCTATACTCTACAGGGCCCACCAAAAATTAGTCAAAGAAGGGGGTCTTATTAGAGGGGTCACCACTTCCTAAGGATTTATATCATGGCAAGATCAGATAAGGAATGGAGAGACATCTTTAGTGTCGAGGCAATTGACAAAATGTTATAGTCCTACAAATAACCATAGAAAATCCAATTGAGTCAAAAAAAGGTCATGAAAGTAAAAGTGAATAAGTTGGAAAGATGAAAGGGATTAAGAGGTATGGTATTTTGTCAAGAGACCACAGTGTGGAGTGCATAAAACCAGTAATTTATTCACATGTATTAAAATGAAAACTCACCATTATGAACAATTAATATACACTAATAAAACATTAGAAGTAATTTTTATGGAAAATAGTGATTGTTAATTAGTACAGCCATAATATAAGACATTAAGGACATTAAGGAGGTTTCTCAGAAAATTAATAAATAAAATAGTCATAAAATTTGACTATCACTTTATATATGGTATATACATCCACAAAGATATTTGTATTCCCATGCTTATGAAAGTTTAACCACAGGATACAGTATGCGAATTCATGGTAAGTGTACTTTGATTGGTGAATAAAGAAACTGTACTTTGTTTCTGGAGTGATGACTCAGTGGTTAAGAGCATTTATGTTGTAAAAGACCTATGTTTGTTTTCCAGTACCACACAGTGGTTCACAACCATCAGTAATTCTAGTTCTAGCAGATCTGATGCCCTCTTTTGGCAACCATAGACACTGCATGCATGAAATGAATACAGTTTCTACGACACGGGCAAAACATTAATAATACACAGAATTAAAGTAAATTAATCTTTTAAAAGTAGTTGAATTATATAATATTGTATTTTTTACCCACAAAGATTAGTAATCTCTTTAATTTAAAGCATAATAGATAATCTCAAGAGGATCATACAAAATTAAAAATTAAAAATCTTCACATAGAATATTTAATATTTGAGTGCATTGAACTCACTCTAAGTAGCTTTTATTGTTAAGTATTTTTTAGGACATTTTCCTAAAATGCAGGAGTTGATCACTTAGTCTCCTCATTGCCACCTTCATGTCTTTGTTCCTCAGTGTGTAAATGGCAGGGTTCAGGATGGGTGTAATCATGAAGTCCAGAATAGCAAGAAACTTATCCACTGGTACAGTTGGAAATGGCCACACATACACGAAGATGCATGGTCCAAAGAACAAAACCACCACAGAGATGTGAGCAGAAAGTGTAGAGAGGGCCTTGGACAAGTCACCTGATGAATGTTTCCACACAGTGAATAGGATAACAATGTAGGAAATAATTAATAAGAAGAAGGTGCCAATAGAAATAATGCCACTGTTGGCAGCAACCATGAACTCCATTCTGTATGTGTCCTTACAGATAAGTTTGATAAACCTAGGAAGATCACAGTAAAAACTATCTATCTTATTAGAACCACAAAATCTCAAATGAATTATAAAAGCTAGTTGAGCCACTGAATGCAGGAACCCAATAACCCAAGCACCAGACAGAAGCAAAAGACAAGTCCGTGGACTCATGATGGTCAGGTAGTGTAGGGGTTTGCATATGGCCACATATCTGTCCCAGGCCATGGCTATCAGCAGCACCATCTCAGATCCCCCGAGGACATGAAGGACAAACATCTGGAAGACACATCCCTGAAATGAGATGGTATTGTGCCCAGAGTACAGGTCAGAAATCATTTTGGGAACAGTTAAGGTGGAAAGACATAAATCAATAAATGAGAGGTTTCCCAAAAGAAAGTACATAGGGAAATGTAGATGTGGGTCAAAAGCAACTGTGAACACAACCAGGGTGTTTCCCAGCACAATGGCTACATAAAACACCATAGAGAAGGCCAAGACAAAATGTTGTATTGGTCTATATGTTGAAAGTCCCAGAAACACAAACTCAGATACATCTGTGTCATTTGTTTCACTCATTAACCTTCTTTGTATTTCCTGAAATACAGAGAAAAAATAAAAATTACAAAGAAATGTACTATAATTTTAAATAAGCAAGTGCTGTTACCAGTGAAAAATGCTCACCTTCAATACCAAAGCCCTTTGAAAATGTCCTTGCTTATTCATTTAACAGGTGTGCAATAACTGGGCTGATAATCCAGAGAACTATATGTAAAAATGCATTGTGTCAGGTACTACATCACAGGCAATAAACACAGGTCCTGTCTTCTATAGTGTTCTCTCTAGGTGTTAAGAAATGTGTAATAACATTATGTGGGCTATTTTGAGTAAATTATATGGACATGAATCAGGTACTGGATGATACATTAGCTTCCAGCATTACCACATGCCAGTCTGGAAGGTCTGCTTTATTATATAAAGAAACAATACTGTTAGATGAATGAATAAGTGAGAGGTATTTATAGGGAAAATATGACTTACAAATATCCAGGAGCATAATGTTACAAAAAACTCCAATGATCAGTAAGTTTCTTATTCAGATGAAGTTTCATATATGTGTTAGCAAATAGGTCTACACATTTTGGGAACAAATTAAAGGAATTGTGTTAACACTTTGGGAAGTGATTAGTAGCTGTAAGGATAATGAAAGGATGTAACATCAGCTGTAAGTTTATCTTGGGGCTATGCAAAATGATCAAAAAGGATTAAATTGCTCATAAAGGGTATCAAATTAATAAACTTGGGGGGAAAAGAATGACTTTTGCAACTACAAGGAGTTTGCTATGTTAAAATGTTTTTAAATGTAATATGCATATTTTTACTTAATATTGTGAAGACACCATCATAAGTATGGTCCCATAGGCACAATGTTTACAGAAGAATGGGCACTCTTGCATTCCAATATTCAAATATTCTATACCTGCCTTTATATTAAAATAAATATAAGAGAATGCATATTAAGATCTAGGTAAAATGAAATTCATGGTAAATAGAAAAGGCTATGGTTAAATTAGGAATTCAATGTAATCAATTAGTATACAAAATAAACACATAACACATGTAATGAAAGATGTATAATTTTAAAATCTTATGATACTATTTTGCAAGTAGAAAATTGAGCAAAAATGAATATATAACAAAGGAAACTCTGAGGAAATGCACTGTTCCACTGAAAATATGAATTCATGCCTCAGTTATAGCAAGATAGTCTTAGACTAATATTCCATTATATGAAACTTTGTAAAAGAGATGCCAGTAAATGATATGTTCTCAACTACTCCTAAAAATAATGTAACTTGAATAAAAAATAAATTAGTCCTAATATATTTAGGTGGGTAAAGCTGCAATTCCTACACAAAATAATAACATAAAAAACATGTTTGTAATGTATTCAGATTTGTAAGAAAACAAAACAAACTTACGAAACAATTTTTAAATTAACACTAGAATGCTAAAAAAAATTAGAAGTAATGGTTACTGGCATAGGCCAG
The DNA here is from genome assembly GCA_030556225.1 of Cricetiscus sungorus. Lineage (NCBI taxonomy): Eukaryota > Metazoa > Chordata > Mammalia > Rodentia > Cricetidae > Cricetiscus > Cricetiscus sungorus. The sequence continues at coordinate 47,813,182 of JANBXA010000372.1, read as the reverse complement.
TATTTATTTATTTCTGGAATGTAATAGATTATTATTTCAATATATATAATGCAGTTAAAGATCAATCTCAGTGTGTCCACCTAAAATTTGTTTTATTTTTTCTTGTAATGTTTTGATATACTCTTGAAATTTTCTAAACTGTTTCCCCTTTATAAACAATGCTTTTTTAAGACTGCACTGAACACCATGCATTACTTAGCACCAAGCTCCCTCTTGGCCCTGTAACACTGATTTTTGAGCTTACTGCTACAGCAGCAGCGGTTGAACTAGAACCAGATTCATGACTACAGAATCAATGATGATTTTAGGCCTCGTAGGTTGTACAATAGACAACCTATGTACTAAAGATATGATGTGATATCATAGCTTAAAGGAAACATTGTAGTGACAATGTTAGGAGGTCATAACATAGGGTCACTGAATGGTAAGAATTATATTGGAACAATGGGATGAAACAGAGCAGGACTTAGACTCACAAATTAAACAATTATGTGAGTAATGACAAATGTGACATACCAGGGTCTCCAGTCGTATTTCACATTTAAAAATTGTCATAAGTTAATTTTATAAAGTTCATTCTTTTTCAATTCTGGGACTTGGACACTGATAGGAAAGCAGTCTATATGCCTAATTTTTTCAGCTTTTTACATATTGGCCATTTTTTTCATGAACCTTAAAATGAACATTTATTAAAGTTTATTATTGTGTATTTATTTTAGAAAGTATTTGGGTCCCTATTTTTATTTTCATTCAAATATATCATGCATTTACACTCTGTTCACCTCCTAAAATGAATATTATGAAAACAAAATGTTTATTAAGAGTGATCACAATTCCAAAAAGTGAGGAAAGAAGTGTTTTAAGAGCAATTCACTTAAAAAATGAGTTAAGACCTTAAAGAAACACCTCACTAAAGAATAAATAATGAGGATCTGCAGATATAACGATGGCAAATGTGTGTTGTTGAAGAGATGTCTTACATCACTCAGTTTTACAAAGGTGTTTAAAACAAGAGGAAGAAGGAAAACATGACCAAATCAGAATGAAAAAAGCAAAAGACATGGGAAAAAATAATGGACGATTTAAACAAGAAGAGGAGACGAGAGTTTCTGGGTCACTTGATTTATTGTAACCATTCCTTAATAACTTCAGTAAATTGCTGAGTTCACAGTCCTCATGCCATACATACTATCTCCCTTTCAAATTTTAAATTTCTCTCACAATTCAAAAGTGCTTTCCAATTTTCTTCAAACACTTGGATAATCCTGTTTATTTCCTTGATTGCTTGCCATGGATGAATCACTACAGGCCTGCATTTGTGCATACTTTTCCTATCCGCACATCGACTTCATGCCTCATTTTTGCCAGGACAGTTTCTTATCCCTTCACAGCCTGTGTTAGACACATGCCTTTGTGCTCCTGTATCATTTTTACAGTCATCCATCATAAGACTGCTGACACTTGTGAATGATATTTGACTATCTTGTTGGCTGTTCTTTCCATGTCCATAAAGACAGTACCTTATTCAAAAATTACAGCCCATACAACTAATCAATAAGCATTCATGTGTACTCAGATACATGGATGATTGGATAGATGATCTAATTTATTGATACACAAAATTTCATTTATTTTGTTCATGCCTATGAAACCGCAAACTACATTGCTAATTAGAGTATTTTAAACATTTCATGAGTTGAATTAGTTCCTTCTCACCTGCTTGTCACCATGTACTAAGTCTAGAAATTGAGTTTAATAAATTAGAGAGAATGTCATCCAAGGGATAGTCTGACATTGTATTGATATTTGGAGAGTGCATAAATACATTATTTTATTTTTTAACAAATTAATTGATAAGGACTTCAGATGGTAACAAATCCTACAGAAGAACAAATGAATTAGGAGAGTTTACAAGAGTGTGATCTGAGCTGGGCATTGGAACATGCCTTTAAACCCAGCACTCGGGAGGCAGAGCCAGGAAGATCTTTGTGGGTTTGAGACCAGCCTAGTCTACAAGAGCTAATTCCAGGACAGTATCCAAAGCCACATAGAAATTTTGTCTCTTAAAAGAAAAGAAAACACACAAAAAATACAAAACCAAACAAATAAAATCAAAACAAAACAAAACAAAAAAGGAGTGTGAATCTATGGAAATCCACTCTGTAAATCTGTAGATACAGAGAACTATATCAAGGGCCCCCTGTCTAATCCAAATCTTTGAGAAATTGGGGTGTGTTGACAATTAGGGACATTTTTGAAGACAAATGCTTGCATGCCCATGTGAAATCTGCTATATTCTTTATTGACTAAATATCCTTTCCTATAGATGCATAACCTCATTTTTCTCTTAGAAATGTACTTCAATCGCTTGTGATTTGACTCTCTCCAGAAAACTAACCAGACCTCACATGACAACTATAACTCATTATGTGCTTCTCCTGGTAGCTTCAATTCACCTAAAGGAAGCAAGAATTGGAAAAAGCTGCAGTGGGAACTGTGGGTATTATTTGCTGCAATTAGTTTATGCTGTTTCTCAGTTATTATCAATGAAGTAACATAGCTCAAGCTTTAAACTTCAGTGTATTAACTCTGATCTCATTTATGCCCTCAATTTATGCATACAGTTATCTCAATGGGTATTTCTTTTAAAGTTTGTTTATATCATTGAGTATTTTTCTACATATTAAACCAATTTTCCAGCAATGATGAAATAGATTTCAAACTAAATATAGAATGTATTACGATCAAATGTTTAACATCTTCAATTGTGGTTGTTTCACTAATCATATTAATTAAAAATAATTGAAATGTTGTAAATAAAGGTATACACAAATTTTGCTTTTTTATAGTTTCTATGGTGAATCTTTGATATTGCCTGTTTCTGTTTTAAGTAAAGGTTAGAATTACAGAAGATATTTTCAACTTGCTACTTTTATGAATTTGTTATAATAACTTTGAATAGTTACAATAATAACTGTTTGTGGTCATTATAAATTGGTGTTATTATTAAGGTGACCCATTTAAAACTTTCACCTCTTATTTCTGCTATAATTATGAATATATTGTGTAATGTGTTCTTAGAGATTATTGTCCAAAAATCTTGTTTTTATATTTTTAGAAGTATTTGTAAAAAGATTTCTTTTCAATGCTTTATTGTCATCAGTAAAATATGACTTACCCATTAATAGGTAATTAATTATTCACATCCTTAAATTTTTTGAACATCTATAACTATATTTATTGCCATTTATTGATGTGCATCTTCAAATTTTTATAAGCATAAAATGAAAATAAAAGAAAAATAAGCATAAATGCCAATGTTTTAAATGTGTGTACAAAGTAAAAACAGAACTTAATCATATTTAAGAAATTTACATGATACATTTTGTTTTTATTTAAAACATCATCATGTGCAATATGCCTCTATAACCTACCAGAGAAAACTTTGATACCAGACAAAAACTTATTCTTCTGTGAAAAATATGCATTTTCTATAATCATATATTTACTGCCCTATGAACTTCAAATTACTTTTACTATAACTATGTATAGGGGCTTTAAAGGCACTGAAGAGTAACTGACACATATAAATGTAAATTGCTATAAAGCATGGTACATTTGTGTTGTAGAGGCATCCTTGATAAAGTAAAAAATAATGACACTTTCTCTGCTGCTACATAGTCTCATCCAGCAAGCATAAGACCTGTGGTTCCTAAGCGTAACATTTAGATTGGTCTCCTGTTTTGTGAGACACATAATATAAAAGAAACTGAAACTCTTTGTAAGATTCCCTTGAATAAATATGAGAGAATAAACAGATTTATATAACCCAGCAGTATGGTTATTAAAAGGAGAAAAAAATGTATTACATTTTTAATGTCCTTCAGACACAATAAAAATGGCTTACTAGAGTAGTATATATCTCTTTCTATGCACCATGAAACAAACTAGTTTCCAATATGAAAACTAGGCATTTAAAAGATACTGAATAAATGATGATGAATGTGCCAAGAGAGAGAACCCTTATCCTTTTGTTACTTTAACACCGCACCCACTTCTCTTTTTTTCTTACCTACCTGATCAGAAAAAAGTGAAGAAGAAAATGTATTTTAGTTCACAATAATTCCAGTTGTTTAAATTTTTTTTGCTGGTTCCAGTGAATACTTTTGGAACATAACTAAGAATTTAGATCACCACAGCACAAAATCCAGTTCTCGGTGACCACTTGGTGATACTGGTGTCCTAATAGTCCTCAGTCATTTCATCATGGGAATTCTGTTTTGGAATCCCAATGGTAGGAAGAGTGAACAAATACTAAACATTTAACCAAAGAATACATCTAAAGGGCAAAGAGATATCCATGTGTTAAATTGTAACCAATAATGTCTTTAAGGACAACCACTATTACCAGGCAATAGACTGTCTTTACTTACTTCCTCAGCTAATATCAGTGACCAGAGTGTAGATATTAGCATATCAAGTAGACAGTTCATGCCATTACTGTAGTAAACAGGACAAAAATTTAATACCGATTTTACTTTTCATGACCAGTATTAGATATATATTATATCATATGGCAAGATTGCAAAGTGAAAGAATAACATTCATTTTACTTAATTGATTGAAATGGAAAACTATACAGCTTGATATCCTTAAATATGCAGCAGATCATTAGACCTCACCTGCCACTGTATTTCTGCTCTGTTGTCAGACATTCCAAGGGCCTGTAACCTTGGTCAGAAAACAATTTTAAAAGAATTTTATGCTTTCATAACAGAGTTTAAAAGAAAAAATAACTTAGTTTCAAGAAATATGCCATCACCTGATTCCAAAAACTGAAACATTTTTCCAACATGAATTTTTAAATCAATTATTTGGAAAATTCACACAGCACATCCTAATCACATTCACTTCTTATTCCTCCTATGTCCACCATCTTTATAACAAATTTTAAGGACTCTTCTATGGTTTCTTGAGGACATGTCAATGTCTACTGAGAGCCATGTAATCCATTTTGCTGCAAGAGGCCATATTGATGTGTATGTTATGCTGCTACCTAAGACCATGCTGATGTCTATGGTCTGTGCTGCCACTAAGGGCTAGGTTAGTGCCCATAGTACATATTGCTTCTGTAGGTCATGTTGAATCCATGATCAGGGCTGCCACATGGACCATGTTGATTTCTGTGGTCTCTGTTGCAACTTAACAACATGCTGAAGTGTGTGATCTATACTGTTCCTGGAGGTTGTTTTGATGTCTGAGTTCAGTGCTGCCAGCAGAGGCTGTGATGAGGTTAATGCTCTTTGCTGCCACCAGGAACCATGTTGAGCCTATCTTCCATGGTGCTGTTGGAGGTTGTCTGAATGTCTATAGTCCTTGATGCCACAGGAAACCATGCTGTAGTCCCTGATTCATTCTGGGTCCATGTTGGTGTCTGTTGTCCATGTTGCCACTGAAGGCCATGATGAGGTCTATGCTGCCAGAGACATGTGGAAGCCTGTTGTCCATGTAGCCACATGGAAGTCAATGATCCCTTCTGCCTCTTGTTGCTATGTGCAAGTAAACTTTAATTACAGTGCTGTAGATGAATGTAGGCTCATAATTGAGAATCAGAGACATTGAGAGCTTCTGAAGCAACCCTCTTTTAAAAAAACAGAAAGAAAATAAAATTAATATTTTTAAAGAAAGGCATACCAATTGATTTATATAAAATAACTAATATTACATGAACAGAGGAAGTGGTATTAAGGAATTTAAGATAGAGCAAAGTGGGAAACATGGTGGATTATAGGAAGGAAAAGCAAGGGGGAAATATTTGTAATTATTTTGGCTTTTTGATAAGCAGACTTCTCTGCAGGGTCAGAAGATCACCTATGCCTGAAAGATCAGGTACCACCCACAGTGGGAAAGACAAGGAAATACCTGAAAGAATGATTACTTTGACATTTGTCTTTCTCTGTCCCCTGAACATGATAACTTGATTAATTTTACTTTAGGGATTTCAGTCTACTTCAGAAACTGTCATTGTTTTCCATCATGTCTGAATGGGTTCTCAGAGATTTTTATCACATTTATCTGATTTTCAAAGTTGCTTAGCTCTTAGCCAAGATTCTATTTTATTTTTTTAAGTAATTCTATATTTCCTTAGACTTCTCAGTCCTTCTAGCTGAGGGGGGTTCAGGGGGACTGAGTCATTCCCATGCTGGATTACAAGCTATCAGTCTGGGGTCCATTAGCTCCTCCTTATTCAGGTCATCTGTTTGTGTGTTTCTGCAACCTGGTCTTGTCCTCTCTCTCTTCATCTGGATTCTAGTTCGACTCAGTGTTTAGTTATGGGTGTTTGCTTCTGTTTCCAACAGGTACTAGATGAGGGCTCCATGATGGTGTATAATTTAGTTGATGATCTCACTACCAGGGAAGGGCATTTATGGTAGACTTTCCACGGTTGCTCAAACTGTTAGTTGGAGTCAGTCTTCTAGGTCTTTAGACCTTTCTTTATGTTCTGTTTTTCTCTTCAAACAATAATGGCTCCCTCTTTTATGTTCTCTCTCTCTTTTCTGTCTTCTATTCTTACACTGACTCAATCTTTCTAGTCACACGTGCTTCTCTCAGACAGTTGAACCAGGATATATTCCTGGTGCACAAAAGGACCTTGCAGACACATCCCCCATGGAAGGATACTCCCTTAACCTAGAGACAGGAGAGAAGTCCTAGTATCTACTTCAAATGACTTGACAGATTTACATGACCCCACCTGGATAGTATAGCCCTACATGTAGAATGGGGGTGGGGATGGGAGGGGAGAGTGGTCAGGGTGCATGTAAGGGGGGAAAGAGGGTAAAAGGGAGTGGGAAAGTAGGGAAGGTGGGAGGGAGAAGAAACTGGGATTCACTTGTAAAAATTTTAAATTATATTATTAATAAAAATAATTCCATATTTTCATTATTTTATGTTATTTATGACACACAGCATTCTTATACATGTGTGGTAGTTTTAATGTAATTGATCTCCTTAAGCTCATAGGGAATGGCCCTATTAGGAGATGTGGCTTTTTAGGGGAGTAGATTTGGCCTTGTTAGAGCAAGTGAGTCACTGTAGAAAAGGGCTTTGAGGTCTCATATGCTCAAGCCATTCCCATTTTCTCAGTTCACTTCTTGTTGCTTGTGGATGAAAGATGTAGAATTCTTAGCTGCTTCTAGAGCACTGTATCTGCCTGCATGATGCCATGTTCCACCATGATGATAATGGACTCAAGCTGTGAACTGTAAGCTACCCAATTAAATGTTTTTCATTATAAGAGTTGTCATGGATGTTTCTTCACAGCAATAGAAATATTGAGACAACATACCCATAGTGTAAGTTGAACATATTTGCCCAATAATCTCTTCCCTCCCTTATTCCCTTTCATCTTTGCTAACTTCCTTTGTTCTTCTAGACAGTTGGTATCACTTCTACATTTGTGTGATACATACATACGTAAATGGTCTTACAAGTTTATATAAAGCTCAGGAATCATATATGAAAAGAAACTTTTAACTCACAGCCTGGTTTAATTCAGTAAATATGGTTATATGTAAATGTCCATTTTCCTGCAAATGATATAACCTTGCTCTTCTTTTGACTGTAAACATTTCCATTATGTATATAAACTACATTTGTTTCATTTATTTATCTGTGGTTGGACACTTAGGTTGACCTATTGACATAACCACTGTAAATAGTGCTGTAATAAACATTATGTATAATGCCTCTGTTAAAGGTTGACTTAAAATCTTGAGAGTAAATAGTCAAGGGTGGTATAGTTGGCTTATATGGTAGAATTCTTTGATCTATTTTGACTTAAGTTTTGTGCATGATAGATTTGTTGCCAACTTTATTTGTTGAAGATGCTTTCCTCCTTCCAATGTAGAATTTTAGCTGTTTTGTCAAAAATTGGGTGTTCATATTTGTATGGGTTAGTATCAGAATTTCAATACAAATCCATTGGTCTACCTGTCTGTTTTTGTGCCAATACCAAGCTGTTTTCAGGACTGTAGCTCTATAGTAAAGTTTAAAATCAGGGATGGTGATACCTCCTGAAGTACCTTTATTGTACAGGCTATCCTGGGTCTTTCAATTTTCCATAAAAAGTTGAGAATTATCCTATAAAGGTTAGTGAAGAGTTGTGCTGGGATTTTGATATGGATTGCATTGAATCTGTAGATTGCTTTTGGCGTTTTTTACTATGTTTATCCTACCTATCCAAGAGCATGAGGTATTTTTTGGTATCCTCTTTAATTTCTTTCTTTAAATACACAAAGTTTGTGCTATATAGGTCCTTCACTTGTTTAGTAACCATTACCCCAAGATACATTATGTTATTTGTAGCTATTGTAAAGGGTGATGTTTCTCTGATTTCTTTCTCAACCATTTGTCATCTGAATAAAGTAGGGCTATTGAGTTTTTTGAGTTTTTCTTGTATCCTGTTAATTTGCTGAGGTGTATATAAGCTGTAGAATTTGCCTGGTAGAGTTTTTTTGGGTCGTTTATGTAAACTATCATATCATCTGCGAATAGAGAAAGTTTGACTTCTTCCTTTCCAATTTGGATCCCCTTGATCTCCTTTGTCTTATTGCTTTAGCTAGAACTTGAAATACAATATTGAAGATATATATAGAGAGAGGATAACCTTCTCTTGTTCCTGATTTTAAAAACATAACCTTAAGCTTTCTCCATTCATTTAGATGTTGGCTGTTGTTTTACTGTATTTTGCTTTTATTATGTTTAGGTATGTTCTTGTTATCCCTGATTTCTTCAAGACTTTCATCATGAACATGTCTTGGATTTTGTCAAAGGCTTTCTTAGCATCTAGTGAGAGGATCATGTGGTTTTTCTTTTTCAGTTTACTTATATGGTACATTACATTGATAGATTTTTATATGTTGAACCATCCTTGCAATCCTGGGATGAAGCCTACTTGGTCATGTTGGATGATTTCTCTCATGTGTTCTTGGATTTGATGAAAGTATTTTATTGAGTATTTTTGCATCAATGTTTTGATGGATATTGGTCTTTAGTTTTCTTTCTTAGTTGTGTCTTTGTGTGGCTTATGTACCAAGGTAATTGTGGCTTTGTAAAAAGAGTTTGGTAATGTACCTTCTGCTTCAATTGTGTGGAACAATTTGAGGAGTATTGGTATTAGCTCATCTTTGAATTTCTGGTAGAATTTGTACTGAAGCCATCTGGCCCTGTGGTTTTATTGGTTGGAAAGCTTTTGACGACTGCTTCTATTTCATTAGGGGGTTATAGGTCTATATAAATTGCTCATCTGTTCTTCCTTTAATTTTGGTAAGTGATCACTATCCAGAAATTTGTTAATTACCTTTGAAATTTCAAATTGTGTGGAGTACAGGTTTACAAAGTATGACCTGAAAATTCTCTGGATATCCTCAATGTCTGTTGTTATGTCCTGTTACAAGTATGTTTTTCCCTACCACTGGTATGGTCCGGACACCATGCCAGCACCCAACTAACACACTGAGACTCTGTATTTGATACAATTCTGTTGGCCAGTTACTAATTACTTATCGGCTAGCTCTGTCTTAATATTAATCCATTTCTACTAATCTAAGTATTTCCATGATGTCTCATCTTACCGGCCAGAGCGGCTGGCATTCTATCTCTCTAGTCTCTTCATGTTGAGTCCTCCTTACTTTTCCTCTTTCCTCCTAGTCTCCTAGCCCCACCTATCTTTCTTTCCTATTGGCCAACAGTGCTTTATTCATTAACCAGTATGAGAAACATATTTACAGAATAACATCTCTCATCAATGTCCCCTTTATTCTTTTTGATTTTGTTGATTTGTTTTCTCTCTCTCTCTTGGTTAGTTTGGATAAAGATTTACCTATCTTGTTGATTTTCTCTAACAACCAACTCTTTTTTACATTGATTCTTTGTATTGTTTTCCTGGTTTCTAGTTTATTGTTTTTGTCTCTCAAATTGATTATTTCCTGGTGTCTACTCCTCCAGGGTGAGTTTGCTTCTTTTTTTTCCTAGGGCTTTCAGTGTGTTGTTAATTCTCTAATGTGGCTACCTTCTGTTTTCTTTGTATGGGCACTTAGTGCAATGAACTTTCCTTGTAACACTGCTTTCAAAGTGTTCCATAATTTTGGGCATGTCGTGTCTTCATTCTCATTGAATTCTAGGAAATCTTTTATTTCTTTCTTTATTTCTTCCTTGAGCCGGGAGCTTTTGTCCATTGTTCAGTTTCAATGAGTTTGTAGAGTTTCTACGATTTGTTTTGTTGTTTATTTCCAACATTAAAGCATGGTGGTCTTATAAAATACAGGGAGGCTATTCCAATTTTTTTGTATCTGTTGAGGTTTGTTATGTTGCCAAGTTCATAGTCAATTTTAGATAAGGTTCCATGTGGAGCTGAAAAGGAATATTCTTCTGTGTTTGTCTGGAATGTTCTATAGATGTCTGTTAAAACTAAATGGGACATAACTTCTGTTAGTTATTTTGTTTCTTTGTTAACTTTCTGTCTGGTGGTTCTTTCTAGTGGTGAGAGTTGACTGTTAAAGTCTCCCACTATGAATTTGTGAGGTTTTATGTGAGCTTTGAGTTTTAGTAGCATTTCTTTTACAAATGTGGGTGCCTTTGTATTTGGGGCATAGATGTTCAGAATTGAGAGTTAGTACTGATGGATTTCTCCTGTAATGTATACGAAATGACCTTCTTCGTCTCTTTTTATTGATTTTGGTTTGAAGTCTAACTTTTTAGATATTAGTATAGCTACACCTGCTTGCTTCATGGGTCCATTTTTGGAAGATTTTTTCCCAACCTTAGGTAATGTCTGTCTTTGAAGCTTGGATATGTTTCTTGCATGCAGCAGAAGGATGGATTCTGTCTTTGTATCCATTCTGTTAGTCTTGTCTTTAATAGGCAAGTTAATACCAATAATATTAAGGGAAAGTAAGGAACATTGATTGTTAATTCTTGTTTGTTTTAGATTTGTTCTTGGCAGTTGTATTGTGAGTATATTTATCCCATGTTTTCTTTTGGGTTCTTGTGCAGTGGGATTATATATTGCTTATGTCTTTGTGAGTGTAGTTAATTTCCTTGGGTTGGAGTTTAAAACTCTTAACAGTTTTTATTAATTTATTTTGAAATTTCCAAGGCGGGTAGTTGGCATTTCCGTTAAAGGCTCTCTTTTAGTTATCATGAGTTCTAGCACTTTTTTTGTTGTTTTCTTAATGACTCTCATTATGGCTTGGGTGAAATGGAATCTCAATATATGTCTAAATTTTCTTTCTCTGATAGTGATGTTAAACATACCTTCCTATTGATTAGACATTTGTCCCTCATATTTTAAGTTAGGTCATGTATTTATTGCATTATTTGAATTCTTTCTAATTAGCTTTAAAATTCTCCATGTAATCTACTAGTTAATCTTACTGTAAGAACATAACTAGTAAATGCATAATGCTATTCTATGGACTCCAGATGTGTACTCACATTCTTTGAGCTCTGTCTTTACTTGGTAATATGTTTTACTTCCTATGTGTAAGTCTTTAAAATTCGTAATATATATTTTGCCAATTATTTTTATGATTTCCTGAGCAAGTAAGTAGAGGTTATATTCATAAATTACATGCCTATGCATATATATCTCCTGCATTTTCTCCAAAAATTTTAGGTTTCAAACTAAGACATCCTATGAGTTTAGAATCTAGTTTTATTCTTGTACACTTGGAAATTCTGTTTTCTCAGCAATATTTGTTAAAGGGGCTAATTCTTCTGCAATGTATAATTTTGGTTAAAATAAGACAACTATAATGACATTTGTAGGGAGTTTTTATCTGTCCTGCCAGCCAGCTTCAAATAATGACACAGAAAATTACTATTAATTATGAAAGCATGGCTGATATTTCAGGCTTGTTTCTCGCTAGTTCTTGTAACTTAAACTAACCCATTTCTGTTGATCTATGTGGTTCCATATGACTCACAGCTGTTACCTGTCTTCTTGTATGTCTTGCTAATTCTCTATCCATTGGCATCTCACCCTTTTTCTTCGCAGCCTTCTTTCAGCCCCCCAAAACCTGCCTATCTAGTGACCATATTTTTTTTAGCTATAAACCAATCGTAATGATACTTCTTCACATGTGAAAAAGGATTATTCCACAACAGGCACTCATGACCATATTTAACACTCCTACTTCAATAACAACTTTAAATATCCCAGGTTGACTTAGTTGATCAATAAAACCAGTTCATGTGTTCTCTATGAGAAACTTACCACATTATTAAAGGAGACAGTGCCTTAGAATAAAAGAGTGGACAAAAAGTACTCCAGTAAAATGAGATGAGGACATAAGCAGGGCTTGTTATCCTAATATTTGACACAAAAAGCTTAAAAGAATAAACTAATCAGAAGAGTTACAGTAGGACAGTCTATAACCAAAGGGACAATTAACTACTATCCTAAATATATATGCACCGAATCCTGGAGTACCCAATTTTACTTTTAAAAGTACTACTTTCTTTAAAGACCCAGATTAACATCAACCTATTAATTGTAGATAATTTAAGTGCTCTACTTTGTCCCATAAACAGGTCATCTGAACAAAACATCAACCAACCAACCAAAACAAGAAATAAAAACATCACCCTGAGAAACATCAGAACTAATTTAAATCATACATCAAAGACTATTAACAGGTATTTACAGGGTATAATAACCTCATACCAAAGAATATACATTTATTCAGTAGCACATGGAAGCTTTTCTAAAATATACCATATTATGGGAAACAAAATACATCATTACAAATTCAAAAAGAATTAAATCATTTCTTACATCCTATCTGACCACAACTGAATCAAACTTAAAATTGACAGCAAAATATTTTTATATTAAGTAAACAAACTCATGGAAATTAAACAATTATTTATTAAACAATGAACTGGTCATAGAAGAAATCAAGAAATACATAAAGTTTCCAGGAACTAAATGAAAATGAAAAGACAGTACTATAACTATTCATTGAAAATAGCGTTATAAGGAAATTTAAAGTTCTAAATTCCTACATTTAGAAGCAAGAGATAGCACAAATAGTCTAATGACTCCTAAGATAGTCAACTTGACACCTGATTTTTGACAAAGAAGCCAAAATTATATAGTGGAAAAAGGAAAGTATCCTCAACAAATAATGATGACATAAATGGATATCAGCATGCAGAAGAATGCAAACAGATCTATATCTATTACTCTGCACAAAACTCAAATCCAAGTGGATCAAAAACCTCATCATAAATACAGATACACTAAACTGGGAAGAAGTCTTAAATGCATTGGCACCAGAGACAGTTTACTGAACAGAATATCAATAGTGCAGACACTAAGACCAGCCCTTAGTAAGTGGAACCTAATGAAACTTTAAAGTTTCTGTAAGGCAAATAACTATCAATATAAAATGGAAGCTTTGACATTCTGCACATATGTTACATTTGTAACAGTTGGTCCTCTTGTGGGGTTCCTAACAGTGGAAGCAGGGGCTGTCTCTTGGGACCCTATTCCTCATATGGGGTTGCCTTGCACTGTCTTAACACATAGGGGGTGCTTTGTCTTACTACAACTCAATATGGCATATTTTGTTGATATCCCATGGGAGACCTGCACTTTACTAAACAGAAACTGAGAATGCATGGATTGGGGGTTAGGAACAGAGAGGTTTTTGGTCAGGGGCTGGGAAGAGAGGAGAGGAAACTATGACCAGGCTATAAAATTAATTAATTAATTAAAAATAAAAATACTGAGTGCTGAGTGTTGGATAAATAGTCTTCCAATGGAAGAACAGATCAATTGGTTATGCAAGACCAAATGGCCATACTTGAAAACATACATCCCAGTAACATACAGACTGAGCAGATTACATTTAAGAGTATATATGTATATGCATACATATAATGCTGGTAACAATAATTAATGAGAATATTTTCTAAATTTGAAAGAGAGAATGGGTTTATGGGAGGCTTTGGTGAATAGAAAGGGAAAATAATGTAATTATAATCTCAAAAATAAAAGTAAAAAATCTAAAAAATTTCTGGTGGAGTCTTTAGAGTGTCTTATACGTAGAGTAATATTAGCTGTAAATAAGGATACTTTAACTTTTCTCACTTCCCATTGATTTTCTTCTCATATCTTTAAGTTTTATCAAAGACTTCAAGCAATATATTAAACCAGACTGAAGAAAACATCTTTGCCTTATTATTGATTTTTGCCTGTGTTGGAGTCATGGAGTTTCTTTGTGTTCACATATAATCATGACAGGACCAGGAATGTTAAACACACAAGGTTCTTCCCTCAATGGGAAGGATACATAACATTTACCCAGTAGCCTCAGAGCAGACATGGTTAATGGCTAAATGACCTTGCACTATCTGTGTGGTCAAAACCACACCAGATATTCCTCAAACCCTTATCAGGAGCTTATTTTTCTCAGTCAACCATTAAACCCATCTTCATGGAAGGTGTAACGTGCTTTATAAGGGGGTTAGATGTAGTCATATCTGGTCTTTATTCCATTTATTTGTTCAACAAAGAGAGTTCTGTATGCTTTATTATTTACATGGGTTTGAGTTAATTATCACAAGAATAGTTTTCATCAAATTGTGCAGTTCTTAAATTTACTTCAAACAAAATACTCAGGGTCAGATTCCTGAATAATAATCAAGAAATATTAGTTTTTTTTAAAAAGTGCAGTTGATTTTATCAAACATTATGGAAGAATGAATACCAATTATTCAAAATTTCTTTCACAAAAGAAGGTGCAAGTTGAGCCTTTTTACCATTTCATATGGGGAAATAATACCTATAGACATTACAAAATATTGAACCAAATGTCTATTGTGAACACAAATGAAAAATTATTTTAAAAATAATAGCTTATTAAATCCAGTATGTATGAAAACTCAGCCATGGCCAGCTGATATATTTATATTAACCATTCAAGGCTGAATTAGTGTTTTCCAATGAATTCATGAAATTCTTCATATCAATATTGTTACATTAATTGACTTATCAAAAGATTATATATATTTTGTTTGTGGTGAAGTCCAATCTCTCATGATTTAAAAAATGTCTTAGCAAGGTAAAAACAGGGTATAAATATACAGGGCAAAGAGGACAATGTGGATACGTGGTATCATTCACCCCTGTTAGGAGTGCCCTGACTCTTCATGGTAGTCTCTAACTTAAGGTTTTTGTGAGCTAGATAATCATAGGCGAAGCAATTACACAAATAAACTTATAAAATAATTTTAAATAATTATTAACTATTCTAATACCCATCCTCATTTTGTCATTAATAATATTTAAGTGAACTTTGAAATTCCATTAGTTGAAATTTCTGGATATTTTGCTGTTATGCTTTGCTAGATGAACTTTACTTTGTTTTTCACTCAATTTCTTTAAAAAAATCAGCATTTATCCTTTGAGTCCACAGGGTTATAGTAGTTGGATTCCCAAGATAAAAGTCCTAGGTACTCAGCTCGCCAGCTTTCAAGTGACCAAAAACTCTACCCAGTACCAAAAAAGAGGACACTACTTAAGAGATGCAAGTGGAGATTTCTGCTGCCTTTATTCTCATTAATCAGGTAAGTGGAGATGCTGCAGTTAAAGCCAATAACTTACTAAAATTAGCAGTTATTTTTGAGTAAGCAATGTATATGTCTTATGTCAACAACAAAACATTTTATTCTTTGGTGTTTTGTTTCATTTAAAAGCATTTATTGAACCTTCTTTTATATTGGACTTCATCAGGGAGTCAACTTTTCATTCCTTACTCTATTTTGTTTCTGTTTTGCAATTTTTGAAAATTTCTGGTCTAGATTTTATCTTCATAAAGACTAGCTAAGGTCTAGAAAACATGTTTTAAAGTGACTTTCTTTAGATAAGTCATAGATATATCATAATTTCCAAAAGAGCAATTGATAATTCTTCTGGCATCCATTTTCAATAGCTTTAAGATGGGTCAATAAATTAGTATCAGTCATGATAAAAATATTAACATCAATTATCATTTTATTTATATAAATGTCTATCTCAAACTTACTTAATCTGTACCAATCTTTATTTTAAGATACACTCTCTGCTTTTCAGAAGTTCATGGACTTAGTATAGCTCTAATAGAATAGTTACTTCAAATTATATTATGGAATAGGAAATATAACATGTTTACAAGTATAATGTTATGACATAGAGAAAGGTTATTTCATCCATATTTAAATAGAAAGGCATTCTTGTATTGTTAATGAATTGACATAGGAGAACATTTTGCAAAAACAGTAGCCTAGTGAACTTTTTTTTTTTTTTTTCGAGATAGGGTTTCTCTGTAGCTTTGGAGCCTGTCCTGGAACTAGCTCTGTATACTTGCTGGCCTCGAACTCACAGAGATCCTCCTGCCTCTGCCTAGCAAGTGCTGGGACTGAAGGGATGCAAAACCAACACCCAGTTTTAAGTGAACTTTTAAGTAAAATAAGGAGACAGATGCAGTCATAAAAGAACACAAGGTGTTTGAGATGAACTACAAAGAGGCTGGGAAGATAGAAAGAGGGTTAAAAGAAATTTTTGCTATACAAAAAATGTCAGCAAGCAGAATTCACTTGAGATTTATAGCAGTGAGTAAAACAGGGAAGTTTCAAGAAATATTCCAATGGTGTGCTTTCTAACCACTTTCCTTTTAGTGTTTATGGAATTTCTTCTTGCTTGTTTCTGTTTTCTCCTGTTTCTTTCTGCCCTGTGTCCATATCCCATATCTTCTCTTCTTCTTTTGATTTTTAGTTACTTCCTTATTAACATCAGCTAACTAAAGAATGGGTATATTTTAGAGAAAAACTAACAGTCAGTTGCTCACAAACTTGAGTTTAATGTTAGTGATTAAACTATTGCTGAGAATGGTCATTATTAAATGAATTGTGATATTTCATGAGAAAACCACTGTTTCATATTGATATTCTTTGTTATAATTTCTAAATTGTGTTTGAGCGATTCAAACTTTACTATATTGAATTTGTAGAACAGTTTGTGTTGATCCTCTTCTTTTTAAAAATAACCCACTTTTATTTTGACAGCATAATAGGTTGTTCTAGCCATTTAAATAACACATAAATATACACTTAGGAGGTAAAAGCCACATGGGAGCTTACATTTCCAGATTCTCCAATAGTACTTAATGTGCATTCTTGGATATTGTCTCATTTAAATAAAACTTTTCCCTTACTAATTCTACTACTAATTTTCCAATCTTCAAATTTGAAATATTGCCAGATTTACATATATTACATGACTTAACCTAATAACCTCAAACTATTCCATTGCATATATGTACAATGATGTAGCTAATAGGTTTGCACTATTATTCAACATTAATATATATGATATAGGTTGTATAATAAATATTTCTTACTTATGCATAAAACTTATATTAGCATTATTTTCCTAGAAATAAACTTGGCATCTCATTTTAAAAAATGTTGTTAACTTATAATTCAAGAGCAAAAGACATTTCTTTTTGTACTGGAGTATTGATAATACTGAGTACTCTTTGTCTCATCTAAGTTTTATCACCCTTTTTTGTACACACCTACCCCTGCCAGCAAGGAAGACAGAACTCCTGGAAGATCTTTTTCATGCAGTTTTAATCAGGATCCTTGAAACATGTTCTTCTGACCCACGTGAGCCCGGGGGGACCCCTGCACAGGCTTAAATACCCTTGAGCTAACCAACCCCAGTGAGCTACGTGGACCCTGCAGATAGGCTACTCTAACACGGAAGCAGACAGGCTGAACAGACTTAACCAAATAAGGGCTTGTTTATGCCAGAGAGCCCTCACCAATGGGAAGGTGTAAGACTGAAGCCAGCGCCACTTTAAGGCGTGGCACTTTGAGGCTCTCTACAGTTCCCCCTTTTTGTTTTAATAATGCAACAGGCAAGGGTAGTGGTCTGGTCTCCAGTAAAGCAGTGGACATTGTAATGACCCTGAATCCTGGCAGTCAGTCAAGTCAGTGCCACTCCCGTCCAAAGCGTTCCTGTCCAAGTAGCATGTCCCTGTCCCATGCTGCGTTTCCTGCTGCCACATTAGCTGCGGCCTATTCATTGGCATACTCTATTAAAAAGGCTTTCCAATCCAGATACTTCCTGGGGATTAGACATGCTCGAGCCAGCCCACTCCAATCACTAGGAGTCATGCTATACCTAATTAGGGCTTCAACTTGAGCTACAGTAAAAGAAGCTGAAATTCCCTATGTTCTTACAGACTCAGCCAAAAACCTTGATGATCTTAAAGTCTAAAGGTTCCTCATATCTATTGCCTTGGGCATCCTGGAAAACTGGATAGGCCAGACTTAAGTCATTAAGTACAGCTCTCCAGACCTCAGGGCAAAAGGAACACCCTGTACCTGGGCCCCACCCTTCCTCACTCTGATCAGGAGAAGGCGCTGAAGGCATTGTTCCAGGAGGGTCCCTCCCCTCCCCACATCGCCATTTCTCCTCTCTCTCCCCTCTCTGCCCCTTAAGGGATTGTTTCTGAACCTTTTCTAAGAGGAAATTCTTAGAAATTCTTCCTCAGAATCTGTTTCGTCCATACCTGACTCTCCTGTGCTCTCAACCTCTTCTGATCTTTCTTCTTGTAACATTTCTAGTGCAGCTTTCCCTTTTTCCATCGCCTCTTTACAGTACCTCTTGTCTTTGATACAGCTATGCACTAACTTCCAAACAGGTCAGACTCCAGACTTTAGTGTCCCTTGTTCCCAAGCAAAGTCAAGATCCCTGCCTAATTTGTCCCAACATGCTAGTGTGAGATCTCCCGAAACTGCGAACCAAGGTGCAATGGCATCGCATTTGCTCAGGAATCTTTCTAGTGTGCTTTTCTTTATCTTACGTTTTCTTACAAAAGTAGCTCCTGAAGAGCCAGAAAAATTGGATGAGACTGAGAAGTCCCAATTTTAAAAATTTTACTTTTGGTTCATTACAACCACTCGCTCAATGCCTGAGACTTTATTGCCACTTTTTTTCCCTGCGGTCTTTAACTTTGTCCCAATTTACCTGGGACTTCATAGCTCCTTACTGGAGACCTTATTGCCTCTTTACCGAGGGCCTTAGGCTTAGTTCAAACCCAAACTTCATTGCTCCTTACTGGAGACCTTATCGCCTCTTTACCAAGGGCCTTAAATTTGGTCCCAACTTACCTTGGGAACTTGCCAGCGCTGCCCTGACTGCAAGAAGTTCTGATCTGAAAAATATTTTTCTTTTTAGACCTTTGCAGTGTTTTGATTGCTTTGGTGTCTACTCCTACATTCTAACCATCATGCTGTCTTTTCCTGCCTGGTTTTGCTGCACAAGACTATACTTCTAACTCCAGTGAGTTCCTGATGCTGGAACCAATGAATATTCAACATAAGTATTATTTTTTTCAGGTGGATTCAGGCTTGGTTAAAAAATGACACATAGGAGAGGAAGTGACATTATAATAAATCATCATCACTGCCAATCTAGAGGAAAGCTTGGTAGTGGAATTAGAAGTGGTTAAACCACGGCAAGCAGTTATGTGTGGGCTAAACATAAATTATTTGATTGCCTAAAATTAAGTAATCATTGAGTTCAGACAGAAAAGGAAAATTGATATATTAGGTTATTTATTTATTTATATTAATAATATAATTTAAAAATTTACATGTCTATCCCAGTTTCCTCTCAATCCCTCCATCTATCCATCTCTTCTTTCCCTCCCTCCCTCTCTTCCTCCCTCCCTCCCTCCCTCCCACTTACCCTCTTTTCCCCTCACATGCACCCTGACCACCCTCCCCTCCAATTTCCCCACCCCCATTCTACATGTAGGTCTATGCTATCCAGATGGAGTCATGTAAATCTGTCAAGTCATTTGAAGTCGGGGCTAGGACTTCTCTCCTGTCTCTAGCTTAAGGGAGTATCTCTCTATGGGGAATGTGTCCGTAAGGTCCTTTTGTGCATCAGGAATACATCCTGGTTCTACTGCCTGAGGTCCCTTAGACTGTTCAGTCCTTTTAAGCTGAGACCCATATTCAGGGGGTTGAGTCAGTCCCATGTTGGATTCCCAGCTATCAGTCAGGGGAAGCATTAGCTCCTCCTTGTTCAGGTCAGCTGTCTTTGTGTATTTCTGCAACCTAGTATTGTCCTCTTTCTCTGCATTTGAATTCTAGTTCAACTCAGTGTTTAGTTATGGGTGTTTGCTGCTGTTTCTAACAGGTACATTATGAAGGCTCCATGATGGTGGATAAAATATATAATGGTCCTTCTACTTGGAACTGTAGAAATGTCAGTTTTGTATGGTTTAACTATTAAATGCATTCACAATAGCTCAGGGATAAGCAAATAACAAATAAGCATGACAGAAATATCCTGCTTTCTTCTTAGAAATGTAGCCATTAAATGCAAGCTTCTTAGGGATTTTGTCTCATACCAATTTTTATTAAAATATAATATTCACTTCTTTATATAATATTGGTCTTCATTTCCCTATAGTTGTTGTTTTGATAGCCTTCTAAAGGTACCTATTAAAAAATTATATGAAGTTACAATCCAATTGTTAGTCCATGAAATTGTCTTTTTCTCTTATGCTTTTATTCACAAAACTTCATCAGAGCATGAAGAATTTGATACTTGTCCTTCTGTTTATGCGTCCTCAGAGAGTACAGAAGTAAATGCAATATTTCCATGATGTTCATAAGGTTGTTCTTGGATAAAACAGCAAAGTTATTTTTTTCATTTTTATTTAAATTTGAAAACAAGCTTGTTTTACATGTCAAATCTAGTTCCTGCACTCTCCTATCCTCCCCTGTTCCCACCACCAACCCCCATTCTATTCCTTTTCTGCACCCCAAGAAGGGTGAGGCCTTCCATGGGGAGTCATCAAAGTCTGTCATATCATTTGGAGCAGGGTCCAGACCCTTCTCCATATGTCCAGGCTGAGAAAGTATTCCTATATGTTGAATGGGCTCCCAAAGTTCATGAGTATACTAGGGATAAATACTGATCCACTACCACTTCATAGACTACTCAGTCTTCCCAACAAACACCCACATTCAGGGAAACTTGGTCGGTTGTATGCTGGTGTCCCTGCTTTGTGACTGAAGCCCATGAGCTGCCCCTTGTTCAGTTTTTAATGCAAGTGCTTATTTTACTCTTGATGCACTTCCCTTGTGTCAAGGTCATTGCAGAGGACATTTCAAACCTAGAACACTTAAATTTCTCTTCAGTGGTAATGACTGCTGTTTGGCAGATTGTGGGTAGATACCAGTGATATTAACCAATCTTTCTCCTGGTTTTTTTCTTCATCTTAGAAGGGTTTTATTTGCCTTTAAAGTTGTTTACTCTTCAGGTATTCAATCTTCTTGTAATTCTGGCAGAAACAGCACCAAGGTTTTACCAAAGGGCATAACATAGTCTTTGGAATATACTCATTATGGATATTAGTAGAATGGAGACATTAATTACTCAAAATATTGAAGATCATGAATAATTTTTATTGATATGTATTTTGAAACAACTTGAGTGTGTTTTTTCAATAGTTTAAGTTATGCCTTTATTGCTAAACATCTTATTGTAATGAGTTCAGAGATAAAACATTCCACTGTTTGGTTATTACTTTACTATTTCTGGTAACTGCTTTGCCTGTTTTGTTTTGGGTATTGCAGATAACTCAAGAAAAATCCAATGAATGAAGTAAATTACTCTGAAGTATCTGAGTTTATATTCTTGAGATTATCAATCTACAGACCAATACAATATTTTCTTTTTGCATTTTCTACAATATCGTATGCAAAAATTTTTCTAGGAAACATCTCAGTTGTGCTTTCAGTTATCTTTGACCTTCATTTACACTCACCCATGAACTTCCTTTTAGCTAATTTGTTCATTTGTTGATTTATGTTTTTCTACCTCAACTGTTCCTAAGTTGATTTCTGATCTGTATTCCAGGCATAATACCATTTCATTCCAGGGCTGTATCTTCCAGATGTTTGTCCTTCATGTCCTAAGGGGTTGTGAGATGGTGTTGCTGGTTGCCATGGCCTGGGACAGATATGTGGCCATATGCAAGCCCCTCCACTACCTGACCATCATGAGCCCACGGATATGCCTGTTGCTTCTGATTGGTGCCTGGATTATTGGGCTCATTCACTCAGTGGCTCAATTAGCTTTTGTTATTCATTTGCCTTTTTGTGGTTCTAATGAGATAGATAGTTTTTACTGTGACCTTCCTAGATTCATCAAACTGGCCTGCATAGACACCTACAGAATGGAGTTTTTGGTTACTGCTGAAAGTGGGTTAATTTCTGTTACTACCTCCTTCTATTGATTGTCTCCTACATCTTCATACTGTTTACTGTTTGGAAAAAGTCCTAGGGCAGTTTGTCCAAGGCCCTCTCTATGCTTTATGCTCACATCTCTGTGGTTTTTTTGTTCTTTTGACCATGCATCTTTGTATACTTGTGACCATTTCCTACTATACCAGTGGATAAGTTTCTTGCCATCTTGGACTTCATGATTACACCCATCCTGAACCCTGCAATTTACACTCTGAGGAACAAAGACTGAAGATGGAAATGAAGAAGCTGAGTGAACAGCTCCTGAAAAGGAAAAGTTTCTGCTAAGTTCCTCACAGGAATATACTGCCTCAATACTGTGATATAAACACAATGTTAAATTATCTCCTATACTTTGAAAAGATTTATTACTCCTACTCCAACAGCTTGATAATAATTTATTTCAAGTTGATAATGAAATGTTCTCATATTTATTATTAGCTATATAATATTACCTATTTATTGGTTATTATTTATATTTTAAATTTTATTTATTAATTATATATTTAGTGGTTATTATAAAATACATATTTTAGACTACTTAAAGAGCACTAGTGTAAATAAAAGTAACAAATTATCCTTTGTTTTCACACCTGAAAAATTCATTATTGCCTTCCGGACATTACTCGTATTAGTTTTCTTACAATTTGGGATTAAGTTTTATCCTCCAACTCAAACTCCTCCTGGATCAGTCTCCCGAGCGCTGGAATTAAAATGTGCACCATCACTTCTTTCTGGCTTTTCACTTCGTGTGTGTGGTCAATGATAGACTATATTGTGTGGGTAAAGGCCAGCAGGAAGGGAAGATAGATGTAATGTGGACTTTTGTTGGAAACAAGGAGTGAAAGGGTATGCAGAGAGAAGGAAGTAAGGTCGAAAGGCTGGTGCTAGGATGTACTTTCCAGAGGCATATTTGAAGAGATGAACTTATGTAGTAGCTGGTGTGTGTGTGTGTGTTGGGGGCAGTGCTGCTACTTCAAAATCTAGCAGCTCCTGGCAGGGAGGGAGAGTGGTGTTCAAAGGGGTGTAGTGAAAAATGGAAGAGGAATACAAAAGAGCTTCAGATTGTATGAGTAAAGGAGGGAAAGAAGAGGGATGTTGGGAAAGGGGAGTAAGGAATTGGAGCAAGGAGAGGGAGATGGAAACTGAGAAAGACACTACCTACAGTGAGGGTAACATGGATATTTAATGGAACTCAGA
Organism: Cricetiscus sungorus; assembly: GCA_030556225.1. Taxonomy (NCBI): domain Eukaryota; kingdom Metazoa; phylum Chordata; class Mammalia; order Rodentia; family Cricetidae; genus Cricetiscus; species Cricetiscus sungorus. Next base: position 47,789,602 of record JANBXA010000372.1, on the reverse strand, counting down.
TTTGCTTTCCTGTAGAGAGAAGGCCAGAAATGGCCTGTACAAGCACAATGGACTCTCTTAAACTGCAGGGATGTTATAGTTCAGGAGGCTCTCTCTTCTGCGTGCGCACACTGATGTTTACCATTGTTGCTTGGCAACCTGGAGTTGATCAACTGTATCTGGCGTCTGGGGTAACAGAAGCAATTTCCCCCCATCCTACAAACTTGGTGGGGGACCTTGTGGGTATATATTAATTTTACACAAGCTGATACTGAGTTTGGGAATTAGTGGGACTGGGAACAAGTTCTTGCGAAAATCTGAAGAATCAGGGACAGGCGGGTGAGACCAGTAGCTTCCGCCATGAAGAACTTGGTTCATGGAATTAAGGAAAAGACACCTATGGGTTTCTGTGATGTCCCACGAAAAAACTTGTTGGACTTTTTACGTGATATGAAAAGCATTTCTGTCCCAAATGAACCTAGATACAAACCTCTCAAAAAGATCCACCAGGCTGCAAGTGAGGGTGATGCAGAGAGACTGGAGAGAATGATAAGTCTCGGAAAACACAGTGTACATGACAGAGACTATAAGCAAAGGTAACGGGGCCTATGAACTGGAGGAAGGGGGCTGCGTAGAGGATACGAAATGGCCTCTGTTGTGTTCAAAGACAGGATAAGGGAGCCATGAGAAGGGGAGGACCTCTCAGTGTTCTGTCTGCTCTGGCTTCTCAGCACTGTCTCTTAACTCGCACACCAGCTGGAGATTCCTTCTCCAGATCATCTTACAAATTTTTCCTAATAAATCACAAATTTATCAAGTAATTTATTCATTATTGATAACATGAACACCTATATGTAGCATTCATATTATACTATTCTTAAAGCCTTTCTGCTTTGCCCCTTTTTAAAGCAAACTTAGACTTTAAGTACAATTTAGAGTCCTTAAAATTATTAATAGTTAAATTTATCAGAAAAAATATTTTCATATACTTTTATGTACTTGAAACATTGTTTACTGACTAGGAAGAATAGTTTTGATATTAAATTGAGTTGTCAAGTGCAGGGAGCTATTCTATGCATTTTGAGTAATTCCTATTGATGAATCATCATGGTATCCTGTGAGTTAACTATTATTTCTGATCTTTGTTTTACTGATGAGAGAATGGATTCATAGAAAGTAAGTCATTTGTAGCAAAGTATGTTTTAATTAAATTATATTTTAATTATTTTGATAAAATAATTATTTTATTGATATTTAATTACTATAAATATAAGCCTATGGTTTATAATTGAAACCATGCCTTTTCTACTTCTGTTTGAGGACATTGCTCAGTAGCAGATTAATTTCTAAACATGGGAAAAGTCATGTGCTCAGTTCACAGCACCACACAAGAGATGCCATCAAAATGTTGCCCTTTACTAATATAGTGAGTAATACAAGCTAATAAATATTTCCATTTTTTATCAAGGACTTAACATTTGTTCAGAAGGTGTTAGAATCACATAACATTCAACGTTTAAGAATTATGTGCCATTTAACATTTTATGATTATGCAAGTAATTGTTAACTTTAAGATAGTGTTCTAGAATTTCATTTAAAATTCCTCATTTCCATAGGACTGCTCTGCATTTTGCTTGTGCCTATGGCCAGGTAGAAGTAGTAAGTGTTCTGTTGAGAAATAATTGTGACATTGATGCCGTTGACATGAACTCCGTGACACCTCTGATGAAGGTATATATAGCTATCCAAATCTAGCATAATATAGTCTTGATTTAAAAGTTTATAAAAAAAAAAAAAACAACTTACCCCATGAACATTTCACCTATTGAATGTTCTGAACAAGCAATCTGTTTCTTGGTATAATCCCTAGGCTATACAAAACTGGACATATGAATGTGTGCGCACATTGTTGAAGCATGGTGCTGATCCAAACCGTATGGACAAAGATGGCAATACTTCTCTTCACTATGCGGTGTATGAAGACAACCAGATGCTGGCTAAATGCTTGCTTAAATATAGTGCAGACATGGAACAAAAGAACAAGGTGCAGTTCACAGTGCTGTAGTTCTCAAGTAATCTGAAATGTGTGTGTGTGTTTGTGTGTGTGTGTGTTAATAATAATATATGTAGGATTAATTTGCATGTTAGAAATTCAAGCATTCCTTGAATGAAAATACTTTGAAATAGCTTAATTGTTTAAAAATATTATTTCAAATAGGGATGATTTGAAAGTGTTAGAGTGTAGAGCTTTTCTGCATCTCACTAGGGCTAGTATTGGTGAAAACATCATTTTTGCTATACTTATTCAAGGTTAAACTTTGCTTTTCATGTTTTTTTTTATTTTTCACTAAAATTTGTGCCTAACTACTGTGAGGTAACATATTTGGAGAGCAAAACTTCCCTTGCTAATGAAACTGCTTCAAAACTCCAGTGCAACAAAAGAACTTGTGACAAATTTTCATATTAATGCTATTGACAAGAAATATAAAATGATATGTTTCTCTGTGTTAAGATTGAACCAGTGAATATGGAATCAGAACCTGGTCAGAAATATGAAGGCCCACCTGGAAATTATGCAATTGAATGAATCATGAATAATTATTACTATTTTCAACTTATTATTTTGATGAACATTTTTTATTTATTTTGATCACATTCTTTCCCATCTACCATTCCTCCCAGATCTCCATCCATCCATCTTATCTAACTTCTTGATGCCCTTCACACACACATACACACACACACACACACACACACACACACACACACACACACAGCCACCAACAAAAATAAATCAAAACTAACAGAAATATTTTAGTATGATATTATGTGCATTGTTACTTTGTTTTCTGTTTGATGAGTAGTCAGTCTTAGTTTGCCAAGGTTCCTGAGTTACAAACATGCCTGTAGTTCAATCTGAGAATACTCTGAGGACATCAACAGATAATATGTGGTAGTTATATGGAAAAGCAGAGGAAAAAAATCAAAGAATTTACTGGCATATTTCCCGTTTTGTTGAAGAAATGAAGTTAGGTAAAAACCTAATTTCCATTCCCAAATCTAGAATGCCTGAAATGGGAGGAGAGGGGGATAGAATTTGCATTTTTGCATTTTGAGGTGAAATGTGATCCTAATCGCTTGTTTCTTGTCTGCTCCCACCAAGGGAAATTATATTTTCAGTGATTGACTTCCTTCTCTTTTCAGTGATATGAGCAAATGCTGAGGTAACTAACCATATGGTTTAGAAATTAGGCTGCTTCCTAGTTCTAGATTTGTGTGTTCAATGACCTCAATAGAAGTGTGCATATTTGTATTGCAAATAGAGGTTTCTATTTGCAGAGAGTTTGAAGCTTTAAATCTATTTAGTCATAGGCAAATGTATTTACAAAATTATTTCTTTGAAATTTTGAAAAAGGTCCTAGATAGACATTGAATGCATGGATGCAACTGTACAAGATCCAATTTGATCTTAATAATCTTAGACCTATTTTCCTTTTTACTATTTTTATGTTTGGGAAGAAAATAGAGTAACAATGGTGATGATTACCTTATAGAATAACCCTCTTTGCTTAAGACATCAGTAATACACAGTTTTTTAAAGATCTTAAAAATAATAAGCTAGATTTTAAGAACTCTATGTATTATTAATATTTGGGTCAAAAGATCCCAAACTAGTAATTGCAAGTGTTTTTTCTACATCAAAAGAGTAGAAAATCACAAACTTGAAATTGACATTGTGACTTGCAAAGTTCATAAAATCAGAGTACCATATCCTAGCAGTTGTAAACACAACAGTGAGTGGACAGTGTTGAAAACTACGTGAATAGTTTTGCTTTAATACTCTTAAGCAACTAATGATTCATTTCATTAACATTAGGGAAACACAATGCAAATGAGGTGTGAATTAACAAGAAATTTGATTGGTCAGTGTAAGAATTTATATTTCCTTTGGGATAAATATCATTTTAAGAAACATATTAGAGATTTATTTCACATGTAGATATTGGTTTATACAAACCCATTGGAGGAAATACTCACTGGAAAGATAAAAACTCAGGAGCTATATACTCATGGTTCTTGGATATCAGTAGTTTCCTCCAGAACTGAAAACAATGCTAAGCTTCAAGATACTCATGCAAAAACCTGCTTATCAAGTTGCCCTTAAGGAATCAAATCCCAGACCCACAAGATATCTGTGTGAGCAAACAGGTTTATTGTTGAGCTTAATAACCTCAGTTCAACCCCAGGACACACCCCTGTAATTTTTCACTGCTCTCCAAAAGTATGTTTGGTTTCCCTACGAATGTATGTTCACCTTTGTACCTAAACAATACATACAATGAGTTAATAAATGTACTGTAAAAAAAAGATTTAAATCCAGTTGGCCTTAAGCATATTTTGTTGTTCAGTGTCTATACAGGTGGCCATGTGTGGTACAAGTGTAGCTCATTTTAAAATATTGATCTGGATACAAAACTACAGCTAATTCACACCCAAACTTTTGCTACTACGTGTTTGAGGATATAGCTATTTATGCACAGATACAACATCTACCCTCAAGAAAGTTTTAGAGGAGTTAAGAGCAATCACATGACTACATATACTAAACGCTATGGTAGAAGGAAATATTCATTGAACAAACACAGTTTTGCAATGATCTTTGGAAGGGAGAATGTGGTTTTCATGTGTTACATATGGGTAGATGTAGGGCATCTCATTGAGAAGTAATGTTAAGTAACAATAAGGGAAGCAGCTGCTTATTTGCTCTAGCAAGCATTTGTATTCACAGGGACTGTTTAAGACTCAATTTAGTTAAATATTGCAATGATTTTGGATTGTAGAATGTTTTCTTTTGTTTTACAGGATGGCTTTACACCACTTCTACAGGCTCTCAAGGAAAACAAAATAGAGATGGCAAAATTTTTAGTAAAGAATGGGGCAAATATACATGTATTTGATGAGATGAAAAGGTATTTTTGAATGTTTTAAAAATATGAGTGGCATACTGAAATAGCAATCACACAACCAAGAAATATCAAATTTATGGAAAGAAGATTAACATAGGGACTCAGTGATCAGTTATCAATTAGTCATTAGTCTAATTAGTTAGGTAAGCAAGCAATAAGTTGAAGTGAGCAACACAAATCATTTATAATAAATTTCATATCTCCCTTATTATATTGATTAATGGTTCTTATTTTATATTTTGTTTGTTTAGATAGATGATCTCATGGATTTTAAGTTTGGTTTTAATAATTTATTAAGAACTTTGAACTTTTCAATTAACTTTGATTTGTAACAAATTCAATTATTTTTTAGTATATTTCCTTGTTCTTATTTGGTTGCCCTATAACATGCCATATTAATCATAAAAAAGAGTGGACAATCACAAAATATTGTGTGACCCCTACCTTTCAATTCCCTCTGAAAAGTAATGAGGTCAGATTAACCTTTAATGACAAAGAATTACTATTGTAGTATTCTGCTCAGCCCCACCCCTTTTGTCTTGTAAAATTGGTATTGATGTGTTCATTTTTACATGGTATTTGGAAGAGTAAGCAAATTCCCTTCATTAGAAGAAACATTAATGATGCTAAGTCATAGGTGAGTATATATAGGTTTGAAGTACAACAGTTAAAATGTGAGATATTTAGTTGATAGGTGTGTGATCTGCTAGTATTAGATATCACCAAATATGAAAAGGAGGATGATATCCTAAAAGGTTTTAATGAGATCATTTATGAAACATTTAGGGCAGAGCATAGCATGTTATCATCATTACTAACTGTAGCTACAATTAATCTTATTATTAACAGAATATTTCATAATGTTATTATTGCTTAAATAATAAAAAGACCTTTCAATTATCTGATTAGTACTTCTAATATCTTACACTAAACTAGAGAAAATGGAAACATCATTTAAGTCCTTGTCTACTTAAAAAGAATAACTTTTATTCACTTAGATACTATCAAAGGTGGTATGTCTAAGAATTTTACAAAAATGTGTGAAACAATATTATAGGCTTCTCATCCATTTCTTCTTTTTTCTTGGACACAGTAGATAAAGATGAATCCTTGTAACCAACAATATATATATACATATATATATATATGTATATGTATATGTATATGTATATATATATATATATATATAAAGCACAATTCCAAACAAGTTATTAAATGTGTAAAATACACCAAATTATTAAGTTTTAATTAAAGTGCCCTTAATGAAGCTATTTCTGTGTTACTCCAGAAACACACTCTTATATGCCATAAGATGGGATTCGAAGGATATGGTGAGTCTACTTCTGAATGAAGGCATTGACTTTTTCTTCAAAGATGTGTTTGGATGGACTGCATTACGTTATGCTATTGAAGGCACAAGTAAAGGGTAGGTGTTTGTGTTAGAATGCTAATGAACACTAACTTGTAGTTAAAATTAATCACAAAGTCTTCATCTTCCCTCACATAATATCTTGTTGTTGACTCTAGGTTGTTTTGGAATATACAAAATTTATTAGAAGTGGAAATGAAGAAGGGTTTCTTTATCTCATGAGTTGGTTTGGTAATGCTGAAGACTGAACCAAGTACCCAAGTACCTCATTTGGGCTGGATAATTCTGTCACTGAGCTACATCTCTGTGTGGAACTTTCTGAACCTAATAATTATGAGTCCTAAAATTTCTTCCAACTATAACTTTATTATATATATATATTATATATATATTCAGATGTTGGGTATTCTAATTAGTTATTTTAGTCTTCAGGTACAGTTTTGCAGAAAAAAGTCTTTCTTTCTCTGTGGGTTTTCTTATATATCTTTGAATCTTAAGGAAGATAAAGGTTTCTGAGTTCCCTTATGTCCCAGGAGGAGTTCTCTCTTTCAAAAGGCAGATGGAGCAAAAAGGCGGCATTTTAGTCACTCTTTTGTTTCTATTAATTCTGTTGCTGCAATGTTGGTATTCACTTGTCCCAGAGATCAGAAGGGATTGACCTTGATAACGAGGTTGCCTTTATTGAATCAGATCTTTAATGATTTATATTGATTTACACTTCCATTGAAAAGTTACAATATTTTAATTGTGCTATTAGTCCCAAAGTGGCAGTGTTTTCCTTTGGATTCTAGGATTTTAACTTGTACCATGCTCATTGCTAGCCATTTGACCATTATTATTTATTCAGAATGTTACATGGAGCCACATTTTTTTTAAACCTTATACCGTAATGTTTTATTAACTGAAGAATTTGTTCATCTCTTCTGGCACAAAATATGATTTAGTATTATTGTGGGCTGTCATGAATGCTCAAATCATGATGCACGGAACATCACAAACTGAGCATTGGAGGTGCATGCCTTTAATTCCAGCAAGTGGATCTCTTTGAGTTCCAGGACAGCCTGATATACAGAGCTAGTTCCATGACAGGTTCCAAAGCAATACAGAGAAACTCTGTCTCAAAAAACCAAATAAATGTATAAATGAATAAATAGTTAAAATCAAGTCTTTATTCATTACTGTTAGAACTTTGCCAATAGACACTTTTGCAGTGTTTGCAGCATCCTTCCCTAGGTGATATGAAAGTTAATGTCATCCTCTGAGTAGCAGTCAGCCTTAGTCTGTATTTAAGAAAATTCATGCACATTATGTTCCATTGGAATCCATATATAAAATAGGATTTTGTCTTTGAAGGCCTTTTGAAACAAACAGGACAATCAATCATTCTAACAGGGATCTGTAGGTTCAGAGCTTGATTAGGTAAAGGAGGACTATGTAGTAGAAATAATAAAATCCACAAGATTGATATTAGGATTCAAGCTTCCACCTGATATCAGAGAAGCAAAGTAGCCAGCTACTAGCTTTTACCTCTACTTCAGGCTGAGAGGGCTGTCCTGTCTATGAATCCTCAGAGGCAAAAACTCTGAGTTCCTGTGCCCACTTGTGCACATCTGAGTTATATTCCTTTCTCTGCCCAGCCATTTCACTCCTGTCTCCACCTCCTTAGTGTTGGGAATAAAGGCATGTGATCCCAAATATTGGGATCAAAGACATGAACTCTGTTACTCTTCACTCTTGTGTAGCATAAGTTGGCAATGAACTCAGAGAGATTCTTCTGTCTCCTGAGTCCTGGGATTAAAGGTGTGTGCTATTACTGCCTGGGTCTATGGCTTGTATTAAAGCTGGTATTAAAGCTATGTATCATCATTGCCTCTATGACTTGTGGCTAACTTTTCTTTCTGGACACTCAGGTAAGCTTTAACAAATCATAAATAATGTATTACCAGAGGACTACAAGTAACTAAATGAAGCTATGGAAAGTTTTAGTTTTTAGTCTTTGGTCATTGAGATTTTGGTGATAGTGAACAATCATTTTATTTAAAAGGAAGAAATCATATGTTAAAAAGCTTTTATTTTCTAAACAATAAGCCCTAAAATTAGAACACCTAACAATAAAATTTAGGGATTGTGATGGGTAATTCTAATTATCAAGTGACACATCTTTTAGTCACTTGGAGAGGGAATGTCAGGTATCATAGCTATCCAGAAAACATGAAGTCCTTTTAGAGTGACCCTTTAGATCAGATTGGACTGTGAGATGACCAGTCGGGAATTGTTTTTATTGCTGATAGGTGTGGAAAGACCCAGCCTAGTGTGGTTAGCATCATTTCTTAGTCAGGAGTCCTGTATTGTATAAGAATAGAATATGTGAAGAACATGAATTGCATTCCTTTCTTTATGGTTTTGATTTGAATATGATACAATTCCTACTTCAAGTTCCTGCTATCTTGATCTTCCTGCAATAATGATATACCATTGTGAGTGAAAAATAAGTCCTTCTTCCTCTAATTCTGATTTGCCAGGCTACTTTATCACAGCTACAGATTAGAAAAGGGTTTCATGTTTTTGTTGTTGTTGTTTTGTTTTGTGTTTTTGATAGCTATAATAGCTGAATATAATACTGGGAAAGGAAATAATACATTGGTGAAAAATTTCTGTACCCTGATATTAAGTCTCTCAGCAGACACAGTAGCCAAATTGAGCCAAATTAAAAAGGGCCAGGTTTTATCTGAGCAATGTACTCCCAGTTAATTCTCAGAAAAGGCAGTTGTTAGAAAAATCACATGATCAATCTACAGCCCAAGGTTTAAATTTCCCATAAGTGTTGTCTTGAGCTTCAGGGAATGAATCTGGACTTATGGAGGTCTTTCTCAGTGGGCAGGGTTTGGAGAGCGGGGAGTGGGGCTGAGTTTTAAGGTGGAGTTTCCAGCCGAAAAATTAGGTGTTAGTAGTGTATAATAATAACTTTGATATTGTCTGTAACATTCTGGAAAATTCAACATAGTAAAAAGATGTTTTTCATACCAATTTTATAATAGTAATTTAATGTTTGTTTTTTTGCACATGATAGTAGTCGAGAGATTCTTATGGACTACGATGAAAAGTTACGTATTAAACATAAAAATGGCAGTACAGGTAAGGTCTATGATAATTAAAGGTGATATTAAAATCACAATTAGCACACAACCAATATAAATCAATACTTTTGTTGTATTTTCTAAGCATATACAATTAAAACTGCATCCCATATTTTCAATACTTTAATTTAGACAATAGCACTCACATTCTGTTGACTTTAGTCACCTGTTATCAAAAATTATGGTTGTCTCTTGTTAGGATGTACAGTTATAGTAGTCTCACTAAAATAATGTCAATACATTATTTCAGTCATCCTGTAGTGGTTTCCATCTTACTCTATAGTTGAGGTTGGCTGATGTAAGTTGCCTAAAATTCTCATGAGATTTAGAGGCATGTGTGCATACTCAGCAGCTGTCTTAAAATCAACAACTTTTGTGGAACTAGAGATTGAACGCAGAACTTTGTACTTTTAAAGAAAGTTCTATAGCCATTGCCTACCCCCTCAGCTCCTTTTCACCTGTTGATTTTTATTAAACTTATAGGATATGGTAGTAAACACACTGGATTTATTTTATAGCAATTTTCCACTTAATGCAAAAGGTTGAAAGAAATTGCACTATGTACTAAAATTTACTGTTTAGCCTGTTTTTTTCTGTTCGAGTATTATGTCTAATAATCACAGGAGTTTGCTCATTTTAAAAGTACATGTTCTCCTTGTTACGTAGCTTCTCTGGGGCTGTGGATTATAGTTTTGTTATCCTTTACTCTACAGCTAAGGAGGGCCCACACAGTGACACATGGATTTCTCAGGGAGGGGGGTGAATAGAAGAGATCTCCTGGGTATAATGGGGTGGGTTTGGGATGGTGTGGAGATGTGGGGGATAAAGAGAATGAGAACAGGAGGAATGGGGTTGGGTAGGTTGGGGATAGAATGGAGGGGGAAAATAATGAAAGAGGTATCTTGATGTGGCAGGCATTTGGCGCTAGGAAGTAACCTGGTGCCATGGCAACTCCCAGGAATAATAATCCTAGCTAAAACTCCTAGTAATAGTAGAGAAGGTGCCTGAACTGGCCTTTGCCTTTAATCAGATTAGTGACTACTCTAATTGTCATTAGAGAGCATTCATTCAGTAACTGATGGTAATAGATGCAGAGATCCATGGCCAAGAACTGGTCTGAGATCCAGGAGTTCTCCTGAAGAAAGGGAAGAAAGATTATTCAAACCAGGGGTGTCAAGATCACAATGGGAGTGACTGTCAGAGACAACTGACCTGACCTTTTGGAAGCTCAGGAACTTTGGACCAACAGCTAGGGAGTTTACATGGGACTAACCTAGACCCTCTGCATGTGTGTGACAGTTGTGTAGATTGGTCTATTTGTGGGACTACTAACAGTGGGATCAGGACCTACTTCTCCCTGGTACTTGAGCTTGCCTTTGGGTACTATTCCCCATTCTGGATTGCCTTGTTCAACCTTGATGCAGGTGGAGGAGCTTAGCCATGCCCCAACTTGATATGCCATGGTTTGTTGACTCCCATGCTAGGTTTGCCCCTTTTTGAATGGAGATGAGGAGGAATGGATGGGGGAGTGGGTAAATGGGAGATAGGGTGAGAGAAGAGGGAGGGAAAACAGTGGTCAGTAGGTAAAATAAATGAAAACTTTAATAAACAGAAAAAATACCTTGTTGCTACCTAACATAGAGTCAATAAACAGCTTTTATAAAAATAAAATAAAGTACTCAAGTCAAAAGATTTCACTAGAAACTTCCTGCTACCTCTGTGTTCTTTTAAGCTTAAATGTCTCTTTATCTAACACAGCTCAGGACTGGTAAACCCTTACGTTCTGATATCGAATTAGTTGTTTCTACTATAGGAACTGTATCAGGTGAATCTGGTTTCAATTGCACCAGATTTAAGAACACAGAAACAGCTGTCACAAGAAGAATGTTTTAGCATTATTCCTGAAATAGGACGACTTGTATGGAACTTGCTTTGCATCTAAAAAGTCTTTACCAAACCCCTTTGTTTTGTTCTAATTCATGTTTGCCATGCTGCAAAGTGTGCCATTGATAGGTTAAGCTTCTTTAAAATAATATATCTTAGCATAAACTGAAATTTGGACCTCATATTTGATATAATTCTTGGTGTAATAACAAAATAAACTTATAATTGTTGCTAATGTTGTACTGCACGTGTATTCTCATATTTTCTGCTGTTTATTTTTCTCCATTGAAGTCACTGTGATAAAATTGAGTTGCCATATATATCATTGGACTTTACAACTTACTTTTAGGTGTTAAATTATTGGTAGTTTTAGTTTTCTTCCTTAGGGCTAGTGAATAGGAAACAAGAATTAGATTTTTTTTTAGTAAATTCATTATTCAATCAGCAATATAATTAGAACCCACCATTAGGCTATTCTTCAGGCATGGTCTGAAAGTAATGTTTCAAATAAAATTTTATGTTTCAAATAGAATTTTTGATTATTCTATTTAAAATAAATTTCTTTTTCTTAAATAGCATGCAAGAATTCTGAAGACAATTCATTAGCCAAGTAAGATTTGTATAACTATAAAAGTCATGTTTTCTAATTTTGGAATGTATAGATGAATAAATTGTTGTCCCCTATTCTACTCTGTTGTAATCTCTCTCATTATTTTATGGTAACATTAGTTAGTCCTTATAACTACCATAATAAATGTTCAATGTTTTTCCTACTGCTCTGAATGATAATTGTGTAGTTAGAAAAACATGTATTAAAAATAATAGGAAAAACATTGAACATTTTTAATACATGTTTTTCTAACTACACAATTATCATTCAGAGTAGTGCTTCCATGATTTGGCTATCAGCCTGTCTTGGTTACCCATGTATTTCCTTGCTCATTAGCATAGACTGACAGAAGCCCTGGAACCTAAATATGAAATGTATCAGATCACCTTCAAAAGTCAAATTTATGTGCTGAAATAAAAGTATTTTAGACTATTTTCTGTTCTGCTCATTGCAAAAGGCATTCCCATTGACTATGTAGACATTTGGGCATCTCTCTCTCTCTCTTTCTTTTCTGTAGTTGTTTGCATAGAAGAACAACATGACTTTAATGTTTTGGTTGAAGAACTTAGATTTTGAAGAAGGCTTTCTGTTGGGTTAAAGTACCATGAGTTCTCTGAGGCATTGAATAGTTTCTGAATTCTTCATTAAGTTCAGGAAGTTTAGGAAGTTAAGTTCCCAAGTCCCTGCCAATATATCTGTTGTCAGTAATCATATGGAATAAAGAATCTGAATGCATCCATTCTTATAAATTAGAAGAGACAGAGGCAAAGAGGAAACTGGAAATTATTTTTAAAATTCACATCAGTTATGACTATGAAATATAATTTCATATGTAGGTTTCCAGTCTGTTTTTTTTAAGTCACATCCATTCATTTTTATTGTGTTTTCTCTGTAGGTACCCCGATGGTCCTACTTCAGCATCCACCTTGCCTAAATCAAAGGAGGAGGAGAATGATTTTAATGACAAGGTATAATGTTGCTCCTTGAACTTAATATGTGTGTAGAGAAATGTTTTTCTGTGGTGTTTACTCTTGAAATTCTGTAATGGTATACCTATTGTCATTCTGTTGACAACAATAGACAGTAGTCAGTTGGTGAGGAAAAGATGTTTTAATAAGACTGTGACTTGTGACTAATTTACTACTTCTTTAATATGATAAACAACAAAGATCAAGTAACTTTTTTGAAGTAAAAAGGAAATAAGTAAAATAATAGCTTAGGTGGTTAGGAACAAAATTTCCATAGAAGAGGAGATTTCTAATATGCTATGTGATATTTGGATAAATGCCACTTATTATGACTTATAAATCATATTAATCTGATAATATCACAGAATCACAATGAAGCAGAGATTCCAACAGAAGAGCACAGAACTATTTATGAAAGATTGATAACTGCTTTTAAAAATATATCCAGCAACATATATATCTCATGTCACTTACAGCAAAGCTACTCACCTTAGCATTTCCACCTTATTGTTGTTTGTATTCAGTGTAGGCTTTATTTTTGTCGCTTTGGGGTGTAGACCTTGAACCCAAGTTGCAGTGTACATATAGAAAATGTTCTACTGCAGAGCCTCAGGTCCAAATCCAACATTCAGAGTTAATTTTAGTATACTCTAATTCCCAATCATCTGTTAGCTGTTTGAAACTTGTAAAAAAAACACTAACCAAGATTCTAGCGATTCTAGCTATATTTTTCCTTTATATTTTTCCTTCCTAATGTGAATACTTGATACAGATTTCCAGACATTTGAACTGTATTTGAAAAGGATTAGTTCAAAAAAAATCTGTAAGGGTAATGATAGTTTGATATTTTCATAAAGATGTTTTTCTGCAGTCAAGGGGTACCATTTATATGGCATGATTAGGAAAAATAATTATTATTATTATGCTATTTATAGGATGAATGAAAAACTGCATTAACTTTTTAATGAGGTTATACCTTTCTTCCTTATACAGTACTGATATTTATAAAGACCTAATTTTATAGACAAAGTTTATCTTCTATAAATGAAAAGTTTTATTTGAAGATACAAACTTTCTACATTGCCAAAGTCATTCTCCAGTTCCAGAGTGAAGTTGATTTCTTTATCTGGCATGCTCCAAATGAAGCTTAAAATTATTTTATTTTCAAAACAGGGTTTCTCTGTGTAGCTCTTGCTGTCTTGGAACTCTCTCTCATAGAGATCTGCCTGACTCAAACTCCTAAGTCCTGGGATTTAATATATGTACCATCACTGGCCAACAAATTTAAATATATTAATTTTTAAAATTTTATAAGAGTATTGTATTTACATCTTTTCACCCTGTCTTCTCTCCACTCTAGGGTCTCCTGTGTATGTCCCTATCTGCTCTCAAATCCATGCCATTTTATTGTTTATTGTTCTCATATATACATATATATATATATGTATATATGTGATCTACTGAGTATATTTAGTTTTTTTTTTTTTACAATCTTGTGATTGGACAACCTGTCAGGAGGATTGTGCCTGGAGAAAACTAAGTCTTCATTTCATCTAGGGATGGTACCTTTCTGAAATTTCTCCCATTCACCTTGACATGTTACAGATATTTTCATTATACAAGTCTTATTTAGGCAAACATGTCACAAAATTTCACAGGCACAGCTTTCCTTTCATGCCTAGAAGACAGTATCTGCAGTAGGCCATTGATACTCTGACCTTCATTCCTTCTGTCTTCTATTCCAGGGTGTTCTGGGTAATTTAGGACTAGAGGCCGAAACTATAACTATACCAGATAGTGTCAGGAACCCAACAGTGGCCAATTGTTTTTATTTTTACCAGTTATGACTCTCTGAGAGTCTCCATATGCTACAAAGGAAACTTATCTTGTGAGAGGTGGGAACTATAGTCATCGGTGGGTATTAGAAAACAGGAATTTAATGATTGGGGAAAATGGCAGTAGTAGGTTCTCCAGATTTTAGGATATATTCTAGCAAGGATTGTTGGCTAGATTTGTAGCCTTATACTGAGTAGACTCTAAATCAAGCTAGACAGCAATTGGTTACCACTAGGAAGAAAGGAATACTATTGCACCATGAGGGCTATCTTGCTCAAATATCATTGTTATTGTTCACAGGTTCTGCAACTAGGTAGAACTATTGGTTACTTTTCTCTCCTGGTAGCTTTCATAGTGCCTTTGGATGCTATGAAAGTCAGTCCTCATGGAAAAGCATTCCATTTTATTTCTTGCTGGATTTCTCCCAGTCCCATGTTCGAGTTGTGTGATGTTTGCAGTAACAGAGTCTAATCTCCAAGTTCTTGGAAGAGATCAAGAACAACTTGAAAGGTCTATATTTCTTTGGGGAGTCTCTTAGAATCCACTGAAAACAACTCAAAGACTAATGTCCTTGCCTGAAGCTGAAGATTTTGTAAGCCAGTCTATAGCTCTTGGGGAAGTTACATCCACCAAAGTGATGTAAATTCATTTAAGTTATTTAGATATGCATACACACATATTTATCATGTATGTTTTATGTAAACATAAAAAATATGTTCCCTATGGATTTTCAAGCATCCTTAGTGTTATTTAGTTCTCCTCCATCTCTATGTATTATTGTTCTCCTCCTATGGTTAAAATACACCTATTTCATTTTTCTGCTTCTAGGCACCTGCATTCTACTGCCCCCACTCTCTAGAGCTTCTACCTGGGCTTCCTTTGTACTTTCCTGTCTTCTATGTTTAGAATCCATCTTATTGTTACATCTATGATTACTGTTTTGAAGTTGAGTTTGTTTTGCCCATGTTGTTCTTTCGGTTTGTTTTTAAATAAAAAATGTGGATTTGAGAAATACGCCAGGAAGAGGGAAAGCACTTTGCTGGTGAAAGCATGTTAGGTTTTGATTGCCAAATAGAAGCAAGGTGAAGTTCTGGGGTTAAACATAGCTGTTTATTGGGATGCTTAAGGAGAAGGCTTTTTAAAAAATTGATACTAATTTGCTATGTGAAATGTAAGAATTGGGCCATATAAGGTTAATTTTATAAAATACATATAAGTGAGGAGATTATCTACATACATGTCTCCTATAGACTTGGAGTTTTGTTTTACATAGTGGTGACAAATAGACTAGAGAGCATGCATAAGATTTGGTATTGAAAAAAATATGTTTTTAGACACATTCCTTTTTGTTTTATGTAGAGTTTTTTTTTTTAAATGGGAAATGCATGTATCTTAAAATGAGTAAGAAAACATTAATTTCTTTATTTTTGGCTTTAATTTTAGCTGAGTTCTTTTAAGGATGCTCCTGGTAAATGTCCCAGCAACTTATGTGAGGCTGGAGATCAAAGAGACAAAAATGAAGCAAAAGGAACGGTGGGAGGTAGGAACTATATTCTATAAAGATGTTAACTGAGTGTTTGTTTACAGATGAAATCTAGTAGCCAAAGAACTTGCCTCTTAATGGATAACCATGAAAAATGGAAGTGAAATGCCAATAATTTTACCTTTTATCAGTCTTTAATAACAGGTAAAACTGAGACTGTCACTAAAGGAGTTTGCATATGGTTACCAGTTCATGACATTCTTATATACAAGGACTCTTCGGAAATAAGTAAGAAATTCGTGCAGCAAATTAATAACAATAAAGACATAGAAAAACAAGGAATGACAAAAGTTTTGTTGTACAGAATATGAAAGAAAGGATACAAGGGGTTAAGGATGTGAACCAAAAAAAAAAAAGTTGTCTTAATGTAACAAAACTGGCTTGAGAAATAAGGAAGATATTTCTCATTTTTCATCACCATCTCATGTTTCAAAAAGTCACTGATGTCTGACAAACTGTGTCATGCAGAGACATACTTTACTGTTGATTATTAAAAACACTATAAGATCAGTTATACAAGTGTGGTGTGCAATGCCATGTAAACTGTTGTTATAAGGTGGCATCTTATAAGATAAAATAACAAGAACAATTGAACAAGAACAATTAATAGTTTTAGTTGAAGGAAGTTCGAGAGGAAGTCATTTCCAGACATCATTGGAAGAACTACAGGACAGATTCCATATATAAGCTGAGGCATAGACATGCTGAAGCAGATATCATAGAAACTAGTATTTCTCAAAGTTATAGAAATTTGGGGTCAATGCCCAAAATTCTGCATTTGCAATATTTTCTCAGTAAGTAGCAATCATCTTTTATTTTTAGGTAAATATAGAGAGGGATTTTAGATTGTTAGTGAAGATGAGATAGCATCAAGAGAAAGAATACGTTTGCTTTTACTGGTGAGCATGAAAATAGCAATGGAGGAAGAATCAAAGAGAGGAAGTATAATAAGTAAAATTTATAAGGCAATAATGATAATTCATGGCAGATATAAGCCAGTAGAAAGAATTTACAGTAGTATAAATTTATTCAGCCTTGTTTCCTCTGTCTGCAATTACAGCTAATTTCCCAATGAATTGTTTGTGTGAAAATGCTCTATTGCTCACATGATACAATAATGCAGTTTTGTAATAACAGATATGTTTAACTCATTTATTGCTAAAATTGTACTTTGAAATAAAAGTTTTCATTATTTCACATGTAGCTAGTAAAGACTTCATAATTTTTCAATGAAAAATCATTTTAAACATTGACAGTCATATTTCAAAAGTTCATTTGCATTCAGTTGAATTTAGGTTCATATACCTACTAAAGCATTTCTGTGTTACCTAATTTATAAGTTTGATAAGTCCCTATAGTCTTCTCATTTCAATCATGCTGAATTATTCTGCTAAAGTTAAATGCTGAAGTAGCTTTGTATTTTACTATCATCTTTAATAGGTGAAATATGATATCAAGGTCTTATTTTAGAAACTTTTAATTCTAATTTTATGATCTTAGTTTTTCAACTGGATTCCAAGCATATTTCTCTTCTAACTGAATGGGAAACAAAATTGGCAATTTTTAAATATCCACTTCCAAAGCTACCTATGAGCCTTTGGTCCACACAGACTCTGCTTATATGGTCCATACTAGGGTGAAATATGACTGATTGTGTGTCTCTTTGATATTTTAGACTCCTCTGACAAACATCCTGCATCAAAGGTAATAACAAACACATTTATATCATTAATTTCATAATGTATGAATAAAGAAGTCGCTAATTAACATTTTCATGTCACACAGCCTGTGGCTAAAAAGGCAAATTCTGTTGCATATGAAGAATCAGCAACAGATCAGGAGGCATCAACGAATGCAGGTAAATCTTATAGTGTCGGTGTCTGTGGAAATGTAGCTCAGCATACTTGAAACACACACAATGTCGTCATTTCCTTTTCTCATCCTGCAAGTCTCATGGATGAGTTCTTTCTCAATGTAAGGATTTTGACTAGTTGAATGTGCAGTTCTTGAGTGTCATTTTACCTCTGGTAATATTAAGCCAACAGATATTTTCCTGATAAAATAACATAGTTTAAGTAAATCCAAATATCATTAAAAGAAACATTTTATTTTCTCACTACTGACATGATGTACTTGTAATTTTCTGTCCTGTATCTGCCTGAAGTTACCACTTAATTGCTAAGTCAGATATGTATTCAGAACAAGCAACCCTAAGATATTCCCACTATGCCCAATATTACGGCAATGCATCTAAGTACTAATAATTTTGATATAAAACAAATAGAATGGTCAGTCTATGCATGGGTGATTTGGTGATTTGAAATATTACTGCTAGTGTGGGAATAAGAAGGAGAAACATTGAATGTGTGTATTTCTTGGACATGGCGCCATCTATTGCTTATGTAGGTGAACTAGTGATTATTTAGATCATTAGAAGTAACTTAGGGATTTATAAGATCTGAAGAGAAACCAGAGTATGTGACCAGATCAGACAGGGAGGGAGGGAGGGAGGGAGAAGAAACTGGGATCAACATGTAAAATTTTAAAAGTATATTATTAATAAATAAATAAATAATAAAGAGAGAGAGAGAGAGAGAGAGAGAGAGAGAGAGAGAGAGAGAGAGAGAGAGAGTAAGAAAGAAAGAAGTAACTTAGGGAAGAGGCAGGAGGGAGGGCCTAGTCCCTAATCAAAATGACTTGACAGATTTTGTTGACCCCTCCTGGAAAGCACCTCCCTCCGGGTGGAGTGAGTGGGAATGGGAGGGAAGAAGAGAGGGAGGGAAGGAGAGAGAACTGAGATCGATATGTAAAATGAGAAAAAAAGAAAGAAAGAAATAACTTAGGAAACATCAATATCCAGCTCAATATTACATTTACTTGGAACAATTCTTTGAAAACTGCATTATTTTAATGGTTTATACAAAGTATAAACTTTTTTTAAAGACAATTGATATATGATATCATCACAGTTTAACTAAATAGTAAATATATTTACCAACAGAATCAGATATATTTGCCACTGGATCACAGGAAGAAAGTGTCTCAGATGACAGTGAAAATATTCAGCCACTGGTATGAAGACATTTCAGTTCTTTTGTTCAATGCTGCTTGCTTTTGTTTAACTACATATCATTGGCAATAAGAATTACAATTTTTATTATCCGTTCCAAACTTAGTTGCCAATGCTTAAAACAATTTAACCAATTATAAAACTTAAAATTTTTAAAACCAACACTAATTTAAAGTAAAAATTTAACTTTAGGCTGATAAAATTTGTTACAAATACAGTCTCTATTGCTTATAGTATATCATTGCAGTAGAATGAGCATGTATGTTCCAATTTCAGCCTAATGACCAAATAGCTGCAATTGTAAACAAGACAACTGTATGTGGTTCATGGTAAAAGAACATGTTTCTCATTCATTTCAAGTATGTTGTTACATATGCAAACATCAATGCTAAGTTTTATTTAATTTTTTGCCCTCTATAGTGTCTTTAGTCTCTTTTATTGAGGGAAAGAATAGAGTAGCCTAATCAAACCTCAGTGTGCTTTAGGAACCCTCTTCCTTCTACTTTAAGACTTTTGGTTATAAAACCTCCCAGCAGCTTTGATTATTCATCTTTATTTTCAACTCCTATAGATTTGGAGTCCCATCTGGATAACTCTACTAGATTTAGAATCCCATATGTATAGTGTTTGACTTGTATGAGTGTGTTCCTTGAATTACTATGTAATGTAGAACTAGAGAGAACATCATGAGCCCAGGGGTTGTCCCCACAGATTGAGGAAATGAAGAGAAAGCAAGCTGAGCCCCAGTGTCCTCCCTCTCTCTCTCTCTCTCTCTCTCTCTCTCTCTCTCTCTCTCTCTCTCTCTCTCTCTCTCCCTTCCTTCCTTCCATCTTCTCCCTCCTTCCCTCCCTCCATCCCTCCTTTCTGTCTTTCCGTTTGCCTGTTTGCCTTTTTTTTGTTAGTTTTTGTTTTATGATACAGGTTTCTCTATGTATCTCTGGATGTCCTAGAAATCATTCTAAAGACCAGGCTTTCCTCAAACTCCCAGGTCTACCTGCCTTTGCCTCCTGAGTGCTTGGAATAAAGGCATACACCACCAGTGCTAGAAAGCACACTGTATTTTTGTAATTGGATGTTGTGTAAATGCTAAGTGCAGTATTCTATGAATGAAATTAATCTCCTAAACATGAATTACAGAATTACTATTGGACGGTCCTATTTAGAACAGCTATACTTGTAGATATACACATTTCTTTTGGTCTTACATGCTCTAATTATGTAATCAATGGTTTTGAGATTATAATAAGTAAAACTTATGCTATTCATTGTAATATTCCAGTCTAATTATTTTTGAATGTTGAAATTCAGGTATCTTCTAATAAATGAACTATATCTAGAAAGCTCATGACTGATAACATTTTAACCAGTGTCTCTCATCATTTTCCACAGAGAGGTGAGGACCTTTTATCTGAGATAAAATATGAAAGAAAAATTAAAGGTAGGAATAAAGAAATGCTATAAAAACTCTTGTGATGCGATACTGATTTAACACAAGGACTAAGACTTTCATATGTGTGTGGGTCCAGGTTTTAACATTTAGATGATTGCAGAGTGCTGCTAAATTAAAACTAGCCATAGTCTGTGCCTACCAATTGGTATAATTAGGTAAACTGTAGCCAATCAATTCTCTTAATAATTTCAAGCATAAAAGAGACAGAAATATATATATATGTATATATATTCATATATGTATATATGTGAATATATACATATACATATTCTATATAGACTGGGCAATGGTGGCATATACCTTTAATCCCAGAACTCAGGAGAGAGAGGCAGATGGATCTCTGTGAGTCTAAGAAAACCATGGGCTACATGAGAGTGAATCAGTTTAAAAGAATAACAGACCGCACACATTTAGTTCCAGCACTAGGGAGGTATATAAGGAAGAAGCAAAGGGTCTCATGAGAGATTCCATTTCCAGTCACAGGGGAGACAATATCTCCATTTAAGCTTGGTAGAGGTAAGAGCGACTGGCTGGCTGCTATTCTTTTCTGATCTTCATCTTGACCCATATATCTGTCTCTGGGTTTTTAGTATTTGTGCTATAAAGCAGATGGGTAGAATAAGGAACATAGAGTTTTAACTTGAACCAAAAATTTGGTTGTTTTTTGATTGCACTTGGAGGACTAACATGATGCACCCAAACAATGTACCAACAGTAATAAAAGACACTAGAATCAATATCTGAATACCAAAATGTGACTTATAGTAAATATAGTATTGACTTCATACATTCCAACTTCCTGATATATTAAAATAGTCAGTTTACTTTTTTGGATTTTAAACAGTTTTTTGTATAGCTCTGGCTCTCTTATAATTTGCTGTATAGGCCCAGATTGGTCTTGAACTCATAAGTATTTCCTTGGCTCTCCATCACTATAGCTGGGATTAATGGTGTGTGCTACCATGGCTGACATTTTTTTCAGTTTATATTTTTAATAATCATATTTCATTACTGAAAAATTCACATTAGCAAGTCAAGATACTGTAAGATGTCTAAATTGAAGAACATATAGCCATAATAATAGGTATACATATACATGTATGAAAAAGAACACTATTTTATGAATCATTTAGTAAATATTACTCTGATTGTTCATTTATCTATGGATGCAGGCCAAAGAGGTAATGATTCAAGATTCAGTCAAGGTAAACATTTTAATACACAAAGTCATCTGAAGAAATACACACTTGAATCAGAACAGAGTAAAACTAAACAACAGACTGTGAAGGTTTTATTTATACGTAAAAGCATATGTATACACACATCTGTGTTCCTGTGTGACAATAACAATGAAAATAAAATAGGACATATGATCCAGAAAGACATGGACTGGAGAGTTGAGTCTTTGGTTAATAAAGAGGTACTATTTTTATGAAGGTATTAAGACTTGAGTTAAATATCTAGATTCACATAAATCCTGGTCCTATAACTCAGGATTTCGTGGACAGTGTCAGGAGGATCACTGACTACATAACATGCCTAGCTTCAAATTCAGTGATAGATCTTGTCTCATGAGGATGAGATGGTTAGTGTTAGTAAAGGCCATCTATTGTCTTATTCTGGCCTCTGAGCATATATAGGCATGCACCTGCATAGACACATGTGCATACACCATGCACACTAACATACATTAACACAAATAAGAAAAATTGAAGTAAAATTAAATGACAGTATAGAAATTATTTACCTGTCACTAAAAATTAACCATGTGATATTTATTAAATTATACAAACTATTAAATGGTTGAATTTTTTTTTACTTTGGAAGTTTGAAGAAAGTAATTTTAATTGTAAGTAGCACTAGATGTGTGAGTGACATGTGAAGTCATTCACACCTGAAGAATGTTAGGAATTAAGGAGAGTGATGAAGATAAGGGTGAAGGCTACAATCTACAGAGAGGACAGAGAATAAATAAAAGCAATGAACATGTTTTAAAATAGTTTTGAATTTTAATATTTTAATTCTCCTATAGTTTATTTTACATCTGTAACTTTAAATTTCCTGTTAATAATCTCCATATTTTTAGAATTTCCTGTCTAGCCTTGAAATGACAGAACCTGTGCCCTCAGCACTGCGAAACCCTTAAACAAATGGTTTCTTTGAGAACAGGAGTTTTATTTGATTACATTTATGTGACAGTTTCCTGTGTAGTAATTATACAAAATATGCCTAGGAATAAATTCAAATTTTATGGCAATCATGATTATCATAAATTTATTTT
The DNA here is from genome assembly GCA_030556225.1 of Cricetiscus sungorus. NCBI lineage: Eukaryota > Metazoa > Chordata > Mammalia > Rodentia > Cricetidae > Cricetiscus > Cricetiscus sungorus. Next base: position 47,766,508 of record JANBXA010000372.1, on the reverse strand, counting down.
GTTTCTATTTTTTTTACTTAAATTAGAAAAAATCTTGTTTTACATGTCAACACTGGTTCCCTCTCCCTCCCCTCCTCCTCTGCCCCCACCAACCCCCTATGCCGTCTCCCTTTCTGCTCCCCTAGGAGGGTGAGGCCTGCCATGGAGGATCTTCAAAGTCTGTCATATCATATGGAGCAGGGCCTAGGCCCTCCTCTATGTGTGAAGGCTGAGAGAGTATCCCTCTTTGTGGAATGGACTTCCAAAGTCCATTAGTATATTAGGGATAAATTCTGATCACCTACCAGAGGCCCCATAGACTGACCAGGCCTCTTAACTAACACCCACGTTCAGAGGATCTGGATCAGTCCAGTGCTGGTTTCCCAGCTATCAGTCTGGGGTCCATGAGTGCCCCCTTGTTAAGGTCAGCTGTCTCTATGGGTTTCTGTACCCTGGTATTGACCTGTTTGATCATCACTCCTTTCTCTCTGCAACTGGATTCCAGGAGTTCAGCTCAGTGTTTAGCTGTGATTGTCTGCTTCTGCTTCCATCAGCTACTATATAAGACTTTAGGATGGCATATAAGTTAGTTATCAATCTCTTAATCAGGAAAGGGCATTTAAAGTAGCCTTTCTACTATTGCTCAGATTGTTACTTGGAGTCATCCTTGTAGGTCTCTGGACATTTCTCTAGTGTCAGTTTTTTCTTCAAACCTGGCTTCCTCTCTATGGTACCTCTTTTCTTGCTCTCCTCCATTCCTCAATCTTCCTTGTCCCTCATGTTTTCCACTCCCCTTCTCTTCTCTTCTTCTCTTTCTCCTAACTTCCTCTCCACTCAACTTCCCCCCACCCTGCCTGCTCCCAATATGCTCAGGAGATCTTGTCCCTTTCCCCTTCTGTGCAGGACCTTGTATGTCTCTCTTAGGGTCCTCCTTGTATCCTAGCTTCTCTGGCAGTGTGAATTGAAGGCTGGTGATCCCTTGCTCCATATCTCACACCCATATATGAGTGAGTATATAACATGATTTGTGTGTGTGTGTGTGTGTGTGTGTGTGAGAGAGAGAGAGAGAGAGAGAGAGAGAGAGAGAGAGAGAGAGAGAGAGAGAGAGAGAGAGAGAGAGAGAGATTGGGTTACTTCACTCAGGATGAATTCTTGTGTGTGTGTGTGTGTGTGTGTGTGTGTGTGTGTGTGTGTGTGTGATTGGGTTACTTCACTCAGGATGAATTCTTCTAGTTCCATCCATTTGCCTGTAAATTTCAAGATTCCATTGTTTTTTTCCCCAGAGATGTTCACTGTTATGTAAATATACAACATTTTCTTTATCCATTCTTCAGTTGTGGGGCATCTAGGTTATTTCCAGGTTCTAGGTATTACAAATAATGCTGCTATGATCATAGTTTAACATATGTCTTTGTTGCATGGATGTGCAACTTTTGTGTATATGCCTAAGAATGAAATTGTCAGGTCCTGTGGTAGACGGATTCCCATTTTCCTGAGGAACCACCATATTTATCTCCAAAATGGCTGTAAAAGTTTGCACTTCCACCAGCGGTTGGGGGTGGGGGTGGGGTGAGTATTCCCTTCTCCACATTTTCTTCATCATAAACTGTCTGTGGTGTTCCTAATTTTAACCATTCTGACTGGAGTAAGATGGTATCTCAGTGTTGCCTTGATTTGCTTTTCCCTGAAGCCTAAGGATGTTGAGCACTTTCTTAATTGTCTTTCAGCCAATTTGGATTCCTATGTTGAGAATTTTCTATTCAGTCTGTATCCCAGTTTTTAATTGGATTATTTTGTGTTTTGGTGACTAGCCTCTTGAGTTCTTTGTGTATTTTGAAGATCAGGCCTTTTTTTGAAACAACCTTTCAATTATCATGCATTTGCTCCAATCTATCTTCCTAATATAACTGTCTAGGTTATATTAGCTACACCTTCAGGAAGGCCACCACTGGCACTATTATAATACCTTTTGAATTCCAGGACCAGAGCCTATAAATGCAGAGAAGAATCTTTTGAGTGGCAAATAAAGATATGTCATAATAAGACAGAGAAAAAGAATGAGCTCACTGTTACTTCAGATGTGCTTACAGAACTATGGAAGAAGCACAGAGAGGCCAAGATGGCAAACTTTCCATGATAATTTTGCTAAATAACAGGAAATGTAGGATGGAAATTACCCAATAATTGGAATTTAAAGTTATATGAATTTGTTTAGCAAAAATGAGTTTAAGATATTTTCATGCATACTGTTTGTTGTTTATATTTAGTCACATTAAATTCTCCTTCTGTTTTATTCTTCCTATGAGTTTTCTACCTATCACCCTGCCATAGTCAAATCTCTGACTTCTGATCTCTTATAAAACTTGATGACCATGTCATTTTTCCTGTGAATTTATTTTTCTTAATATTTAGAATTTGCTATTCATATCACAAATTTCTTCAGAGACTCTCCATGGAAGGCCTCACCTTTATGAAGTATTGATTATATTCTTCTTTGCTTTTAAGCTCAAGTTTGGATGCATCCTACCTTGAAGGTAATTATTCCTGTAATTGTTATTTATGTGCTGTCTGAAGTATATAAAATATTAATACCATCTTTTTAAATCAACCCAGGCTTCCACTGAAGGGGAAGTGCCCATTCTAAATGAAGCAGGAAAGACAGCAGAATCACATCACTTCATAATAGGTAAATGATATGTACAAATCATTCTGAATAAGGGTCCATTAAAATGCTTAAAATATTTGCATTCTTCTTGAATTTAAATGTGTTTTCTCTGTAGTGTTGATGGTATCACTTGATGTAAATAGTGATAAGGTCAATGGTAAAATGTAGCTTCTAAAAGGATAAATATAATAACATGATATCAATTTTAAAATGTGAGGTTCCATGTCAATGTTTCTACTTAGTGCTCAAACTTCTGCATTTGTCCTGTCAGTACTCTACTCATGATAGTCCCAGATCAAACCACACTGTAATTTAAACGTTCTCTGCCTTTCTTGAGTCTCATAAATCCTATACTCATCATTTCTGCTCTTCATTTATCTAAACTCAACACGGAATTGGAAAAATCAGATTATTAACTATTACAAGCTACCACTAACATGTTTCATTTACTCTTTGCCATGTAATGTCAAATTTTGGTTATGCTAAAAATAATATTTAGGAAAAAACTGATTGAAAAAAAGATAATGTGAAAAAAAACCTTTTTAGTACAGGCGTAAGAGGTAGAAATATATAAAAATGATATAATGCAAAGAAGGATTAAAAGTCAATGGAGTAGTAAGGCACATAACAGAAATAAAGTGCTTGTTTACTTACGGAGAGAGAGCTGTATCAAGAAAGTCTTTCTATATTGGACTGGGTTTTAAAAGGCTAAACTTTAACCAGTCCACTCCTCCTCATGGGTAAGGCCTAGGGGAGGCCAAACTGAGATCCTGTTTATTTTTAAACTTTCACAGCATAGTATGCTTTTCTTCATGGAATTCACCTTAGTGTGTGGGTAGTTGATAACTTGATTATCTACAGAAGTTCTGACCATCACTGAGTTCTTGTCAGAGCCCAGAACCTGTCCCACAAAAGGAGCCCTATTAGCATGCAGAATCAACTGCTTCATTAATCTATCCTACTAGAATATTGCTCAGTTGCCTCCTTTGGAAGGCAGTGATGTCATTATCACACTATCACCCAAGATGCAAGTTCCCCTGGCAGCTGTGTGAATATCTTTGAACACCCCTGTACTCTGCATTATTTGAGTTGTAAGTTTCTTGAGAACTTCAAAGTCCAGAGAGAGAGCAATGATATCTTAATCAATTTCACACCCACTATGTCTGACATATAGACAACAACTAATATTTGATAAGACTTTCAGGTAAAACTCAAGTAAAAGTCAAATAACATGAAATGTGCAACTTTAACTGTAATTCATTGCTATTTGCATCAAGAATGTTGTATACTAATCAGTAGCTACATAGACTAAGAGCATTTTCATCACCTTTTAAGAAAAACCCCACCCTTACTGAATAGTCACTCTCACTCTTGCCTCTTGCCAAATGAATTTTCTGTATATTTATGGATTTCCTTATGCTAGATGTTTTCAATGAATGGAGTTTTAAGATGAGTAGACTTTGCAGACTGTGTTGAATCCTCATGGAATCCCTTCCTGTTGGGAGGAGTGGTTTAGGGGGTGAACTAGGGAGAAGCATGTCGGGTGGGAGGAGTGGTGAAAAGGAGAATTGTGGTCGAAATGTAAAATGAAATTTTAAAGAATAATTAAAATAAAAAATAAAAAGGGTAAAACTTTCATGACAGTTGATGTAAACCTTTCAAACATGAGAATGAGGTGTATTAAGATCAATTATCAGGTATTTTTATACAAAAAAACCAATTAATGAATTGTTTAAAATGTAGTGATTTGAATAAAAGTTACCCTATAGTGACTTCTGTGTGTTATGGTTTTTTTTTTTTTGGTATGTTTGTTCATTTAGATAGAGAGGGTGAGTTATAAATATTCTAATCAACATTATACTTATTGAAATTGTTAATTTAAAACATCATTATCAACTGTGTACACCTATATATTATTATAAAACACTCTATTTTAAAACATAATAGTTTTTCACAAGTTAACTGAATAAATACATTTACCTACAGAATCAGACTTAGAAATTGAATCACTGGAAGAAACTCTTTCAGATGAAAATGAAGATAAACAATCATTGGTATGAAGACATTTCATTTCTTTTTGTTTACTACTGTTTACTTTTATTTAGTTACATACTATGGTGGGATAATAATCGCATTTTATGTTACCCAATCTTAACCTTTATTATTTAAATATCTAATTATCAAGATAGAATATTCTTGAAATATAAATTAGTATATAGTTAAATATTATCTTTAGATTGTGATAAAATTATCCAAAGACAATCTGCCATTTCTTCTATATCATTCTTATAAAATGAAAAATACATGATCACATATCATCTTAATGGTTAAACAGCTACAAATGTGAACAAGGGAACTGTATTTGGTTCATTCTCGAGGAGTGCTCTTCTCTTTCACTTCAAGCATGTGGTAACATATTATGAACATAAGTGTAAATTTTTATTTATTGCTTGTCATTTATAGTTTCTTCATTTTCTCCACTGAGAGGAAGATATATGATGGTTCTCAATATCTTCCATGGTCATTCTCCTTCCTACAGTAAGGTTTTTGATGTTTCATTGACCTCAGTAGCTGTCAAATACAGGATTTGGAATCCTGTTTGGATATTTATGTTTGAATTTTCTGGAAGGGTGTTTTGGGGGAGAATTGACTTTGTAGTATAGAACCAGAGTGAACATCATGGGCACAAGCCCAGGGACTGCCAATGTAGACTGAGGAAAGGAGAGGGAGAAGCAAGTCAGGAATCAGCTGTCAAATGACAATGGTTATTAAAACAGAAATGGCCCAACCTATCTTTTCAGGATGCGGCAAAACAGAAATTCTGAAAAAATGCTATTTAGTCTCCACAGTGTACATTAGAATGTATTAATCTGGGATTGATTACAGACCGTTCACATGGATGCATAACAGCATATAGAGTTCTGTTTATTTAAAACTAATGATTGACATATTCTGAATCATTATTTTAATTTGTAGTTGAATTTCAAGAAGATTTTTTCCAATATTTTAACCTTGGATAGTTTTCCATAAGTATTTACAATGTGCTTTATAGTTAAACACTGTAAATATCAGACTAGATCCTGCATGTTCAGGGTGGTATGGCTATAGTACTGAAAATATTAGAAGGGAAGATATGTAACAGAGAAAGGATGTAGGACCTAAGATCAAGTAGCAGATATAAGTCATTACAGGTGGTTCATATATAAAATAGAGAATTTTTTTTACTCTGTGATCAAAGAGGGTTTATTCTAAGGATGTAAAGTTGATTTCACATTCAAAAATAGATAATAAACACCATATAAATATAACCAAGAACAAAATCACATTATTATGTCAATAGGTTAATAATAATCCTTTAAAAATGTCAACATTCCTTCATAATAAAAACTACAGAGAAACTAGGAACAGAAAGTGCATTCATCAATATGATAAGGGATTTCTATAAGAAACCAATAGCCAATGTTATTTTAAATGGGGAAAAAAAGTTCAGAAATATGAAAGTGGTGTCTTCTCTTTATTTTCTTTTTACTCTCTCTCTCTCTCCATGCTGCCTCATTCTAACTACTTTCTCTTTCCTTCTGGTCTCCTAGCCCTGCCTATCTTGCTTTCCTATTGGCCAACAGTGCTTTATTCATTAACCAGTATAAGAAACATATTTACAGAATAATATCTCCCATCATGAGGTCCCTTAGACTGCCCAGGCCTTCTAACTGAGAACCAAGTTCAGGATGTCTGAGTTGGCCCAAAGCTAATTTTCAGCTATTTGTCTGGGGTCCATGAGCTCTCCCTTGTTTACCTCAGCTGTCTCTGTGTTTCTGCAGCATGATCTTTACCCCTTTTCTATCACTCCTCCCTCTCTGCAACTGGATTCCAGGAGTTCAGCTCAGTGTTAAGTGTGGGTGTCTGCTTCTGTTTCCATCAGCTACTAGAAGAAGGATCGATGATGTCATATAAGTTAGTTAGTTATCAATCTCATTATCAAGGAAAAGGCATATAAGGTAGACTTTCCATTGTTGCTAAGATTGTTAGTTGCTGTCATCCCTGTAGGTCTCTGAATTTTTCCCTAGTGCTAGTTTTCTCTTCAAACATGTAATGGCTCCCTCTATTATGGTATGTCTCCTCCCCTCTCTTCTTTTCTGTTTTTTGCTCTCCTCTATTCATCCCCTGACTCACTCTTCCTGGTTCTACGTGTTCTCCTCTCCTCCCCTTCTCTTTTTCCTAACTCCTTCTTCACTCACTGCCCCCACTCCCGAAATGCTCAGGAGATCTTGTTCCTTTTCCCTTCTATGAAGGACCTTGTATGAATCTCTTAGAATCCTCCTTGTATCCTAGTTTCTCTGGTGGTGTGAATTATGGGCTGGTGATCTTTTGCTCTATGTCTAAAATCCATACATGAATGAGTATAAGCCATGTTCCTCTTTTTCTGACCTTGTTACCTCACTCTGGATGATTTCTTCTAGTTCCATCCATTTGACTGCAAATTTCAAGATTCCATTGGTTTTTTTGTCCCGCTGAGTATTATTTCATTGTGTAAATGTGCCAAATCTTCTCTATCCATTCTTCAGTTGAGGTGCATCTAAGTTGCTTCCAGGTTCTTACAAATAATGCTTCTATGAACATAATTGAAAGATGACTTTGTTATCTATATGTGTTATCTATATGACTATTTCAGAGGGTTATCTATACAGAGACAACAATAGATCACAGATGTCCCTCCCCTAAGTATTTAGTTTGAGATGACTAGCAATTGGGGGGAGAGGAATATGCACCATATAGTCAAATTATATGCTGCCATTTTAATTTATAGCCAATATGCCAATAAGTGCTTGCCGTATTTCAATTTTTGATGAGAAAAAGTGTATATGATTCTCTTCTTACTAAGACTTATTATGATCTTAGGCTATCTTTATTCATCACAAAAGATTTGCATGCCTACACATCATATTTTATTCCTATTTATTTGCACACACTGTTAAGGGAAACATGTAACCCTAACCCTAACCCTAACCCTAACCCTAACCCTAACCTTTTAGTCTTGGTATGTGTAAACATTTTATACAAGACAAGTTTAGGAGTTTCAAATGCTTGTTTATGGCACATAGTAACCTTTCTGTTTTGTACATAAATCCATTCAACACACTACCCTTGCTATTCTGCCTCTGACAATTTCTGACATTGAATGACATGAATATGTTAAATACTGTATCATTTGTGAAATTAAATTTATTGAAAAGACTTTTGTTATAATGCAAAGTGGGAGAAAACATTCAGTATTCATTCCTTACTGAGACATTCTGGAGAGTTATAGAGCACATATCACAGGATTCTCTTGCCATTCAAGACCAGATTCCAAAGTCAGTGGCCTTATGACTGCAAAATGTATATTAATCCAGAAGTCATAACAAATTCTGTTGTAAAATGTTTTCCCTTCGATACATTTCTTCTTAATTTTCCACTCTAAATGCTTTTGAATTGGAATTTTAAATATATTGTAAAAGTCAAATGACATTTGTGAAACTCCAATTGTTGCTAGTTTTAACAGTTATCTCTGATCATCTTCCAGAGTGATGATGGTGATTTTTCTGGGACAACAGATGAATGGAGTAAAAAAGATACAAGTAGACAAAACACAGGTAGGAATGAAATGTTATAAACCCCCCCACACAAAAAAACACCAAAAAACAAAACCAAACTCTTAAAATACAACAATGATTTATAACAGGTGATAAAGGAGCAGTACTAACCAAAGAGTAATATTCATTAGATAGCATTAAGATACATGGTTAATAATAATTTGAATAACTTGCTTAGTGTCAGATTGATAGGTTTAAAAATGTGGTTGCTTTGTCATGATGCCAATTATTTTAAATTCAAGGGATGCTAACATACAAGGAAAATAATGAAGGTGGGGTGAAGAATTAGTAAAACGGTATCATAGGGGTGAAATAAATGAGTATGAGGCAGATGTGGATAAAAGGTAGGGGAATCTTTTACTTGGTCTTAAAATAAGCATTAAATTTAATTAAGCATCAAGTTAAATTAAGCATTAAAGTACCATGTGGCAATTTAACTTTTTTAAGAGGTACAACAAAATTCCTTTTTCATCACTTTGGAAGGAATTAATTACTTCATTAGGCAAAGATGTAAGTGTTATCAGATAAGTGCAGTCATGTCTGTGTGTGTGTGTGTGTGTGTGTGTGTGTGTGTGTGAGTGTGTGTATGGTTTGACCATTTTAACATTATATCCTTAAATACTGATGCTAAATAAGGAAGAGTGAAGAGTTCATAATAATGCATAAAATGCATAAATTGATGAAAACAGGAAGAAAAAAGCTTTTTATAAAGTGTATATTTAATATTATTAGAAAGAGATGTTTAATAGAAAGCTTGAAGGACTTCAGAGAATTTACTTTGGGTGGTTCCATAAGTGACCAGTAAAAACAAAGATTAAATCTTCACTTCTTCATAGGCTTTTGCAAGAAAGAGGAACTCAGAGAACTAGGCAAACTGCAGCCATTCAATTCCCTTGATAACTTCAAGTATCAAAGAGATAATTAAGTTGCACTGACCTTAGGCAGACAGGTGGAAGTAATTTGAATAAATAGCATTAGTTTTTAACTTGAGATAATATAACTTAAACAATGTGATTGTTTAGTGAATGTCCTTGGAACATGAGGTATCAAAACATTGACACTAGAGTTCACTCTTGGATTATCAAAATTATACATGTTGATTGGTTTTATATGTACAGTGTTCCTGTTATATCTTACTGAATTTTCAATTTACATTTTTATGATAATTTTTTCTTGCTGATAAATGTTCACAATTGTGCTACACAAAAAAGATAGAAGTTTCAGCCTTGAATCCCATGTAAAATCACTTTTTGTATCTGTTAATGTACTCTTTGTGTAGAAAGACAGAAGCAGATATATTTGGTCTATTTGTCACAAGTATACACACACAGAACAAATAACTGTATGATGTCAAATAGTACACTTTAAATTTCACTTTAATACCAGAAAACAGATAAATCAGGTTTTCCATAATGCAAAATAAAGGCACATTAAACAATTTTTCTATAGGGGCTCTGATATTTGTTCATGGGATTCATCTGGTAACATTCATTGAGCTATAAAAAGTTGAAAATAACTGCATGGAGAAAATGCACAATAGGTATTGGAAATGATACTCTTATAAGGTAGTGAACAGGTTTATCAGGACTATATGTGATTCCATCTATCTTTGAATTTTGTTTAGAAATTGTGATTGTCACTTCTATTGAAATATTTATATGAATCCTTAAGATATATATATATCTTATACATATATATACATATACATACATACATACATGTCTTTAAAATGACACTCTGCTTGGTCTAAGTGATATATTAAAGTTATTGATAGTTGCAAGTATTTTCCCAAGTTAGTAAATGTCCACTTGAAGACTAAGCATAATCAAAGTTTCATGCTGATAATTAAAGCACCCTATTTGTATGATATTTGAGGAAAGAATTAAAAAAACAAACAGCTTCAGGATGTCAAATCCTTTATAATTACAATAAATTCTCAAATAATAACAATGCCTCAGAGACCACCTCTTTGTCTATATCATGCTTTGGCATGCATTGCCATGGTACCAAACAAAAAATGAGTTTACTTTTTTCTTTAAGAGCATTCTTACAGCAGGCTTGTTGGTACTGACAAGAGGGAGTGGCAGAAGTAACAATTCTATCATAATATTGCTAAACAGGACGATATCCATGGTGGGAATAGTCCACTAAGTAGATTTTTTTTGAAGTTGCAAAATTAGTTTTGAATTAGTTTTAAAAGGAAGAGGGACTGTTTAGCAGCATGAGTATAGAAAAACAAAACAAAACCCAACTTTAGATAGGTGATACTGGGTGACAGCAGTTGCTAACCTTGAGTGATGGACTGTATCATAGTGGATAAGGGGAGCTGGGCACTAGGCATCTATGTGCTAATACAGTTTTCTCTGATTTGGACTGTGATGTGATAAAATTAGCAACTTTGAGCTTCTGGCATCTTTATTTTACCATGATGATGATGGACTCTAGCCTGCAATTGTGAGGTAAACTAAAAAAATGAATAAACAAGAGAAATCTGGAGAATACATAGCTGTGTGGAGCTCAGCATTATTGTATCCAAATGAAAACAATCATAGCAGATTCTAGTCTTAATGGTAATTGGAGGAGTGCTAAGATCTGGGTGATGACATCACTTACTTTCTATAACTGTCAGGAATCATCAATGTATTAGAAAAAGCATTGGTAATTAATGGGAGGTAAAATTCAATGCAGGAACTTTCTTTCAAAATTTAGAAGTTTTTAATTAATTTGCAGAATAACGGGTTTAATCATACATAAATATAATTCTAATTTTAAATCTCAGATTCTGCCTTATCCTTCATATTGGTATGCTTCATGTCTCCCACCTATAGTCTTGACTATGCTTTCATATTAATTGTAAATATGTACAACCATTAATAACATATGAGAGAAGACATATGACATTTGTTTTCTGACTTATTTTACTTTGTATTTAGAAGTTGTAATTCATTTTATGAAAATTATTTATAGTAATATGATATGCCAAGTATGTTTAATGATAAACATTAAAGAATTCAATTCTTTAGTGTACAAACTGTTAATTTAGTAAAAAAAATATGATTTTCAAAGTTACACACAAGTATTCAATTTCATCAGAACTTACTATGAAAATATGATTGGCATTCTGTTTATATCTTATGATATTATTCCCCTTTGCTTTTTTTAGGTCAAGTTTGGATGTTTCCTAACATGAAGGTAATTATTTCTGTATTTTTGCCTTTAATTTTCTATTATGTATTGCCTGAAGTATACATAATTTAAATATCCTGCTTTTAAATCAACCCAGTCTTCCACTGAGGTGAAAATGCCCATTCTCAATAAAGCAGGAAAAATGGCAAACTCACATCACTTCATAATAGGTAAATTTCTACCCCAAAAAACTTGGCAGATTTTGATGATCCCTTCTAGAAGGTCTGACCTTCCCTGGGGAGTGGATGGGGGATGCAATGCTGCAGGGGTGGGGAGGGTGGAGGTGGACATGGGAGGATGGGAGGGAGAGGAACTGGGATTGATATACAAAATAAGATGGTTTTTAATTTAAAAAAAATTTATAAAATGAATAAAAGATATTTTAATTAAAATGCTTGAAATACTTGCATTCTTTTCATTATTAAAGTTTATTTTCCCATCCAATATACTATTTCTTTATAATACATTTATAATACAGAATCAGATTTGGAAATTGAATCTCTGGAGGAAACTCTGTCACGTGGCAATGAAGACAAACCACTACTGGTATGAAAATATTTCATTTGTTTAGTTCAATACTGCTAATTTTTAATTGCATAGCAACATAATAAAAATATATGTTTTATGTTATCTTATTCTTATTTTATTTTCTTATTATTTTTGCTAATATTAGTAATGGCTTATTATTCTTATTTTATCAATATAATATTATTTCTTTGAAAATTTCATACAGCAAAATTTGATCATATTCACCCCACTCTCTCAATTTCTTCCAGACCAACACCTCTTTCTTAACCTCCTCCACTTCCTGTCCTCTTTTTATTTTACATTCTTTTATTTTTTTTTTAGAAGACACTATATCTCACAGAAAATATTCTGGTCTTCTAGTCTTACAATCTTTATACCTCATCTTCTGCAATGTTCCCTAAGCATTAAATCTAGACATTTTGTGCTTAATGTGGAAAAGAACACACACAGTGAACAGTTGTTCTCTACATTTTGACCAGCTGTTGTTTTCTGTAATAGTCTCGGGGTGCTGCAAAGTGAAGTTTCTTTGAAGAGAGAGCTACATTTATCTCTGGGTATAAGGATAACAATTGAAAGCAGTGAGGAATTATGCTGCTTTAGGAAAGTGGTAGTGGTAGGTTGTCCTTTAGATTCCGTGGCCTCACCAGCCACCGCTTGCTGGATAAGTTTATTGTAGCAGACATGGATCCCCTACTATTGAGCAGGCTTTTAAGTACAAGTACGTAGCTATTGGTTACTCCCAGGATAAAAGTGACAATGTTTTGCCTTCCACAATATCTTGCTAGCCTGGTTCAGGTTAAATAACTGTACTTACCAACTACTTTGAATATATGCTTAGATATTATCAAAGCTATTGCCTCCGAGGGCCATCTTCCTTCCACAATTGGCCTTTTGGTGTTTGAGTGACTCAGACAGCTGTGGTTGTTGTTATTGTCACCTCTAAAGGGTTTGATATGATATTCCCTTGGAATAATTGATGAAATTGTCTGTGGGGATGTTTTCAGAGAAGAATGACTGTAGGGTAGAACTAGAATGAACATTATCAGCACCAGCTCAGGAGCTGCTAGCACAGAATGAAGAAAGGAAAGAGAGAAAGCAATATGAGCACCAGCTTTCACAAAAGAGAAGAGATTAAAACAACAACAACCTAACCTTCATTGGAATGAGGCAAAACAGAAATATAGTCTCTTCAATATATACTAGAATATACTAAGGCAGGCTTTAGTGAAGACAATTCAATATGGGTGCACTATGGTAAATAAATTTCTATTTGTAAAATTAATTCAGAATTAAATCTTTAATTGGTATTTGTGTGCTGTGAAAATACTCTTTAAATATTTTAACAATAGAAAATTTTTCACTAAGATAAACAGTATGCTTAAAAGATACTGCGTATACCAGACACTAATAAGACAGAAAACCCAGAGGCAAACATAAATCTACACAAGCAATCGGTAGAAAAGCACAGATGATCATAGTTTAGGCAAACTGAGGGTGGTAAAGTCATGATGCCACCTAGAGTTGGCCTTGGACTCTGCATTCAGATAAGACAGTTAAGAAGGCAAAGCAATGGGAGTGTTCAAGGGTTAGACCTGCCATAGCAGTGTCTTGAGACCCATCTGAACAAAGACAAAGTTTGTCACATGTGTTTCTCATTTTATTCTTTACATCCTCAGATGATCAGAAACTAAGGAGAAGAGTAAGCATCATATAGTTACTTTTTATTCTCATATTTGTGGGCAAGAAAATGTGCCTACAAATGCCTGGTGTAGTGTAAATAGTTAATAAAAAATGTATCTTCTCTGCAACTAAGCATTGCTATACTCATCAGAAGATCTTTTTTCATTATAAAACATTGTCATCCTATTTATTCAAACAAAGTAAAAATTTTAATCTCTTCATTAATATCTTTTTACTAGAAAAAATTTTAATATACATTATATATAATTGGTGTTTATCTGTGTGCATGCAGTACCTAGAAAGGTAAAAATATCTATTGGAACCCTAGAACTTCACTTACAGTAGGTTAAAAGCAACCAGGTCTTCCCCTGGGATTTATATGGAATAATGTGGAAGGCCGGGAATGGCTTTCAGTCACTGAACCATTCAGCCTGCTTTGAGTTTATGGTTCATTTGTCTATAAGAAGAGTTTTTGTGTGTGTGTGTGTTTTATTCTCAAGATTACACAGTATGAATTCTCAACAACATATCTTTCATGTCTGTGTTGTTTCTTAAACAATTTTCTGTTGTTAAATATCTTTTTAATGGTAAATGTGATATTTTAATCAATTAAACTTAAAAAATTAAAACAATGGGTATTCCTTTAAATTCTACTTTTAAAGGAAAACAAAGAAGAGTTATTCAGAGTTGATTCTTACTTAAATATTTAGGAAGCTCTGCTAGTTGACTTTCTGTTTCCTCTATCCTTCTAGGATCACTTGATATGGCCAATGACTTTATAATGGTGAAGGGTATTATTGATCTAGAGAGCACTTACCACATGTGTATTTAAATGTTTTTCTATCTAGTTTTACCTTCATGATTAATATTTTACTGCAATTTCTTTTAAAATTTGAAATTTAGTTACTCTTAAAAATTAATTATAAATTATTTATGCAACCCATTGCTAGTATTAATTTTAACATTGTGTTTCTAAGTATCGTCCACAAATAGGTTATGGCCGTTTTAATGGGGCAGCAAATGGAAGACCAGGAAATAATGTAGATGGACAAATGAAAGGTATATATAACATTTTTTGAAAGATATGTGATAGTGAATTTGTTTAAAATTGGGGAATAAATTATGATCCTGACAAAGTAATATGACAATACATGTATAATATCAAAGATGTTAAACACTAATAATTTCTATGACTTGTTTATCAATTTTCAGCAAAACATAAAGTTGGTGGAGTTACCTAAGGATCTGTGTTGTGGATCATATTGTAATGTATTCTAATACCAAGGAATGCTAATAAGTAAGGAAAAGATGATGAGGCATAAAAGCAAGAAACGTATTGAGTTTAAGGAGCAAATAAATGGTAATCAGGCACTGTGCATGAACTTTCATTAGTTATAGAGTGATTAGGAAACTCATAAAGTACACTACAGAGTGTGTGAATCACTTATAAAGTCTCAGTTTGGATGGCATGTAGAATAGAAATATTCTTGATTTGGAAAAAAACTTAATTAGGTAAAGGTTTTTAAAGGAAATTCCAAACTGATTAGATCTTTACAAAGTTTTGTGTATCATTTGGTTCCATATCTCTTAGATTATTTATTTGCAAAACGCAGGTGATGTAGACACTGCTAGACTTCCTTCCACTTTCTGATTAGCAAAATATTCATTAAATGGTTTATAGGTCAACTTTAGAAGATATTTGAAGGGAAAACAAGACTAAAGGAAAAGACCATTTGATTTTGCTTGTCAAAACTTTTGCTACCAGAAGAAAAGTTGTAAAGAAATATGAAAGCAGATTAAAAAAAAAACAACATTACTATATCATTTTTAGAATCTTGGCAAGCCAGTTTTGTATGGTTCCATAATTTTTCTGTATAATCTTATTGCATTTCTTCCATACAGAGGATGGAATGTGATCACAATAACATGTGACACAATAAAGAATAGAAACACATAAAGAAATATTATCAGTAAAATATTTTGGAATGAAAAACATTTTTATAGTAAATAAATAAAGTTGTCTAGTGAAGTGTGAAGGACATGAAGAAATATCTCCATGAAACTTAGGTTAGTTAGTTCTGTGTTTGTCTCAAAAAAACTAAAACAAACCACAAAAATCAATTTACATAAAAAACAACTCCCGCGCTAAGGCTCAGAGAGGCACCAGATAAATTTCTAAGAGTCAGAGGATCAGTAAGTTTGATATGAGACTATACTTCCTTGGACTGTCAGAAGCTATATGCATAAAATTTTATCAACATATCAACCTAACAACAGCTGAGTAAGAACAACATTAGACATGCCAAAGTGGACAGAAAAAGGTCCAAATGTCTCTGCTTCAAAGAACAACTTGGAAAGAATGGTTGAGAGTAGGAGAAATATTCTCCTTCAGGAAAGAGAACAATTTGTTGTTCTAAAACAAATGCTCAGCCTTGAAAAAATGCATATAATGAACATTATACAGACTGAGGTTTTAGTATTTAGAGATGAGTGTGTGTGTGTGTGTGTGTGTGTGTGTGTGTGTGTGTGTGTGTGTGTGTGTTTCTGCATGCAAAAATGATGAAAAAGGAGCCCATGAATTTTGAAGAAGTGAGAAGTACATGGACAGGTTCTGAGGGAGAAAAGAAAAAGGGGAAGTGATGTAATTATATTGTAAGCTCATAAAGAAATAACTTTAAATATTTAGAGAACAATGTTTTCAATACTGGAAAAACAGAGTTAACTTATCATTGCTGTTTACATTATTGAAAGGAAGAAAAACCTCTGGGCACGGGGAAGTTGTAGCTAATCAATTCATGTGATTGTGTTTAGGCATCAAATAAACATAAATAATCCCCACTATGCTTAAGTAAACAAGTAAGGCTAATCTGAGCATCTTACTGTAACAGGCTTTTGCTCAGGGCTGCCAGCTCACAATAAATGACATGGAGACTTATTATTTAATCATGGAAACTTGGCCTTAATTTAGGTTTATTCCTAACTAGTTCTCATAACTCAAATTAACAAATACCTACTTTCTTTTAAGTTACCTTTACATTGTACTGCCCATCCAGCCTCCTATGCACCTGGCTGGAGACTCTGCAATTCTTCTTCCCAGAGTTCTCTCTGTGTCCCTCCAGAAATCCTTGCAATAACTCCTGCCTAGCTATTGGCCATTTAGTTTTTTATTAAATTAATCACAGTGATATGTCTTTACACAGTGTAATTAAATATCTTGCAATATTTCTCCCATTTTGTCTAAATAAAAAAAGAAAGTGTTTTAACTTGAACCTAGTAAAATTACATACGAACAGAACAATTACCAGGTTAGAATGTCTATTAAATTAGTTTCTGACAATTTTTGAGAAAATATTATTTATTTTGGTAAGTTCAAAATTGTGAACCTAATTTATCATCTATGATATCTAAAGAAAATTAATTATGACTATCTAGTCTTCAACTCCATCAAATTCCCCAGACAGATAAAATATTACCTTAGTAAAGAGAAAGTGCAGAGCAAGTGATTTCTAAAACTAATCCCATTGAAGGCCTCACCCTCTCTGGGGAGCAGAGAGCGTGTCTGGTATGAGTTTGTAGCAAGGCATGGATGGAGAGGAGGATGAGGGAACTGGATTGACATGTAAAACAAGCTTTTTTTCAAATTTAAATAAAAAATATTACCAAAAAACAAAAAAGAAAAGAAAAAATAAGAAACAACAGAAAACGCTGGTTGCCTGAATAGTCCCTCAAGATTCCTTTGAAACACTGGGGCATCCATGTTAGGCCTAAGGACTTAGAATATCTGACAGACTTTTCTGTGAAGCAACAATTTTTGAAGGACTGTCTTAGCTGTTGTTTTGTTTGTTTGTGTCCTTGTCCAGTTTGGACAGAATATTGTCAACAGTCAAAGTAAGAACAACTTCTTGCCAAATGGCTAGATTTTGCCACAAGTAAAGCAAACTCCATATGGATGTTCTCTGATGGCCATCATCACCTTTTTTTTTTTTTTTTTTTTTTTTGAAGTAAATTGGTGCTAGAAGGACACACATGTCTCACTGTCATGAAAAACCTTATGTTACTAAAACATTTTAATGCCATATTCTGTAGCTCTTTAAAGTGTTTAAAGATCATCTACCTATCTAAAACATATCTCTGTAAGTTTGATTACTATAGATGACTGTTAATCTGTTTTTCAAAACAGTTTTATGACTAAAAATTTACATTGTGCTTTTAAATAAGCTGCAGAGGTATGATACCTTAAACAAGAATAGAAGCACATCAACAGGATAAGAAAAAATAACCTTCAATATACGAAAATACATACAAATGTAAAATATTTAGACTAGGGATTGTTCAAAAGTAGATTCAACAACAGTGTTTTATCTCCCTTTTATATTGCATCCCCCATTTCACTTCAGAAAGAGATCCCTGTTTCTAATATCCTCTGTTTAGCTTTCTCCTTGATCATGAGCAGTAACAATTTGTAACCAATGCCCTTAAATGATGACAAACATCCATAACCTACCAAACAAACAGAAGTCACCCTACTTTACCTCTTCAGAAGGTTGGCCTTGTATTCTCTAGATTGCTTCCTTAAGTCTTGGGGTGTGGGCATCTTTGGAGGACTCTGAGAAAATTAGGATTATGGTCAAGTCCTGAGAAATTTGCCCATAAAATTTGTTGTTCAGTCTGTGTGCAATAGGAAAGCACAAGTCTTATCTGTAGCCCTGGCTAGAATAGTCTGTGAGGTTGTACCATCTCAGTCATCAGCCTTGAAGTTACTCTGGATGCAGAACTCTGAGGAAGCAGCAACAGAGGCATTCTGAAAGGCAGGGTCACATAAGTAACCCATTTTTTATGTGTGTCTTATCCCCTTGCTCAGCCTGCCTACATACATTTTTTTTTTAAACATGCTCTAATCTGTTCATGGGATTTTTGTTATCTAGATAAGTCTTTACTGAGCACCTCCAGTATTCTCTGATAACATGAGGAAAATCTTAAATTGCTATGTCAGCTACCATGTGGTTTAGTGCATGGTGTTGGTGCATAGTACTGGCAGATGGCACTGACAGTTGGCTCCAGGTCCCAGGTAGCAGCTGGTAGCTGCATCTCTGTATGCTGCTGATCACCAGCCAGCTGAAGAGTTTGCAGGACTAGGAAGCCACATCCTTCTCTTTGTCCAGAATTTTTCTTAGCTTTCTCAAGGCTTTATGTACATATGTATATGTATATGTATATGTATATGTATATGTATATGTATATGTATATGTATATATTATATAACTTGAAACTGGGTGCCTTATGTAAATGGATTTTTCTTTGGACCACCAGCTCACAAAGAATGACAAAGAGACTTAATATTAATTATAAAAGCTCAGCCTATAGGTTAGACTTGTCCCACTAGCACTTACAACAACAAACACATTTCTACTCATCTACATGTGACAATGTGGTTAGTGGCTTTTTTTCTTTCCTTCAATTCTTGCTGCCTGTGTAACAACCTGGTGAATTTGCTTTTCTCTGTCCAAAAGTCCTTCTATTGCTCTTGCCTAGATATTGGTCATTTAGGTTTTTACTAAACCAATTACAGTGACATAGTTTTACAAATTGTCATCAAATAGCTCACAAGATCTTATATTTATTTTCATTTGAGATAAATTTTAGATGGCAGTGATTTAGTGGACATTCTTTGAGGACTCACATAATACAAATAATATAATCTTGGGAAGAAAGAGTTCATTCTCTTTTCTTTTGCTTTTTAGCTAGGATCCAAACACAGAGTCCTGTGCTTACTAGGCAAACACTATAACATGTTCTTAATATATTCGACTGAAAATTCACTTCATAATTTTTGATAATCATATTTCACTATTGATAATGTATTATAATACTTTGTTCAACATATAATTAATATAATGCATTTATTGTGATTATTATATATTTTCCTAATTAACAATTCCCTTTCCTCCCTCTAAACTTTTATGTTTACTTCTTTGCTCCCTTTCAAATTCCTGATCTCTTTTTAAAATTGTCATTGTACACATATGTTTGTGCATACATGTTGCTAAACTCATCAATACAATCAGCTCTGCCTGTATAACTTGCTTGTAATGGAATTATGGATCTTAGAGAAGAAGCTACAACCACTAGTTGACTAAACCAGAATGTAATAAGATTCTTTTTAAATGTCTAAAATCAAACTAGAAATACCAAGAGGAATAGTCAGGATGTAGCAGACATGCAGGAGGTAAAAAAATATCTTGTAAGTTCTTTCATTAACAGGATACTGCTTTTTAGAACACCTGGTTAACTAATATCCAACAATCCTCTGAAAATACATAGGTTATCTTAATATTTAAAATCTATTATGCATTTTGTGTTATGAGAGATCAATATTTTTTCTCAGGAAAATGTATGAAAAATATACCTGTAAATTTATTTAAATTGGTATTTTAATGTTTAGTCAGTACATTTTTGTCATATTGTTCTAAATCAACAGCAGAATTCCAAAGCACAGCCAGAAAAACTATACTCCCCCAAAGTTGTGATAATATCACTGAAAAAGTTGACTACTTTCATTCAGTTCCATACTCAGTCTGCTTGATAATGCTCATTTTTGTGTAATTGGTTGTCTGTCTTTTCAGAATCTGCAAAGAAATATCCAAACTTGAAGGTAACAACTTTTACACACTTGCTCAGGTTTACACATTGTATTTGGTAAACTATGTAACACTTCTGCAATTTGTTTTGAAATTCATCCAGACACCTAATGAAATGAGTGACCTCGCTCCAAATAAGTGCTTAGAAGTAAAGGACGAAGGAAAATTAAACTCAGGTAAATCATCAACACCGATTATTCTGGAAGAAAGCTCTTGAAACTATTTGAAATGCGAACAGAATTCTAAATTGTAATTTTGCGGATCCATAAATTTGGGCTCAATATTGCAAATGCTGTTGTTGGAACAGGAAATACAAGAGGGCTCAGGGTCTTAAGAAAGAGCATCTTTACTGATTGTTTCCATTTTTTAAAGCCACCAACAGGCAGAGAGAGGAGTAACAGCACAGTGAGATCTTTGAGGAAAATTCATGTCCCAGCTACAGAGACAGACTCCATGGTAGGGTTTGTTAAAAAAATCAGGACACTTTTTGCACTTTTTGAAATTAGAGGAACATCAGTAGTTAATTTAGTAGTTAAAACCTACACTGGGTAGATTATGTGTTTCAAGGAACATAATTTCAATTTTTTATTCCTTTGGGCCTATTGGCTATCTACATCTATTCTATATTTTAGTTTATGTGATAGCAACTTCTTCACCAATAGTCAGTCATACAGTCATGTTTGTAGCAACTAATCACAAATGGCACCGTATGATCTGACACATATTTTCCTTTCTCTCACCTTACAGCGTTAAGGGCTGACCACTAAGCATTGGATATATGACCTTAGTATGTTAAAGAATTTAGATCAGGCAATACCAAGCATCCTTGAGAGTTCAGTCAGTATAAGATGTATACTATAAAACTGACAATGTAAATACAAGTACTTAAACACATCATTTAGATCATTTCACATCTTCTGTCTTGCCATTAGTAAAGTACTGAGGATGTTTAGATTCCCCAAGGATCAGTACTAATACATTTATTATTTTAGTAAAAAAATTTTTGTGTGCTGTGTACTTGTGACTTCATATCATATTTTTGGATACAGTCCATGATTTAATGATGTCTGATCTCTACATTGCAAGATTTCCTTCAATGAAATCCCTTCTACCCATTTATTCACTTGTTCTACAAATATGCATCCTTATCACATTTAGTATCTATATCCATCCCTAGCAATAACATACAATGCCAGTGTACAAGACTTATGACATTCCCACAATCTGACTTCTGTCCTTTCTTCTGTTTGCAGCCATTCCTTCATCTACCCATTCATCCACCACTGCCATAGTGCTGAGGATGTTATCACACTCTGTTGTTAGACCAACATATATCTGCATTTGGCACATCTCTTGCTCTCTTGTTTCTGTGTGACATGCACAAGAAATTGTTGTTCTAAGTCTGACTTGGCCATTCATTAACTGTTAAATATGACCCAGTATAAAGAAACCATATTAAAGCTAGTTTAAATCTAAAATAACAACGATTCAGATTAAAAGATGAACAAACCCTAGGCTAATGAATAGGAAAATAATAAAGTTATAGAAGGAAATAGAAGTATAAACAAGAAAAAGCTTACTGTGACACTGAGTACTAATGGAATAACAAAAAAAATATTAAACTCATGGACACTAACATTTCAGCTGTAAAAAAAAACATGATGTTTCAAAATAAAAACTTTGAAGCAGTAATTGGGTAAGAAAAATGCCCAGTTAGTTTTGAGATGCCATTTAATTAAGGTAGAAAATATATCCAGCGTGATTACATTTGATTTATACATGTATATATTTCTTAAAAGAGTGTTGCTAAATGTTGATATTAATTTTCATTTAAGTTGCCTTCATTTCTTGAGCATGGGACACTATACTTTCTCTCTAAGTAATGTTCATAAAACACACATTTTTTTCAAATTTCAAGAATTAGCAAAACAAAGGTTAAACATATTTGAAACTTCTGACTAGGGTATTAAATGCCCATTTGACATTATCATCAATATTTTAAAATTTCTATGTAAGGCCTAAAATTCATGCTATCTTTTTTCCATTTTGTATTAATTACACATATGTTTGTGTCATCAGAACAAACTTCAATATACACATTAAAAGAAGAACAAAATTTTCTTGATGCCAGAAGGAAGAACCAACCAATGGTACTTAAGTGTTTTATTTTAAATTACTAATATAATATTTTAATTAATAAATAATGTAAAATAAGTAAAAGGTGCCTTTACACTGTCCTGAAGAATCCATCAGTGGTAATTTGATATTTCAAAACCAATTTAACTAGTTAAGAAAATTAGCATATTTATTACTAAAAATCTTAGAATCTGAGTCCTGTTAAATGGTCATCATTCCTAATAAGTAAAGCCTGATATTCCTTCTGTGAGTCAGTAGTTACATTTAAGTTTCAATTATTCAATGAATCATTGATCCTCATTCTAACATGTCTTTAAGCAACCTGGACCAAGGGGTATTGTTCATTTATTTGCTGTTAAAGATCAAAGAGAAGATAACATGGGAATTAGTCAAGAGAAAGGTAAGAAATCTTATTATAAAAATATCATCTTATTTTATAAAATGCTTATTTTTAAACAGGGCCAGAAAACCCTGCTAGCCTAGAAAATTATGTCCTAAATATTAATTAAACAATTTAATATATTAAGTGACAACAATTTAATTATTTTATAAAATTTGGACTGGAGCAATCAATGGCTTAGCTGTTAAAATGTAGGCTCATAGCCAAATGAATTTAAGTGAAAGAGGTTACTGAGAAAATAAGCATGGCAGGTGTCTCACACCTGGGGAATTTTAGGATCTAATGGCAAGTAATGATGAGGACATACTGGTTATTAAAAGCAATGACAGAGTAATGGAAGAAAATTAGGTAGGTTTATATAGATAATGGGGATTTTTTTTTAAAATCACGTGAAATGAACAAACATGAGTGAGAAGTTATTATCAACATATGTCTGAAATGTAGAACTAAGTGTTTTATCCATCCAGTCTTCTGTAAATATGGTGTGGATAAAAGTATTGACTTAGAGAATGGTATAGCTTATATTATAAGGTGTAGATAACCAGTCATATGAACACTAAATCACAAAGCATCACTTAGTCCAAATATAATTTTGAGTATAGTTAGCTTAGGACCATCAAAGAGAAATAATCCAAAGTGTATGTATATATATATGTGTGTGTGTGGGGGGGTGTTTCTGTCTGTCTGTTTAATAATAGAGTAGTCATGAATGACAGCTACAGATTAAAAGACCATTATAATGACTAAGGGTTCTTAGCTCTTTCAAATTGGGAGAAAGGATAAGCTGTACAAGTAACATGCTTTATCTCATTTAAAAAGGTTATAATACATGATTTGTAAGGAGAGTCTGTGCTAACCAGAGCTGTTCATATTTTCATAAATATCTAGTTTGAAATAATGTTCAAAATAAAAATTTGGATTAGGTTGCTCTGAGATGAGCTCTTTTAAGAATCTTCCAAGTGGTGCAGATCCTACTGCATTCCACAAAAAGTCTGTGTGGTGCTTGTGTGGACATTTTAAAGATATCTATAAACAAATCCATTGGGTAATAGTTCAAAACAAAACAAAGAATCCCCCATTTCTCTACTACTTAGAATGGTTACAGTCAGAGCAAACAAGCCCAGAGAGGCAACAACTGCAATTCTGCGTGGTTTATAAGATTGCTCATTCTCTATCAGTCTATATGATTCTGGATTTGTAATTCCAATTTTTTATCACCTCTGGATAGAGAAGAGAGGGGTTTGTCAGATAAGTTCACAGACAAATGTGGAAGGGATGCACAAGTTACATGAAGAAAGGAGAACTGAAGGAGGATAGAAATTATTACTTCTGCAAATTTTGTGTTAATTGTGAAGAAGGGACATGATACTTTCCAGGAGGCTTGCAGTTTGGTTTCTTCCTATTAAAAATGTGATTTCTGATGCATAGTTCCTTGGAATGATCGGGAAATGGAGATATTTTCTGACAAGGGGCAGCAACTACACTCTAAGTAATAACATGACAAAAATATAGAATTCAGTTATCTTAGGCATTTAGATGCCATTAAGTTGAATTGCGAATTTTGCCTTCTCATTGCCATAATATCTGATCTCCGACTAAGCCAGTTGCCTGGTAAAAGTGATTTGTTCCCTGACATTGTATGCCATATCAATGTAATTTTGAAAATAAAAAACACTTTTTTATAGTGCATCTTATATTAAGTATTTCACTGCTTTTAATTAAAATGTATTTTTATAAATATGCCTCAAAGAGCTTTTAACCATCCATTTTATAAATAGTTTCATATAACTATTCTGAAGTGTATACTTCCAGATAAAATAATGAGATCATAGTAATATCCCATGTGTAATCAAAAAAGGAATATTTCATACATAGTTATAAAAATTCAAGCTGATCAGCTCATAAAAATTTTCTTATCTAAGTAAGTTATGCTTCTCTCTGAAAATTTAAGACATATTCCATTGCCTAAATTACAGTTTAAAGTAGACAATGTGATAGATTCACATTTAAATGGTACTGAAATATTTAATTAAAATTGATGTATTCTTCCATCAGATTTAACAGTTAAAAACCACCTGAAAATTTCAAAAAAGAAAAGCCAAGCTGGGCATGATGGTGCACACTTTTAATCCCAGCATTTAGAAGGCAGAGGCAGGTGGAAGTCTGTGAGTTCGAGGCCAGCCTGGTCTATAGAAAGAATAATAGGACAGCCAAAGATAAACAAAAAAAATCCTATCTCAAAAAAAAATCAATAAAGCTATACTATTTCTCCAGTGGATTACTATTGCATTTCTTTTTTTTAACTGGACAAAATAGAACAAATGAAATAAAAGTCCTTCAACAACCTCCAAGTTAAAAATCATTCACAAAGCTAATCATGATGATTTTTTCTCAAGCAAATTCTTCTTGATTTTTTGATTGATGATGTCATAGTGATTTGTAATTGATATACACAATATCTTTGATATGTTTTAGACTCTCCTGATGAACATCCTGAACCTAAGGTAACAGCTCATTTATCATGTACCATTAGCTTAATACTATTTAAAATACAGAAATTGTAAATTGTTATTTCCAATCTCATACAGCCTACCTCTGAAAAGGCAGATTTAATTGTCCATGAAGATTCAGACACCAATCAAGAGAACTCCTCACATGCAGGTAAATTTTGAAATATTGGTGTCTGTGGGGAAGCATTTCAATGTGTTTAAAACATCCCCATTCTTTACAATTATTTCCCTTTCTTCTCCAAGTTTCACTGGTGGATTTGGTATCAACAATGCAAATATAGTTGCTAGCATAAAGCTTGAAGGAAGAGGACAAACATGTCAGCCAAGCAGAGTTTAAGTGAAAAGTTTCATTGGGGGAGAGGGACGGGTAAAGGAAGAGAAAAGAGGTAAAGACACACAGGGAAAGGACAGAAAAGAAGAGGGGAACAGGAAAAGTCCTGTCTACTCCAGTGGAATAGTGGGAAGGAGAGAGGGGAGAGCAGGAAGAGTGCAGAAAGAGAAGAGAGTGGATAGAGGTCAGAGCTGGAAAGAGAGCAAAGAAAGTGGCTAGGGTCTGTGTTTTAAAGTGGTCCTTTGCACCTGAGTACTCACTAGTACTCATGGAACCCTGGGCTGACCAGGGTACTGCCTTAGTGCAAGTGCATTCTGCCAGGTGACAGGGGCAGGTCAGCATAATGCCTTAATTCTTACAAAAGTTGCCAGATTATTATTATTATTATTATTATTATTATTATTATTATTATTATTATTGTTGTTGTTGTTGTTGTTGTTGTTGTTTTGTTTTGTTTTGTTTTGTTTTGTTTTTTGGGTTTTTTTTTCTTTTTTTAGACAGAGCTTCTATGTGTTACCTTGGCTGTCCTGGAACTCCCTCTGTATATCAGGCTGGTCTCAAACTCACTTATAGCCACCTGCCTCTGCCTCTCAAGTACTGGAAATAAAAGTTTGTGCCACCAACACACGACTCCCAGATTAACTCTTGAAAACATTATTTACTGAATTAAGAAAATGTGTTTAAAGATATGAAGGTATTTCAACTACATACCTTATTACTCATCAGTGCCAAAAATTCCAATTTTTGAATCTCTGTGTTGCTTTGAAATTTCATGGCTAAAATAATAAATGTTGCTTTCTCACATTTAATATGTGAGATAAAGGATACATATTTGCTCTCAGTTCTTCCTGAAGTTGACACAACTGATTGTGTTGATATAAAAGACTGGTTTGACATTCAGTTATAAAAAAGTTTCATGTGATTAAATTGTACTTACTAAATCAAATTAGATGGCAGTCTACTGGTTAGAGCTAATTTATAGCTTACCATTCTGGATAGCATTTTTTCAACTTGACAGAAGATAGTCATTTGGGGGAGGAAAGACAAGTTGAGAACAAACAGACAAGTTGTTTATTAATCATTTATGTAGAAGGGCCCTACCCATTTGGGATATTATCACCCCTTTGGCAAGTAGTCTTTGGTTGTGTAAGAAGGATGGCTGGCCAGACATTGGTGGCACATGCTTTTAATCCCAGATATCAGGAGGCAGAGGCAGGTAGATCTCTGTGACCTCACAAACAAACTGTGATGCCTGCGTCATCATCTATATGTTTTCAAAAAGTTGTATATGTCTGGTCTTCATTACTGCCTTTAAAGTCTCATGTACTTCCCTTCCACTTATCTCCCTAAAGTAATTTTAAATGAATCATGTCAGCATAATCTACAAAACACTAATTACTTATACAGTTGTTTACATGCTTAAATTTTAGCTCTTGAACCTTTTAAGAAATAAATCGTTTAATAAAATATATAAGAGAATGATTAAATAATGACAGTTATTTGTTAACAGTATTTTGAAACAATAGAGTTATTTAGATATATGAATAAATAATTTATAGTTCAAGTGGTGAAGTTCCCTTTCTTCAAGACCTAAGGTTGCTAACTCCATGAGAAGCAACGCAAGTCACATTGAATATGGGAACAATCATGAAATAAGACTGTAGTAATATTAAAGTCTTCAAAGAAGACCAAGATCTCATCAAGATAGTATATTAAAAACACATTAGATGAAAGGACAGGGTGCTCACAGAATGAGCTGAACAAAGATAACCATACCTAGATGAAGATAAGTTTAACTAGATCCTGGAGATATGGCTTTTACCAGGTAACTAACAGAGTCCAGTATGATAGGATTTGATTACTTCTATATTTCAGCGTCTTTATTAAATTTGGTGCATATTTCACAGAATAAGTATAAAACATTTTTTTAAGCCTGTCCATCTTAAACATGGCATCCTCTACTAATCCTCTCACTATGTATTGGTAGTGTTGACAGGTACTTATTTTCCTGCTTGTAAATATCCAATTGTAAGTTAAACATAATAGAACTTGTAACTAAAAAATAGTAACTAAATTTATAAAAATCTTTAGATATGCTATAAAATGTATCAACAGTCTAAGGGATTTCCTTGCTTGTTTTAACTGCACATGTAGATTCTTTAGGAGAACAAGCTATTGAACTGACATTAGAAGAGGAACAGAAAAAAGAAGACAGCAGTGAAAACAACCAGTGCTTGGTACATACATTTAAATGTTTCCTTTGCTACATTCTTTTGTTTGTTGTTAAGAGACCATAGAGAAAATGTTGTTACATATAGAACACCTTTGTGAATCAATAGATGGTAACTTTATTTGTTAATTCAAAACCTTTTAATTCAGTTATGCAACTCAGAATATTTTATCATTTATAGTAACTGATACAATTCAGATTTTATCAACCACTTTTCATATTCCATTGTTTCATAATTTTACCCATCTTTATGTAACAAAAGTTTGATTAGATATTTATGATGAGTGTGCTTAAATTATATACAGTAATCATTTGTATTTTTATTCATGCCAAGAAATTGTCCCTTATTGACTTAGAATTGAAAGTACCCATGACCAGTCAATAGTGCTTAGTTCATAATTAAATTATAAATTTAATTATGCATTTCTATTTTGTTTTGTCTCTAATTTCTCAATATTAGAGAGGATAGGTATTAAATTGAATGTTAACAACCTGTGGAGGGAATGATATATTCATGGAGCCCTTGGTACTTTGCTACAAAACAAAACATATGAAGCTATCTTTATTTCAGCACTGAAAATACAATTGTAATTCTGAGGAATCCAGAGAACTATTAGGTCATACCCACATTCTAAAAATTTGGAAAATCTAAAAGTAAATTGAAAAATTTCTTAAAAGCTTCCACATACAAATATTAAATCAAGACCTATATAAACATTTCAAATAGATCTATAACCCCAGAGGCAATAAAAATAGTCGGTAAGTCTCACAACCAAAATGCACAGGGCTTGATAGTTTCAGCACAGATTTCTACCAGACTTTCAAAGAAGAGCTAATACCAGTGATCCTCAAATTATTCCATAAAATAGAAGTAGAAGGAGTATTCCCAAATTCTTTGTATGAGGTCATGGTCATCCTGTTACCCTAACCACAAAAACTCTCAATGAAGAGAGAGAATTACAGACCAATTTAATCTAATAAACATTGATGCAAAAATACTCAATAAAAGACTAGCAAACCAAATCCAAGCACACATCAAAAAGATAATCCAACATAATCAAGTAAGCTTCATTCTAGTAATCGTCATATAAACAAACTGAAAGAAAAAAAAGAACATTTAATTAGATCCTGAAAAATATTTGACAAAATAGAAAACCCTTTATGATAAAAGTCTTGAAGAGATGAGGGATACAAGGATCATAGAGACTATAGTAAAAGTAAGACTACAGTCAAATTCAAATTAAATGCAGAGAAACTTCAAGCAATTCCACTAAAATCAGGGGCTTGACAAGACTCTCTGTTCTTTCCACATCTATTAAATACAGTACTTGAAGTTTTTTGGAGCAATAAGAAAACCGAAGGAGGTTAAGATAAAACTTCAAGTACTATACAATAAAAGAACTTTCAGAGGTCTCACCATCCCTGACTTCAAGATGTACTACAAAGCAATAGTAATAAAAATTGCATGGCATTGGCATAAAAACAGACAGGTTGATCAATAGAACAGAATCAAAAACCCAAGCATACTTCAATTTTTTTCAAGGAAGTTAAAATTACACAACGGAAAAAGAGAAAACAATTTTAGCCAATGTTGCTGGTCTAGCTGAATGTCAGCATGTAGAAATCATGGTCCAGATGTAAACAGAAAATTCTCAAATTATTGAGATACACTTAAACTGTTCAATATTCTTAGCCACCAGGAAAATGCAAATAAAAAGATTCTGGAATTCTATCGTATACCTGTCACTGGCAGCTTGTGCTAGAGAAGATGTGGAGCAAGGGGAACACTCCTACATTGGTAGTGTAAGTGCAAAGTTGCATAGCTACTTTGAAAAACAGTATGGCAATTTTGCAGAAAATTGGGAATTGATCTATCTCAAGATCCAGATATACCACTTCTGGGTGTATACCAAAAGGATACTCCACCATATCATGAAAACACTTCTGAATAGTGTAGCCTGTACCTGAGTAGTAGAAGTCTGCCAGGGTAGCAGCAGGACCTGTTTTGGGCTTGTAAATGAGGGGGGGAGGAGCAGTTGGTAGAATGTGTCTTTGGGAACAGAATCTAGAAATTTTGGCACTTAGGCTGGCTGGTGGGTCACTCACCTACTTCATTATTGGTGTGGCCTGCACCTTTGCAGTAGGGTGTGGGCAGAACCCAGCTTAATTAATTAATAAGTGTTCTGAATATAGAATGGTGTTCTTCAGAGAGTGTAGTTATTAAATATGTAATTTAAAAGTCATCTTTGTAGTATTAATTCCAACGATTTTGTTAAATGAAGTTTTTTCTTCAACTGGTTATGCACATCAGTTACTTTCCTACTTATGAACATGTGTGTCTCTTCTAGACTTACATTGTAAGTGAATATAGTAAAAGAATATATACACATACACACAATCAGGGAGTTTATAAAAAGAAAATTAAAAATTATTTGATATTAATATTTATTTTCAACATAATTGCTTTTTAACTACAAAACAAAATTTCTAAGACAGTGGTTCAGAAATCTGTATTCAACTCATTAGCAATCCTACTTTTAACAGAACATCTTCAAGCTATTCCGGCAAAAGCAAATTGGCTCTTTATTTGTGACTAGAGATAACAGTGAAGAGAATACAATAATTGGGGAGGAGAAAGGTGAGGACTCTTATTATGAAATTATAAAAAGTTACTTGGCAGAGCCCCATCCTTAGAACAGAAGGACTGAGATACTATTAAATACTGAACTGTTTTCACATATAGCAAATTAGGTCTTTCTAATTTTTCTGTGATGAATATGTTTATTGTGACGATGTTTCAAATTTTCAGCATGCAGTAGAATATGCACATGATTTCTGTGTTAACTAGATGGGTTTCTTTTTAGAAATTTTATGGTCTGTATACTCCAAGGGAAAATGAAATAGATCCATAACAGTCATAATAATAATTACATAATCATCTTATTTACACATGTGTATTAAGTAGTAATTTCATGTACTATCATTCTATACATGACTATCTAAATTGAATAACTCAGAATAATTTCTTTAATAGCTTTGTGCATGTTAAATTGCAATATGAAGTGGAGATCATACTGCATTTTTCTGCCATTCTCATTTAAATGGTTCTTAAACATTTTATCTACCCATCAGCTTTAACATCTGAGAAGTTATGTAACATTTGGCTCATAGTCACATTTCAGGAAACTTCTAGTCATTCACATTTATGTCAGTGTTTTTTTTCCACTGTCTTTTTGCACATTTTCCTTCTAATTATGCCAAACATAACAAATTAAGTTTCACTAAACTTCTACAAAAATTCTTTCCCAAAGTCTACCTGTGAGGATTAATTTCCACAATAATTCTGACAAATTTCTAATTGGAATCATATATATCTGTAATTAATAGATTGTCTGTTTTATTTTTCAGACCACCCTAAAAAATATCCTCAAAGGAAGGTAAAGACTCTTATAATGTATTTAGTGTCATTAACTTTCTGAGACATACATGCTATTAAATATCTTGTTTCCAAACCCATAAAGTCTATCCATAAAGAAGAGTCTATGCCAAATGATTCGCCAGCCAAGAAGAATGCAAAATCATTACTAACAGGTGAATTTTAAAGCATTGATGTTTTTAGATAAATCTTCAAATTATTTAATGCTAACATCCTTCACATTATTATCTCATTGTTCTATAAATCTCACAGAATTATGTGAACTATAAAATGTTACGTATAATGTTATATGTATTATTATATTATAAATGTATATTAAATTTCCATATGTGTATAAATGGAAAGTTATTATTATCTTTAATTTTTTAAAAGGTCAGTGTCTTTGGTCAATCATGATATTAAGTGTGTACCAGAAGGTAATATAACACAGTATGAAAAATTATGTTTTTTAGAATTCTATTTTTAGCAGATAACTAGTATTTTCCTAAAGGACTAATAAGGTCACGAATACACACTTGTAGATCCATAGAGTTGACATGACTTTTATATCATTTGGAATGTTTACTTTTTGCTTAATTTCATTCACCTTACATTAATCAATTAAAATTAGTAAGGTGATTCACATATTGTCTTTATATATCTACACAATTATATTCTTATATTATACTTATTCTCTGTTATCTTGAGGAAATCATAACTCAATGATGTATTGATTTATTTGGACATTAGTTAAGGATAACAGCTAATATACACTTCATTATAACATTTGTGGGGAGCTTGCTTTATGTATTGAAAAAATATAAGTAAATCATATCTGCATATGAAAATGTTACATGCAAACCAAAGCAGCACAGACATTTTATACAGCTCACCACACATTTCATCTGATATCAGTAATAAGGTCAGCATCCTTCAGAATCTAGATTTTAGGAACCCAATAAATAGTTTATGTATTATTAAAATTATTTTTTTTAAATATTTTCAGTTATGTGGAAAGGCTCCTTGAGTTTCAAATTGCATAACAGCTTTTGTCTTGTATTTAAACATCTCCACATATTTACACACATCAGTCACATTACTTCTCTCTCCAATTAAGATGGTATATTTCAATTGCAAATGTGAACATAAACATCCCTTTCTAACTTTACTGTTCAAATTTCTCAAAATTATGCATATAATTTTAATATAGTTCCACTTTTTATTCTTATAACCCTTTTCTTTCTCTGATACTATCTCACATGTAACAAGAAATAGGCTTCTCAATTATCCCTATGTTTTCTGATAAGTACAACTGTTTATTCCTTTCTTGCCATTACTTCTCAATTTTCAGGGTGTATCTTTTTGTTTGTTCAGTAACAATTTCTATAGATCACTATTCGCCATCTTCTTTGAAAGGATGTCCCTAACACATTTTTACTTTCTAGACCTGGAATCTGTTAGAATGTTAATAAGAATATATTTATTACGTTAATAAAAGATTGTTAATGCAATGATCATGTAAATTTTGTCACCTCTAGTTCAGGAACAGAAAAGGGTTTGATATGTGAAGAAATACTAGAGAACTGTAGCTGTAAGTATAACCTTGGCAAACCCAGAAAAACCTCACATAGTTGCAAAGAAAGAAACACATGCTTTTTTCTCAGGGAGAAAGTGACTATAGTATAACACAGTTTTCAGAAAATGTGTGGAGTATTTCAAAATATAAACAACAATGTATTGTATGTGAGTACCACAATGTTCATGGAGTGGGTTTTAATAGAGAAGATGCTTTATAGTTTCAGTCTCTCTTACTGTCAAAATCTAAGTATGAAGTATTAAGATGTTTGTATATCTTGAACATGGCACCATCTTATGGCTGAATGATGCATTTGAACTGTTGATACCTATATATCCTAAGGGAGTAAATATCCAGCTGAAGATTAAATAAACATAATTAAAGTTTATAATTAAGAAATAAGGCACTCAATATTAGTTATCAGCAAGTTAAAAAGTCTATTTATAGTATGAATACTATAATATATATTTAATTTCCTTATACACATTAAATGCGAAAATTGATTTATTAACAGAATCAAATGTAATTTTTATCTCTGAGACAGGCCAAAAGTGCCAATTGGACAGTGAAAAGAACAACAAATGGGTATGTTAGTGTTTAAATTTTTCTATTTTGTAGTTTTATTGATGAATAATGTACCACAGACCATATTAATTATCCTTCAGATGCCCCAGAATATTTGAAAGATCATGACTTAGTATTTTAACATCTTTAATCTGGAAAATTTATAATATTTTTGTAATATAGAGTAATTTCACTATACCTTGTTTTTTATTTGCTTCAAGTTTATTGTTTTGTATTATAATGTATTTTTCTTTTTTTACATTTATTTTTGAAACAAGTTTGTTTTGCATGTCAATCCCCATTCCCTCACCCTTTCATCTTTCCATATCACCCTCACTAAATCCCAGCTCATCCACTTTTTGCTCCCCAGGGAGGGTGAGACCTTCCATCAGGAGTCTTCAAAGTCTGTCATATCATGTGGGGCAGGGCCTAGGCCCTCCCCCATCAGTCTAGGCTGAGAAAGTATCCCTCTGTGTGTGATGGGCTCCCAAATCCATTCACATACTAGGGATAAATACTGATCTATTACCAGAGGTCCTATAGGATGCCCAGTCTTCCTAACACCCATATTTAGGAAGTCTGGGTTGGTCCTATGCTAGTTTCCTAGCTATCAGACTGGGGTACATGAGCTCCCCCTTGTTCAGGTCAACTGATTCTGTGGGTTTTTCCAGCCTAGTCTTGACCCCTTTTTGCATCATTCCTCTCTCTCTGTAACTGGATTCCAGGAGTTCTGCTAGTATTTAGCTGTGTCTGCTTCTATTTCCATCAGCTACTAGATGAAGGCTCTAGGATGCCATATAAGGTAGTCGTCATTATTGTGGAAGCTCATTAAAGGTAGCCTGTCCACTATTGCTTAGATTATTAGTTGGGTTCATCCTTGTAGATGTCTGGACATTTCCCTAGTGTCAGATTTCTCCTTAAATCTATAATGGCTCCTTTAATTATGTTATCTCTTTTCTTGTTCTCTTTTATTAAATTCCTCTTTCCTCATGCCCACCTGTGGAGGAACCTCTCTTAAGGTCCTCATTGTTTTGTAGCTTTTCTGGCGGTTTGAATTGTAGGCTGGTAATTTTTTTGTTCCATGTCTAAAATCCATAAATGAGTGAGTACATATCATGTTTGTCTTTTTGTGACTGAGTTACTTCACTCAGGATGGTTTCTTCTAATTCCATATATTTACCAAAACACCAAATAATCCCATTAAAAAGTGGGGTGCAGAACTAAATAGAGAATTTTCAATGGAGGAATCTAAAATGGATTAATGTTACCATATTTTTCATCACATAAAATATAAGGTTATATCCCATTACTAATTTTAAAGCTAAAGTTGCAATTCTTCTGTTGGTACTCAAGGTGTCTTCAGTACCTCTTATGAGACAAAAGTAGCTGGAGAGGTTCAAATATATCTATGATCAGTATGTCTCTCAGAATGGAGTGCTAGTGTTACATTCTGCATGATGAATTTCATACATATTTATTTCAGATGTACATCTGAATGCATTCTGCCATATTCTTTTCTAATGTGGAAAAACATGGAAATATAGGTGGTAACAAAAAGACAACAGAAGTTAAGTTTATGCCTTCATGAAAACACTTTAATTATTCTTTCTATAGTCATAAAATAGGGTTTTCCCATTAATTCAGAGCATCACAGGACAGTTTAAGGCAACAGCAATAAACCATCAAAAAATAGTTAAACCTTGCAAGTAGAGAGCCCAGATATTTGATTGGAGAACAGTGTAGGAAGTATATACTTAACTTGGGTATCACAGAGAGTGGAAGTATGTTCAAAAATATGTTTCTGAATATAATTGTGAAGCTCACAACAACCTGAAACCAGGACTCACAGGAAAATATGTATGGAGGTCATGTTGCAATAGCAAAGAGGTGATTAAACTAGTCCCAGTTTGAGACTTAGAATACTGAATTGGCCTTCAGGAAGCATGATATATTGTTACTATCATTATTGATATTTTGTTTGTTTTATTGTATAAGAAATAAAATGAGCAAATAAAAACTTGACATATTTTGCTCATTTAATAGAAGACAAACTTATTATTGCATCCTAAATTAAAGATTGTCATATATTTTAAAATGTACTGCTTTTGGCAAATAATGTTTTTTGTGACTTTGTTCAAAGATAATCATAAGAGGATTCTTTATATTAATCTTCAAACTTGTGTCACCAGTTAACTACATAGCATTTTTTGTCAAATGGACCAGCTATTAATATATTATATTATATATCAGGTTTTTATGCCTGATGTAAACTAAAGCCTTTTATACTTTTTAATTATACACTTAAAATACTTTTGTCATTGGAAATGTTCTAAATAAGTTAATGCTGTTCTAAATTAAGTGCTTAGAATTTCCTAAATTAATAATTATAAAAATCCCTATGGTTTTTAAGAAATTAAAATGTATTAAGGAATTGAAATGTATTTAGGTAATCTGAAGTAATTCTTGTAGAACAATACAAACTGTCTATATTCTATGTTTCTGTGGTTTGTTTGTATAATTAGAGGCCCAGAGAAGGTAAAAATCTGTCTGTAATTAGAAAATATTCATGAGTATCTTTGTACTACTTTTTAAAAATTATTTAATTATTTTCAATTAAATAAACAAATAACAGGAAAAATCATAATTAGGAAACCCTTAAGCAATTCATTACTGACACTCATTTTTCACAACATGTGTTTAAGCAATCTCAACAAATCAAGACTTCTCATTTATCTGTGACTGAAGGTCAAATTGCAGAAAGTACAATAAGTGGCAAAGTGAAAGGTATGAATCATATTGCATAGTCATTTGTCAGAGTGCTCAATTATAATAAAAACTACTTATTTTCTTAGTTTCATTACCTCTTAAGCATTAACTAATTTTTAGTATATTAAATATTAACAATTTATGATATTAAATGTGAGTAGGTTCTATAGCACATTAACTTTTAAATTGAGAATAAATTGTGAGTACTTTTGGAGAAAATGAAGTATATATTCTATTATAAATCTTCAAATAGATGAAAGTTAGAGCGTAGAAAGGAATTATGAATAGATTGGAATGAATATATAGAAAACCAGACTCCATTAAGGAAATCAGGAGACTATTTGAAATTATTTGAATGAGCATGGCTTCTTTAAATTGAAAATATATTCTTTATCATATTATATGTTCTAGCCACTGTTTCTCCTCCCTGTACTCTTCCAAGCTCTCCTTACCTTCTTTCTCCCCAAGATCCACTCCCCTCCATTCCTCTTCAGAAGAAACAAATACACAACAGTAAAACAGACAAACAAAAACAAAACAAAACAAAAACAACAACAACAACAAAAACAGGTCTTCTAGTGATATCAGCTGGGCATAGCAAAACACCATACAACAAGACAAGGCAAATTCCCTTATTCTGTTCAAGGCTAGACAAGGCAACTGAATAGGAGGAAGAGACCCGAAATGAGGCAAAAGTGTCAGAGACACACCAGCTCCTACTATCAAGAACCCTATAAAAACAAAAAGCTAAGAATCATAATATATATGTACAGGACATGATACAGACCATTGCAGACCCCAAACTTGACACTAATCACATTGGGCCCACAAGGGTTGAGCCATGTTTAGTTTATTCAGTGGACTTTGATCTCCTGGTATCCTCAACTCCTGCAACTTTCTTCTCCTTTCCTACTGGGTACCCTCCAATCCAGGGATGAATCCCAGTAGAGACTTCCACATACTCTTTCTCCACATACTGTCTGGCTGTGGCTCTTTGCATCTATTCCTATTTGCTGCCGAAGTAAACCTCTCTGATGACAACTGGACAAGACACTGATCTATGAATATAGCAGAATATCATTAGTATCATTAGGAATCATTTCACTGATTTTTTTTTAATCAAGTGGAGGCATTTTGTTTTATCCTATATCTATCTGTCTCAATTCCTGGCCATTCAGGCTGAGTATTGTATGAGTACCCACTCATGGCATTGGCCTCAAGTTTAACGAGATATTGGTTAGCCACTTCTACAAGTTCTGTGCTACCATTGTCATCCACATTTGCAGGCAGGGATTTTAGGCTGGGTTGGTATCCACATTTCTCTTCCATGGTCTGCAGAGTACCTTCCTGTGCCAAAGAAACTACTAGTGGTGAAAGCTCCATACAAGCACCAGCTCCACCTCTGTATTTTAGTAAGCAGGTGTATGTGTGAGGAAGGTAGGAGGAAGAGACTATAGTAGAGAAATAATTGGAATTGTAGGGCATTTAAAGGATGATCTGGAAACATAGTGCTTTGGACACTTCCTGGAAGTTATGGGAGTTACCCTAGTGAGGATTCCTAGTAATGGAGAATATGAAATCTTGACTGGCCATCTTTTGTAGTCAGGCAAAACTTCTAATGGTGGGACAGCATTTCATTCAGTCGAGTTGTTGGCCAAAGAGATCCCATGGAGATCCCTAAACAACCCAGGCTGACATTCAGAGAGAGTGCTGTAGTCTGAAAATTGACAAATGGTCCCCATTGCCAAGATCATGGCTTCTTTAATTAATTTTGAATAAATGTTAAGAAGAAATAAATGTTACACTATAGGAGAATTTCCAAAATAATAATCCCACATCATAGAGAATGTTGGGTAAAGATACCATGTTAAGGTTGGATTCTCTGTCTTTTATTAAAAGATATTGGAAACTGCTCAAAAAGAAAATCATGGTTAAGTATGTCTGGGTCCTACATCTCTATAAAGATCTCAGGTTATGCTAATAGTATTGATGTTTGAATACTATGTAACAAGTGCATAAATGTCTCTCTACAGAAACCCATGCAGCAATACATTTCATAATAGTTCAAGATATAAGGAAAACATAGACTTTGCCATGAATTCAATGCAAGTTTCTAGTGTATTGGAAAGAAAGATATAGGGACAAGTAGAATATATAATCCATGATATGAATACTAATTCCAGCTAGATCTATCATCTATATATTTATGTATGTGTGTTTCAGCATATCTGTCTTTCTGTAATCTATCTGTCTATAATCCATCCATCCACCTATCTATCTAACTATAATTTATCTGTCATCTATCTGTCTACCTATCTATCTATCAATCAATCTAGAAATGTAACTTCATAACTGTCAGATACAACTATTAGTATAGAAATTATTCTTTTAAATTAATTTATTAAAGAACAGTGAATGGATAGTATCCAGACTACTGATTCTCAGTATATTGCAACAAGAAATAATATGTAGGAGAGGTGATTTGTACAGAAAGAAACAATCCATATTATTGGAGCCAATAATAAAGAAACTTGGGCAAAGTCATTTCTGGGAGAAAATGTGTCAACCACAAGGTTATTTACACTGGAAATAAGAAGAAATGAAAAAAGTTGTAGCATATAGAAGCTCCACACGTCTCCACTCTATATATTTGAGACACTAATGACAATAGAAGTCATTGATCTTATCCATGCCAATAAGATCTGGGAATTCAGAAGCACAGGCTCATTTTGTAATGGTAGCTAAGTTCTTCTAACTGTGATATATGTAAACTCTAAAAAAAATCACATGATAAATTAAACGTAAATTTTGTAAAGAAAAGATTTATCACTTTGATATTGATTAACCAATAAAATTATAACATGGAAAAATTGCATAATAAAGCTTAAAAATTGGCTTTATGGCTTGTGACGAAGAAAGATGACATGAGAAGTTAATTTATTAAATTTTTTTTCTCTTGAGGAATGTTGTAAAGAGTCGTAACAAAGAAGAGAAATAAATATTAACAATTACAAATATTTTATGTGTAATGAGGAAAAGGGAATTGAACTCATTGGAAGATCCATTGGTTCTCCTTTTTCAAATATGTCATATAAACCCAAATAAGAATACTGTGATGAAGAAAATCATAATGTTACACATGAAGTGATTAAGAATGCCATCAACAGATTATAAGTCTATTGCAGTAGTTATGAATCCTTGTAATATTTTCATTTTGAAGACATTATAGAAAATTAAGGGTTTAATAATATATTTTCTAATTTATTAAGTTTTGTCATCTTGCATCACATTCTATTTTTCTAGCTTCAACTACTCATATGGACTCACCAGAAGAACCAGCTGTAAAACTGACATTAGAGGAAGCACAAAAGAGGCATGATAATGGTGAAAAATCACAACATGAGGTACACAAGTATTAATTTTAATTTTTTCTTAAAGATTGTTTTCACTGATACATGGTGTTCCATAGGTCACATGAAATTTTCTTATCTCCTTATAGAATCATTAGATCATAATTTAGCATTTTGTTGTGACCTCCTTTTACATAGCAGTAAAACATGCATCTTTAAAGGGAACAGTATCATAAGCTAAACCTTATCATTGATGTTTCATTTTTTCTTATTCATGTTTAAATTCCTATAATATTTATACATGTTATGATGACTGGGTAAATTTAATACTTATGACTAGCAATTAAAATTATGAACAGTATGGCAGTTTTTTTCCAAGTTAGATGTAGGCTAAAGATTCTTCATTTCTAGTGACACATAATTTGTGCTATTCTGTTTTCTGTGAGTATTACAGAGCTTGAAGTTTCAATTCTTAATTAGGTTCTCTAGTTGTCTTCAGTGTCTCTAATGGCAGAGAATGGTATATGTAAGCAACCCTATATCCTATAGAGTCAATAACATTCAGAATGTGAAATCTGTTAATCAAAATTCAAATGTCTGGCTTGTTTTATTTAAATAACAAAAATAAGCAAATATAATAAACATCAACCCTCACTTTATTGGCATTAAACTATATCACAATGAGACATGACACAGAATGTGAGTGTATACACACACACACACACACACACACACACACATATATATATATATACATATATATATATATATATAGTTTTATATGATCTTCTAATTTGTAGAAAACCTTTTAAAGACTGATGTCACTGGAAACTGGAATTAGAACATTCATTTGGAGGCTTCCTGAAGAAATTATGATTGGGTTTGCTGAATATTATTATGTAATAACAATGGGCATGGCTCATAAAGGTATATACTAAGTTTAAAAACAAAATAATTAACATATTTCCTAGAAGAGAGTTTGTATTTGTAGTGGAGTAGTAGGTAGGTGGGAAATACGTAATAAAATCAATCAGTGAATATGAACAAGAATGTGTATGTGATGCTGCCAACTAAATGTGAAAGAGGGATACACATGGAATTCTATCAGAATGACAAATGAGAAAAATGTAAGTGATAACATGTTTCCAATTTAAGGCTTAGCAACATGGGTTTGCCAGTAAGTTGGAAAAAACACAGCTGTCAATACAGTCTTTGTTTTTCCACACAGTATGTAAAATAAAATCTGCAAGCAAAAAGTAGTTACAGCACACACTTTAATTAGAGATATCTGTAAAATTTCATCGTTAATAATCTCTGCTGTTGGTGTTTAAACTTATCTCTGAATTGATAATAATCTGTCTGTGTCATTTAATGTTGGAACATCTTTATTGAATCATAACCTAAAAAAAATCCACAAAATTTACTGGCTTATGGTAGAAGATTTCTTTAAAATTCATCTAATATGTAGCAACTGCTACAAAGTAATTTAAAATTTCTTTTACATTGAAAACTCTTTCCACATTTCTTTTTTGGACAGTAAATATAAATGTTATTGTATATTTTAAATAACTAATACTGTATTATTAGCAAATTCATTTGTAAGTATTTTCTAATATTTGTAAAAAAATTTTTCCTGTGGACAGACAATAACAGTTATGAATTTAAACTCAATTCTTCATTTAAATATACACATTTACTAGTCTTTTATCTTTAAATATATCTCATGTGGATTTCATGGTGTAATTTACATAAAGATTATATGAAGATAAAAGTTACATATTTATGATGAAAGATCTTTGAACATGCTTTCAAGCCACTTGGTTTCTATTCCATATTTATTTTCAACACAATTAATACTAAAAAGGAATTGTAAAGTTGTCTGTGAAACTGATTAGAAAATTTTCATTGAACTAGTTATTGATACTATTTTTCACACTATATGTTTAAGTGTCATCCGCCTAAGGGCTCTGTAAGTGTTTACTTTGGTAAATACCGAAGAGGAGACAACACAGTAAATGTGGAGAAGAAAGGTAAGGGCATTGCATTATAAAATAAAAACCATTTGGCCAAGTGCTTCTTTGACAATAAAAAGGAGCCAAGTGTTCCTCTACTAAAAGAAAGTCAGTCATGAAACTTCTATGGATTTATAAGACATTAGGTGACAGCGATTTGCATGTCTCAAATCAAACCCAGGTTCAGTAGGTGACAAGAAATAATAAAATTCCGAGCAGAAATGAATGAACCATAAACAAAGGAAGAGGGGTGTATTGGGGTTTATTAATATTATGGGTGCTAAGAAATAAGGAGTAGTGGAGTCATGAAAATGATGATAAAGAAAGGTAGAGAGTATGGGGATTACATGAAGGAAAATGAAATAGGTGTATATAGTGAATATTGTAATGAATACTAATTTAGGCAAAGAAGGCTCTACTCATGTAGAGTAGCTATGAATCCAACAGCTATCACAGCTGCATGTTTCAGAGATCCAGCTAAAGGCTATCATGCTTTTTTTTTGTTGTTGAAATTCTCCTTAATTCTTTGGAAGACAAAAGGGATACAAGAACCAGGCCATACAGAGCTATACATTCACAATACTTCGACATAACCATGTCTGGTCTCCCTACACAGTCTTGATTCCATGTCATATGTCATAACTACTTCTCAAAATATCATAGAGTACAGAATACAGAAAAGTACAGTTTTAATTCACTAAGAGAATAAAAATGTTGAAAACATACAGACACTGGCTTAGAGAATGCCTTAAAATCAGGGGTGATTATCCAAAGGAACAGAAAAAAAGACAGACCATAATTTATGTAACCTTGGAGTTAATGATAAAGACATATAAGAGAACTTATTTAAAAAGGCTTGAATAGTTTTTGCCTATATTATCACAGCTGCAAAGATGATCAGTAAATGAGATGGAATGAGGCAAATGTTGAAAGACCCTGCCACTCACTCCCTTTCTACAGCTGCTGTACATCAACTATTAGGGATATTATAACCTTAAACATTCACGTAAGAGTGAATTCAAAAGTGCAAATTGTTTTTAAATGACTTCCAAATTATTATGAAGAAGGTTGTTTGATCACAATAGCTTTATTGATGGTATGATGCACCCTAAATACAGTTTGGAAAAAATGACAATCCAAATTTACACATTAATTACAAAAAATGTCAATATTTAAAATATAGCTTAAATAATTTTTCAATTCCCCTGGGAAAAATAATCCTTGAATTTTTATTTAGACAGTCATATTTCAATATCGAAAATATTTTTGCATCAGGTTGTACTTTAGATTCACATACCTTCTCAAGGTGTTCACTAATACGTATGAAGTGAAAGCTACAGAAATGGAAGAAATATAGTCTTTTTAACACCATATCTCTATTAGGAAAGTAAAGACATTTTAAGCACTATTGTACAAGTTAAGATACAAGCTGATCTCATAATTCTCTTTGATAAAAGTGACTTGTGTTCTTCTCTGGGCACTTTTGCCTGCTTTGGGTTTCCTTAGTAAGTTTGAAATATGATA
Organism: Cricetiscus sungorus; assembly: GCA_030556225.1. NCBI lineage: Eukaryota > Metazoa > Chordata > Mammalia > Rodentia > Cricetidae > Cricetiscus > Cricetiscus sungorus. The sequence goes on along the minus strand of JANBXA010000372.1, from coordinate 47,723,385 downwards.
AAAAATTCTTATACTGTTGTAAAATATTTTGATAAATTTCTTTATATATGGTGTTTTATTTTTGCTTAGATGTTTAATTATCACTTCAGAATTATTTAATTTTAATATTTGAGACTATCTTTGTCATATATATATATGTGTGTGTGTGTATGTGTGTATGTTTATCTTCAATGTGTATGTGTATAAAAGTATGATAGACTATGTAATGTAACATTAATAAATAATTGGTTATGTCTCTTTATCTTTATAGACTGTTCTGAAGAATATTTGCAGTGTGAGGTATAATTGATATATATTCAGGATTATTAACTTTATATGTTTTATGAGTGAATTTGTTAAGTACCTTATTTTGAAACTTATCCAGGCTAACATTGAAAAGAAAAAATCTGACTTGAATAGAAAATCATCCATGAAGGATGTAAAATATCTTTCTAATGGTAAGTTCTATAATTTCTTATTATGATAAAATTGTTCTAAATATTTGAACTGATCATTGTCTATTGCTTATTTTACCCAGAGAGTTTTAGAAAAGTGATACTAATAACACCAGTATCTCTTTATTTTAACTTCACAATATATTTATTAAACATTTATGGTGACAAAAATGAGGAAAAGGTGAATTATAAATTTTTAAATACAGTTTCTAGAGTTCTGATATTAAAAATCCATTTTCTGTCTTAAAACTTTAGGAATTATACATAGCAATATAGTTTATTTATTGAATAATATTCCATACAATCTGTTTTATGGTTTCCACTAATTTTTCTAGTCCCATATCTTGACTATTCCCTCCCTACCCAAATTCATAACCATTCTTTCTGTCTCTAGTTAGACTATAAACAGACATCTAAAAAAGTACACTATCATAATAATAAAATAAGAAATAGTAAATACAGACAAACCATAATAACGCAAAACAAAGAAGAACATGAGCCAAAGGAAAAGCTCAAGAAACTCATGTAGACACAGAGATGCACATGTTTCTACACACAGAAATCCTATAAAACAGGTAATATATATGCAAATTACCTACATGGTTAACAAAATAAAAAGTTCCAAAAAATTATTATGAGACTAAGGACCTTTATTGCTGGGAATGGGACTTGTTCTTAACCATGGTTTGGATACCTAGAGAGACTCAATCAGAGAAAACTAATTTTCTGTTTGCAAATATTTATAATTTGGGGAATAATTCTGGATTAGGGGTGGTGGCTAGTATCTATTTTCCCTTTCACCACTTGCATGCCATCTTGCCAAGACCATATAGGCCCTGTGGATGCTGTCACAGTCTGTGAGTTCTCATGTACATCAGCCATGCTGTGTATAAAAGGCCCCTTTTCTGCCTAGGAGTTCTCCATCACCAGGAGCTCTTTCAACTTTTCCACATTTTCTTCAACAGGGATCCCTGAACCTGAGAGAAGGGTTTTGATGAAGACATCCCATTTAGAACTGAGTGTTCCAAGTTGTCTCACTTTCTTCATATTGTTCAGAAGTGGGCATTCTTATGTTAGAACTCCTAGGTTTTCTTAGGGACTTCCTACAGAAAATTGCCAACACACTATATGAATTGCTTAGAAGCATGACACTTGTATTTGGATTTTAATATGGAGAATTCTGTAACTATTCCAGGATATGAAAGGAAATTTTCTGTATACTAAACTGGTAATTTTACAAATTAAGGTAATTCAATAACTGCAATTTTTGACACTATCACATTGCTCCTATGGCAGACAAGCTCCCATTATTGACTAAAGGCACTAAATACACTAATGCATAAATCAAAATTTATTAGATGCTGATGATATTCAATATGCCTTTTAAATTTACTTTTAGGTGGTAATTTTATTCTTGGACACCTTAGGAGATACAAAGTAGAATTTGAGTCCTTGTTGTCATTCACTTTTATTTATGAACATTTGTTTATATTGTGTACAAGAATGGAAATGAATATTAGATAAAGTATAATACTTTATGACTTAATTCATTGTAGGAATACTTTAATTATATATATACTTAACTAATTATAAGAATACTTTATGACTTAATTCATAAATAAAAACTCATGTATGATTGGTACTTTGCCCATTCATTACAAATATTGATTAGACAATCAAGATTAACTGAACTTTAAAATGAGAAAACAAAATTTTAATTTTTATAAAAGCCAATACTTAAAGTAATTCTATGGTTGTAAAGAATAGTTCTTAAAAGATGTTATTTCTATTTTATTTTAACTATATAAATATTAATTTATTTCAATAAAAGCAGATTTAAAAATAAAAAGAGAGGAAGATCTTGATGGTGATGAAACTAGTGAATCATCTGTAAGTAATGTTGAATTTTAATTTCTTTTAAAATGTCCTTTGCAATGAATGTACCATAAGCTAAATGTCATAATTTTTATATGTGTATTTATAATGAATACCCTAAATCTTAAAATTTTATTTTAAAATATTTAACTAGCTAGATAGAGTCTTTGAATGTTCTCAAAACATGTATTCTCATCTACATAGTTTCTTTGGAAACTTTTGTGAATTAAAAACTATTATTATGTGTGCTTTTAGTCTTACATTGTATTTCTATGTAAAATGTAAGAGAAATTGTTATGTCATCACCAAGAACTAGGAAACACTGATTTCCCCATTGTCGTATCCCAAATTATAGTCTTTTTTTTTTTTTTTGAGATCATGTTTTTATTTATTTTTATATAACTTTTTAGTAAAATTAAAACAACCTTGTTTTACATATCAATCCAAGTTCCAACACCCTTAACCTCCCCTTTCCCCCCCACCAACCCCCATCCCATCCCATCTCCTTTCTTCTCCTCAGGGAGTCTTCAAAGTCTGTCATATCATTTGGAGCAGGGCCCAGACCCTTCTCCAGGTGTCTAGGCCAAAAGAGTATTCCTTTATGTGAAATGGGTTCCCAAAGTCCATTTGTACACTAGGGATAAATATGGATCCACTATCAGAGGCCCAATAGACTGCTCAGTCCTCCCAACTAACAACCACATTCAGGTAATCAGTGTCAGCCCTATGCTGGTTTCTCAACTATCAGTCTGTGGTACATGAGTTTCCCCTTGTTCAGGTCAGCAGTTTCTATGGGTTCCTCCAGCCTAGTCTTGACACTTTTCTCATCATTCCTCCCTGTCTGCAACTGGATTCCAAGAGTTCTGCTCAGTGTTTTGCTGTGCTGCTTTCACCAGCTACTAAGTTAAGGCTCTAAGATGGCATGTAAAGTAGTCATCGATCTCATTATAAGGGAAGGGCATTTAAGGTAGTCTCTCGACTATTGCTTAAATTATTTGTTAGGGTCATCCTTGTAGATCTCTGGGTATTTCCCTAGTGCCAGATTTCTCCTATTATGGTATCTCTTTTCTTCCTCTCCTCTATTCTTTCCCTGACTCAATCTTTCTGCTCTGTCATGTCTATCTCTCCCTTGCTCTTCCCCCTAACTCCCTCTCCTCTCCCCACATGCTTTCAATTTTCTTGGGAGATCTTATCCCTTTAACTTTGTCCAGGGGACCAGGTATGTCTCTCTCAGTATCCTCTTTGTTTCCTAGCTTTTTTGGCAGTGTGGATTGTAGGCTGGTAAACCTTTGCTCTATTCTAAAAACCATATATGAGTGAGTATAACTATTTGATTTTGTAACTGGATTACTTCTCTCAGGATGGTTTCTACTAGTTCCATCCATTTGCCTGCCAAATTCGAGATTCCAATTTCAAACAACAGTCATAAAACTCACTTATTCTATAATACACTTTAAGCTTTATTTGAAACAAACTGATTTATTGTATTACAGAACAAAAATTGTCTGGATCATCGATTAAATGTAAATCAACTTGACACTTAGGAGCACCCTACACACCCAGCTTTCCACTGGTCTTATTAGAACTGCATTAACCCAATGTAATGCCCATGCATCTTCAAGAACTCACACATTCAGTTTTCTCTGATTTATCAACAAGTTTTCATTGAATAATCATAGTTTCATTACATATATGAATAAATTTCAGGATGACATTCATTAAATTAGTTTTTTTTTAAAGAACAATGTTTTATAATTGTTACTTAGTGGACATATTGCTAAACTTTTCTCAGAAATGATACATTTGGGGCTCTGAGGGTATGTTTAATTAAACCTTCAGATATTGACTATTGACTTCTACCACAGAAATGGTGAATTTATTTGTTCTTTTGTACCCAATAGTTTCAGTTCCTTTTTTATCTGTATGAATAATCATTTTAATCAATATAAAAAGACTATTTTATTAGTTGCTATATTAAGATTACAAAAACCCCATACACAACATCATGCAAAGGTTGCAATATGACTCTTAAACTTGCCTTGATTTAAGGTGTTCTATGGAATGATGGTATTTATCTACATATTTATTAGATAATTAGTTCAAATGAATAAAATTTGGCAAAAAGATGGGGCCAACACAAAAGCAAATTGTATTACTTAGATTCCAGCATATGTTGGCCAGAGGACTCCTACCTGAACAGCGAATTTTGTTTTATTTATTGTTATGAGGGCTTTCATATGTATTTCACAGATTTTTATGGATGGAAATGTCATTTTATTACTGTGAGCTAATTGCATCATCAGAGCATATTTGCAATGAGATGTGAGCATAACATTTGTTCAGTTTACACTATTTAAGAAACAGCAAAACAATCTGAGCAGGGATGATGATAACTAATTAGCAATGTGGTGCACATGCACCAAGCCATGTAACAACCCATTAGTTGATTAAACTTTAGCTGAAGGAAATACCATCAAAGTGTTATCCAAAGAATTTAGTTAGCATTAGACTATCTATATCGGGGATTTAAATGTATGCATATGATATAGATGTTTGGAACAATTTGAATATGTATTTTGTAAAAAAAAAATAAAGCTCAGATTCTGCTCATATGTAGTGATTTGTACTTGATGTCTTCCAAGGCTACTTTCATCTCTTTGATACTGAATAGTTTTTTCATGAATATTCACCATAAAAGTAAAGACTGAAGTCATAGTTGTGTTTCCTTTCTTTCCTTTACTTTGACTATTTTTCTTCAGTTATTGGAGGCTTCCAAGTGACAAGCAGGGAGTCAGTAGGCACAGCAGATGAGCTGCTGTGCTGAATTTTAATAAATTATCAGAGTCATCTGAAAACACCTTTTAATTCAGCACACAAAACTGACCCCATGACATTGTAGAAGTTTTCTTTAATGGAGAGTAGACATGCAACTCTATAGTTAGGTAAACTCCAAATGTCAAAAATATGAAAAAAGAGTCAACATTGGGAAAATAAGCAATGCCATCATGAGTAAAGTGGAAGGAAAACCATGTCTATCAGTCATCTTAGTCTTTATAATCCAATGTGCACAAGTCAGCAGGAATTCAGATAACCAAGCCCCAACACAGTTTTATTCTTACGTTATTTTTCCTCTCTTCCTTAGTCTCCTCTCTCTCTCTTATATTTCAGCCTCTCCCTCCTCTACTTCCAGTATCATCTCCACCTTCCTTCTCACCTATATATGGCACTCTTTAGTTTACCTTCAGGAAAGAGCAGGCCAAACAAGGCATGAAAAGTTACCTTAAGACTGGGCACAAACAATCATATACAGGATGAATGAGGCAACCAAGTAGGGGGAAACCAATCGCCAAAGCAGGAAAAGGAGACAGATACAGCCTTTTATCTCAGTTAAGAGTCCCACAAGAACACTAAGCTACACAACCATAACATATATGTAGAAAACATAGGTCAGACCCAAACAGGTCTGTGACCCTTATGAATTTTGCTTAATTGATTCTGTGTGTTTTCTTGTGGTGTCCTTGACTACTGTGGCTCCTGAAATCCTTCCTCTTCCACAGGGTTCCCCAAGCTCCACCTAATGTATGGAGGAAATTGTGAAAGTAAAGGTTTGGATAATGCACACACACACACACACACACACACACACACACACACACACACACACATGTTTCTTTTGTTACTTGTGTCTATTTTTATACCAAATTTGGAGGGTAAGACTTCTATAACATAATTTCTATGCCATTATATATACCAAACCAACAGGAGTTGTTCTTATTTTATTATTTCATTCAATAAGTTTTGTTCTTAGCTACTATTTTGTGGAAAATATGTTGCATTTTTGGCCAAATGAAACATCTGCTTTATTCTGTTTATATTCTAATGATATTCTATGAAGGCTGTTTGGCATACATCTTTAAAGTATGGAAATTTAGTACATCTGAAAAAAAAATCTCATAATATACTGATTAGCACAGGCCACTGACCACACGCACCATAGAAATGGCACAGACTAAAAATTGTCTACATGGTTTGAATTTGGCATTTTGGGTTGGATCATTTCCCAATATTTCAGTAGTTACAAAGTTAATATTGCATGGAAATATCTAGATCTGTATGTAAAATAAATGCTAAATCTGACTTTTCTCTCTTTAAAGTTTTTAACTTCTCTTTACAAAAAATTCACCCAACCGTGAATATTGAACATATCCCTCAAGGCCTCATGCCCTCATTCTTTCTCTCAGATCTTTTTACCTTCCCCTTTTCCCAAAGAAAAAGCCCCTTTTTACTTTCATGCCCTATATTCAAATGTGATTTTGAGGCAGGATGGAGAAGGAGAAGCTGGATTGGTACTCATGTGTGAAATTAGAAAAAAAAAATTGTCAAGTAGAAATCTTAGAAAGAATAAAATAATTAACAACAACTTGTGATTTCTTCATTAAAATATAAACTTACACCTCCTGTTAAAGAATCAAGGAATACACAATGAGAGAAAATCCATGACCTGTATCACTCTGATTGGAATAAGTTTCTAAACTTGATTAGATTACCTACAATTGCAGTGCTTTTTCTGTAGTAAACATATTTTTCTTCTATTTTACAATGATATTTTTTGTTGGAGTAAGGATTGTTAATACTGTATTCTGTAATAAGTTCAAGGACAATAATATGCTCAAATCTGTTGTTAAACATTATCTCATTGATAGCAATTTGAAAAAAATTGTACTGTATGTGTCCTGAAGTTAAATCCTAATATTTGTCACCTAATGTTCAGGTTGTTATTACATGTCCTCTTACATTACATGGTGGGTTTACATTGTCTGTTTCAATGATGTTAAACATATATATATATATATATATATATATATATATATATATATGCCATCTAGGAAGCATATGTGTGATAATGAATACCTATTTTAAAAATATTTTGGAAATAAATTTATTTTCATATTAACAATACTTACTTTTACTTTTTCAAGAGGACTACTTTTTTATATTTGAGTGTATGTATGACTGTGTCTCTGTGTGCATGTACATTTCTGTTCAGAAACCTAGAGAGGCCTGAGTATTCAGAGAAAACTGATAACAGAGCTATAGATGGTTATGAGCCACTTGAGCTTGATGCTCAGAACCAAAAATGGGCTCTCTGCATGAGCAGGATATCTTATTAACAACTTACCCATATCTCTAGCCCTATAATACCTCCATTTAAAATAATAAAGATGCTTAAATATTTAAAGTGGATTTAAAATTGATTGACCTATGTTAATACTTTTTTCAGGATAGCTCTACACATATTCAACCAAGACATATTTCTCAGTTACCACTAGGATTAACTCCAACACCCACAAATATTATAAAAGGAGTGAAAGGTAAGAATTATGTCATCAGTATGCCATTTTAAGGAATTACCAAAATCAGGGCCAGCATGTATTTAACTAGCCAAAAATTGTCTATAAAAATGAGTGTGGAATTGGAAATAAGCATTAGATTTTACTAAGTTATAAGCATCACTAAGCTTCAGTAGTATTTTAAAATGGGCATGTCAAGAGCTGAATTACAGGGCTACAGGGATGGATTTAGTGCTTACAAGTACATCTATTTTTCCAAAAGACCAAAGTTTGATTTTCAGCAAACAATTTAAGATAGTAACCACGCATAGCTCAGCTCCAGGAGGATCCAACCCCTCTGCTTCTGTACACCCATGTTTCAGGAACAAACACACCCTCACAAAGATATGCACACATGCACACAATTAAAAGTAACTTAATTTTTTTTTAAAAAAATATCAAGACTACAAGTATAATTTAATATTTTTATGCTTTATTTATTTTGTATTATTTTACATATCGATACCAGTTCCCTTTCCCTTTCTTCTTCCCTCCCTCCATCTCACCTTCTCTCTTATCCCCCCTGACCACCCTCCCACCCACTCCCCCACTTCACAGGGTGGGTGGTGCCTTCCAGGAGTGGTCAACAAAATCTGTTAAGTCATTTGGAGTAGGGTCTAGACCCTCCTTCCTGCCTCTAGGTTAAGGGAGTATCCCTCCATGTTGAATGTGCTATCAAAGTTCTTTTTGCGCAACAAGGGATACATCCTGGTTCCACTGTCAGAAATCCCTTAGACTGCCCAGGCCTTGTAACTGAGACCCATGTTCAGCTAGTCTGAGTACATTCAATGCTGGTTTCCCAGGTTTCCTACCTAGGTCAGCTGTGTCTGTGAGTTTTGTAGCCTGATATTTTCCTCCTTCTCTGCATCTGGAATTTCAAGAAATAAGATCTTGGAAAGAAGATAGGATAGAATTGGTATAGATGGATGGATTTCAGCAATGTATATGGTGAAGGGATTAAAAGGGACTTGTTTAGGAGATGAAATGTTAAGCTCATGATGTGTACATCATGAGCTATTAGTATGGAAACAAGACTGGGAAGAAAGAATAAGGGCTTTTGTTCTTTGTGTCTATCACTTGTGGGAAAGTTTGAAAGACTGAATAACTGGGTCATAATGGAACATTTTTATTTCAAATATTTTCATCTTACATACCAACTCCAATTTCCCCTTCCCCTTTCTGGCCCTCACCTCTCCCCTTCCCACACCCTGTCCACTCCTCATAAGGAATAAGGCTTTCTTTAGGACATCAACAAAGTGTGGCATACTAAGTTGAGGCTCCCCCTTATATCAAGACTGAACATCGCATCCCTCCATAGAGAATGGCACCAAACCAGCAGCAGCAACAACAATAGAAACAGTGCATGCTCTCCCAAACCCCTGGAAAAAAATCAGATCAAACCACCCCATATTCAAAGAGTCTAGTTTGTTTACATGCAAGTCCCAGTTATCAGTTCATAGTCTGTGAGCTCTCACTATTTCAGGTCAACTGTCTCTGTGGTTTTCCCCTTCATGGTCTTGACTCCCATTATTCAGATGATCCCTCAACCCTCTCTGTAACTGAACTCCAGGACTTCATTCCAATGCTTGACTGTGGGCCACTGCATCTGCTCCATAAGTTACTGGATGTAGGTTCGATGATGACAGTTAGGGTAGTCACTAATCTGATTAAAGGGGAAGGCCCAATGGAACTTCTTTTAATGTACAGTAGATAATCATAAATACCTGTGCCACTCATAATATATATGGAATGTCAAATGCAATTTTTTTTCTTCTCTGAATCTCTGATGTGGGCCAAAAGATGAATGACGGTCAGGATCAATAAATGATTAGGAAATGAACAGCAGATAATCCATCTAGTGGTGATCATTGCTTCAGATTTCTTAGGCTATGTGCATTGGAACACTAAAAGAACCTTATGAGTTTGACACCACAATGTCAAATTCTGTGTAATGGAATGTGGATGGTGAACTAAGGCTTCTCAAATTTTTATGGACAGCCTACTGAGGATCAGTGTTAAAATTTAATCTGTGATTAAATAGCCCTGGACTTCTCCATGTATAAAACCTGTTCAGGTAAAGCAGATTTGTCAGTTGGTGTAAGCAAATTAAACACCACATAGCATTCAGCTGTAGAATATCGGGAGCATGCTTGCATTAGATGTGGCCCAGAGTCCTAAGGTAGGAAAGGACAATTTCTAATTTGTAGTGCTTGTGAAAAGTCAGCCTATTGTGATCTTTTATCAGCTATAAATGAACTTTATTTTGTATTTAGGTTTCCTTTATTCCAAAGATTCCTTACTACAAAATTCAGGTGTAATCTAGAAAGTAAAAAGGAATGCATTCCTCAGTTCTAAGCATGATTTTATACAAAGTAACATTCTATACCTTGCTACTCTTATGAATGGATATATTCAATGACCAGTTCAGTGCATAATTTTTCATGGAGATGTGACTTATGCCTTTTACTATATTTTGTCAATGATTCATGTTTGTAATGTTACAATGCAATATGGAAACTTTTAGAGTACATTGGTGTGATTGTCTCTGAAACATTTGATTACACATACATGATAGAGCATTCAACTTCAGCCTGGACAGTTCTAACACCACTATAGGCAGCTGATTTCAACCTGCACTCCAAGATGTGCTCTCCTCTCTTACTTTATTTACAGACTTCACAGTGATGTGTATAACATTTGTATTTTGTTAAGTTATAATTATTTGGATTATAGTTATTCTTTGGGAATTTTTCCATTCAGTTAAATATTAAGGCCTTTTTGTGTTACCACCCTGCATCCTATATTTCAGATCTAGAAGGACTACGTACAACATGCAAAGAGAAAAATCCATCAAAATGCCAAATATCCTTAGCCATTCTCAAAATCAGTTATAATGATTTTCCATTCCAGATCTGTATGAAATCCAAAAATATTTAAGCATATTAATGTCTACTTTATTGTATCATTTTAGGTTTTCAAAACAAATTTCTTGAATTGAAGGTAATGAATTCATGTTATTTCCTATAGGCTCATAGACTATAGTATGTAAAAGACTCACTAAATATATATTTGAAAACCCATTTAGCCTCCTGTGGAAATGAAAGATTCTGACTCATCAGAAGCTTCAATGATGATGCATAGACAAGCCTTTCCAGAAGGTAAACTCTACAAACTCTACTATACTACTTTATAGTTGCCATTTTCAAACATTAAATTATTACATTCTTCTAATCTCCAAACCTCTGTTTTTAATAGTTTTCTGAAAAACTTCATGGGAATTATCATAATATTATTCTAACATCATTATTTAAAATTGAGTTATTGTATTGTAAGTCATGTATTTTCACTTTCATGTGTTTGGAGGCTCATATTGCTCATTTGTAATTCCAGTTTTCCACTTGTATATACTATGGAAACATCATAAATTTGCAGGGATTAAAAGTGTTTACTCTAGGACAGGAGAGGTAGTTCAGGAGCCAGTTGTTATTGCTTTTGCAGAGGACGCATGTTCAGTTCCCAGCACTAACATGGTGGTTGCCAGTGGTCTGTAACTACTTTCAGTGTCTCTCACACCCTTCTCTCACTGCTGCAGTCACCAAGCATCTAAGCAATGCATATAAGCATAAATAATCAAAAACTCATATGCATCAAATACATATATATAAAGGCATTTTAGAATTTTACATGGTATATACCTATGAAGATATTTACCTGGAATGATCAGACAAGGAGTTTTTTCTGATCAAGAATGTTGAGGCATCATATGTGTGTATTAAAAACGTATTTATAGACATGTATACTTTAATTTCACTTGGAAATGAATCCTGTGAGTTAACACCATGTGATATATATGCTAATTTGTGGTCTATTCATTTCCGTGCCCTTGATATTAATTTATCTCTGATGTTCAATAGGAATTCATATATAAAAAGCATAAGCTGTATTCTGCTAAATCCTAACCTGCAAGGGGAAGACTATATTTTACAAAATATCCAATATTTACCAAAACACTTGCTACCAGCCGTAAATCCATATTCCAGTGTTTGTTCAGTTGATAGTTGTCTACTCAAAAGTGTTATACTTTCTGTCACATTGTGAGTTTACTGGAGCAGATTTGGCATTGTCCCCAGGCACATTCACAAGCAACACATATGCTCAATCAGGGAACTCAACTATTCCTTAAAATGAAAAAATAAAATTTACTTTATATGACAAGTGATTTCTAAATTTTTTCTGTATGACTGTAAAGATTGTGACTTTTGCAGTTTTAGTCAAAACCTACGTGTTGATTTCTTCTTTCAAATTTACTTTCTATGGCAAGTAATTTCCAAACTTTTCTCTATGATTATAAAAATTGTGACTTTTGCAGTGTCATGTCATGTTTGTTTTAGTCAAAACCTAAGTGTTGATTTCTTCTTTCAGATGCAGATTTAAATTTGGAAACAGAGAGCCAGGACTATAGCGAGAACAGTGAAAATACTCAGTCATCTGTATGTAATGATTTATTTCAGCCACTACCTTAGTATTTTAATTTTTAAACAGGGGCCTATTGAATAAATGGAATCTTGTGGATATGCATTTAGAAAAAGAAGTAAAAAACTTAAAATTAGTTTTTGAAGTTTCTTAATTTTTGAGGTTAAAATGTAATTTCACCATCTTTCTGTTTCCTTTCCACTTTCCAAACATTTGTAGGTTCTCCTTACTCTCTGTCTATACTGTGTTCTCTATATTCTTCAATTGTTGATAATCACAACCCCCAAATTCCCTAAAATCTGCAGTACTAGTGACTAAGTTCTTTGGTAATTTTTCTGACCCTTTTTCTTACTATTCATCATCCTCTTACTTTATAATTATTCTATTATAAAAGGATTAGAGAAAAAAATTAATTGTTACTAAACACTTAAGAACATAAGCAACATTGCATTACTATCTTCATTGTTATATTGCAAACAATAACTTGAATACTTATCTTTTATTTCAATGACACTAGCTGATACCATTAATGTGCTATGCAGTGAAGTTGAAGTTAGTTAATATAAAAACATATTTGGCCTTGTCCTAATGCAGATACATGGTGTAGAATTTCTCTCCTCTTTAAGTTTGTGTTTTGTGAAACTGTTAGGCTGCACATTCTGTGGAAATACAGTATTTTGTTCTCTAGTAGCCACAAGGACATTTTAATCCTCGGAAATTGAGTAGATATTCACCAATCATTCCCATCAAGCTGAGACAAAATTCACAGCTAGATTGTCTTATTACCTATTCCTTAACTATTTTCCTGTTGTTGAATATCTAGAAAGTAGTAAGAAACAAATTGTAGCAATGTACTATATTTAATAAAAATAACCACATGGTCAGTATGTGTTTTAAGTATGGAAAATCAATAACAGTAAAATTGTGACAATACTGAACAGTGTGGAAATTTCATTTTTGGTAGAGATAAATAGGAAGGAGTCATACTTGGAAACCCAGCATTATTGTGGTTAAAGTGGGGGTGTCATTTCTTTTTATCAGCTATGTCTTTCTAACCACAAATGTGTGAAGAGATAGGAATTCAGATGAATAATAAGCTCTATTTTTATTATTATTATTATAAACTACAGAGAAAAATATATGAATAAATCCACAGCCCTATGTAGACAATGTTTGTGATTTTTTAAAACCCTTCGTAGTAAGGCTGTGATTACCTCACCTTTCCACTTGTTTCCTTCCTCTTGACCCTTCATGAATTCCTCCCTAAACTCCTCCCATATCTTTAACGCACATTTCAAACTCTCAGCCTCTTTTTGTTTATTACTGTTATATACCTATGTGTATGTATATATCTTCACAAATTTAGACACACACACTGTATATATATATATATATATATATATATATATATATATATATATGGTTTCAAAGCTGACAAAATTGTATTGAATATTCAATAAGGGGCTTCATTCCTGAGAGAGGCTAATTAGGCTGTTAGTTACCTATATTCTTGTTGTGAAGGTAAGAATCAATAAAACCCCACACTTCTATATTCACATGTCTATTGCTACTGCCAATCCAGTCCTGTTTGTGCAGCCATTTCTAATGAAGATCATTTACTAGAGATTTCCTGGTATTCTAGCTCTTAAAACCTTTAAGCCCTCTCCTGTGATTTTTCTGAGCTATTGATACAAAAGCTAGCATATAATGAATCCACTGGTGTGGGATCCCCATGATCCATTGATTTCTGCAAAGTTTTAAGAATGTTTTAAAAGCACTCTTTTAAGATAAGAAAGTCATTTATTTCAGGGAAAGTGGTTACCTATATTTATTACACTAACTGTGGATATTGATTTTACCAGAATTCCATTATGTCTCTTCAGTCAAACTTTGTTCCTCATTTATCAGTTGGATTAACTTCAAGATCTACAAACCATCTAATTGGAGGAGAGAAAGGTTAGCATTATACATGATATATAAAAAAATCAAGATTTTATTAAAATAGGCTGAAATATTTTGTTAGAAATATATATCATTATTATAATCAAAAATACTTCAAAGAAATGAATTTATTGGTTTGTAATATATGATATATCTTATAAAATTATAATATTTTATGTAGAGTGTAGAGATGAGAGCTAAATTATAAGCACAATATAAATATCCATTAATTGAGGAGCTTCAAGAAACAAGATTTGGAACGAAGTTAAGAAATGAATAGGAAAATGATGAGTAGAGTGAGTTGAAAGTCAGGATCATGGGGTTGGTTCATAGACTGCAAAGTATAAAAGTAAGTATAAAGTAGGAGAAGTAGACTATGAGATAGCAGTATGAAATATGATTGAGAGGTGGAAGAAAAGCATAGTGTTTCTTCTACTTATCAGTTAGAAAGGCAGAGACAGCAGAATGGTTCTCAGCTGAGCTTTTCTTATAGTTAAAGTATATAGACATGAAAATCTGTGTCAGCTATGTTTACCATAGTTTAATGGCATGCATAGTGCTGCTTCTTCCTAGATATTTTCACAAGTCAAAATTAGAATGGTTTATAGAAATTTCCAAATTATGTATATTAAAATATAACTTATTCTGTCTCCTTTTTTAGTTCTGCATAAGATATATCCAGAATGGAAGGTAAAAGTTTGATATTTCATTGTTGATTATTAAGTTTGAAAATATTACATGTAGAAGACTGATTGAATATTATTTTTAAAGAACACTCAGTCTCCCACTGGAAGAAAAGCTTTTGTATCATCTGAATTATCAGCAGTAAAGCATGAGCAAGAAATCCCACCAGGTAAATTGTGTAATGCTACTTTTATTTAGTAACTATTTTAAGACATTTTAGGATGCTGTACGAGGCCCATGGGTGCTTGGTAAATTATACATGCCTCTGCTGATTCAACATAGATGGCTGAACATGGTGAAGGGATTTAATTATGACTGAACTTACTCCATTTTAAACTCAAAAGTATGGGTGAAAATTTTCCCAGCATCTTCAGTTCAAGCTGAGGACTCAGATTAGTGGCCTTGTGTGACACTGGGTAATATCCACAGGAGTGTAGAGGGTCTTACAATTCATAGTGTAAGCTTCAAATGTGTAAGCTTCAGAATGCCACAGCTGACAAAGGACATTATCTGACTCTGGGAAAGAGAGTTAAGATACACCTTCCAGCCATAATTACCACTCACAAAGAGGAAAGGAATAGCTCAACATTACTAGATTTTACTCCAAAAACATTGGAATCATCACCACATGACACTTTCTTTTCCTCCTTTTATTAAAAATAGTTTTTCTAATGCAACCCACTGACCCCCCCCAATGCTCCAAGCATATCCACCCAACTGCATCCACTCCCTTTCTGTCTCTTAATAGAAAAAGAACAAGTTTCTAAAGATAAAAAGCAAACATTACAAAATAAAATAAAATTGATAAAACAAAAACCACTGCATCAAAGTTGAACAAGGCAAATCAACAAAAGAAAAGGAGCCCAAGAGAAGGCTCAAGAATCAGAGACCTACTCATTTACACACTTCTCTGATGATAGCTGAATAAAGTGCTAGTCTATGTGTATAGTGGAATGTTATTATAAGTTGTTTTTATTGTTACTTTTAAAAGACCAATAGACTTAAGTTTTACCTTAGGTCTCTGGATTATCTAGTCTCCATTTTTTTTTTGTCACTCAAGCAGTATTGGATATCAGTTCCATCTTATGAAGTAGTCCCTAAGTCAAATTGGTTAAGTTCAAGAAACCCAACTAGCAAACTGATTCTACATGGAGACCAGCATAAAAGTACAAGCCAGCTTGAAAATCTAAGATAACAAATCTCTTTTCCAATTCACTATACCACTTAAGGGGGAACAAATAAAAATTTGACTCCAAGATAATTCAAAATAAATCTTTTAAAGATGTTTAAATAACTCAAGGAGAATACAAATATATGACTATAGGAATCTACTCCAAGATAACAAAAGCAACAAGATGGATAAAATAAAGAAGTAGATCCAAGATATAGAAATATAATTGAATTGTTGGAAAACCCCAAACACAAAATATTCTACACATCTTATATTTTTCTTTGTATTTTATTTATTTTTAAATTAGGTACAGTTGTTCATTTCCTTTATATACCAAAAACAGATTCTCCTCTCTTCTTTCCTCTCATTAATCCCCTCTTTACATTCCCAACACCTCAGTACATTCTTCTATTTCTGTTCAGAATGGAGCAGAACTTCAATGGGTATCAAAATCATGGAACATTAAGTTGAGGTAGGACTAAGCTCCCCCAGTTTTATTATGACTGGACAAAACAAACCCAGTATGAGGAATTGGTTCCAGTTAAGGACAGCCCTACACAAAGTGCTAGGAGTTCCACAAGTAGATCAAGCTACACAACTGACACATAATGTGTAGTCGGGCTTAGGTCAGTCCCATTTTGGCTTACTGGTTGTTGATTCAGACTGTGAGCTGTAATGCTCCTGCCTCGACCAGCAAGGAAGACACGACTCCAGGAAGATCTTCTTTATGCAGTTTTAATCAGGATCCTTGAACATGTTTCTTCTGACCCTGGGGAAATACCCACACAGGCTTCAATCCCCTTGTACTGACCAACCCCAGTGAGCCACTTGGACCCTGCAGATAGGCTACTCTAACGCGGAAGCAAACTGGCTGAACAGACTTAACCAAATAAGGACTTGTTTACACCAGAGAGCACTCAACATCCCGGAGGTAGAAGGCAGAAGACAGCGCCATCTTTAAGGCACAGCACTTCGCAGCTCTCTACAATTCCCCCTTTTTGTTTTATTAACACAACAGGCAAGGGTAGTGGGCTGGTCTCCAGAAAAGCAGTGGACATTGTAATGACCATGAATCTTGGTAGTCAGCCAAGTCAGTGCCACACCAGTCTGATACTTTTTCCTGGAGGTGGGGCCTCGGACACCAACCCTCATGCAACCAGACTTGCCCTTCTCGGAGTTGCTCACTTCCAGAGCTAACTTGGAGTGCAGTGCTAAGCCATACAACCTGAGCATGAAGGATCAATACTTGTTCATGACTGCGAGCCATGCTTGGGGAGACTGTCCTGCCTCAATGGCTGTAAATGCCAGGACAACCATAGGTGCATACTGCTTCTGAGCAAACCTCATCTTGCAAAAGCACCACAGGCCCACGAAGGAGATAAGCAACAAGAGTACAGCCATGGTTCCCATTCCCGCCCACTCTTTCAGATGATCCATGGCAATAGGAAACCACGATGACAATCCGGCAGCCACATGTGTTGAATTTACTGCAACGATGGCCACTCGCAGCTGTACCGTTAAGTCATCAAAGTCAGCAGACTAATTTCCTAAAAGATAGATAAACAACTGTCGTGACAAATTAGCAGCAAGTGTAAAGTTCTCATACTGAATGCTGGTAACACTCAAGCCTGGATATTCCATTTCACATCCCAATTGGGCCAACTGCCACAAGGTATCTATTTGCTCCTGCACCAGATCAATTCTTTGGTTTACAATCACTAAACCTCCTTTTAGTTGAGCACCAATTGTGGATTGAGCATCCAAGGAGGTAGCCACATTATTGGACAACTCATTTAGCTTAGAGGCTGTCTGCACTGATGAGCTCATAGCCACAGTAGCCGTGACTGAATCCACAACTGCAATAGAGATAGCTGTAACTATGGCCGCTGTAATGCCAAAATCTCTCCCTGCAGCCTCTACCAAACAGGCCATAAAATCTGAAAATGGTTCCATGGGGCTTTGCAGTATCTTAGTGAGGTTATCACTCATCTCTCCCTTATTAGGTAATGACTTCCATGCTTTTATGGCAATCCAATTTACTTGTTCAAAATCTTGTAATGGATATCCTGTCTGTTGATTTGCAAAGTGTCCCTGTCCAAGCAACATGTCCCTGCCCCATGCTGCATTTCTGGCTGCCAGATTAGCTGCAACCTGCTCATTGGCATACTCTATTAAAAAAGCTTTCCAATCCAGATACTGTCCGGGCTTAGGCATGCTCGAGCCAGCCCACTCCAATCACTAGGAGTCATGCAATGTCTATTTAGGGCTTCAACTTGAGCTACAGTTAAAGAAGCTGAAATTCCATATGTTCTCACGGGCTTAGCCAAGGCCTTGAAGACCTTAAAGTGTAAAGACTCCTCATATCTATTGCCTTGGGCATCCTGGAAAACTGGATAGGCCAGAATTAAGTCAGTTTGTATAGCTCTCCAGACCTCAGGGCAAAAGGAACACCATGTACCTTTTGCCCCACCCTTCCTCACTCTGATAAGGAGAAGGCACCTACGCATTGTCCTGGGAGGGTTTTCCTCCTCCTTACATAGCCATTTCTCCTTTCCTTCCCTTCTCCATTCTTTAAGGAACTGTTTCTGAACCTTTTCTAAGAGGGCTTGCAATTCTTCCTCAGAATCTGTTTTGTCTATACCTGACTCTCCTGTGCTCTTAACCTCTTCTGGATCTTTCTTCTTGTAACATTTCTAGCACAGCTTTCCCTTTTTCCATCACCTCTTTGCAGTACTTTTGGTCTTCAATACAGCTATGCACTAACTTCCAAACGGGTCGGACTCCAGACTTTAGCATCCCTTGTTCCCAAGCAAAGTCAAGATCCCTGCCTAACGTGTCCCAGCATGCTACGTGAGGTCTCTCAAAACTGGGAACCAAGGTGCAATGGTATCGCACTCGCTCCGGAATCTTTCTCATGTGCTTCTCTTTATTTTAAGTTTCTTTGACAAAAGTAGCTCCTGAAGAGCCAGAAAAATTGGTTGATACCGAGAAGTCCTCATTTTGAAAATTTAACTTCTGGTTCATCAAAACCTCTTGCTCAATGCCTGAGACTTTATTGCCACTTATTTCTGTGGTCTTTAGCTTGGTCCCAACTTACCTGGGACTTTATTGTTCCTTACCGGAGACCTTATTGCCTCTTTACCAAGGGCTTTAGCTTGGTTCCAACTTACCTGGGACTTTCCAGTCAACTGCCCTGACTGCAAGAAGTTCAGATCTGAAGGTTTTCCGTATGGGCCGCCACCCTTTGTGATGCACCTGCCTCGACCAGCAAGGAAGATGCGACTCTGGGAAGATCTTCTTCATGCAGTTTTAATCAGGATCCTTGAACATGTTTCTTCTGACCCTGGGGAAATGCCCGCACAGGCTTAAATCCCCTTGTGCTGACCAACCCCAGTGAGCCACGTGGTCCCTGCAGATAGGCTACTCTAACACGAAAGCAAACAGGCTGAACAGACTTAACCAAATAAGGACTTGTTTATGCCAGAGAGCACTCACCATCTCGGAGGTGGAAGGCAGAGGCCAGAACCATCTTTAAGGTGTGGCACTTCACAGCTCTCTACAGTGAGCTGCTATGAACCCAGGTTAGTTTTCTTCTGTGGTATCCCTTGTGATATCATTGACTACCTCTGCCTTGTACAGTCCTACCTGCTTCTCTTTTGCAGGATTCCCTGAGCTAAGGCTAATGCTTGACTGGGGGGGTCTCTGCATCTGTTTCTATCAGTTATGGGATGAAAGCTCTCTAATAATAATTGAGGTATTCATCAATCTATGAATATAGCAGAATATTGCTAAGCATCATTACATTGACATTTTCCCCCAATGATGTTTGGTTCTATCCTAGGTCTCTGGACCATCTGGCCTCTGGGTTCTAGCACTCTGGGAAGTGTCATGTGTGGGCTCACTATCATGGTATTGGTCTGAAGCTAGACCAGGCATTGGTTGGCCACTCTCACAATCGTCTTGCTACACTGATTGCCCCATCCCTACCATAAACTTTCACTAGGCTAGACAGATTGTCTTTGTCTTAGCCAACATTCCAATACCTCCACTGGAAGTCTCATCTGGTCACAAATAGAAGTTCAGGATATGCATCCATTGTGCTCTACATACTCTCCAGCATAAGCTATTATTTGTGTTTTTTTTTTTATATTAGCCATTCTGACATGTATAAGATGGGATCTCAGAGTTGTTTGATTTGCATTTCCCTGATGGCTCAGAATGCTCAACATTTCTGCAAGTGTATCTTAGCCATTTATGACTCTTCTGTTGAGAAATCTCTATTTAGATCTGCACCCCACTTTTAATTGGATTATTTGATTGTTTTTAAAGTCTAGTTTGTGGAGTCCTTTATGTATTTTGGATAACAGGTAAAGATATTTTCCCATTCTGTAGACTGCCATTTTGTCCTATTGACAGTGTTAATTGCCTTACAGCAGCTTTTCAGTTTCATGAGTTAATATTTATTTGTTGTCATTCATAGTGTCTGTGCTATTAGTGTTCTGTCAAGAAGTTGTCTAGTATGCCAATGTGTTCAAGACTTCCCACTTTCTCTTCTATCAGGTTCATTATGTCTGGTTTTATGTTGAGGTCTTTGATTTATTTGCATTCTTCTACATGCTGATGTTTAGTTATACAAGCACCATTTATTCAAAATGCTTTCTTTTTTCTATGGTATACATTTGACTTATTTGTTAAGAATCTAGTATAAATACATGTGTGATTTTATATCTAGGTCTTGATTGAATTCTATTGTTGTAACAGTGTGTTTTTATGCCAACACCATGCTGTTTTTAATTACTGTACTTCTTTGAAGTAGCACTTAATATCAGAGATGATAATACATACACAAGATCTTTTCCTAGACAGGAATTATCCTGTTTTTAATTATCCTGGGTTTTCTGTTTTCCACATGAAGTTGAGCTCTTCCCAGACCTATAAAGAATTTTGATGGAATTGCAGTGGGGCCTGTATTTAATCTGTAGATTGTTTTTGGTAAGAAAACCATTTTTATATTACCAATCCTGTCTACACATGAGCATGGGATATTTTTTCCATCTTCTGATATCTTATCCAATTTCTTTCTTTAAACATTTGGTTTTTTTGTCTTATAGGTCTTTCATTTGCTTAGTTAGAGTTACCCAAGGTACACTATTTTTGAATGCTGTTGAGGACATTTTTTCCCTGACTTCTTTTTCAGCCTGTTTATAATTTGTATATGACTACTATTTTTTTAGTTAACCTTGTATCTCCATATATACCAAAGGTGTTTATCAGCCATAGAAGTTTTCTAGAAGAATTTTGGGGGTCATTTATATATATTATCAAAACATCTGCATAAATTAATACTTGATTTCTTCCTTTCCAATTTGTACTGTCTTGATCTCCTTTTGCCATCTTATTGCTCTAGCTAGAACCTTGAGCAATATATTGAATAGATATGGAGAGAGAGGATGACCTTGTCTTATCCCTGACTTCAGTGGAATCAATTTGAATGTCTCTCTTTTTAATTTGATGTTGGTTGTTGGCTTGCTGTATATTGCCTTTATTATGCTTAGGGATATTCTTTATATCCATGTTCTCTCCACAACCTTAATCATGAAGGAAGGGTGTTGGATTTTGTTCAAGGATTTTTCTAGCATCTAATGAAATGATCATTTGTTTTTTTCTTTCATCTTGTTTATACAGTAAATTATGTTTATGAATTTTCATATGTTGAATTATTTCTACATCTCTGGGAGAAAGCCTACTTGATCATGATGGATAATTTTTTCATGTGTTCTTGGACTCAGTTTGCTAGTATTTTGTGAAGTAATTTTACATCAATGTTCAAGGAGATTGGTCTGTAATTTTCTTTTTTTGCTTCATCTTTGCTTGGCTTAGGTATGAGAGTAACTGTGCCTCTTAAAAAAAATTTGGCAATATTCTTTTTGCTCTTCTTTGAAATTTTGATAGAAATAAGTGTTGAAATCATCTTGCCCTGGGCTTTTTTTAGGGGCGGGGACTTTTAATGATTGTTTCTTTTGTTTTTTGGTCTTGATTTGATTTTGGTGGATGGCACCTGTTAAGAAAGTTTTCCATTTCTTTTAGATTTTCCAATTTTGTGGGGTACAGGTTTATAATGACCTAATGATTTTGTTTAATTTCTCAGCATCTGTTGTTATGTCCCACTTTTCATTTTGAATTTTGTTAATTAGGAATTATCTCTCTGCCTTTGTTTAGTTTGGATAAGGGTGTGTCTATCTTGTTCATTTTCTCCATTCTAGATTTTCTTGTATTTTATGACATCATTGCTCTTCTCTCCATTTGACTTTGCCTTCTCCTATAGTTTAAACTAATTTTCTTCCCATTTAACATTTATCTGTTAGTCATGTTACTGCATTTTGACTTCTGCCTCTACAGCACTTTATAAATTCTCCATTACTAGTGAAAACATCCATTTCCCTGAACACCTTCCATTTCAGGTCTTCTTATACCCATTATATTCAAGAGCCAAAACCCAGTATATAATCAGTAACTGAATTCTAGAATACTGAATTAAAGACAGTTTACCCAATGATATAAGATGATTCTCTTCAGGCTTATAATAAAGATTAAATCTGTAATTGAATAATTTATCCTTTTAGTTGTTGGGAAATAGCCACAAAGCACAGATTGTCAGAACCAGAACATGTGTTTCTGAGGAAAGAGAACCAATCAAGGAAAACATGTTACATTGAGTAATAGGAGAAAAGCTGTATTTTTAAAAAGTGCAAGAATTCATCAAGTACAAATCATAGTGACTTCAGTGAAGTTTAAACAGTTCACAGAAGTTGAACTACAGCATTTCCTTTGGAGAAAGTTATTGTTGGAGATGTACAAAAACACATTTTAAAAGATGCATTCATTTGTTTTGGGTGCAAAGATATGTGGGTGAATCTGACAAATGTTTATATGTCAACATATATGTTATATGTCACTGTATAATATAAATCACAGCACATATTCATTGGATAAATAAGATTAGATGAAGATTAAATTGAGAATAGAAACATGTAATTATCTTAATAACTACTTCAAAAATATTTTTTATATAATATATCACAACCTACCTTTTAAATTTTTCTCTACTCATGATCCTTACTTCAGAGATGTTATTTCTATTTTATTTGAAGTAATTACACAAATATTTATTTCACAGAAACAGACATACAATTGAAGATGGAAAATCTGAAAAATTTTGATGATGATGAAAACAGTCAATCATCTGTATGTAATGTCAAATTTGAATTTCTACTTTGTTTTATCCTTTAATACTTCTTTGGTACTGCATACATACAAATTTTAGTCTTCTAGCCACATATAATGAATGGAACAATGTTTAAAATTACTTTTAAAAAATTTAGTTGTAAGTTTTGAATTTTTCTTGGCTATTACCTCATGTTTAAAATTACTCTGGAAATTGTTAATTACATCTATATTGATATGTTACAAGGAATTGTAGTCTTTATTCATAAAGGACAAGAGAATATGGTGTTTACTTTTACTAAGCACTGGAAAATTTGAACAGTATTGCACTCCCCCCTCTGCTGTTATGCCATAAACAATAACATTATAATACTTTTTCTTTTGTTACACTGAAGTAAACCATCCAATACAACCAAAATACTATTCAAAGAAGTTAGCTAACATGAGGATAAATTAGATCTTGTCTTAATGCACATGCATAGTGTAGGCACCTTATACTATTTCAGTGTGTGTTTTTAGGAAACTGGTGGAGTATCTTGTGGAAATAGTCATTTATGTTTGGGACTCCTATGATACTGAATGTATCACCAATTCTTGTCAGTGAAGCAGAGACAGAAATCACAGATAACTTTGTTTTTCCTTTCTTGATTTTGACCACTTTAAAATCTGCAAAGTGACAGTAAGCATATAAATGACACATGTGTCACAATGTAACAAAATAACCAAGTAGCCAGAGGAAGAATACTAAAGGATCACACTATTGAACAGTAAGAGGGTTGTCTATTATAGTGGGATTGTGAGTAGTAATACAACTCTGATTCAGGAAACTATTTCTAAATCTGAGATTGAAGCTACCAAACAAACAAGGATGAGTCAGCCTTAGAAACAAAACTGTGACAAGACAGATAAAGATGGGGAAAAACAATTATTGTTTATCATCTAATCACTAGATTCCTAGTTATGGGGGATCATAACATTCAGATAACTAAAAAGCACTGTGTGATCTCATTCTTAAAGAAGAGAGAACTGTACTCAATTCAGACATTTTACTATAGTCTGAAATTTCTGGGCTATATTTCTGGCTAATATTTTTTATTATTTTGTCATTTAATTCAACTAACTTTGTTTTTATTGATACTTTACTAAAAATATTCTAAACCAAACAAGGCAACTTCTTGATTCTTCTGGTATGTTTGTTTTAGTGTGTGTCCTTAAAAATGTCAAAATACCTAAATTATAGAACAGTTCTCAAAATCATTTAGGCTATGGCACAGATCACCAATTACTCAAATGGAATTAATGTAATATTGACAAAATATATTTTGAATTTTTAATAATGAGAATATTTAGAGTGCTGTTATCGTTAAAGCCCTAGGAAAAATGAATGGGCTCTGAATTTTTGCCTGTATAACATTTTAAGGTTCAATTTTCTAAAAGAAATTATCAACTGCTTAATGGATGTTGAACTTATTTCTCATGCTACATACATCCTGTCCTTTCACTCTGCCATTCTTTGTGTCAACTTCCTTTTTATTAAGAGAGTGTCTCACTTATATTTTCATGTCCTATACAAAGACATTCTCAGGTATGCTCTTAATCAAACAAAAATATCCAAAATTGGAGAGAGCATATGGTATTTGTCTTGCTTAATTTACTATAGACAATTGTCTACAGTTTCATTAATCTTTCTGTGTCATAATACCATTCTGGATATTTGAAAATTTGCATTGTGTTTTAAAATCACATAGTTTTTGTAGAGCTTGCAAGTGTCCTTTTGTTAACAAAACATTTTCCAGTTAAGTTAAAATATTCAAATATAAATTTTAAATTATTCTCAAACATGGGAATTAAAAATGATAGTATATGTGTCATGAATTTAACCCTTGTGTAGATATACATATTGTATGATGTTCTGGCTGTTAATAATTGCACATCAGCTTTGCATAGTGGGTTGAATGTTTTATTATCAATGATGAAGAATGTAATTTTGTCCTAGGAAACATAGGTCTTATTAATTCATAAATTTAAAATGTTTAGTATACATGTTTGTTTCTTAATATTAAGAATACTTGCTTATGTTATTTCAAAATTCTACATTTTTAAGTGTATGTGTGTGTTTCTTATGTGGGAATGTGCACATATATGTGAGTGCCCACAGAGGCAAGATTCATTGAATCTCACTGTAAATGGAGCTAGAGATGGTTGAGTACTGCCCAATAACTCTGGTGCTCTAAGAGAACAGAAAGTCACTACCACTAGCCATCTTTCAATCATACGGTACTTGCTATTACAAGACATTCACTTATTTTATTGCAGAATGAATGGAAATTCATGATTCTCACTGCTGATATTTGCTTTACTAGGATATTGTTACACTTATTCAACAGAGGTGCAGTCCTCATTTATCAGCAGGACTAAGTCCAAGACCTGTGAATATTCTAAATGAAGGAGGGAAAGGTAAGATTTCTGTCACCAGTAAATTACTTCAAAGAATACTTATGAAATACTAGCGAAATTAGTCATCTATCAAAAATGTAGGAGAAATAAAATGATTTAGACTGTAATAAGGATGTATTTCAAGAACATTCAATAATATACTAATTTGACATGTTGATGTTTGAGATATTTTATGAGAAGATGGTGAAATACTGTTTGTCTTAAGACCTTCAAGGAATAATTATTTGGAAAGCAGATGGGGAATGAAGATCAAAGTTGTAGATATGACGGGTAAAAAGGACAGAACTAAGCTAGTTGTATTAATTTATGGTTGATATCTTCTTTAGGAAAATGAAGTGTTAGACATTCAGGAGACATTCCATTAGTCAGTAGTGTGGAAACATGACTGAGAAGTAGAAAGAAGGATACTATAATTCTTATCTTCATCATCACCTATAGACACATGTGAATGACTAAATTAGTAACAGGTCTATATGGTGGGCCCTGGCTTCTTTCACAACTTGCATTTTGATTACTGAAAGTAAACTATATGCTAGAGGTCATGATGTAAAATTCCATATAAATAATATAGATCATGGCATATTAAAGTTTCATAAAGAACTAATTAGGGGATATGGTCAAATTTTAGTTGATAATCTTGCAACCATGAAGTCTGCATTTATAAGATTTGATGTGATACAGATGTTACTGGTGCTACAATTAAATCAAAAGCCTATAGTCACTCAAGTGTTAAATACCAAAAGTGCATATTCATTAAATATGACCCTGCATTCAAAAATTAAAAATTTGTCTAATTTTTAATATATGTATAATCTCAGTTTATGTTTAATGTTGACGATCTTATTTCAGTATTATAAATATATTTTGTAGTTTCCAGGTACCACATACACTCTGATAATTGCTAACTAAAATTTCACATTTATAATTAGAGAAAAGGGAATGTATCCTTCATATCATTTAGCCTGTTCATGTGCAACAGAACATTTTAATCTTTATATGTTAATATGCTGGATTGTAGCATGTATGTTTCTGCCAGCCCGCCAGCCTGCCAGTCTGGGCCCACAGCCGCGCCAGCCCCAAATAACACTCAGAGACTCTGTATTTGATATAATCCTGTTGGCCAATTACCATTATTGTTTATGGGCTAGCTCTGTCTTAATTATTAACCCATTTCTACTTATCTAAGTATTTCCACGTGGTCGTCTTATCTGGGAACCGCAGCAGGCGTCTTGCTTCTTCCATGGGCTACATCTCGACTCCTCCCTACTACTTCCTCTTTCCTCCTTCTAGTCTCCCAGCCCCACCTATCTAGTTTTCTATTGGCCACAGAGCTTTATTAACCAGTATGAGAAATATATATACAGAATAACATCTCCCATCATCTCCTCTTTTCTGCCTAAAGTAAAAGAAGGGGTTTAACCTTAACATAGCAAAATATACCATACAACAGTTATCAAATAAGAATCACAGTTAACAATATTTAGCCCATTAACATTTTATAAGACTTAAAGAAAATATCATCTATCCTATCTTTGTGAGTCTGAAGTCCTATATGTAACTTATCTTTAATCCTAACTAAGGAAACTATAATCATAACTATCTGTCTTCAACTCCTTCAAAGACCATAGAAGGATAATATATAAACTCTAGAAATAACAGAGACAATGCCTGGTCAGGCACCCAAAGTTCTTCTGTAATATTCCATCTTCAGCCCATAGGCCATAGTGTGTGTCCAGACTCCTCAACAAGGCAGGCAACTTTAAACTGTCTGCCTGTAATACCAGTTTGTCAGTCACTTTTCTCTGTGTCCTGTAGACTGTCTGGCTGTCTAGCAGCCTCTTCCATGAAGCAGGAATCCTGTAGCAATGTCCATCTTGAATCAGCAGTCACCTTTTTGTGGGTCCTGCATGTCCAGTTTCTACAACATAAAGTCAAACAGTCCAGAAGAGCAGTACCTTGCCCAAATACTAGTCTTGCCATATTAGAAGCAAACATCATAATGTGTTTCTTTATGTCCATCTTCCTTTCTTCTGTACGTGGTGTTATAAGGAGCAGTTGTGCCTCACTGTCAAGAAAAACCCTAATCTATTTTAAATGCCATATTCTGTAGGTCTTTGAAAGTTTTGAAGAATGCCTAGTCATCTCAAATACATCCATCTCTGCATATCTAGAAATCCTAACTAACTTAACTCCAAATATTGACTATCATAGGTAACTCTTTAACTGTACTAAATTATACATTACATTTTCAATGAGCTATATAAACATAAATTCTAAACAAGAGGAGAAATATACATATCACAAAATTGACCTTAAATTGTATCAATAAAAGAAAATCCATTCCAAAGCAAAGTATTCATATCTATACCATAATTCCCTTTTTACATTTAAAAATATTGTTTGTGGTTATAGCCATTTATAACCAAGTCCATTTAAATGAAAACAAACATTTATAAACAATATTTGGGAATTCGGGCATTGTTCTTTCCAAGCTACTGCCTGCTGGTAGGGGGCGCTGTCATGGGGGTCCAAAGAAGATGCAGAAATCTTGGCTGTAGACATTGCTTCAAGGGTCTTGCTTGATCAAACCATATAAGTCTGTAAAGAATACACAGCTTTTCATTTTCTCTGGAAACAAAAATAGAAATCCTTTTCCCCAGTAACATGTCCTTAGGCTTAAATTTTGGAGTCAAAGCATTTTTAAAATATATAAATTGAATTACTCCAGCAGCATTTCTTTTATCAGTAGTTATTTTCTCAGCAATCAAATAATTTAAAGACAACAGAATCGCGTATAGTATCCAAAATTTCTCTGTGTTTTCCATTTTTACGTGGCTTTTATATTACTCTATTTATTCTACTTCTATTTTTACGTATTTTGAGACAGGGTTTCTCTGTGTAACTTTTATCTGTCCTGGAATTCACTGCATACCAGGTTTACTTTGAAATCACAGAGATCTGTTTGCATCTGCCTCCCGAGTGCTGGGATTAATGGCGTGCGCCACCATACCCATCCATTTTATTTTCTTTTTTCTTTTTTAAACCATTGTATCCTGTTTCTTTTTCTTTTCCAAAGCCAGCTTATTTTTTAAAACACAGTGTAAACCTTCATTGTAGCTCTTGTACACACCAGTGAATTGTTAGCAGAGCTCTTTAAAAGCAAGGCGGCTTTTTTGTCGCTTATGTTAATTTTGGAAACCTCCCTTAAAGGAGCAGCGAAAATCTCTGTCTACAGCAAAACATTTTCAACCAAGAAAATGCTGCTACTAAGAAGTCTTGCTAGTCTCTGTTCCTTTGTTTCTAAAAAACTATTTTTTAAGCTTTTGTTAAGTTTAAGTGAAAGTTCTTATAGCCACGTTGGGTGCCATCTGTAGCTTGTTGTTTTCCAGCCAGCCTGCCCGCTGCTGGTCTGGCGTGATGGCCCCCAATAACACGCAGGAGACTCTTTATTTGATATAATCCTGTTGGCCAATTACCATTATTGTTTATGGGCTATCTCTGTCTTAATTATTAACCCATTTCTACTTATCTAAGTATTTCCACGTGGTCGTCTTATCTGGGAACCGCGGCAGGTGTCCTGCTTCTTCCCTGGGCTACATCTCGACTCCTCCCTACTACTTCCTCTTTCCTCCTTCTAGTCTCCTAGCCCTGCCTATCTAGTTTTCTCATTGGCCACAGAGCTTTATTAACCAGTATGAGAAACATATATACAGAATAACATCTCCCATCACTGGATGACCAGTTTAGTCAAATTGTTTAATGAAAAATCAATTATCTTCCATTATAGCTTTTGTCGATGCTTGATCTTGTGAAATTATAATATAATGTGAAAACACTAAAAGAGTTATTAGTCTTTTGGTATATATGTCCCCCAGATGTTTAATTCAAGATATCTGCTATAGCTTTCTATTATCAGTTTGGGAGTTTCAACACTATTTAAGCATCTGATTTCAATCTGTACTAAGGGATTTGTTTCCTCCCTGTAATTATAGACTTTATGTAAGTACATGTGACCTTTGTTCTTGTTGCATTCATTTATTGGGATGATCATCATTTTTTAAAAAATATTTAATTAAATGTGTGGTGTTATTTTCTTTAATAGTCTGTCTCTTTTGTATTTAAAAATCTAAAAAGACTAAAGCATAAGTTGAGTGAAAATTCACACAAACACAAATTTCTCACAACCAAAAATATAAGAAATCTAAGATTATTCCATCTCTGATGTTGTGACTTGCAGCAGTGGTGGATGTGAAAACGTCTTTGCTACTGTTGATAAGGAATCCTAGCAATTCCTCTTTCTTTAGAACTTTTCCCATTTTCTTTGGTACTATTGTACTCATAAAAATGTTATTTTCATCTGACTCTACATGGGCAAATATTTATCTTGCCACTGTTGTTTTATTTCAATTTTACCGTCTTCTATCTTCCCAATTTCTCTCTTACCACTTATAATAATGGTCCAGAATTCTGTAAAAAATCCAGTAATTGATTAACAAATTTGACAAGTTGAAGGAATTTTTTTACAAAGATGAAACAAAAGTACTAATTCAGTTATAAGAAAATGAAATAAAAACCCAAGTAATGCCATGGAGAGCAACACATGTACTTCTTGGGCAAGAAGGGTGTAATGAATGAGGCTTTCAAGTGTTACAATGAGCTGCAGGATAAAATTCTTGTTCAAAGCATGGAGTCATTCCATGTTAAGTGTTTCAGGGTGATTAATATATGTAGCATAACTACTGAAAGATGTTAAACAAAGGGAAATCTTAATGTTTTAATCCAATAAAAACTACTCTTATGAGGCACAAACTTTTCTTTAAAGCACTTTATTTTGTTTATTTATTATTTTTCTGAACACATTTTATTTATACTGTCTGTGTGAATATATAAATAAACATGTGACTCATGTTATGTCTTGATATGGAACATTTTATGATATCAATCCTGTATACAAGTTCTTTTTAGTTGTATATATTTAGTACAATGGTAATTGTGCAGTTGAATATTAAGCTTAATTTTGAAATAAGAGAATAAAAATACTTTGAATAATAAGTTATTTTAAATACTTTTTATATGTTCATAAATATTTCTGCTTTAGAAATAATGTTTCTTCTTTGTTATAACTATATAAATATTTACTTGAACAGAAACATACTTACAAATGAAAACAGAAGAAAATCTTGATGAAAATGAAAATATTCAATCATCTGTATGTAATTCCAATTTAAATCTCTACTTCAATATTTTCTTTTTAAATGGTGTACCACAGGCTATATGAAATTTTCTTTTTTATATGAATTTTGAATAAATATCCCAAAGTTTAGATTGTAATTTTTAACATAATTAACTGCTTAGGATATTTGAACTTTCTAAAAATGTATGTTATCCCACAGTTAAAACTGTCTCTAATTTATTTTGCCATCCATGATATTTATTTTCTTTATGTGTGTTCTACTATAAAACATAAGAAAAAAAATGTTCCATATTCCTGGCCACTTGATGGCACAATCAGCGTTACACTGGTCTCCTTTGTGTTGTGCTAAAAGCTACAACTTACTTTTTTTCCCCCATGTTTCAAATTTTTAATTTCATTTTATATTCCAACCACAGTTCTATCTCCTATCCTTCCTTCCCTTCTCTCAATTAGCCTCCTCCTATCACATTGCCAACTCCTTCCCCCATACCTTTCCTCTAGCCCACTCCCAGTTCACTACTCCTCATCGATAAGGGTTCCCATGTGGAGTCAACATAGTCTGGCAAAATAGATTGCAGCAAGGCCCAGC
Organism: Cricetiscus sungorus; assembly: GCA_030556225.1. Classification (NCBI taxonomy): domain Eukaryota; kingdom Metazoa; phylum Chordata; class Mammalia; order Rodentia; family Cricetidae; genus Cricetiscus; species Cricetiscus sungorus. Next base: position 47,691,953 of record JANBXA010000372.1, on the reverse strand, counting down.
CCCTCTCCCACACATTAAGACTGAGCAAGGCATTCATCATAAGGAATGGGCTCCAACAAGCTAGCTCATATACCAGTTTTAAATCGTGGTCCTACTACCAGTGGTCCCACTGATAGTCCGAGCTCAACAACTATCTCCCACATCTGGAGGGTCTAGTTCAGTCCCATGTAGGCTCACGGCTGTAGGTCTAGATCTAGAGTTCATGAGTTTCCACAAGCTTGGTTCAACTGTCTCTGTACATTTCTCCATCATGACCTTGACCTCCCTTGCTCATATGTTCCTCCCTCCCTTCTATCGAATTTCAGTAGTTCAAACTGGATTTTGGTTGTGGATTTCTGTGTTTAATTCCATCAATTAATGGATGCGGGCTATCAGACTGATGAACAACACAAACTATAACTTTAAAACTTATTTTTTATTTTACCAAAGGAAGTCATCTGACATCCTGAAGGGACTATCCCAGGAATGCTAGATAATAATAGAATCTGTGTCTCCTCCTAATGCAGATGCATGGTGTTGTTATTGGGTACTATTTCAGTTTGTATTTTGTAGACACAAATTAGCTGAATGGATTAAGAAATAAAATATACCTTTCTTTTTTCAAATATGAACCTTTAAATGTCTTCAAATTAGTATAGGAGAAATATACTGGTGCTCTATGTATTTTGAAATAAATTCCCCTTCCAATGTCCTGGTTACAAATTCATTTTTTCCATACTTTCCATGTTGAGTTTACATTATGTTTTAGGAATGGAGTTTACAATAATCTAGAAAGTGTACATGATATAGAGAATGTAAATTATAAAGTTATTTAAAAATATGCTTCTTTTCATTTCAAGCATATGTGGTTTTAGAAAAGGAAATGAAATGCAACTCATGATATTAATTTTACCAGGACACTGTCATGCAGATGAAGCAAACTCCTCATTTATCAATAGGACCAACTGAGAGACCCATGTATCTTCTCAATGATGAAGGGAAAGGTTAGAAATTATACATTATAAGTAAATTATTTTATATTTTTGTTTAAATCATGCCGAAATATTTTAATCTAAAAATACATCAAGCAAAACATAATCAAAACTGTTTAAGGAATAAGATGTATTAAGGTAAAAGTTACATATCTCTTAAAATTTCAGTTATAGTTTAAATTTAGTATTTAATATTAAATTTAGTAATTTAGTAATTTAGTATTTTAGATGAAAGCAAAATTATAAATAATTCACAAAGTAGTCTTCCTTCTGTCGCTGTCTTACTTGAAGTTTCTACTGCTATGTTGAAACATGGTGACCAAAAGTACTTTGGGGAGGAAAGTGGTTTTTTGCTTCACTTACACTTCCATATAATGGTTTATCATCAAATGAAGTTAGGACAGAAACGTATACAAAGCAGGAACCTGAAGGCAGAAACTGATGAAGAGGCCAGTGAGGAAGGAGTCCTGCTTTACTGGTTTGCTCTTATAGTATGTTCAGCCTTTCTTATAGAACTCAAACAAATCAGGCTAGAGATGACCCCACCCACAGTGGGTTGGACTTTCCCTCAATAACCACTATTTAGAATATCCCATACAACAAGCTTACCTACAGTGTGATCTTATAGAGGCAAATTCTGAATTGTGATTCCTTCTCTTGGGTTAAACTAGTATATGTTAAGTTGACATTTATTTCAAGTATGGATTTAGAATTAGTGCAAATCAAAATCCTAAAATACTTATCAAAATAAATTCCTGTTCTCGTATCACTGACAGACATAAAAAAAATAAAGAAGTACAAATTAAGGCAAATCAGATTTCAATAAAGTCTAATTTGTTAAAATCAATTCAGTAGTAGTGTTTTCTCACGGGAGAAACAATGTTTACTTTTAAAGTCAGTTAAAAAATCAAGAACATACAAGGGAAATCACTGTAAGTTGTGTGTTTGGGAGTCCATTTGACAGCTCTGACTGGCAGGGTCCCAGGACCCTGAGCTAGAACTTATCTGAATGGGTAGAATATCCCTCAGGTTCAGCAGTCATGATAATTGAAGGCACCATTCAAGTTTCCACATAGAGAGGAAACAACTAACACTGTTTCATAGGACCCATAGAAATTTCTAGGACCTATAAAAATGGCCAGCAACATGGGATGATCCTAATGATACAGTAGTAGCACAAAATAGTTTATTGACATAAACCCAACTGAGAGCATCAAGAGAAATTAAGAAATGATCAGGGATATAATCAAAGAGGCACATGTCTATATGTCTATGCGTATTCATGTCATGACTCCTTAAGCTATTTGGACTTTGAAGGTTCTTTTTTATTAAAGATGCAAAGGGTATTTGTTTCTCATTTGATTAGATTTCCTAAATATAAGATGTTAAAATACTTTTCTTGATTCTTTGAAAATTTCAAACATTGGAATTTTGTCATGTTCATTTCCTCCTCTATCTCCTCCTTAGATCTACCCCCACATCTCTGCGCAATTAACTTCATGTACTCATCCCTATATTTTCTTTTTTGTCTCTTTTTATTTTCATTTTTGGTTAATTCTATCCATTCTCACGAATGCTGCCTGTGAATTCTTGGCTGTGTAATCATACATTGGAGTGTGTTGGAACTACTACAGAGCACATATCCTTAAAGGAAACCTACTTTTTTACATTTCACCACCAACTGTCAATAATTACTAGTAACTTCTTATCTAGTGGTCAAAATTCTTTCCACCCCTCCTCCAGTCTGGTATTTTATGTGACTTGAGCTTGCATAGGCCTGGTATATGTTTTTACAACCACTTTTGAGTTGTTATGGAAATACCCTAGAAGGATTATAGCCATATACCTTTTCTGGCCTTCCTACTCTTTCTTTTTCATCTTATACAATTGTCCCTCAGTCTTAAGGGTATGCATAACATAGATATGCTTTAAAGAATGAACACTCCAAAGTCACATCTTATCTGCATCTTGAACAGTTGTGGGTCTCTGTATTAATCACTCTCTACTGGTAAAAAAAAAAGACTCACTGATGAAATTTGAGAGATGCACTTATTTATGGACTAACTATTACAAGTATTTGATGCTATTACCTTATTCAAAACCTTCTGATTATTTTCCTCTCAATTCTTCCAAGGTCCTCCCCAACTCCCTATCAACCTAAGCACATACTCATTCATTCTCTCATTAGAATACAAATATGTAAATAAAAATAATAAAATAAACTAAAATGCAAATAAACCAGAACACGATGAAGCAAGCAAACTATCAGGAGTTTCAAAGGAAAACCATAAGAAACACACACACACACACACACACACACACACACACACACACACACACACACTTTGCACACAGCAGCCCATAAAAACATATAATTGTGGTTATTATACCAAATGAGATTCCTACAGAGAAAACCAATTTTTAAGAGAATTAGTCAATTGGAGATACTTTATGGGTTAGGGAATTCTTGTACTCAATGCTCAAAGTGAAAGTCTCCAAAATGCATTAACCTTTCCCAAAGATAAATTGGATGATATTTTAACATTGTTATTCAAGGTGAAATCCTAACTGATTTAGGAATATTAACTTGTAACTGACACTATATTTTTATTTTTTATAGGATTTTGTGTTAGATATCGTCAAAGGAAGGTAATGATTTCATGCTTTCTCTTGGATAATTATATTAATGTAGTATGACATTGATTGTCTTCATTAACTAACTCTTATAAAACAATCTCAGCCTCCCATTGAGAAGATAGATTCTTTTCCAACTGAAGCATCAATAGTGAAGTGTGAACAAGAATCCCCAGCAGGTAAATAGTGAGAAGCTTTTACCTCTGTAACAACTACTTTAAAATATTTGAAATGTTCCTGCTTATAGTATTCTTGTATCTAAGGCTTTGATCCCACAAATGGCTGGAAATTTATGTATATATGCTATATCTTCTTTTATACCTTTTAAATCCAAAATATACAGCCTATTCTAGTATCGGTAATGAACTATTGGCCTTCTGAATTCAAGACAGTTTGTAAAAAGTTCAAACAAGTAACTGCAGTGAAGTAAGGAAACCTATAATTGAATATTTTACACATTAAGATGCAATGAAATGAATTAAACACCAATAGCATTGTGAATAGCAACATATATTGTCCCAAGGAAAAAGAGGCATGATAAAACCTGAGCTTGTAAGAGAAATGCTTATTTCATATTTTCGCTTTTTAAAGCAATGTATCAATCACATGAGGATTGCAGTGTTCAACAGATTATGTGTAAAAAGGGTTGACTAAAGTTGGAAAAATTAAGACAGCTTTTTTTTCTTTTTTTCAATTGTTTTTATTATTTTTTTCTTATTTTACACATCGATCCCAGTTCCCTCTCCCATGTTCCTCCTTCCATCCCATGTTCCCTGACCTCTCTTCCCAACCTATTCCCCACCCACTCCACAGGGAGGGTGATGCCTTCCAGGAGGGATCATCAAATTATGTCAACTCATTTGGAGTAGGCTCTATGCCCTCCTTCCTGCCTCTAGGTTAAGGGAGTATACTTCCATGGAGAATGTGCTCCCAAAGTTAGTTATCAATCTCTTTATCAGGGAAGGATATTTAAGGTAACCTCTCCACTGTTGCTCAGATTGGTAGTTGGGGTCATCCATGTAGGTCTCTGGACATTACTCTAGAGTAGTTTTATCTTCAAACATAAAATTGCTCTCTCTATTGTGGTATCTCTGTTTTTGTTCTCACCTATTCATCCCCAAGCTCAATCTCCCAGACCCCACATGGTCTTCTTCCTCTCCTATTTTTCCTAACTCCCTCTCCACTCACTGTCCCCCTGACCCTGCCCCCAATATGCTCAGGAGATCTTGTCCATTTCCCCTTCTGTGGGGTTGGTAAATATGATTTCCCATTCTGTGGACTGCCGTTTGATCTTGCCGACTGTGTCCTTTAACTTACAGTAGCTTCTAAATTTCAAGAGGTCCCATTCATTAATTGTTGAACTCAGTGTGTCTGTGCTACTGGTGTTCAGGAAGAAGTCTCCTGTACCAGTTTTTTCAAGGATACCTCCCACTTTCTCTTCTAAGAGGCTCATTGTGGCTGGATTTCTGTTGAGGTATTTGATCCATTTGGACTTAAGTTTTGTGCATGGTAAAAAGACATGGGTCTATCTGCATGGTGTATCTTTTATACACCATCATCCAATAGTGCCAGCACCATTTGCTGAAGATGCTTTCCTCTTTCCATGGCATAATTTTACCTGTTTTGTCAAAAAAAAAAAAAATCAGGGCTTTTAATTTGATTCCATTGGCATACTTGTCTATTTTTGAGCCAATACCAAGCTGTTTTCAGGACTGTAGCACTATAGGAGAGTTTGAAGTCAAGGATGGTATTGGCTTCTGAAGTTCCTTTGTTGTACAGGGTTCTTTTGGCTATCTTGGGTCTTTTGCTTTTCCATATAAAGCTGAGTATTATAATTACAAGATCAGTGAATAATAGTGCTAGAATTTTGATGGGATTGTGATGAATTTGTAGATTGCTTTTGGCAAGATTGCCATTTTTACTATGTTTATCCTACCTATCCAAGAGCATGGAAAATCTTTCCATTTTCTGGAATCTTCTTTAATTTCTCTCTTTAAAGACACAAACTTCTTTACATAGTGTTCTCACACTTGTTTGGTTAGCATTACCCCAAGATATTTTATGTTGTTTGTGGCTATTGTAAAGCTTGATATTTCTCTGATTTTTTCATCAGCCCCTTTATCGTCTGTATATAGTAGGGCTACTATTTTTTTTTTGGATAATCTTGTATCCTGCCACTTTACTAAAAGTGTTTATCAGCTGTAGGTGTTCCCTGGCAGAGTTTTTCAGGTCACTTATGTAAATTATCATATCATCTGCAAATAGTAAAAGTTTGACTTCTTCTTTTCTAATTTGTATCCCACCCCCTTGATTTTCATTTGTTTTCTTAGTGCTCTAGCTAGAACTTCAAGTACAATATTGAAGAGATATGAAGAGAGTGGACAGCCTTTTCTTGTTCCTGATTTTAAAGGAATAGCCTCAAGCTTTTCTTCATTCATTTGATTTTGGATGTTGGTTTACTGTATATTACTTTTATTATGTTTAGTTATGTTCATGTTCTCCCTGACCTTTATCATGAAAGGGTGTTAGATTTTATCAAATGCATATTTAGCATCTAGTGAGATGACCATATGATTATTCTTTTTCAGTTGTTTATAAGGTGGATCACATTGATGGATTTTTGTATGTTGAACCATCCCTGAATCCCTGAGGATGAAGGAATCTTGGTCATAGTAGATGATTTCTCTGATGTGTTATTGGATATGATTTACTTGTATTTAATTGAATATTTTTGCATAAATATGCATGAAGAGTATTGGTCTATAGTCCTCTTTCTCAGTTGTGTCTTTGTGTGGATTGGGTTCCAAGGTCATTGTAGCCTCATAAAAAGAATTTGGTAATGAACATACTGCTTCTATTGTGTGGAACAATTTGAGGAGTATTGGTATTAGTTCTTCTTTGAATTTCTGGTAGGATTCTGCCCTGAAGCCATCTGGCCTTAGACTTTATTTTTGTTTTTTCTTTTTTTGGTTGGGAAGCTTTTGATTACTCTTTCTATTCCATGAGGGATTATAGGTCTATTGAAATTGTTTATCTGTTCTTGATTTAATTTTGGTAAAATAGCTATCCAGAAATTTGTTCATTTCCTTTGAGTTTTCAAATTTTGTGAGGTGCAGGTTTTCAAAGTATGGCCTAAATATTCTCTGGATTTCCTCTGTGTCATTTCTGATTTTGCTGATTTGTATGTTCTCTCTTGGCTTTGATTACTTTGGATAAAGTTTTGTCTATTTTCTTGAAAAATCAACTCTTCATTACATTGATTCTTTATATTGTTTCCCTAGTTTCTATTTTATTGATTTTAGTCTTCAAATTGATTATTTCCCAGCATCTACTCCTCCTGGATGAATTTGCTTCATTTTGTTCTAGGGCTTTCAGTTGTGCTGTTAATTCTCTAATGTGACTATCCTCCATTTTCTTCATATGGGCACTTAGTAAAATAAACTTTCCTCTTAGCATTGCTTTCAAAGTGTCCCATAAATTCAGGTATGTTGTGTCTTTATTCTCCGTGAATTCTAGGAAATTAATTAATTAATTAATTAATTGACCCAGGAATGGTGCAATTGTGCATTGTTCAATTTCCATTATTTTGTAGGGTATCTGCAATTTGTTTGGCTGAATTCCAACTTTAAACCATGTTAGTCTGATAAGATATGGGGTGATAGTCCATTTTTTTAAGGTTTGTTCAGTTGCCTAGTATATGGTCAATTTTAGAGTAGATTCCTTGTGGAGCTGAGAAGAAGGTACATTATTATGTGTTTGGATGTAATGTTCTATAGATATCTGTTAAAACCAATTGGGACATAACTTCTATCAGCACTTTGTTTATTTGTTAAGTTTCTCTGTAATGATCCTGTATAGTGGTAATAATGGATGTTCTCACTATTTATATGACCTTTTTTTTTTTTTTTTTTTCAAATGTGGATGTCTTTGTGTTTGGGGCATAGATGTTCATAATTAAGACTTTGCAGTGATGGATTTCTCCTGTATTTACATGAAATGACCTTCTTCATCTTTTTGATTAATTTTTGTTTGAAATCTAAGTTGTTAGGTATTGGGATAGCTACACCTGCTTGCTTCTTGGGTCCATTTGATCAGAAACTATATTCCCAACCCTTTACTCTGAGGTACTGTCTGTCTTTGAAACTTAGATGTGTTTCTTGTATGCAGCAGAAGGATGGATTCTGTCTTCACATATTTTTTCTGATAACCTATGTATTTTTAGGGATGAGTTAAGACCATTAATATTGAGGGAAAGTAAGGACCATTGATAATTCTTGTTTGTTTTAGATTTGTTGTTGGAGGTGGTATTGAGTCTATTTGCTCCACTTTTTCTTTGGGTCGGATAAAGTGGGATTATCTATTGCTATGTCTTTGTGAGTGTAGTTAACTTCCTTGAGTTGGGGTTTTCCTTCTAGAATTTTTTGAAGGGCTGGATTTGTGAATATGTATTGTAAAAATGTGGCTTTGTTTTCTCTGTCTATAGTGATTAAGAGTTTTTCTGGGTTTAGTAGCCTGAGCTGGCATCTGTGGGATCTCAGTATTTGTAAAATTTCTGTCCAGGACTCTGACCTTCAGAATTTCCATGAAGAACTCAGTTGCAATTTTCATAGGTCTGCCTCTATATGTTATCTGGCCTTTTCCCTTCATTGCTCTTATCCTCTTTATTCTGTATGTCAGGTGTTCTGATTATTATGTGACAAGGGGCCCTTTTTGTGGTTGTTGTTGTTGTATTTTTATTTTTTTGGTGTTTTATTTTTATCTTTTTTTTTTTTTTTTTTTTGGTGTTTCGAATGCTTTTTGTACTTCCAAAGGCATATCAATGATTTTGTTGAATATGTTTTCTTCACCTATGAGCTGGGCTTCTTGTCCTTCTTCTATGCCTATTATTCTTAGGTTTGACCTTTTCACGATGTCCTACATTTCCTGGATGTTATGTGTTAAGGATTTGTTGGATTTAAGATTGTCTTTGGTTGATTAATCTATTTTCTCTATTATATCTTCAGAGCCTGAGAATCTTTCTTCCATCTCTTGTATTCTGTTGGTTATGCTGGCATCTATTGTTTCTGATCATTTACTCAGTTTTTCTATTTCCATATTCCCTCAGTTTGTGTTTTGTTTATTGTCTCTATTTCAGTTTTTAGGTCTTGAACTGTTTGAATTGTTTTCTTCATCTGTTTGATATTTCCTGGCTTTGCTTACTTTAAAAGATTTGTTCATTTCTAATGTTTTTGCATGGTCTTTTCCTTTATTTCTTCCATTTTTTGTCTGTTTTTTTCTGCCATTTCTTTTTTTATGATTTTTTATTAATAATATAATGTAAAAATTTTACATGTGGATCCCAGTTTCCTCTCCCTCTCTCCCTCCCTCCTTCCCTCGCTCCTTCTTAACTTCTTTCCCCTGTGACATGCACCCTGGCCACCCTCCCCTCCCTTACCGTCCCCCACCCTTTTTCCACTTGTAGGGCTATGCTATCCAGGTTGGGTCATGTAAATTTGTCAAGTCATTTGAAGTAGGGACTAGGACTTTTCTGCAGTCTCTAGGTTAAGGGGGTATCCCTCCATGGGGGATGTGTCCGCAAGGTCCTTTTGTGCACCATGAATAGATCCTGTTTCTACTGTCTGAGGTCCCCCAGACTGCTCAGTCCATCTAGCTGAGACTCACATTCAGGGTGTCTGAGTCAGTCCCATGCTGGATTCCCATCTATCAGTCTGGGGGGGCATTAGCTCCTCCTTGTTCAGGTCAGCTGTCTTTGTGAGTTTCTGCAACCTGGTCAATGTCCCTTCTCTCTGCATCTGGATTCTAGTTTGACTCAGTGTTTGATTATGGGTGTTTGCTTCTGTTTCCAACAGGTACTAGACGAGGGCTCCTTGATCGTGGATAATTTAGATGATGGATAATTTATCAGGGAAGGGCATTTATGGTAGCCTTTCTATGGTTGCTCGAATTGTTAGTTGGAGTCAGTCTTGTAGCTCTCTAGACCTTCTCAGGTGCTGAAAATCCTACCATTTATTTAAGGGATTTTCTTATATCATCTTTGAGGGCCTCTATCATTTTTATGAATTTATTTTTTAAGTTATTCTCTTCTGCTTCATCTGCTTTGATGTGTTTATTTCTAGTTGGTGTAGAGTCTCTAGATTCTGGTGATGTCATACTGGTCTTTCTATTCTTGGGTGTTTTCTTGTATGCCATTTTCCCATCCCTTCTTCCAGTGGGTGCAGGTGGAGTCTCTCTTCCTATCCTGCTCTCCCGGTGGGTGTAGGTGGGTCAGGATTTGATGACTGTAACTATGGATGATTCAAGCTATCTTGGTCTCTCAAGAAAAGGCCACAGCAGGGCCACTGATGTGGGGAAGGCAGATTCAAGAGGGTCTCAATAATTCTGGCAGAGGTTAGGCGATTGGTCCCATAGCAGGAGAGTGTAGGCTCAAGGTGGTTCTGCATAGATAGGTGGATCCAGTAAGCTCAATGCCTACCCAGGAAGTTCCAAGGAGGTTGAGGGGGTCTTGGACCTATGCTGGGACCAAAGACTCACCCAGAGCAGTGGGGCCTGCAGAGCCAAGGATGAGGGAAGGCAGACTCTGGGTGGTATATGTACCTGAGTACCAGGTCTGAACCACTCAGGCCAAGGTTATAGTGGGGAGCGAGATGCAGAGCTAACCCATAGAATTCTCAGGAAATTATGTGGGGGGGGGATTAGGCCAGAACAAGTCCCTGTTTCTCTTCAGGCAGAGGGCAGGCAATGGGCCCCAAAGATCATGTGAGTGCAGGCTCATAGTGGTTCCATGTGGATAGGCCGTTTCAATAGGATCAGAGCCGACCCAGGAAGTAAAGACAGCTTCTTTTACTAAAGGAGTTTACTGTTGGAAGGTCTAAAAGAGTATCAGAAACCTAGTAAATTTTCAATTATGTTTTTAAGATGTGTTTATTTATGTTGGATACATTAATATGTGTATAAATATCAGACATGTATATGTGTGAAGGTGGCAATTTTTATACTATAAAAATATACTTTTTGAAGCTCTTGGTAATTCTATTTTATACATACATAAATATGCTTTGTAATAGTAAACTGAAAATAATAAAACAATAACTTATTTTCATAATAAATAAATCTTAATATTTATATTATTGCAGAGATTCATTTATACATTAGAAATGCTATGTTTATTTAACTTGAATTATATCAATATTTACTTATTTCAATAGAAGCAGACTTGAAAATAAAAACAGAGGATTTCCAAGAATATTTTGATGATAATGAAAGTATCCAATCATGTGTATGTAAGCTTTAATTTTGAATTTCTGCTTTAATATTGCTTTATAAACAGCGTTGTAAATTTAAATTAGCACAAGCTAAATTAAATATTTTTTGAATTAGTACATACTTAAATTTCATTTTGAAAATATTTCTATTAATTTTTTATCCCATTTCCTCTCTTATTCTTCTATTATAAGATCTAAGAAAATAGTGTATTTGTTATCAGCAAACACTTGAAATAGTAACACTACCACTGCCTTGACCCTCCTTTGTTATGTGCTAAACAATCTCTTCAAAACTTATTTTAGTTGGCTGAGGTAAAGTAGACAAAATAACAAAATCATAATGAAAAAATGTTAGTTAACATTAGAATATGTCAGATCTTCACTATTGTTTAGATTGTTAGTTGGGGTCATCTTGTAGATCTCTGGACATTTCCCTAGTGCCACATTTCTCTTAAAATCTATAATAGCTCCCTCTATTATGGTATCTCTTTTCTTGTTCTCCTCTATTCTTTCCCTGACTCAATGTTCCTCTATCATCATGCCCACCTCTTACCTCCTCTTCCACCTAACTCTCTATCCCCTCCCCCCGTGTTCCTAATTTTCTTGGGAGATCTTGTCCCTTTCCCTTTCTCCAGAGGACTATGTATGTCTCACTCAGGGTACTCCTTGTTTCCTAGCTTTTCTGCTGGTGAGCATTGTAGGCTGGTAATCCTTTGATCTATGTCTAAATGCCATATATGAGTGAGTATATACCATGTTTGTTTTTTTTGTGACTGGGTTACCTCACTTAGGATGGTTTCTTCTAGTTCAATTCATTTGGCTGTTAATTTCATGACTCCCCTTTTTTTCTGCTGAATAGTACCACATTGTGGAAATATACCACATTTTCTCCATCTCATTCTTTAATTGAGGGGCATTTAGGTTGCTTCCAGATCTTGTCTTAATACCAATACAAAATACAGGTATTAGACATTATTTATCTGTATTTACATAAAACTAATAGACAAATACCATGTGGAAGGAGAATGGTTCATGCTTGATGTCTGCTGAAAGCCATGTTCATTTCCCTGATAAATAATTTCTCACCAGATCTTCTTATGTAAGAAGAGACAGAAGTCACATCTAAAATTTTTTCTCCCATCAACTTCAACTATTATTTAGCTATTGAACATCTGAGAAGTGACAGGGAGTGAGACAGCAGGTATAATAGATGAGACTATGTGATAAAACTGAATAAAATAACAAAGTAACCAAAAATCATGTTTTAAGTACACACAGAAATAACACTGATCTTGTATCACTGGAAAAGGTTTTTTTTTTTTTTTTGTAGTAGGAATCAGAGTAAGACTATGGCTTTATATTGAGATATTGAGGTGAATTGTCACTGAAACTACCTTGTAAAAGAAACAGCAGCATTATGGGTAAAAAGAATTAAAAGCCATGCCTATTTTAATTTTTTTTTAAATTTGAAGCAATCTTGTTTTACATGTCAATCCTAGTTCCAGTATCCTCCTGCCCTCCCCTGTTCCCTCCACCAATCTCTCTTTAATCCCCATTCTGCTCCCCAGGGAGGGTGAGGCCTTCCATGGGGAGTCTTCAAAGTTTGTCATATCATTTGGAGTAGGGCCTAGGCTTCCCCCATGTGTCTAGGCTAGGGAGTATCCTTCTATGTGGAATGGACTCTTAAAGTCCATTCATATACTAGGGGTAATACTGATCAACTGCCTCGTCATCCCAACTAACACCACATTCAAGGAATCTGGGTCCGTCCTATGCTGGTTTCCCAGCTACAAACTGAAGTTCATGAGCTCCCCCTTGTTCGGGTCAGCAGCTTCTATTGGTTTCTCCAGCTTGTTCTTGACCCTTTTGCCATGTCTGTTTTCAACCCAATCTTTAGAAACCAAGATTGTAAAGGAGGCTGGGATTCAGATAACCAAACTTCATGAATCTTTTTATTCCTGGAAAGAGACAAAAAGTGCAATGGGTTAATTAAGACAACTAACAAAATATGTTCTGATTTTCTTTTAATTAATTTTTGCAATTTTAAAAATATTTCTTAGGAAACACTTCTATGATGCACCTAAAATATCTACTCTATTATATAAAGAAAATGCACAAATTTTTCTTTATTATTTTGTTATTACATTCAACCAGTTCATGACAATTAAAGAAAAAGAGACTCTATTTTCAAGAGGGAGAAACTGGGGAGAGTATATGGGCAGGACTGGAGAGAAGAAAGGAAAAGGATAAAATAATATGTATATACTTAAATTAAAACTAAAAACAGTTCTCACATTATTATTGTGTTCGTTCTTATTATATATACATGTTTAATGAAGAATCAATATATAGCATACACACATAGAATGCTTGGAAGCAGATATCATTTAATGTATTCATATTTTTGTATATGTTTTAAAAACATGCTTATTTTATTTCTGAGGATATTCACTCTTAAAAACTAGAAGTCATGTACTTTGTCCAAAAGCAATTGCATTTCCTCATGTAATTAACATTGATTTTGATTTTACCAGAATTCTGCTATGTGTCTTCAACCAAGACCTACTCCTTATTTATCATTAGGACTATCTCAAAGACCCATAAATCTTCTAAATAAAGGAGGGAAAGGTAAGAATTATGTATCATCACTAAGCAATCCCAAAGACTTTAAGCAACTTCAAAGAATATTGATGAAAATCAGGGCAACAAATATATTAGCTAAAAGTCTTGCCTATAGTAAGTGCTTTAAGAAATAACAGTGTAATATATTGTAATGAGTTATGTATCTCATGAATTTTTAATAGTATATTTAAAGTTCAATTATAAAAGTAGATACTATTCATCTTTTTAAATTGAAAATAGATTCTTCTCTCATATTATACAACCAGACCACAGTTTCCCTCCCTCCACTGCTCCAGATTCTTCTCCACCTTCCTTCTTCCCTCAGTTTCATTCCCTGTTTCATCTTTAGAAAAGATCAGGTTTCCAACAGACAACAGTAAAACAAGACAAAACAAGCTACAATAAGACAAGGCAAATCCCTCCTATGGAAGCTGCCAAGGAAGGCAACCAAATAAGAAGAAAAGAGTCCAAAGAGAAGGCAAAGGAGTCACAAAAATACCTTCTCCCAATGTTAGGAATCCCACAAAAACACCAAGCTAACAGCTTTTACATATGGACAGAGGACCTGGTGGAGACCCTTGAATAACCATGCAGACCCTTGCAGACCCATTAAATCAGTGCCTTGTATATTTGTCATCAGAGAGGCTTCTTCCAGGAGCAATCAGATGGCAGCAGGCACAGAGATCCACAACCATATCGTGAGACTAAAAAGGATGTCTTCAACTAGTTTCTCCCCTCAGGGACCAGAAAACATAGTAGAAGGAGAGGAAAGATCATAGGAATCACAGGGATAAAGGACCCCTGTAGAACATGGCCCACTAAATCAGTTAAGTAGGCAGTATTTTTAACTGGAGATTTTCAAGATATAAGTGTTTGGAAAGGAGATTGGAAATACAATTAAAATAAAAGGTAGAAAAGAAATGATATGGAACAGGTATTTAAACTGAAGGATATGAAAATGACTCTTAGGAAATGAGGTGCAGTTTTGAAGTATGAGAGGAATAAGGTGTAAACTAATAGAATGGAAAAGGAACTCAGGGAGCTATTCTTATCTCTATTTGTAGAAATCTCTAGTCTACAGTCTAGGTCTTAGCAGAGCATTTTTAAGTACATAGCTAGTGTCATAAACATCTGTCACTCAAACATGCCATAATTTAAAGTCATGTATAGTGTTTCTTTTCCCCATGGACTTCCATTTTGGTTTTAACATGAACAACACAAATAAGTGAGAAATGATCAGCACTCCCATCAGCAGATCTTAAGTCTATGTAATAGCTTTATCATAATTTCAAAATAACTTATTATTTAAAATTTAAAAAATACTAGGCATGATGAAGACATTTAACATTTTGTATGGGTGCAAGTAGACTTGTATCCCCATTTAGGTAGCATAGTTTTTTAAGGATTATCTTTGTTAAGTAAAGAAAGATCACACATTTGATGGTTTAATAATAATTAAGATGTTTGTGCCATGGTCTGTGCCTATACTTTAAGTTTTCTGGAAGGCGAAGGCAAGTAATTCTTTCCTGACAAGAAGATTTCATGGACACTGTGTTATATACAAAGGCTCTGTGTATTCAAAAATATGTATGCTCCCTATGGAAATTCATGCTATCAGTTGACACTATGGGATTTGTGTTCTAATTTGTGATTGATAATATCTGTTGCCCCCTAATTTCATCATCTCTTGTATGTACTAGCAATCCAAACATTGAAATACAGTAAAACATGTTTCTTGATTTTCCATAACCTACAGAAGAAAGCCAAAGTTTCACAAAATATAAAACCTTTAGAAACATTAACAACCAGCACTAAATCCATAGTCTTCTTTTGGGTTTTTTTTTTTTATTTTGTTTTTCGAGACAGGGTTTTTCTGTGATTTTGGATGCTGTCTTGGAACTAGCTCATGCAGACCAGATGGTCTTGAACTCACAGAGATCCTCCTGCCTCTGCCTGTGAGTGCTGGGATTAAAGTCATGCACCACCACTACCTGATGAAATCCATATTCTTATATTTGATCTGTTTATTATTTTTGGTAAATTTTGTTTAATATTCTCTTTTCAATTTATTTTTAGTTATACTAATTGTCTCTTTTTTTCATTGATACATCTACTGTGTAGATGAACATTTGAAATATGTTCATGTCTGAACATAAAATGTTTTATGATGCATTATTTGTGGGAGTTCTTGTTCATAGTGTGTATTTTGTACATCAAAAAGCTCCATTGGAAGGATAAGCTTAACTGAGCCTCAAAATAAGAAAACTAAAAATTTAATCTTCATAATAATTTTTATCTGTTCTTGCAAAGACTTATAGTATAGAAATATTATTTCTGAATTGTTTTAACTATATAAATATTGCTTATTTCAACAGAAGTGGACATACACATGAAAGCAGACAACATTAAAAATCCTGAGGAAAGTGAGCGCACGCAGTCATCTGTATGTAATGTTAAATTTGAATTCCCATTTAATATATATTTTATAGACATTGTAGCACAGGCTAAAGTAACTCTTCTAGACTGAATTATCATGAATAGTATTAAAGCATGTGGGACTAGGAAGATAAGGGCAGGGGAGGAATAGACAAGAGAAACAAAAAAACAGAGAGATGCCATAAAAGAGGGAGCCATTATTGGTTTGGAGAGAAAACTGACTCTAGACAAATGTTCAGAGACCTACAAGACTGACCCCAGTGAACAATCTGAGCAACAGTGAAAAGGCTACCATAAATGTCCTTCCCTGATAATGAGATTGATGACTAATGTATCTATCATCATGGAGCTTTCACCTAGTAGCTGATGGAAACATAAGCAGGCATCTACAGTTAAACACTGAGCTGAACTGAAATCCAGATGCATAGATGGAGGAGTGATAAGAAAATGGGGTTAAGACCAGGCTACAGAAACTCACAGACACAGCTGACCTGAATAAGGGGGTGCTAATGGACCCCCAGATGGATAGGTGGGAAACCAGCATTGGATGGACTCAGACCCCCTGAACATGGGTCTCGTTAGAAGGCCTGGGCAGTCTAAGGGACATCTGACAGTAGAACCAGGATGTATCCCTGGTGCACAAAAGGACTTTGGGAGCACGTTCCCAATGGAAGGAGCCTAGAGGCAGGAGGGAGGAGGCATGAGGCAGGGTGTATTCCCTACTCCAAGTGATTTGATAGATTTTATTGATCTCTCCTGTAAGGCATCACCCTCCATGTGGAGTGGGGGGGTGGGAATGGGAGGGTAGTTGTGGGGCATGGGATGGAGGGAGGGATGAAAAGGGGAAGGGAAAGAGAGGAAACTGGGATCGATATGTAAAATAAGAAAAATAAATAAATAAATAAATAAATCCCCGATAATCACTGAAGCAGCAAAGCAGAACTTCATTGTTTATATATGAAATAGGCATTGGAAGAAATTCAGTTCTGCTGTCTTCACCACCACAAACATGCTTTTAGAGGACCTGGTTATGACAGCCTCTCTCTTCTCCAACATGCAACTTATTAACACAGTTGTTCTGAAAATCTCCATGGCAGTCTGTAGGGGAGAGAAGGATCACAGTAACAAATGCCACTCCTAACCATGTCCCACTGGAACAATCTCTGGCATGTGGCCATAGCTGTCTGAAAGGAAGTCTGAGAAGTACTACTTAGTTGCGTGCCTGGGAAAAAGGAAATGTGGCTGGGTTCCTGGGTTGTACAAATAAAGCCTGTCTGAAGACCAAAAAAAAAAAATGGATTTTAAAACATTTAACTAGTTAGGAATATTAAAATTTTTTAAAAGTCTTCATTAGCTCAAAGCTAAAATTTCTCTGGTATTTGTTCCTGATATCGTTACTTATTACCTTTTATGTTCCCCCTCTTTCCCCCCTCATATTATAGAAGCCCAGGGAATACTCCTGAGCAAATGGACATATGAACAATTTGGCTCTGATTTGCTATAGTTCTGTTCCTGGCAGGCATCCAGACTTACTTTGTATTTCACTAAGGAAAAACAGCAGATAAAGCCAAAATAATTTTATTGGCATGAGCTGACTTTAGAATATGGTAAATCTGATTCTAGCTAAAAACAAACCATAGGTATCTGACAATGAGCTTTTACTTTGCAGAAAACTTTTGGAAGACCTATCTTGTGGGAGTTAGTTATCTGAGCTTGATATCTCATCAAAACCATTTAATTCCTTGAAGTTGAATAGTTTCAGACATAGAAGTGACAGCCAAGTTTTGCTTATTTCCTTAGCCTTGTCATCTTTCATATATGGACTATCTATGCAGTATCAGAGAGTAAGGAAATAAGTATCACAGGCATGGCTGAATGCTTTCCTTTTACAAAAAAAAAGCAACCAGAGAACACATCTTAAGTGATTAACACAAATAATCCTGAAGCTACAGCTTTATTGAACAGTGCTGAACATTATTGAAGTTTTCTATTATAATGAAAATCAGAAGAATGCAAATTTTTACTCAGAAAAAAAAAGCTTTTGAGTGTGGTAGTGAAGCTTGGAAACAAAGACTTGGAAACAAAAGTGTCATAATGGGCAAATAAAAGAGAGGTAATACCTGTTTACAATATGTCTTTATAACCTGAGCTGGATGGGAAAACACACATTCAGATAACCAAACCCATTCACAACATAACTAAAAATAGGCTTTATTGAGGAATGGCCATATGCTTTCTTAATTTTAAGAAGATATGTTTATAAAGTGAAAATAATTTTTTTTACTCTGCCATATTTGGAAGGACTCATAAAACCAACCCATTGCTGATAATTTCTTTTTACTAGGATACCATGTCAGATCTTCAACCCTGGCATTTTCCTCATTTACCAGTACAACTTATTTCAACACCCAGTGATCTTCTAAATGATGGACAGAAAGGTAAAGAGAATGTCATCAGCAAGCCATTTCAAAGAATTTTTATTAAAATTGTGGGAGTAATATGTTTAGTTGCAAATGGATGTTTAGTAAGGAATACAATATTGTAAGTTGTAATACACTGTGAAGGCTTTAAGTTGATAATGTCAAATTGAAAACTCAAATGTAACTACATGGTGGAGTAATTTTACCCAAGGAATTCCAAAGAATAAGGTAGTGGTATGGAACCATGGTTGAGAGGTAGGGAAATGATATTATTCTTTATTCCTTCATCACTTATTGAAAGACATGGAAGATTGGAGAACTAGGTCTCAATGTAGCTCCTTTTATTTATAACAGATTATTATCAATATCTATGTCAGTTAAGCACACTCACAATTTAATATCACATATAATATTGCTCCTTCCAGGATACTGATGTATAAGCCAATATGAGAACATCAGGTAGCTGCAAGAAATAATATGAAATGTCAACAGCAGTTTAGTTTCCTGAGGTTCCATTTGCTAATTGATAGGGGTAGAATATGTGCTATTGAAGTCCTACTCAGAAAGTAATTTTCTGTGTCAATGAGTTCAAGTATATGCCATACTTTCTCTTCTGTCATATACAGGGTATCAGGCCTTAACTTGGGTTCTTTGGTCCATTTGGAATTGAGTTTTGTGCAGTGTGAGACAAAAGAATCTCATTTCATTATTCTAAATATAGCTATGAAATTTGACCAGCACCCCTTGTTGAAGATGCTCTTTTTTTTTCAGTGTGCATTATTGGACTCTTTGTCTAAGCATGGACTTATTCCTTGTTCCTCAATTTTATTTCATTGATCAAGGGCTTTGATTTTAAGTCAGTTCCATATTATTACTCTATAGAATAACTTGCAATCATGAATGGTGATACCTGCAGATGTTCGTCTATTGTCCAGGATTGTTTCAGCTGCCATGGCTGTTTTGTGTTTCTGTATAGAAATTAAGATAATTTTCTTAACCACTAAGAAGAATTCAATTGGCATTTAGATGAGGAACACATTAAATATATAAAACATTCTTTTAGTGGGAAGGCCATTTTAATAATATAAGTCTTATCAAATCTTAAGCATGGGAGGCCTTTTCATCTTCTGGAAACTTCTCCAGTATCTTTTTCAGTCTCTTGAAGTTTTTTTGTACTACATTTTTACTTCTTTGTAAGGCATTTTATTTTGTTTGAGGCAGTTGTGAATGCAATTGTTTACCTTTTTACTTTCTTGGTATGCTTGTCATTGTGTAGACAGGCTACTGATTTTTTTGGTTAATTTTGTATTTTGAAAATTACAAATTCCTTCTGTTGTAGGAAGATTTTAGTAGAGTTTTTAGGTTTCATTTATAGAGTCATATCATCTTCAAATTAAAATATTTTGCTATTGGGCTGTATTGATAGTTTTGATATCAGGATAATAGTGTTTTCATAAAACGAATTTGGATTTTTTTAATTTACTATTTTGCACAATGACTTGAGTATTAGGTGTTATTTTCATTGAAGTCCTGACAAAATTATTTACTGGGACCATATTTTTAGAATTTTTAATTTGAAAGATTTTAAATTAATTTTCTATCTAATTTCACAAGCTTTAGCAGGGCACATATGTTCTTCTGTTTATTTTAGGCTTTTCCAGTTTGGCAGATTTTGAAGTGTGATATTATCTGAATTTCATCAAATGTCTGCTATAATGGTTCCTTTTTCTTTCTAATTTTATTAAAATTTTTATCTTCTCTCTTTACTTTGATAAATTTGGCTAAATTTTATCAATCTCATTTTCCTTTTCTAAAGAACTAATTTCTTTTTAATTGATTTTTTAAAATTTCAAACTTTATTTTTATTATGTCTTCTCATTTACCCTTTTGAATGTTGCTTGCTATAGTTTTCCCTAGGATTCTGGGTACATTGTTAATTTATAAAGTTCAGATCCATTGAATATTTGCACATCCTCTTAGGACAGTTATCGTTGTGTCTCATGGATTTTACTATGCCGTGCTTTAATTTTCATTCATTTCCAATAATTTCAAACTTTCCAATTGAACTTAATTAATTATGTTTAGTGAAAACATATCCTTTGAATCATTTAGTCAAGTACTTAATCTTATTTTTATATGAGTATTATCTATATTTATGACACAGCTTGGCAAAGTAAATGTAAAATGATAATTGACAATACAGTAATCCTTCCACAAGAAAATTCCTACATTAATTTATTATTTTAGTTTTACAATGATGCCTGTCTTACTTAGGGATATTATCATACAATTAAATGTATGTCTGTTTTAGGCTTTTTGTATGCAATACTCTAAATGAGAGATAATATGAAATGAACATCTGAAATGTCTGCATACCTTGAATATGGAACTTTTGTAGTCTAAAACATTGATATTCTTGTTAATTATATTTTCTACATCTGTATGTGTGCAGTACAGAGTTTAGCTCAAATGAGCCCTAAAGTTAGAAAGACGAACATTTTCCATAATAAAAATTTTAAACTTTATTCTTTGGATATAAAGACTTCTTCCAATATCATTCCTCATTTTTTTAATTTTTCAAATTTGTTAACAATCAACAGAGGCTGAATTACAAAAGAAATCAGGGAAAAGTCAAGACAATCTTGAGAGCAGTAAAGATACCCAACTATCTGTAAGTCAATGTTAAATTTGAGTTGCTAATTAGGTATTTTCTTTTGTAAAACAGTTATCATAGGCTGAATTAAATTTCCTTGCATGAAAATCTTTATATTGACTAGGCCATAATTTAAAATTAATTTAAAAAAATCTGGTTAGAAACTTAGAACTTTTTAAGAATGTACAGTAGGTCTAACAAATCCTTTTAGATTTGTCTTTAAATTTTTATTCTGTACACTTCCTTTCCTTGAAAAACTTTTTAACTGAGAAGGTCTTAAAGAGATGAACAATGATGTACTTATCATCCAGTTGTTCTATAGCCTTCAAAAATTTTGTTTTGTAACATTTTGTACGCCTACACTTTTCTAAGTATGGAAAAGATGTTTCTTTTGGTTCAAAAATACTTTCTTTAAAATAGGAAATCTGATTGTTATTATAAAGTTCTTGAAATGCATTAATTGAATTCACGATTGATATTGACTTTTCCAGGAGAACATTATGGATCTTCAACCCAGGCAGATTCCTAATTCATCAATGGGACTAAGCCCAGGATTCACAGATCTTAATGCAGGAGAAGGTAAGACTTCTATGTCATCAGCAAGCCATTTAAAGCATTGGCTTTATTTATTTATTTTCTTAATCAGGAAGATCTTTATATTTTACTAGCCCATGGATTACATATTAAATGTTTAGTATGCATTAAGATTTACTCAGTGACAATGCATTATATAACTCATGAAATTTCAGTAACATTTTAGGTTGTTATTGTCAAGATGAGAACTGCATAAGAACTACATGGTAAATTATTTTTACCTAGGTAATTTCAAGCAGAAAACATTAGATAGAAAATGGGAAATGAAGATGCAAATGGTAGCATGCAGTCTTTGAATTGTACTAATAATAAATAGATTTTTTCTGTGTTGTTCATTGATAATTTTGTTAAACATATTATATGAAAATGCCATGGACTACAGTTTGCTTCATTTTACATACATCTATTTTATTCTTACCATTACTATTCATTCTCCATCTCGTATTTAGGTAGAACTTTCTTATTTTGAAATGTATTTTACATACTTCTGAAAGTTATACATTTGTCTTTGCTATATACATGGTTTGAAAAATCTTACACTGTAAATTATTAAATGTAATATTTTAGATATTATGAAAAGTAGTTCTTATTATTAAGGAAGTTCTATACATATGTAGCCTTCTATATTTTTTATTGCCTACTGAATACTCATTGGCTTTCTCCCTTGCTCATTCTAGTCTTGTTTTTCTTATAAATAACTACTTTTCATGATTTTATTGCCACACATAATATTTTCTATTATCATCCATCTACTTTTTTCCTCACACGTCTCTTTCCCTATTATAGTCCTCTTGTTACATGCATACCTTACAAGCACACAGATACAATTTGTTCCCTACTATAAATACAAATATATACCTTTATACGTACACATATATATTCCCTAGGCAAATTCAACCTAGACGTACATATGAACAGAAGAGCAAAACAATTGTGCTTTAAAAAATATTCTAATTCTGACTTAATTGCCTCTTGTTTAATCTGTTTTCATCCCATTTCTGTGTGTGCCATGGTTTGTTTATTTTTATTTTGAATAGATTTCTATAGTGGAGCTGTTACACATTTCCTTACCTATTCATCTTTCTGGGAGTCCACAATGGCTTACTTTCTTAGTTATTGTGACTACTATAGGAATACTATCTTATGTGAGAATACCTCTATTAAATGGTTATCTAAACATAATACTAGTTTCAATTATTAGACAGTTGCTGTTTTTCTCATTTTAATTGATTCCATTAATATGCTATTGCTCCTTTCTCTTCCCTGTGTTTATACCTAATATATTTTCCATTTAACATTTCTTTCTCTCTATTTTGCTCATGCATTCTTAAATTTCCATCTTACTAAATTCCCCAACTTTAAATTCTCTCATTGGGAGTACAAAATACACATTATTTTTAAGTCAGTTGCTAGAACCAGTGCAAACTTAGTAGGCATTTTTGTTTTCTTTATGAAATAGAAGACAGTTTATACAAAGATGAAATATAGTAACAAACAGATTATATATATATGTATGTATATATACATATGTATATTTATATATATACATATATATATATATATATATATATATATATATCAAGGTGGCTTCAAAGGAGAAACTTATGTGTGAAAATAATAAATTTAATCATGCCATAATTAAGTTATAGATTTTCCAAATGATGAAGGTTAAACAGTTGATACAGATTAAATAAAGAACATGCTTGGATAAAGTTACTGTTTAAATTTATAAAACATGAATATATTTAACATGTATTTGTCTGAATATGGAATCCTTTATTAACTATATCATGTACTTTTTGATTATGTGTATTTCTACATCAGTATATATATGCAGTTGAAGATTAAATATGGTTAAAGCACAAATGTGAAAATAAAAAAATAGTTTTCTTAAGCCTTTACACAATTTTCTTTTATTTGTAAAGCTAACTACTTTCAAGGTTTTATTCATAATCTATTTAAATTAAATACTGAATTCTTTCAACAGAAACAAACATACAAATGAAATTGGAGGAAAATCAGAAACATATTGATGGAAATGAAAATATTCAATCATCTGTATGTAAAAGTTTATTTGCTAAACTTTAATCACTATTGTTTTCTTTAGTAAGCAAGAAAGTATATACTAAATGCAATTACACACACACACACACACACACACACACACACACACACACACACACACACACCACATGGAATAAATAGTCCATAATTGTCTTTAAATATATTTGGTCAGAAATTTTGAACCCTTTTGGAATCTCCAGAAGCCCATATTAGTTTCATTGTTTTTCCCCTTATTTTTCCTAACTTTGTTCTTATTTTCTTAATTTTATTCTTTATTTGTAAAATTTAAGGTAAAATAAATTTAAGGTATACTAAAAATCATTAATTCTATTAAAACCTGTCTTTTTAAAAATGTTAAAGCATTGAAGCATATAAAAATGCTTGTAATCCCCATGACATAATGCTGATCAAAATTTATCCATACACAACTAAAAGCTGAGAAAATATTATCACTTTATAATAATGAACAGGTATCATTTCAAGTGTAATTCTGAAAACTCATATAAAGTGCATGTTTTTTCACACCTTTCTATAATGTCAAGCTTTTGGTTTAAAAAGTAATTATGAAGTAACATTGCATGCTGAGTATATTCCCTTATTCCTCACCCTTTCCCAATTATCCAATCACTCCACTTCCTCTTAGTTTCCATTGTTCCTGAGAGTGTTGCTTCTAGTCATTTTGTTCTCTATACATACACAATTTTATAAATCTCATAAAATCTATGTGCCTAGAGCAAGAGAAGACTTGTGATATTGTTTTTCTGAGGCTATATTAATTTAGCCAACACAATTATCTACAGTTGCATGACTTTTTCTGCAAATGACATACTTCTTTTATATGAGATTGTCATGGACTTCATCTAAATAGCATATATTATATATTCATATATTTTAAAATAATACACTTTCTTTTTTTACTAAGAAACAGCAAAATACTTATTGTAAAATAGGAAATTAATTTTCCTGTGTAGTAGTTGGATAATCTTATTGTAACTTATTTTGATATTTGTTTTTTTTAGGATAGTGTGACACATCTTCAACCAAGGCGACTCCGTCATTTATTGATGGGGCTAATTCCAAGACCAGTGAATATTATAAGTAGACGAGGAAAAGGTAAGAGTCGTATGTTATCAGCATTTAAAAAAATACCTTTGTAAATCTTTTTCAAATCAATGTGAACTATATATTTATGATCCAAGAGTTCCATATCAATGCATGGTAAGAAACAATCTATATAATATGATGCCAAGTTAAGTATCCTATACGGTTTCCTTGACATTTCAAATGTATAATGTTGAAGTGGGATCTGAAATGTAACTCTATAATAAGATATTATTTATCTGAGAGATAATAAAATAAGTAGTTAGAAAGAACAGAAAAAGAAGAATAAGAAAATAGAAGGTAATTAGAGTGCATGAAAGGATGCTTGACAGATATAAATAATGAAAAGTTGAATATAAATATTATTGCTTTTTTAAAAATAAAAGTTGATGTACACAGTAGGTAAATCATGTTTTAAAACACAAAATTGAAAAAGAAATTACTAAATTTTCCTGTCTTTATATTGCCTTCTTTGGAGTCTTGCTAAGCACTAAGATAATGGTCTTGCTGAGCTGTTTTACTTATCATGGGCATATGTATGGTTTGTCTCAAAGCCACTCAGTCCCAAATACCCAGCTGCTGCTTCCTAAATTACCACACAAAGGCTTAATACTACTTATGAATGCTTGACCAATAGCTCAGATGCATTATTAACTAGGTCTTATATTGTAAGTTAATACATATTTTTTATTTATACTCTGCCATGTGGTGGTATCTTTCTTCAGTGCATCATGCCCCAATCTTGCTCTCTCTACATCTAACCAGCTTCTCCCATCTTCACTCTTCTCATTCCCTTCATCCTTAGTTTGGTCACCCTGCCTATATGGGCCTGCCTACTGGCCTATCAGTGTTTTATTAAACCAATTCTAGTGACAAATCTTTACAGAATACAAGAAGATATTCCACAGCATATCCTCAGTTTTGTCTAATTAAAAAAGATAGGTTTTACCTTTAACACAGTAAGATTATATACAACAAAAAGTTATCAAGTAAGAATTATAGTTAGAATATCCAGTCCATTTGTAGCTATCAAAATTAAAGAAAATATTTTATTTTTGTGAGTTCAAGTTTTATATTTAATTTACCTTTTATTATAACCAGGAAACACTATAACTATCTAGTCTATTAGTATATCATATCTCCAACAGGATACCATTTCAAAATGTTTGCTTCTGCTCTTCTCTATGGATATATAATGCAAATTATCTTTTTAGTTCCAGTCCAATTAAAATTTAAAACTGACTTTGGAGTCAGAGTATGGCTCTCTCTTTCTCTAAACCCAAGTATGTTTGTTAAAGTAAAATACAAAATTTCTATCTCATGTCAGAAGAGTCACCTGATATGTGAAAGAAGAAAAGAAAAAATTAAGGGACTATTGTATTGCCACTAATCTCAATCCTTTGGTTTTATTTTGAGTCTTAGAAGCTTTTCTTGAGGTATAAATACTGCATCAAAATTTATATCATTTATATATATATATACATATTTTTAAATTTTTTGTCATGATATGAATGGTCACATAGAATAGTAATTCTAGAAAAAGCCTTCATCTAGCTTGTAATATTCTTACATTTGAGTATCAAGTAACTAGGAATTTGGTTTTTATACTCTAGACGTACATAACAAATCTTGATTCTTTAACCTCTTGAAATCTGCTGCAAATGGCACTTAAAATGTTTAAAGTTTCTTCAGTGAACCATGTTCATGCCCAGCAGAGACCTTTGAATGCTTTAAAAGGATGATGGGTCCCCACAACTACAATTCTACTGAGACTCTAACACAAACATGAAAAACACCGCCTAAATATTGACTTTGTACTATAAACTGGTTAGGAAAATTTCAAGGTAGCTAGCTGGATGATCTCTAGCTGAGATGACTACTCTAGCAAGGACTTGAGACAAGTCTTGCTCTTTTCTATTATGCAAAGATTGGATAAGAAATGACATAGATACCTCTCCCAGGACTTGACCATTACCTAAATGTTCCTTTTCAGGATCCGATAAAGATGCTATTACCCTCAGACAGCAGGAAGTAAATTTAAGACTACAATTCCCACATCCCCAAGGGATGGGATGGGTGGTTTTTGGTTATTCAATAGGTTATGGATAATTGTCATTGTTCATTAGGGTTGGTTACAAGTTGTTATTGGTAATGGTGAAAAGAAAGTTGAACAAAGGAGATTAGATTCAGAGTTCTTGTTTTGAAAAAAAAGAGATATAAATAATGTAGTATATAAAGATTATTGAATCTAGTCTAAAAAGATAAAAGGGGGGTTATAGAAACAGGATTAAAAGGTAGATTATCAGGGAAGGGCATTTAAAATAGCCTCTCTACTGTTGCTCAAATTGTTAGTTGGGGTCATCCTTGTAGTCTCTGAACATTACTCTAGAGTCAGTTTTCTCTTCAAACTTATAATGGCTCCTTATATTATGGTATCTCTTCTCTTGCTCTCATCCAACTCAGTTCCTGGTCCCACATGTTCTCCTTTACTCCACTTCTCTTTCTACTAACTCCCTCTCCACTCACTGCACTCCCTCAATAAGCTCAGGACATCTTGTTCCTTTCCTCTTCTGTGAGGGACCTTGTATGAATCTCTTAGGTTCTTCCTTATATCTTAGGTTCTCTGGTGGTAGGCTGATGATCCTTTATGTCTAAAAACCATATATGAGTAAGTACATGCCATGTTCCTCTTTTTGTGACTGGGTTACTTCACTCAGGATGATTTTTTCAAGTTTAATACATTTTCCTGCAAGTTTCAAGAAACCATTTGTTCCCCCCACTGAGTAGAAGATCTTCTCTGAATACTCAAATTGTTAATTATGCTAGGGCAGAATTACTTAACCTTTAAGAATTTAATATTTAATATTAAATTTGGAATACAATTTGTGTTTCCTTTTGATAACCACACATAAATACTAACAGATAATGATACACATAGTTTATAGTCCTTCTCACACAAGTGACTCAGAAACAATACATATATCTAAACAAATTGGGAACATGTAGTCATATAATTATCACAAACAATTCTGAATATTTTATAAATTTATCTTGTACATAGAAGTTCATTCATCCACAAAACCTTTGTGGATAACTGGATAATTTTATCTTTTCTTTTAACATATTAACATCAGTTTTCAATTCCTAAACTACAAACAAAAGAAAGTGACTTGATACTTTTTATAATTTTATGAACTAATTTGCTGTGAAGTGTTTCATTAAAGAAATACACACTTACCTTTTGTATTCCTGTTTATTCATAGATAACCAAGACAATTCTTAGTATTATGATCTGATCCTATACAAAGTTTATTCCTCTCTATTACTCTTCAGTTCAAATTGGTATATATTCCTTTTCTATTTCAGTTACATTTATCAGTATTGTCAATTTATTAAATATTCCCAAAGCAAACAAGAAGCATTATCCTCCCAAATCAGAATCTAAAGTAACCATTTTATAACAATTACAAAGAATGACTTTAATAATCTCTTTGTATATATGTGGGGTAGCTATTTTTATATCTAAATCACTATATATTTTCCTTGATTTTTTTAGAATCTCAAAAGAAATGTTCTTCACTAAAAGTAAGTATTTTTATTGCACCCATTAAAGTTGTATTATATTTATCAAATATGTATTAATACTGAGTGATTTGTTTCAAATTCTATCCAGGGTTCCACTGAAATAAAAGTTGATGCAAATGCAAAACTAGAAAGAAAAGAAATCCAAACATTCAAATCAGGTAACTTCCCAAAATTATTCTGGAAAGAAGCATTTAAAAATATATGAAATAGGTGTAGTGATATCAGTTTTACTTCATTTTCTCCTATTGTGACAGAAGGATTTGTCCTAATTAGTAAATTTATCATAGCTTCACCAATGTTTTAAAAAGTATTTAGAATTTTATGAAAATGTTTTATAATGAAATATTTCTTAAGGTATTTCTACTTTTATGTTACTGCATCCTAACATTCTGAATCAAAATCCCATATTTTTTTAAGAGACATGTTGTGGTCAATTATGAAAGTGTAGTGTGTCCCATACTTTAAAAGTGACCATAGAAAAGATGGTTAGCATCATACATATTTTTTATTTATGTGCATTTTCCCTTAGGGCAGAGCTTGTCAAGATCTCAGCTGTTTGAAGACAATCTGAGCAATATAGCAAGATCACTTCATATTCTTTATTTTATTTTATTTTATTAAAAATAGATTTATCAATAACATGTTCTGATTAGAATTTCCTTTACCCCAACTCTTCCCAGATCTCCTTCACATACCTAATCCACATCCTTTTCTGTTCTCTACCTTTAGAAATTGAAGAGGCAGCTATAAAATAAGAAAAAATTAAAAAATAATAAAATAATATAAAAAGAAACAAACAAACAAACCCGAAAAGGACAAAATAGAGAACTAAAATGAAATCACAAGAAACACATAAAGACAGAGACTCACACATTAGCACACACTAAAATTCCCTAAGGACCCATAATCCATAAACAAAGGACTTGTAGGGTAAAAATAAATAAGTTAAAAGTAAAACAAAAAGAAGTTTGTATATCTATTGAGAGTCCACTGATGAAAACTAATTTCACATGTGAGTAGTTGTAGATTTGAAGTAGCTTTGGGGCATGTGGTTCTTTTTACAATAAGGAAATGTGTGGTAGAGAAACAGGAGAGAGAGAAAAAAAACCGAATAGTTCATTCTCTGTGGAAAGGCACAGTAAGGAAGAAATGAATATAGGGGCAGTGAGGAGTAGGAAGTTGTTGAAGGCCTACTTGCCACCTGGGACCATGGTGATGGAATGAGGAATAAATAAGGTGGTGAGCCTGCTTGCCACACAGGACCATTGACCATGACCCCAAAATGTACCCAGGAAGCCACTCGGCCCATTAAAATCAGCATGGCACACAACATGAAGCCATGGGCATCAACACAATCCCTGATTACTGTCTGGCCAGGGATCCCAACATGGCCCTTGGCAGCAGCCCAACCTGGACATCACTATGGTCCTGGGTGGTAGCTGACACTGGGGTCATAACCATCGGGATAGCCTTTGCTGCCAACTTGGACCATGGTGACAACCAGGTCTACCTGCTGTTGAGGACCATGTCTTAGTTCATGGTCTATGTTGATGCCCATGCATATGTCCCATGATGCCACCAAAGTCCCATGAAGCCTGCGACCTGGGCTTTGTTGTTGTCAAGGTGTCATCTTGTTATCAGAGTCATACTAATCTGTGTGGCAAGGGCTGCTGCCTTGGGCCATGTCTGGGTCTGTGGTTTAGCCACAGCTGGGATCTGTGTTGAATTCTGTGGCCCAGGTTACCACTATGGCCAATGCAGAGACCCAAAATTGGGCTGTAGCCTGTGGCTTTGTTGGAGTCTGGAGACCACACCATAGCAGGGGGCATATAGATATAGGTGGCCTGTGCTGCCGGGGACATGGTGTAATCTGGGCCCAGGTTGCTGCCAAAGGCCATGTCTAGGTACATGGTACTATAGCAGCCAGGGTCTAGATTGACATATCTGGCTCCTGTTGGCACCAGATACCATGAAGATATCCAGGGTCAGAACAGCTATCTGAGTCCAGGCTGGTGTCCTTGGGCCAGTATACATCCAGATCTGACTGGTCTGTGCTGATACTCAGTGTCATGGTGTTACTGGGCCAGAGCTACAGCTGAGGCCATGTCAGTGTCCATGGCCCTACTACAGCCAGGGTCTGTGCAGATATTCAATGTACCTTTTACCATCGAAAGTCATGCAGACACCAACATTGAGGTTTGTGCTGATGTCTCAGGGTCATATTGCCACTGGAGCAGTGGAGACATCAGACCCAGCTGCTACTGAGGACCATGTTGCAGTTCATGGTCCTATTGTGGCTGGGGTCTGTAGCTTGTTGTTTTCCGGGTCCATATCAGGTTTACTTTGAAATCACAGAGTTCTGCTTGCCTCTGTCTGCTGAGTGCTGGGATTAATGGCCTGCACCACCATATTCATCCATTTCATTTCCTTTTTTCTTTTTTAAACCATTGTATCCTGTTTCTTTTTCCTCTCCCAAGCCAGCATATTTTTTAAAACACAGTGTAAACCTTCATTACAGCTCTTGTACACACCAATGTTTTGTTAGCAGAGCTCTTTAAAAGCAAGGCGGCTTTTTTGCCGCTTATGCTAATTTTGGAAACCTCCCTTAAAGGAGCTGTGCAACTCTCTGTCTACAGCAAAACAAATCCAACTGAGAAAATGCTGCTACTAAGAAGTCTTGCTAGTCTCTGTTCCTTTGTTTCTAAAACATTTCTTAAGCTCTTATTAGTTTTAAGTGAAAGTTCTTATAGCCACATTGGGCACCAACTGTAGCATGTATGTTTCCGCCAGCCCACCAGTCCCACTTCTGACACCATTATGTTATGGCAGGTTCCTCCCTGCTGGCCTCCCGGTCCTGCCGCCAGTCTGGGCCCTCAGCTGAACCAGCCCCAAATAACATTCAGAGACTCTGTATTTGATACAATCCTGTTGGCCAATTACCATTATTGTTTATGGGCTACCTCTGTCTTAATAATTAACCCATTTCTACTTATCTAAGTATTTCCACGTGGTCGTCTTGCCACGGCAGGCGTCCTGCTTCTTCCCTGGGCTACATCTCAACTCCTCCCCCCACTTCCTCTTTACTCCTTGTCTCCTAGCCCCGCCTATCTTGCTATCTCATTGGCCACAGAGCTTTATTAACCAGTATGAGAAACATATGTACAGAATAACATCTCCCATCAGGGGTCTTTATTGAAGTTCGGGCTCTTCATTGCCACCAAAGGTCACATAGAGGCCCAGGGTTAGGGCCACAACCATTGCCATCTTAGTTGTCATTCCTCCTACCCAGAGCCAGGATATCATCCAGGCCCAAGGTACTGCTGAGGGCCATGTCTGAGTCCATGGTCCATCTACAACCTGTGGATGTCTGTGGCCCATGTCACCTCAGGAGGCCTAAGGAAGCATGTGCGATGAAATCAAACGGCCATGCTGAAATGGTCCTGCCCTTTGCTTGCCTTGGAAAAGCTAGCCTTGTTTTTCACTGAACACTACAGCAAGAGAACAGGTCCCTCCTTGCTGGAGAGAGGTTGCTACCCCTCACCACAGGCCAGGGTGAAAAGACAAGGACATGCATACAGGGGAGCTGACTCCATCTCCTCACCTAAGGCAGGTGGCCCCAGGGGAATGGACGGAGAGCTTAACTATCACCCAGGCACATAAGCAGGTTTTGGGTTGACACACCCTATCCTAGCATCTACCCCATCTGGGAAATGCTACAACTGGTGAAGGGATTAGTCTTGTGGAAAAATACCCATAAGATCTCCAAGACTCATGGCAAACACAGGATACCACAGAGGAGTTCTGGTGAGGATCCAGTGATGAGGGTATAACAGAAACTAGAGGTCTTGAACCCAGACCAGTGACTCACTGCAATGACTATTTGCCAGGAAAGCTGATGGACAAAGGGGTATACTACATGACATATGAAGCCTCTGTTCAGATGAAGAGGTGCTGGAGAGCCGGGAAAGAAGGAGAAGCAAAGAGATTTTTTCTGATGTTGTGGTTTTTGTTTTGTTTTGTGTTTTTTTTGTTTGTTTTTACTTTCATTTGCTTGCTTATTTCAATTTGTTTGTTTTTGTGGGGGGATGTTCATCAGGGATAAGGGGAGGATATGGATGAACCAGGAGTTAAGCAGAATTGGAATACAGAATTGACTCCAAAAGAGTCAATAAAGAAGTTAAAAATATTTAAAAAAAATAAAAAGGGAAATAGTGGCTTGTGTTCACTTCTCTCAGTCCTGGTATCCCATTTGTGCAGACCTATTCGGGCGCTATGCATGCTGCCAAAGTGTCTATGAGTTCACATGCTTATCTGCCCTTCTGTTTTTGGCTCATATTGTTTCAACTTCCTCTTCCATAGGGTTCCCTAAATCCCGAGGAATGGGATTGATGGAGACATCCAATGAATGGAGGTGTCTCATCCTCTGTACCATGTGGTTTCTATATTTGTTCCCATCTACTACATGAAGAAGCTTTACTGATGATGGTTGAATAATAACTATAAGTAGAGCAAAAGGGTGTTAGAAGTCATTTTGTTTCCACTTTTTTTTTTTGTATTTGATTTTCAATTATGTCCTGTCTCTGACCTAAGTAATTTCAGGTTTTTGGCAACCAAAGATACATCAGGGATAAGATCCATACCATGTAATGGGTCTTCAATGCAATCAGATATTGGTTGGTTACTCCCAAAAGCTTGCTGTCATTATTGCACTATTATGTCTTCCATGCATATCAGCATTGTAGACCAATGGGTATGTAGCTGGGGTAGCATTTACCTTTCTCATTTGGTGTCATGCAGTGTATATTCCAGTACCATGGACACTAGTCTAGTAATTACCTGCATCTTGCATTTGCTTCTAATTTTGAGCCAATTTATCCACTATTTTTTTACATTTATTTATTTTATGCTGGACATAGTTATACATGCCTTTTTTTAATGAAAACAAACATTTATAAACAATATTTGGGAATTTGGGCATCATTCTTTCCAAGCTGCTTCCTGCTGGTAGGGGGCGCTGTCATGGGGGAATCCTAAGAAGATGCAGGAATCCTGGCTGTAGTGTTCTGCAAGACTGCATTGTCTCATAGATGTTGCTTCAGGGGTCTTGCTCGATCAAACCACATTAGTCTGGAAGGGATCCATAGCTTTACATTTTCTGCAGACACAAAATTATAAATCCTTTTCCCCAGTAACTTGTCCTTAGGCTTAAATTTTTTGAAGTCAAAGCATTTTAAACATTATATATATATATAATTAATCCAGCAGCATTTTTTCTTTTTTTAATAATAATATAATTTAAATGTTTTACATGTGTTTTACAGTTTCCTCTCCCTTCCTCTCTCCAACCCTTCCTCCCTCCCTCCCTCCAACCCTCACTCCCTCTCTCCATGCCTCCTTTCCTCCCTCCCTCTTACCCTCTTTCCCCTGTGACATGCACCCTGGCCACCCACCCCTCCCATTCCCCCATCCCCATTCCACTTGTAGGGCTATGCTACAGGTTGGGTCATATAATTTTGTCAAGTCATTTGAAGTAGGGACTAGGACTTGTCTCCAGTCTCTAGGTTAAGGGGGTATCCCTCCATGGGGGATGTGTCCGCAAGGTCCTTTTGTTCACCAGAAATAGTTCCTATTTCTACTGTCTGAGGTCCCCCAGACTGCTCAGTCCTTCAAGCTGAAACGCATATTCAGGGGATCTGAGTCAGTCCCTTGTTGGGTTCCTAGTCATCAGCTTGGAAGGCCCAAGCTCCTCCTTGTTCAGGTCAGCTGTCTTTGTGAGTTTCTGGGACCTTGTCTTTTCCCCTCTCTCTGCATCTGGAGTCTAGTTCGACTCAGTGTTTGGTTATGGGTGTTTGCTTCTGTTTCCAACAGGTACTAGATGAGGGCTCCATGATGGTGGATTATTTAGTTGATGATCTCACTATCAGGGAAGGGCATTTATGGTAGTCTTTCCATGGTTGCTTGAATTATTATTGAAGTTGGACTTGTAGTTCTCTAGACCTTTCTTTAGGTTCAGTTTTCTCTTCAAACCAATAATGGCTTCCTCTTTTATGCCCCCCCTCACCCTGACTCAACCTATCTAGTCACGCGTGTTTTCCTCTTCTCCGCTTCTCTTTCTCCTAGTTCTCTCTCCATTCACTGTCCCCCAATTTCCCATGTGCTCTGGGGGGATTGTCCCTTCCCCCTTTTGTGAGAGACCATATATGAATCTCTTAGAATATACATTGTATCCCAGTTCATCTGGTGTTGTGTTTTATAGGCTGATGATCCTTTGCTCTAGGTCTAAAATCCATATATGAGTGAGTACATCCCATGTTCCTCTTTTTGTGACTGGATTACCTCATTCAGGGTAGTTTCTTCAAGTTCCATCCACTTGCCTGCGAATTTCAAGATTCCGTTTTTGTTTTTGTTTTTTTCTATAGAGTAATATTCCATTGTGTAGATGTGCCACATCTTCTTTATCCATTCTTCAGTTGAGAGGCATCTAGGTTGCTTCCAGTTCTTGCTATTACAAATAATGCTGCTATAAACATAGTTGAGCACATGTCTTTGTTGCATGGATGTGAGTCACTTGGGTATATACCTAAGAGTGGAATTGCTAATTCCCATTTTCCTAAGGAACCGCCATACTGATCTCCAAATGGCTGTATTAATTTACACTCCCACCAGAAGTTAAGGAGCGTTCCCCTTTCTTCAGCATAAGTTGTCATTGGTGTTTCTAATTTTAGCCATTCTGGCAAGAGTAAGATGGTATCTCAAAGTTGTTTTCATTGGCATTTCCCTGATAACTAAGGATGTTGAACATTTTCTTAAGTGTCTTTCAGCTGCTTTGATCTTCTCTATTGAAAATTCTTTCTCAATTCTGTACCCCTTTTTTTTAATAAGGCTATTTGGTGTTTTGTTGACTAGTTTCTTGAGTTCTTTATATATTTTGGAGATCAGCCCTTTGTCAGATGTAGGATTGATAAAAACTTTTTCCCAGTCTTTGGTCTTGTCAATGTGTCCTTTGCCTTACAGAAGCTTCTAAGTTTGGAGTTATGTTCAGGAAGTGGTCTCTTATAACAATTTGTTCAAGGATACCTCCTACTTGCCCTTCTAAGAGGTTCAGTGTGGCTCAATTTATGTTGAGGTCTTTGATCTATTTGGACTTGAGTTTTGTGCATGGTGATAGACATGGGTCTATCTGCAGTCTTCTACACATCATCATATAATTGTGCCAGCACCATTTGTTGGAAGATGCTTTCCTCCCCCTATTGTATTTTTGTAGCTGTTTTGTCAAAAATCAGGTGTTTGTAGGTGTGTGGATTAATATCAGGATTTTCAATTTGATTTCATTGGTCTACCTGTCTATTTTTGTGCCAATACCAGGCTGTTTTTAGGACTATAGCTCTGTAGTAGAGCTTAAAGTCAGGGATGGTGATGCCTATCCAATATTTCTAATAGATCCTGGAATGAAGTTTATGGTAACAAATGACATTGTATAATATTATGTAATACATATATATGTATATATATATCAATTTTCATATTGACAGTGTATGTGACTCATCATTATAAACTGTCTCCTAGATTAGAATCTCAAAGTCATATGTAATAAGTAATTCATTCATTAAAATGACCTAATTGCAACTTTTTTTGACCTTTTCAATTTCCCTTTTGTATGGATTAATAATCCTTTCTTGGGCTTTCAGATTATACCTAACTTAATATTTCTTTTTGTGTTAGTGCTAATGTTTCACAACATTCTCTCTGCCTAAGTCACTCTACAAGTCTCAGCTCTACCTCTCCCTCTTGGAATACCATGCCTGAAAAGTTTTTGCTAATAGCTTTTAATCTTAAGCACCTCACATCTAGGAGGACCTCAATATTTACTGAGCATAACAAACAAATAGTGACTGCTTATATAAAGATGGTTGCCAAAGTTTTATCTAACCTATCCGGGAGTGAAAGGAGTAAGTTTGAAAAGCAAATAAAGTTAAGCTGATAAAGACAAAATAAAAGACATGATATAAAGTATTAATTTAATTCAAAGTAGATGCCTAGCAGTAGGGAAAAAAAATGAAGTCAAACTTTTCAAAGTCAACTGAATCTTAAATGAAGCAAGGAAGGAAAGTTAGCACCACAGTGAACAAAGAAATGAAAGTTGTATACATACACAGATAGAAAGCCAGGAAATAATTGCAGTGCTTAGCGGATTGTGTTTTGAAGTATTGATGTAGTGAATGGTATGTGCAGTGAATTCATATGTACATGTTTTTTTTTAATTTTAGTTTTACATTTTTAACTAAGAAATATTTGGTTCTGTCAAGGATTATATTGAAGTTACATATAATGGGGTATTATCTTCTAAAAAAAGTTTTCACCTAAATCTAAATGAGCTGAATTGAAATTCGCAAATGATAAAATAGAACAAAAAATATACATTATTACAAATTTTAAAAATTTGGCTATGGTATAATAAGTGTTGTTTTCTTTAAAGTTTGTTGTATAACTAAGTATATTTATTTATTAGGAACAGTGGTATTAGAAGATGATCAAGATAAGTGTGATGGCAGCAAAAATGACCAGCCATTGGTATGTAAATAGTTAAATTTAAAAACCAATGTTACAATAATGTTCCCTTTTAAAAAATAATATAGGATAGGGGAAATAGAATTATTTTTTAAACTTCTTTATGGGATAAATAGGTAATAATTCCTTCCTTTATTATAAATATACTTAATTGACAAATGTTTCCTTATTTAAAAAACCTATAATTGCTCTTTATTATGAAAAATGAGTTATTTTTAATATTCAGCTCTCATTAAAGGATCCAGCAAACAACAAGAAACATACAAGCAATGAAATGGAAGATGCAACCCACTCCTATGGCTGTGCTGCAGCATCTGCGGCTCCTGATGTTTCTGAGGCTTCTGTTGTGGCTGCTATTGTTGCTGCAGCGGTTGTTGCTGCAGCTACTCCCGCTGCTGCAGCCACTGCTGCCTCTGCTGCTGCGGCTGCAGTTATGGCTGCTGTTGCACCTGCATTTGCTGCTGCTGCTTCTGCCGCTGCAGCTATTAATGCTCTGGCTGCTGTTGCCCCCGATACTGCACCTGACATTTCTGCTGTTCCTGTGGCTGCTGCGACTGCTGCGACTGCTGCTGCTGCACCTGCTGCTGTTGCAGCTTCTCCAGACCCTGCCCCTGCTACGGTTGCTGCTGCCGCCGCCGCCGCTGCTGCCGCCACGGTTGCTGTAGCTTCTGTGGCTGCTGCCTCTCTCACGGTTGCTTCTGCTTCTGTTGCTGCAGTGGTTGCTGCCACTGTCACTGCAGCAGCTGGTTCTGATGTTCCCACTGTTGCTCCTGCTGCTGCTGCCGTTGCCGCCGTTGGTGCTGCTACTAGGCCTGCTGTAGCAGCTGCCCTGGTTGCTTCTGTTGCTGCTGCTGCTGCAGTTCCTTGTGTTCCTCCTTCTGTTACTATGTCAGCTGCAGCCCCTTCTACTGTTGCTGCTGCTACTGCCGCCGCTGCTGCGGTTGCTGCTCATGCAGCTTCTTCTCCCGCTGTCGCCGCTGCTGCAGCAGCAGCTGTCGCCATTGCTGCTGCTGCTCCTCAGGGTGCTCCTGCTGTAGCTAAGGCTGCTGTTCTTGCAGCAGCAGACCCTCCTGGTGCTTCCTCTGCTGTACCCGCTGCTGCACCTGCTGCTGCCGCCACTCTTACGAAAAAAATTATTCTACAAAGAAATCATGTGGAAGCTAGAAAGCAGCAACCTCCTGTTGAGGAGGCAGAGGAATATGATTGGTAAGACTATGAAGATTTGAAACTAGGTGTTGTTCCTGCCCTGTAAATGAATTCGTCTTGATAATTTCCATACCTAACATGTGGTTTTACTAGAGATAATCTTGAATGGACAGCTAACAAGCAAACCAAAAACCTAAAAGATAAATAACAAAATGAGGTATCTTTGTTTTCCATTAATATTGATGGACGTGCTTAAAATATAATATCCAAGACTGTCAAATGTGAGGCGAAAGAAATTTGTAAAACAGTATGTATAACAATTTTGTGTCATTATATAGTAGCAGTGATTCACACATTGCAAAATTATCACTACTTTGATCCAACAATCTCACTTCGAGGTTGAATTCTTTGAGAAGAGGTAAACGCTGTTTTTAAATACAACTACACACATTCTGAAAATCCTTATTGTATATCATAGGCAAAATAGAAAAGGTGCACAGATATGTGATATAAATATATTGAGCATAGTTGAAGAATATTCAATATGCAGGCTTTAAATGTATGTGTAGATGCATGCACAAGGAACAAGGATATTTATTTAAGCATCGTTAGTTTATGGCAGTACACTTAAAAAAACCACCACTAAGAATTAGATTACTATATCCATATAAAG
Source organism: Cricetiscus sungorus (assembly GCA_030556225.1). Lineage (NCBI taxonomy): Eukaryota > Metazoa > Chordata > Mammalia > Rodentia > Cricetidae > Cricetiscus > Cricetiscus sungorus. The sequence goes on along the minus strand of JANBXA010000372.1, from coordinate 47,653,224 downwards.
TGTAGTATGTGAACATTTAAAAATGTCTTTCAATCTAAGTAAAGTAAGCTAGGGACCTGGATTATGACAGCACATCTCAAGCACATTTTGTTCTAATACTACATCTGGAGAGTTGCAAAAGGAAGTTGCTTGTTAGAATGAAATTGTACTTGCTAATTAAGAAAAATATTAGTTGTTAGATCTGTCTGTTTCTTCCCAGTGCTGTTGGGTTGATAACTGAAACCCCAAATTAGCCTTGGTATTGCTTTGAGGATCATACCCACGGAAAGTGTCAATGTTTCTGTTGTTCAGTCTCAGTTGATATGCAGTGGCCCAAATTTAGTTTGAAGTTTACTATCAGATGTCAGAGTAGCTATGCCTACTTTCCTTGGTTTCCTCCACATGATGGGTCACTTTCATGCTTTTTATTCTTAGTTCACGAGTTCCTTTACCCTTGGAGATCTGAGATCTGAAGTAACTGGAAGCACTTTTGTTAATGAACTAAGCCAATCTAGTTTTTGTTGTTGGTGTTTTGGCTTGTTTAAATGTGAGGTTATGTGTGAAGATGTTTATTAATGACTGCAATTTTCTGGTGTGTTGAGTTATTATCAGTTTCCTTCATTCTCCCCAGTTAGTATCAGGGGCTATGCTGATTTCTCTTGTGGGGCATGATGGATTTGTTGCCAATGCTTTGTTCACATATTGCTCCCAAGGTATTTATTCTTTTCTGTGTCCCATAATTGGGGCTGTTTTCTCTTTCCTTTACATACAGTTTTTACTTAAGCATCTTCTGCATTTGTTTTGAAACAGTCTATTAACTGTGAACTTTTAAAATCCATTTTTGATAAGCAATCTTACTTGGATTTTATCTTCAAATCATTTTGTGTTATTCAATTTTTCCTATTTTCTAAGTAGGTATATGAGAAATTGAATGTGGCGATATTTTATCTTCACAAGATAACTTTCCTGATATCTTCCTTAACATGTTTTTATTGAAGTAGAATTATATCTCTCTCCCTCTTTCTTTCTCTGACCCCACCCTTTACCTAGGAATGAAATACCACAAGCTATTTCTCCAGCAATCTCACACTGATAGCCTTTTTACTTTTGGTTGTTATCTGTGTGTGTGTGTGTGTGTGTGTGCGTGTGTGTGTGTGTGTGTGTGTGTTTGTGTGTGTGTGTGTGTGTGTGTGCATATATATGGTTTTAGTTCTGACTACTCTGCATTAAACAACCAAAAGGAGGCTGTTGAATGAATTATCCTTCTCCCACAAGTTATTACTTGTCTGAAGTTCCTTGAGGTTTTTTTGTATATGTTTAATGTAATCTGAAAATTTGTTTTTCTATTTGTAGGAACAAAAAGAAAATATCTAAAGAAAAAGTTAAGGTATTGTATTAAAAACCTATTAATTTTACTCAATTTATTTTTTGAAAGAAAAAAATATATTACAAAATATATGATAACTTTTTTAAATGCAAAATTATATAATGCTGGGTGTAATTTCACTTACCTGGAATTTCAGCATTTAAGAGACTAAAGCTGGGAGACTGCCATGAAACCCAGACTAACCTAAACTAATTTCCAAGTTCTAAACACGCCTAGGACACAGAAAAAGAACATGTCTAAAAGGGAAAATAATCTACAAAATACTTTTTCTGTTTTAACATGGTTTATTTGAATGTTTAAAAAAGAGCTATTGTTAAAATATTTTACAAACTGTTAATTTGTAGAGGTATATTTTGTTCTGTTTTATATGAAAGGGTCAGTTACATAGCATCGTTTATCTTATAGGTCCTAAAGCCAGTAAAAGACACATGTGATCTTAATACCTTGACTCCAATAACTGAATTGTGCTCAGAAGAACGTGAGTTGCCAAGTGAGAACATGTCCTTTTAATTAGGCACTATAGAATAACATTGCATGAATATACAGTTGTTTGTGTATTACAATACTATGCACCATGGCTTGGAACTTCCCATGAAACCCTCTTGAGTTGTCACACTCTTCCTATCAGAATGATCTTTGAATTAAAATAAAATGAAAAGCTCTGTATGCTCTTGGCCAAAATGCTATGGCTGTAGACACTGCAACCTCTTTGATGACTCTTCTTATTCACTGGGCCTTCACACTTATGGGGTCCTGTTACCATTATCTCTATGAAGACCAGCAGTGACTCTAGTACTATTTTTCTTGGTACCCAATCTCCTGAAGCCTCCATCACATGTCTAATATTTTTACATATTTCTAAATATATGAAATGTGATCATATCTGTTTCTTGTTTTAAAATGAGCTGTCAATTCTAAGTGCTAGAATGTGAAATATTTCACTCATCTGTCTTTGTTCCAGGTACTAACTTATGTGTTTCTTTTTCTGATAGGGACTTTAAGTTTTAATAGTTTGGTGAGGTATTATTTCACAGTGTACAGTTTCATTGCTTTTGACATGTGTCTCACACATTTAATCTCTGCATCACATTACTTGCAAAAGTTCACTTACATTTTTCTTAGTCCTTTTTCAAAACCAACTACCTAGAGATATAAGTGTGCTTCACACATCTCATGGGGCAGACCCTAGAACAACCACTTCATTAAACCAGAACAATACCTAGTTTCATTCTAAATATTTGTACTTCAACACACAGGTGTATAGTCTCCATCCCACAACACAGCAACTTCTTTTTTCAACAGACAGAGACAATTACAGAAAATTGCATCCAATTAAAATGCAGTTACATACCTCAATCCCAAAGGACACCCCTTCAGAACAATTGAGAAAGAGAGGGCAGAAATAGAGTAAGGACCAAAAGACCAGGACATTTGCTGTGAAATCATTTCTCCTAGTTATGTCGGAAGCTGCACAATAAAGCCTCACCAACGTTGTTACAATTTAATGAACTAATATTTTAATTCTGGTGACCACAGACAGGCACAAACCACTCTGCAGTTTTCAGATAACTTTCCTGCCAAACACAGTTTATTCTTCAGAGACTACAGATGATTGCAGTAATGACAATGCAGTAGTGTTTTGTAATGTGGCCTTACTAGATTCAGGCTATAACTATCAATCCAAATTTAGATTTCATTGTTGCCCATATCCTTGCCTAATTTTATAATATCTGCCCAACATCCTGTAAATTATGAACTCTAGCTCAGGCAATAAGTATGCTTTCTGCAACTATGTGAACATTGCTGTAGCTTCATATATACTTTCCAGATTCTTTCCCCTCAGACTCAGGTAATATCTGGTATCCTTGTAGCCATTACTCTGCAAAATATTGAGAGACCCATTGCAAACACCTGGAGTTATTTCTATGTTAGTTGAATGCTATTGGCCAAAACTGCATTAGTTTTAAGCTATGATCAGCTTCATCACCTTAGCCTAGGAAGTCTGAGAAAATGAACTGACAATGATTTCAACTGCAACCCCAACAGCTTTTTTGTTTGTGTCAGGCTCAAGTTATGTAGTTCCAAATAGCTACAAACTCATGATGTTTGTACCCTATCCTCCGTGGGCTGAGTCTGTAGTCAGGGAGCACCTTGCTCACTCTTTGTCATTTCCCTTTCTTTGTTTCTTGACCTGACCAACAATGATCCCATTTTATCCACCATAGATAGAAATGGAAATACTATTAGTAGTCTCAGAGAGCAGTGCTCAAGGCTACACCCAGGGTTGGAAGAAAAACTCCACATCATAGCAAAAACTAATGGTTTCTTAATCTGAGGAGTACAGAATAAATTCATACAGTGCTGTTTGAGTCATGTTATTTGTTCTTCTATTTTCTGTCCTCTAATATGCTTCTGATTTCTAATTCTATTTAGATCTCCATTGTTTCAATGTTCTGTTCCACCTCTTTATAGCTCCAGTTCTTTATTAATTTGTTCACCTAGCTTAAATACATTTTTTTACAGGAATCTTGGGGCAGTAAGAATAAAAATGTCAAGAATTACAATTTAGCTGAGCATTGGTGGCACACAATTTTAATCCCATCACTAGGGCGGCAGAGGCAGGCAGACGAATCTCTGTGAGTTTGAGGCCAGCCTGGTCTACAGAGCAAGTTCCAGGACAGCCTCCAAAACAATACAAAAAAATAAGAAAGAAAAAGAAAAAAATTACATCTTATTCGTCATAGCACATTCCTTGTGTAAATAATGACAGAGATGTTTACCATGGCAATGCAAGATTTCCAGAAGGTTTCCAGGTTTCTGGTATAAAACTGTGATCAGAGACCAGGTGCAAATTGACCAGTGAGACAAGCTGAGAGACATAAGATTTTAATACTAAGAATTGCCAAGTGAAAAATTGGCATGTTTTTTGTTTGTTTGTTTTGTTTTTGTTTTAGGTTTCTTTGTGTTAATAACCTTGGTTAGGTATCAGCAACTCTTATCTCCTGCATATCTGTAAAGTCTTTAACTTATGATCCATTTACAGAAACTTTCAGTCTAGTTTGAACTTGCTCTGAGGTGAAAATGAGCAATGAGCTAATTGTGCATAGATTGAATAAAGGGAACAAAGCAGGCTTTTCAGTGTCTTACAATCTTCATGATACAATAGACGAAGTTATAAAGCAATAAAGCATATCCTATTATATTCTCCCTCCCCCACCTCTCTCTCTCTCTCTCTCTCTCTCTCTCTCTCTCTCTCTCTCTCTCTCTCTCTCTCTCTCTCTCTCTCTCTGGTATTTCAAGACACGGATTCTCTGTAGCTTTGGAGCATATCCTAGATCTCTAACTTCTGGAACTCACTCTGTAGACCAAGATAGCCTTGAACTCATAGAGAGCCACTTGCCTCTGCCCCCCACCCCAGTGCTGAGCTTAAAAGTATGTGCCACCACAGCCCAACTCTAGTATAGTTTCTATATATAAACACTATCTTATATGCTATCCTAGAGCCTTCATGTAGTAGCTGATGAAAGCAGAAGCAGACACCCACAGCTGAACACTGAGCTGATCTCCTGGAATCCAGTTGCAGAGAGGGAGGGGTGATGAGTAAAGGGGTCAAGTTGAGGCTGTAGAAATCCACAGAAACAACTGACCTGATTAAGGGGGAGCTCATGGTCCAGTCTGATATCTGGAAAACCAGCATAAGACTGACCCAGATTTCCTGATTGTAGGTGTTACTTAGGATTCGGCAGTCTGTCGGACCTCTAGTAATAGATCAGTATTTATCTCTATTATACAAATGGATTTTGGGAGCCCATTCCACACAGAGGGATACTCCTTCAGTCTAGACACATGGGGAAGGGCCTAGGCCCTGCTTCAAATGATATAACAGACTTTGAAGACTCCCCATGGAAGGCGTCACCCTCCCAGGAGAGCAGAAAAGGGATGGATGGGGGGTGGGGGGTACAGGAGAAGATGGGAGAGTGCAGAAACTGGGATTGATGTATGAAACAAGGTTGTTTCAAATTTTTTTTATATATATGTGTGTGTGTGTGTATGTATGTGTATATATATATATATATATATATATATATATATATTAATGAAAAGTCATCTTCCTGATCACTCATGGATATATGTGTCCATAAGTTTGAAATGTTGAAATTCCATCATGAGATTATATATATATATATTCATATGATATGATTATATACTATATATTTATTATATATTATATTATATATGATATATCATATATATCATATGATTATATATATACATATATATATAAAATCATATCATATGAGATCATGCACACTGCAGTGCAGGTTTGCACATATAACATTACAAACAAGAGCAACAATTTCTGAATCAGTGTTCCCATAGGCCTATCCCTAAAGAGATTCTCCTTCTTCAGAGAATCATTTCTCTAGTTGGTTGAGATCTGAACATAGCTGTCACCTGCTGCAGTTCCCATGGCCTCTGACAAAATACATTGCTCAAACTTCAGTACATTCTCTAGATTGACATAGATGCTTCTTACTTTCTATGTGGATATTTCCTGTTCTTTCTTTGTTTGTTTCCCTGTTCAGCATCTATTTCTCTGGGAATAGTTCAGGTGCTTGGTACAAATTAAATCTGTTAAAATGAAAATTTTACATTATTGCATTGCTTATAAGAAGTCATAATGGACATCTGCCTGTTCTGTCTATTAGACTTTAAGCTAACATTAGAGATATAGTTCTTTCTCCTGTTTATTGTAGAATGTGCTTATATATATTTTATTTATATGTTTTCTCATCTATGCAGATCCTGGTAGCTCCTTAAAAAGCACACCTGTCTTTGATTCATATAAAGAATTAATAGAGCTTAAAGAAATCAATGTTCGAATACTCACAGAAAAATCTAAAGTGGAAAATGATCTATTTGAAGTCAAAAAAGAGAATTCACAATTAGAGAAAAAACTTGTAAGAAAGAATGAAAGAATCTGTAAGCTGAGGTATAACACTATATAGCACGCTGTAGAAACACTGACTCTGTTTATGCTGAAGACTGGCAAAGAGATTTTGGCAATTTCTTAGTTTCCTTCTGATATTTTGCAAGAGAGGAGACTCCTGTGTTTGAAGGGAATAAAAATTGTTAGAAATAATAAACCATTCTATAATCTTTAAAACTTTTAATATATCTGTCTCATACATAGATTATAGAATGTATATGCCCATTCTCATCGCAGTGCAATGTATAGTTGTAAGCCTACCACAGTGAAACATCTGTATTTAACAAGCAGGCTTTTATTGGACACTTTCGTATGTGTTACAAATAATTCTGTAAGAAACACAATTGAGATTAATAATTTCCACTATTTCAAATGGTCTATAATGAATATATTTCCATGCATAAATATGTTGAAGTATTTAGAACCCTAATTTTTTATCAATATTTTTTAATTTTTCTCAAGAAATATTATGATAATTCATACAAATTATTAAGTCACGTCTCACTGTTCTATTGCTCTGAAGAGACACTATGACTGAGGCAACTCCTATAAAAGGAAGCATTTAATTGGATGCTTAATTACCATTTCAAAGGGTTAGTCCATTATCATCATGGCTTGGTAGGGAGAATGGTATCACACAGACAAATGTTAAAGTAGTATCTGAGATCTGTACATCCTGATATGAAGCAGAGAGAGAGAGAGAGAGAGAGAGAGAGAGAGAGAGAGAGAGAGAGAGAGAGAGAGAGAGACTGGGCCAGGCATGGGATTTTGAAACCTCAAAGTCTAACGCCTGTGACACTTCCTTCAAAAAGACCACAACTATTTCAACAAGAACCTAACCATTGTAATACTCAAACAAACAGTTCTATTTTGTTCAAATATGTTAGCCTATGGGAGCCACACTTATTCAAACCAACACAAGTGGTTATTTTAATCTGCTGACAAATTTAAAAGTTAATATGCATTTTGGGTGAGGCTTTGTATTAAACCCAGGACCTTATATGTAGTAGGCACCATTCTGGTTTTTAGCCATACTCATGTAATGATTTAATTCACCAATTCAGTTATGGCAATAAGGAGAAAAGGCAGTAATTTAAGTCTTCTTCTTTTAAAAGCACACTGATTATTGTTATTATTATGGTTACTATTAGTTGCTATTTTAATTACCCAAGTGAATTTTAAGTTGTTCATAAAATTTCATATAAACAACAGAATAGGTAGAAATTTTGGTAAAATAGATACATAAAGGCATTCTTATAGATAATAGATTGTTTATCTTAATTTTAAAGTTTAGAACATAGGATAGAAATGAAAATTAACTGATGAGGGTCCAATTCATAAAATGAACAATTTGCTTTTTTGAGAAAAGTAGTCCTAAAATTAGCTTATTTAACAACAGATCAATCATAAAAGAGCAAGAGGAGAAGAAAAGAAATTTAATTTGTGACTATAATAAGATTGTGGAGGAACTGAGAGAAAAAGAAGAGATGATTGAGAAAAGAGGAGAGCAATACAACAGACAAGTTACAGAAACACACGAACTTGAAATAACTCTGAAAACAAGAGATGTGGAGTTGAAGCAGGTAATCTTTACTAAAACTAGTGTTATAAATATAGACTTCTAATATTTAATCTTGGCAAATCTATCAAATTAGTATGCTATGCAACCTTTTTGTCTTTTTGTTATGCAAAACAACTTTTTTGCATAACAAAAAAGTTGAAACTTATTTGGAACTTATTTTTTTATTTATAGAAATTAATTTTTCAATTTATAGACCCATCTCTTTTCCCCCTCCAACCACTACTCCCATTCTGCCACCCCCCCTTTCTCACCCCAATCCACTCCTCAGAGCAGGTAAGGCCATCCTTGGGAAGTCCACAAGATAAGCCCCTCCCCACTGTATCAAGGCTAATCAAGGTATTTCACCATGGGGAATGGGCTCAAATAAGCCATTTCATGCCTCTGGGTTAGGTCCTGGTACCACTGCCAAACTCCCCTCCTCCCAACATTTCAAGTCACATAACTGTCATGAACACTCAGAGGGTCTAGTTCAGTCCCATGCAGGTTCCATAGCTGTCAGTCCACAGTCCATGAGCTCTACTGTCTCAGGTTGCCTGTCTCCGTAGTTTTCCCTATCATGGTCTTGACCTCCATTGTTCATGTGGTCTTTTCTCTCTCTCCTCTACTGAATTCCAGTAGAATTCTTTACTTGACGGCCCATTACTTGACTGTGGGTCAGTCAGTTTCCATCAGTTACTGGATGTAGAGGTTCTATGATGACAATTATGAGTCACTAATCTGATTAAAGGGGAAGGCTCCCTCAGACACTCCATTACTGCTATGAGATTAAGCTGGGGTCATCCTTGTGGATTTCTGAGAATTTCTGTAACACCATGTCTCCCGAACCCCATAATGTCTTCCTCTATCAAGATTTCATTTTTGTCCCCCCACCCCTCCCTCAAATTAGTCTTTTTGACCACTCATGTTTCCATCCTCCATCTCCCCTCTTCTACCCTTTCTCCCAGTTACCCAGGAGATATCAATTAATTTTCCTTTTGGGGTTCTCAATACATATCCCTCTTAGGGCCATACCTAGCTTCTCTAGGGTTGTAGATTGTAGTCTTTTCATCCTTCACTTTACATATATTATCCACTTATGAATGAATACATACCATGTTTGTCTTTCTGTGTCTGGGTTAGCTCACTCAAAATGTTTTTTTTTCTAGTTCCATCATTTCTCTGCAAGTTTCAAGATGCCATTGTTTTTTACTGCTGAGTAGTACTCAATTGTGTAAATGTATCACATTTTCTTTTTTGTATTTTCTTGGGTTGAGGGGCATCTAGGTATTTTCTTGGTCCTGGTTATTATAAAAATGTGGCTATGAACGTAGCTGAGCAAATGTTCTTGTGGTATGATTGTATATTCTTTGGATATATGCCCAAGAGTGGTATTTCTGAGTCTTGAGGTAGATTCCCAATTTTAAAAACCATGATAGTGATTGCCAAAGTGGTGATACAAGTTTGTACTCCCACCAACAGTGCAGGAGTGTTCCTCTTAATTCACATCCTCTCCAGCAAAAGCTGTCATTGTTTTTTATCTTAGCCATTATGACTGGTATAAGAATCATTTTGAATTGCATTTCTCTGATGAATCAGGATGTTGAGCAATTTCTTATATGTCTCTCAGCCATTTGCAGTTCTTTTGTCGAGAATTCTATGTTTAGATCTGTACCCCATTTTTAATTGGGTTATTTGGTATTTTGGTGTCTAGTTTCTTCAGTTCTTTATATATTTTGGAGATCAGCTCTCTATCAGATTTGGGGTTTCTGATCTTGTCCCATTCTGTAGGCTGTTTTTGTTTGTTTGTTTGTTTTGGTTTGGTTTGTTTTTGTATTTTTTTGTATTTGTTTTTGATTGTATCATTTGCCTTACAGAAGCTTTTCAGTTTCAGTAGGTGCCATCTATTGATTGTTGCTCTCAGAGTCTATGCTACTGGTATTATATTTAAGAAGTACTGTCCTGTGCCAATGCGTTCAAGGGTACTTCTGACTTTTCTATGAGGTAGAGTGTACCTGGATTTATATTGAGGTCTTTGATCCGTTTGGCCTTGAGTTTTGTGCATGGTGATGACAATCAATCTATTTGCATTCTTCTACATGTTGACATCCAGTTATGACAGAACCATTTGTTGAAGATACTTTCTTTTTTCATTGTATGATTTTTGATTCTTTGTCAAAAATCGGGTGTTCTAAGGTGTGTGGATTAGTGTATCAGGTTCTTCAAGTTGATTCCATTGATTCACATGTCTGATTTTATGTTTGTATTGCTGTAATTTTATAGTAGAGCTTGAAGTCTGGAAGAGTGATGCCTCTGGAAGTTCTGTAATTGACCAGAATTGTTTTGGATATCATGAGATTTTTTGTTTTTCTTTATGAAGTTGAGTGTTCTGTTAACATATTTAAATAATTGTATTGGAAATTGCATTGAATCTATAGATTGCTTTGGTAAGATTTCTGTTTTTACTATGTTGATCTTACCTATCCAAGGGCATGAAGAGCTTTCCATTTTCTGATATCTTCTTTAATTTCTTTCTTCAAAATTCTTGTCATACAGGAATTTCACTTGATTGGCTACAGTTACCCCAAGATATTTTGTGCTATTTGTGCTATTGTAAAGGGTGATGTTACTCACAATTTTCATTTGTATATAGGATATCTACTGATTTTTTAAAATTAATTTTGTATCCTGCCACATAATTGAAGGTGTTTTTCAGCTGTAGGAATTCCATAGTAGAATTTTTTTGGTCACTTATGTGTACTGTCATATCTGCAAATAGTTAATATTTGACTTCTTTCCTTTCAATTTGTATCCCCTTGATCTCTTTTTGTTGTTTATTGCTCTAGATGGAACTTCAAGCACTATATTGACTTGATATGCAAAGTGGGCGGCCTTGTCTTGTTTCTGATTTTAATGGGTTAACTTTGAGTTTCTCTCCATTTATTTGAATGAAGGCTTGCTATATATTGCATTTATTATGTTTACATGTGTTCTTTGTATCCCTATTCTCTCCAAGACCTTTATCATGAAGGGGTGTTGAATTTTGTAAAAAGCTTGTTCAGCATCTAATGAGATGATCTGTTACGGGAGGTTCCCCCCACCCCCACTGGCTGCCGCCGGTCCTGCCTCCATGGTCCCATGCCGCCATGTGAGCCCCAAATAACACTCAGAGACTCTGTATTTGATACAATCCTGTTGACCAGTTACCATTATTGTTTATGGGCTAACTCTGCCTTAATGATTAACCCATTTCTACTTATCTAAGTATTTCCACGTGGTTATCTTATCCGGGAGCCGCAGCCGGCATCTTCCTTCTTTCAGGTCTACATCTCGACTCCTCCCTCCTACTTCCTCTTTCCTCCTTCTAGTCTCCTAGCCCCGCCTATCTAGTTTTCTATTGGCCAACAGGGTTTTATTAACCAGTATGAGAAACATATATACAGAATAACATCTCCCATCAATGATCATATTGTTTTTTCTTTCAGTTTATTTATATTATGGATTACATTGACAGATTTTCATATGTTGAACCATCCCTGCATTTCTTGGATGAAACTTAATCATGGTGGATGTGTTTTTTGATGTGTTCCTGGATCTGGTTTGCCAATATTTTATAAGTATATTTGTGTCAATGTTCATGACAAAGATTGGTCCATAATTCTGTTTATTTGTGTCTTTGTGTGGTTTGAGTTTCAGGGTATCTGTAGTCTTATAAAAAACAGTTTCACAATGTTCTTTATGTTTCTATTGTGTGAAACAACTTCAGGAATATTGATATTACCTCTTCATTGAAATCCAGGCAGAATTCTGCTCTAACCCCTTCTGTCCCTGGTGGGATACTTTTGATGACTGCGTCTATTTCCTTGGGGATTATAAATTTATTGAAATTGTTTATCTGGTCTTCATTTAATTTTGGTATGTGGTACCTATCCACGATATTGTCCATTTTTAAACCTTTTACTATTTTATGGAGTACAGGTTTTCATAAAATATCGGCACAGAGTGGGGCTACTTAGCATCCCCTATGACAAAACCTTCCATTGTTATCTCTTGACCAGCTGAGAATTATTGTAATTAGGTACTGTGAGGTCAAATTTTTCTTTATCTTTTTCTTGTAAAGGTAGTGAAGAAGCAATATTTTAAATCAATAACTATTATAGGCCATTCTTTAGGTATCAAAGAAGGCAAGGGCATTCCAGGCTACAGAGAGCCTATTGGCCTGATTACTGTATTGATGACTCTCAGGTCTGTAAGCATTCTCCATTTTTCCATATTTCTTTTTGATAACAAATACAAGAGAATTCCATAGGCTGGTAGATTCATCGATATTACAGCATTTAGCTGTTTCTGAATCGTTTTCTAAAGCCATTAGCTTCTCAGAGGTAATAGGCCATTACCCTATCCAGACAGGTTCATCTGTTAGTCATTTTAAGGGTACAGTTTTTTGTTCCTCTGTTAGTTTGGCACATGAATTCTGTTTTTGTATAGCCTGGATATTTGGTGTCTGTCTTGTATAGTATTTTACAGTATTTTTACTACATCCATGAGTTTGTTTATGGTTCATATCTAATACTGGAGGAATGTTGATCTATGTATTCCATTACTGCAATAGATCATGACCCATAAATATATTGCTATATCAGCCACAAATGGTCTCTCTGTCCTTCTGGTCCTACACATTCAACACATCTCATGTTCTCTTTTACCTGAGATAGGGCTACAATTCCTAAGAATTGAACATATGTTGCAGGGACCATCATGGAGGCCAAGATTTATTAGTTTTAATGGTCACATCAAGGATCCCTTCTACCACTCTGGTATTTATCATTACTCTTAATTTAGCCCTTTGAATATTTATAAAACTTTGCCAAAATATACTTTTTTTTGTTTCCTTCATTTATGTTTGATTCATCTTCCATAGCTCATCTTTCATCCAGAGCTGATTTTTTACTATAGGAACTGGATTTTCAAATTGTCATAGGGAAGATTGTCCTCTGCAGTGATTGGGAATGTCCAGAACACCTTTGACACCTTCTAGAAGGCCCCCCAAGGAGTTTCCCTATTATAAAGGCTTTCCTTGCTTGTCTCTGGTCAATTCACAATCATTTGTCCAAGGTTGGCCTTTGCCTCATCTTCTCCATAATTCAGAAGTCTGAGGCCTTCTGTTTTATTCATTCCTAGAAGAAGTGTTATTTCTAGGAATGCTTTGCCTACAATTTATTCTTAGACATCTTATACTACCAAAATAAAACATCTGGTGATTTGATGTATTTTCAAACCCTTGAGATTGCTTCTCCTACCCAAGCTTCCCTGTCACCACAGTTAAGACATTTGTAATCTTGATGTCTTCTGAAACCTTTGGTTATCACTTCTACCTAAGCTTCAGTGTCTTGGTCGTTATACTCAATGTTGGCTATATACAGGACACATTCATTCAATAGTGTTGATCTGATGTTTAAGAGCCAAAGCACTTGTTTGCACTGTGAATTTACATTCTCTTAAGCTAATGATTCTATGAGTATTAACCTACAACCGGGGTCTGTTACCTCTAATTGGCTTGCTCTAGACAATCTTTGTAGAAGTATGCTAAAGCATTCTCTCGGTTCCTGCCTCACCTTGGTATAGGAGTCTATCCTCTCCTGTGGTTCATGAACCTTATCCCAAGCATTCAAAGCTGCTGTACTGCATAGAGACTAAATGTGCTCATCAAATGCAGATTGAGTTTCTGGATCAGCATAAAGGCCCTCACCAAGAATTTTATCTTAAGGAGCTTTATAATCTGTCTTTCATCCCTGAAGTTCATGAGCTTTTGCTGCTTCCCTGCATAAAACCCTCCATTCTAATTGAGATGGATTTTCAAGGTCAGATGATACTAATTGATCCCAATCCTTAGGAGTTACCTTATCATTCCTTGCCCATGATTCTACTAATTGCTTCACATATGGTGATCACATGCCATAAGAGACTACTGCTTCCTTTATACGTGTCGCGCGCTACCTTTGCCGATAAGGAAGACGCGGCAACCGAAGATGTGTCCAGCAGAATCTTTATTGTAGAGCTCTTTACATGTAGATGGAGAAGGACCCCAAGCCCCAAATGCGCTCTGCTTAAATAGCCTGCAGGGCAACGTGCTCGTCTGCCATTGGTGCTCCGCACAATGCCTAATTGGTATACTTTCTCTGATAGGGAGAGCTCTCATAAGCAAATTAGCATAAAGTGGCGCATGCTCAACCGGCATAGCTAATGCTGTAAACAAGACTCAGGAAGCAGGAAGCCAGCGCCATCTTGTAATGGCGATTGTGGCTCCCGACATCTCCCCCTTTCTTTAAAATTATAAGCAAAGCCAAACGTAATGCTGTGAGATCTCCGATCAGCCCACTGAACCAACAGCATAAGCGATCAAGGAGGTTACATAGTAAAAGAGACCCTCTGCACCTTAAACCCCGTGCAATGGGAACCTGAGCCCTGGGAGATGCAAAGGTCTGTTCAGAACAGCATCCTGGTGCAATGGGAACCTGTGCCCGTCAGGAGTGCCGTAAGTTCCGACAGCGTCTCAACGGCTAAGCATATTTAACCAAACTTGAGGGGATGTTCCCTGTTCGACAGCCAGCATAGCCTGAACTATGGCCACATTCTTAGTGTGTTGTTGTCTTTTGAATTTGCGAAGCAAACAGAAACAGAGGAGCAGCCCTGCTAATAACATCACCCCAAACATCCCTATACCAACCCATTCCTTAAAGAAAGAAAAGGCAGAAGACATCCAGGAAAACAACCCTTGTGTAACAGAGACATCCAAACGAGTGGAATTAATTTGAACTATTGCAAGACGTAATTTGCTCAGGGTTGCATCAAAATTTGCATTCCAATTGAACTGCAACATTTTGGACAATTCTTTAGAAAGATTTGCTGCTTTGGTAAAATTATCATATTGAACAGAGGTTAATTTTACATAGGTTACCACAAATAATAATATATAACAATGTAAGCTGTAATACTAATGTCTCACTCTTACTAAATAATTCACAAGAAAATAGGCTAATCTACCTATATCCATTCTGAACCATACCTTTCCCAACCATACCCTATTTCTGTCTAAAAGATATAACCAAGTCTAAGTATCACCTTCCAAACCAACCCCAAGTAACTATGACCAACCCTATGAAGATGAATATTATCCCTAAATTCCAAGAGTGGGGAAAGGGGGCGTCGTTGTCTTAAGATTACTTCCTGCTGAAATGGGACGATGATTTCTCCATGGGATCCTGTTGGAAGAAAATTTTAAGCAACCAAATTTGTCAACAGAACTGGCTGTAACATATGTAGGTAGTCATTGTGTGGCAGAAAATGCTTGACTGGAATTCTACTTGAAACTCTGGCCAGGTTGTAATAAGAAGGTGCACCAATACAGCTAGCTAGTCATGAGTTGTCTCGAGCAAAGCAGTCTCAGACCGGTTTAGGGTAAAGTTTGTAGTCCAGATGCATCGGGCTGAGTCAAGTGAAAGTGTCCAATTGGGGCCCCATCTTCTTTCCAGAGTGTTCAAAGATTGTTGTTGAGAACGGTTATATTCCTTGTGGAAAACTTAAATATCAAAATCAAGGTAAAATTTTTAATTTTTACGGTATGCATTAGGGAAAGGCAACAATAAGCATTAAAAGGTATATGAGGAAAATTAAGATTTCAGAGAGAAAAACTGACTGTAGGTAAATGACAGTGCCCAGATTTTGTTTTCTTCTGCCTTACACCAATTGGCTTCTTGATATAAGGCAGAAACTGTGAATTTAATCTTAACAACATGCTTGAATTTAGAGAAGGAAAGCCAAATCCAACTCCAAAGCCAGCATTGGTTTAGATAAATTGGGACTAGAGGAATTCTAGATAGTAAAGAGAAATAGATTTCTATATAGAAATAGCTCACTAGAATTAAATATTTTTTTTTTTTTACCATATATCAGATTCCTCTTCATTAAATGGTTCTTTCTGGAGAGCTGTATTCTCTTCTGTAGGTACCTACACGTTCAGTGTCTTTTGGCAGTTTGAAGATGGGTGCTTTCTGTTTTCCTGTAAAGACAAGAACAGAACACCTCCCCTACCTTTGAGAAGTCTCCACACAACTCATGGGAACTACATTGGTGGATGACTTGTCATTTCTCTTCATTAAGATGTTTCTCTTGTTCAACTCGGATCTTGATGAACTTAGGTGGTTATAATACTCAAAAAACGGTTTCAATTTGCTGGAGATATATGCTGGAGCGTTGTCAGTTTTTATTTATGCAGGTATGCTGAGAATTATTGCAACTAGGTACTGTGAAGGGACATTTTTATCTTTTATTTGTAAACGTATAGTGAAAAATTAAGTATAAGATAAATTGCTTTAGTGGCTTTATCGGCCAGATCATTAGCTCTTGCCATGGGTCCTGGTAATAGCGTATGTGCTCTCATATGTTGTATATAAAAAAAAAGGGATTTACTCTTGTTCTAATGGATTGTTGAATATCAGCAAAAACTTGTGCCACAGAACTTTTGGAGGAAATTAATCCCACTGTTTCCAAAATCTGTACTGCTCCTACCACATAGTGTGAGTCGGAAATAATATTCAGAGGTTGAGGGAAAACTCGTAAAACCTCAGCTACAATAGCACATTCAACCAATTAAAACAGGTCCACATGGGTGGCATTGATCATCACGATTTCCCGTCTTAGTTGTCAAATTCTTCTGACCAGGTTCCTGCTAAATACTGGGATAAATCTCGAGATAATTCAGCAGCATGGGAAGCATTATGAAAGGGCACACTAGTAATACATAACCCAGGGTATTTCCATTCACAACCTAATTGAGCTAACTGCCAAAGGGTGTTGCCGTTTGAACAGATTGGGCCATGGCAATGCCAGCAGAAGGGCATTAGCTAATATCTCCCAACAGCTGTTGAAAATCATTGAGAGTTCTCAAAACAAAAACCAGGGAATGCGGAGGCCAGGTGCCTCCTTGTATCCCTTTTTATAAAATGGCAGCTTCCTCCCGTTTGAGCATAGGAAGGAGGCGCAGAGGGAGGCCAAGATTCCCGGGGTGCAATGGGGACATCGGCTTTTCCCATGGAAACATTATAGGCAGGAGGCCGTCGCCATCCGTACCTTTCTCCTTGATATTCAGCTGCAGCTTGTTCTAATTAACTTAGTTCTGATAGCTCCTCACCTGAGGATCCATCATTCGAGGATTCTTTACCTGATAATCTTAAATCTGAAAATTCCTCGAGGACTGGATAAAGGGAGTCCCCTTTATCTTCTTTATCCTTTTTTCTTTCTTCCTTTTTTTGTAATTCCTTTCTATATATTTCCTTAATATCTTTATATTTCTTTTCCTTTTCTTAGTTTTATCAGACGTCTTTTCCTTTTCCTTTTTTGCAAGTTGCTTTGCCCTTTTTTCAAGTTCAGCTAGCTTATCTAACATTTTTTTATTCTTATTTTTTCGTTTCTTTTTCATTAACTTTCTTTCCTGTTCACCCTTTTGTCCCTTTTCAGCTTCTGATAGACTATCCTGATGGTCTGATAAAACCCGTTGGCCCTCCTTAACCTTTTCGCAAAACGGACGGCTGCAGGTTTTCTCCCGTTTCTCACAATTAAGACACAAACAACACAGCAAGACGAAAACGAAACTAACAAGAAACGGAATTACCCAGACCACAGAAGTCATATCTTGCTGAAAAGTGCTGCAGCTTTTCACTCCGCTGGCTTGAATCTTCCTTCGACGAGCAGTCGAGGGTCCTTCAAGTCGTTCCTCCGCCCAGGGTCGGCAGGTTCCCGGGTTTCGGCACCACTTGTCGCGCACTACCTTTGCTGATAAGGAAGACGTGGCAACCGAAGATGTGTCCAGCAGAATCTTTATTGTTGAGCTCTTTACATGTAGATGGAGAAGGACCCCAAGCCCCAAATGCGCTCTGCTTAAATAGCCTGCAGGGCAACGTGCTCGTCTGCCATTGGTGCTCCGCACAATGCCTAATTGGTATACTTTCTCTGATAGGGAGAGCTCTCATAAGCAAATTAGCATAAAGTGGCGCATGCTCAACCGGCATAGCTAATGCTGTAAACAAGACTCAGGAAGCAGGAAGCCAGCGCCATCTTGTAATGGCGATTGCGGCTCCCGACATATACCTTTTAAATTTTTCACACATGTTGTTTCCCACTGATATGCAATGACACCTTTTGGATGTATTTTCCTCACTAGTTTTTCAGTAACAGATACAGGAAAAGCCAGAGGAGAAGGTATAATGACCTTAGGCAGGCCTCCCCTGACCCTGAAGGGTGTAGAAATTTTAAATCTCTTTCATGCCCTAATACCTATACCTCTTCTTCTGGTGTATCAGATTGAAGGTCTTAAAAAGCCTGAAATCTATTTGCCATTGTTTCTCTGAGTGTTTTAACTACTTGAATCATATAACTTCCCAGAGACATCTTTGAATCAGTAAGTTTCTTGTTTTCTCCAACTATGAGTCTATGCTTTTAATATTCTCATCCTTAGATATTATCTGAATGGCATGTAAACTGTCTTTCAGAAACAATTTTCTGTTAGCTTACTATTATCCTCAGACATGGAACAAATTCTATCTGCCAGGTTTTCCATCTGATGAAAATTTTATTATTTGAGTCACTAGACAAGGAATAAGCTGTTTCTGCTAGTGTGTTAATGTGATCCTAAATTGTTTCTATTTTGGTCATTAAAGCAGTGGACATGGAACAAATTCTTTTCCAGTTGGTCAATTTTATGTTCCATGCTTTGCATTCTACCTGTCAGATCTTCATTGCCATCTTCAGTATACTGAATCCTTGTTACTAAGTGTACTATGGTTTGTATAAGCTCCTTATTCTTTGATCTAATCTAAAACCTTTTCTTTAAGAATATTATATTGATTATGAAACTAATTGACATTATTAGGAAAATGCATATTTTGGTTAAATTATGGTCCTCTTCTAAGATCCCCTCTATATATGAAACAAAAAGATTCCTAATGTCCTGCAATATAATATTATCTGGCATTGGTTTGAAACAATTAATCTCAGTTATTATATCAACTTAAAATTTGAAGAATGTTGTAATTACCTTAGTTATAATCCTGTTGTCCTGAAACTTTGACAATTTTAGTTGCAGATTTCAAGTTGTAGCAATTATACTTGGCCAGTAGGCAAACAGGTGTACCACCAAATGGTGTCTGACAGCAAAAGAGCCTTCTGATCCCTGTCCCTGTAGAATAGTTCTTAAGAAACTAATGCAAGAGAAATTTTGTTAAATAGATGAGTGAAACAAGACTTGTGCAAATTGCTGGGATGGCAGGGCCAACAGGTCTCACCACTGCTAGTACTGTTTGTGTAGCCTATTTTTGACCATATCATTGTTATTTGACATATGATTGTTTTATTTAGGACTCAACCAAAATTTTATTTCATTATAAATTATGATATTTTATCTAAAATTACTTTTTAAATGTATTGTCATATAATAGGTACTTGGTGTATGGTTTTTTTAATGAAGGAATGGAAACCAGTTGAAACTCATCAACAATATAATTTTATTTTATTTTTACTTTCATTGAAAATAGATTATTATTTCACATAATTTATTATGAGTAACATTATTTTTCTTTATCTGCTCTGATTTTCTTTCTTTTTTTTGCTTTCCTTGTGTTCTTTTCCTTGACTGATAGAGGGACAGAGGGAAGAGAGACAGAGAGAGAGAGAGAGAGAGAGAGAGAGAGAGAGAGAGAGAGAGAGAAGTGGATGAATGGGATAGTTGGAGTTGGATAGTATATGGGAAGAAACAGAATATGATTGAAATATATTGTATAAAAAAGACTATTTAGAATGATATCAATAAAATAGACTATAGAATAAAATGCACAATGAACTTGTAAATAAATAAAATATTGACATATTTTTCTTAAGTAAAGAGTCTAGAGAAACTTGTTTTATGATGTAAAATACAATACTTTCCTATTGGTGGCTTTAGCTACCTCTGAGGATCATGCCACCTACACACTAGTTGATAAATTACATAATAGGAGGGTACCATTTAGATTTCAGTTATATGATAATGACTCACCAGAAGCATTTAATTATTCAGGGAAGTATTGTGTTTGATAGATGATACCTAGATCCCTAAGTTGTGACACATGTATTATAAAATAAAGAAAAGGATGAAGTTGCCATTGGTAAGTGGAATTAGTGATAGTCTCATAAAGAACTAGAGTTGTATCCTTTGTTACAATAATATGAAGGATGAACCAATTTACATAAAAGAATTAACTGGTGTGCTGCTTTCCTAATAGGCCTAATTCAATTGGGAAATAAAATGTGATTAATGATATTAGTGTTCCATCAAAAATATGTTGCATCATACATACATATCATTGTGTCACATGAGAATAAAATATGTGAGCTGCATAGTAAACCTTCCCAATATTGGAGAACAGTAAATATTGTTATCACTTGGATTTTATTGATTAAAAATAATTGAGACATAGGAACTTAACTTGTTTCAGAATAAACATCTTAAAGTTATTGGAGTTGGTGTTAAGGCTCACACATTCACACTGAGGTATCTATGTTGAAACCACCTCAAACACTTGCTCATACCCTTCAATAAAATATCTGATTATAATTAAATATCACATGTCATGCACTAGAAAGACAGTACAGTTGGAAATGCTTACAAGGCAAGAATAAAGACTTATGTTCAGTTTCTGAACCCATTAAAACTAGGCATGATGGTACATGCTTGGGATCACAACTCTGGGGAGGCTGAAATATATGGCTCTTTAGGGTTCACCAGCAGAACAGCCTATCCTATTTGTTGAGTTCCATACTTGGTATGAAAAAAGAAAATAAGGCAACAACCCTTAAAGAACACTTCAGATTGCCTTCAGGTACAAATGCCATCTTGTACACACGCACACACACACACACACACACACACACACACACACGTACATGAGCATCAGCATGCATACACAATGTTATGTCAATGTTTACCATTATTGGCATAGCTTTGGTCATATATGTATAGAGAACCCCTTTAAATTAAAATGACTATGTAGCCCTTGTAAAGCAAAATCACAAAGGTATAAATGTCTTTCCCTTTCATTTTTGACATCTTAAATATATGATAAAACAAAATTGAAATAGAAATGTAATGCATTTCAGTCCCATAGCAGGATCAGTTCTTTTTCTTTTCTTTCTTTTTTTTTTATGAAGAGTGAGGCAATATTATTTCCTTCTTGTGGGCTGGGCTGTGAGGATCCTGTTGCAATAACTAAATAAAGCCTGTAGTGACAGCATCCAAGCCGCCATAGAGTGTGCATATAAGAGGATCTGCCCATGTTCCTATATAAGCTCAAGCATGAATAGATGATCAATTTTTATCGAAATATTAATAAAATTATTTTTATCTTTCATTTAGTTACAAAAAGAAAAAGAACATGCACAGAAGATGGAAGATCATCTCCAAATGTAAACTTTAAATCAGCATGTATTTATATAGCAAATAAGTAATATGAGAATTATCCAAGCTACTATTAATGTGAAAGCCCTCAATAACTGTTAATACGTTTTCTGAAATTCACAACACAGAGTTTGGGAAGTTACTCAATAGTATATCATAGCTTTGTGTGAATGAGAGATAAAATTTATAAAGTATTACTATCCAAATAAATATAATATATATAATTTTTCATGTACTTACAGCATGTTCATTAAAAAAAAGTCAAAAATGACATAGTTTTTTACATCACTGACATTCAAGATATTTATTTTATAAAGTCACTGTCTCGATTATATACATATATTATGTGTTGAGGTGTGTGTGTGTGTGTGTGTGTGTGTGTGTGTGTGTTTAGAAAGGGGGCCGTGAAAGAGTGTAGAGAATTCTAATGAGAAGTGAGAGGGGATAACAAAAGATTACTATGGGATATTTGAGACATGAAAACAAGAGTAGAAATGGGGAAACATAATTTAGGAAAGAGGGAGGGTGTAGAAGATGGATAGATGGATTTTGAGTGGCAAATAAGAATGAAGTATAATAACACACATCGGTGAAAATGTCAAAATGAAACATAACACATTGACAACTCAATTTTAAAAGAAATATAATGAAGCATTAAAATTGGCATGTGAGAAAAATTACTATAAATATGCCTATTAGGTTGGAACTGGAGAATACCTCATTGATCGCCACAGTGAAGAAACAAAAGGAGGAAATAGAACACCTGCAAGGACATCTGCAAGACACACACAAAGACCTAGCACAGAGTTCCAACTTGGTGAGTCACTTTCCTGTTAATCCCCTTTCTGGCAATTAAAAGAAACACTTTAGGAAACACATGAAATGTCTCATTAAAATATCTTTATTGTTGAATGATTTGTTGCATGTATGCAGTGTTTTAATCAATTCTACCTCTTAATTGCTACATTTTAATTCTTTTCTCATTACTTTTATCACTTTCCCTCTTAACTTTATTGCCCATTTTGGATTATTTTCAATGTTGTATTTCAGTTCACTGATGCCAGTATGTGCATGGGAGTTAAGACCATGTACTGCAGCAAGGCTAGCCTCTTAGGTTCATTTCCATGTAGAAGGCAGCTTTACATCTCTCAAAAGCCACCAGTTTCTCTTTGAATTAACTAAATCCATGGGAAGAAATGGTTCAGTGTGAATAGCATAGCTTTGGGATGGAGTGTTTTCCTAGTAAGGTGCCAGATGTGGGTTCAGTTCTCATTATCACATTAGTGAGTATTTTTGTACAATTCAGATTTATTGCTGCTTACTTTGGTAATATTTTAAACATAAACATATTTTCCAACTTTAAAAATTGTCAGAGTCATCTTCTTAACCTTGAAGCAATCGAATGTCAAAAGCAAAAGAATCAAATATGATAGAATTATTTGAGTTTTATTTTTGCTAAACAAAAATTTCAATTTGCTGTAGGCACAGGCAACTGTTCAGGAAAGCACGAACCTCTATAAGAAGCACACTTCAGTAATACCTGAGATAGAAAATACAATTAAGAGTCTGAAGTCTGAAGTTTCCAGTGTTAAAACT
This sequence comes from Cricetiscus sungorus, assembly GCA_030556225.1. Lineage (NCBI taxonomy): Eukaryota > Metazoa > Chordata > Mammalia > Rodentia > Cricetidae > Cricetiscus > Cricetiscus sungorus. Next base: position 47,630,228 of record JANBXA010000372.1, on the reverse strand, counting down.
TCCAAAGAGTCAAGCAAAAGAGAACTGGAAAAATACAGGCAATATTATCTGGAAGAACTAAGAAATAAAAACTTCCTATTGTATGAATTAAACAGGTGAGTAAAAAATGTAAAATAAATGTCACCGAATGCACTATCAGCTCATTGGTTAATTGCTAAATCATAAATTTTAGTAGCACTTTACCCTGAGACTAATAAAATGGGAAACTGACCTGGACGTGGACCTGTTTATGGAAAGTTATGTCACAGGGTGGTCTTGCAGATAAAATGTTATTCCAGGCACGTTTTTATTACCTTCCCTCTTTTGGTTATACTTGGCTTTTTCCTCATTAAAATTCTCAAATAGTTAACCCAGGCATCAAGACTTTCAGCCACAGATTTCTAAATTTTCTAATTAGGCACAGCCATGTAGGTATAATATTTCCCATCACTATATACAAAGAAGACACATACACATAACGGAGTCAGTAGGTTGTGTTAAGTCCTGCCTGGCTTGGATCTTGAAATCTGACAAGGGCAGCTAGGGAATAAAGAAAGAACAGCACATGGGCAGATGGACAGAAAAGCTGGCATTGGAGCATAGGCACTCTGATAGACCAGTGTTGCTGAACCTTTGTGTGTTAATTATGTACATCACGGGGTGGGGGTGGGTATTGTCTACTCTCTGTAGACCAATATTCTCAAGCTGTAACATACAGGAAATGAGGAAGCCACGGTTGTTACACTTTCCAGTTCAGAAAACTTTGCCAAGCCCCCGAGTCTCACCCTGGAATGGTTTTGTCACTTGCATGCTACTGAGACATTGGAGTCCTTGTCAAGGGTCTACCCATTTCAATGGTACACATCCTGTCAGGACTTCACTCACTCAGACCTTTCTTCCTCCACTTCCCATTTATGTACATAATGTACATTATGTGCATCTATGTTAATATATGTATAACAATAATGATCTAGAAGAAGTCATTAATTAGAGAAAGACCAAGGGATAGACATGGGAGACATTGCGGGGAGAACAGAGAAGGGGGAAATGATGTAATAAATTTTTAACTTAATCAGGAGACAGTGTTTCATGATAGGGTATCACTATGTGGCTCTGGCTGTCCTGAAACTCATTGTGTAGACCAAGTTGTCCTCTATCAGCCTGCCTTCACCTCCCAAGTGCTAGTATTAAAGGCATGTACCAACATGCCTGACCATTATGTTTTATTTTAAATATTGTAATTTAAAAAAGTTTGGCTGTTTGGTGATGAGTACAACTGAAACCCCAGGGGGGGGGGGAGATGCTTCTAATTCTATTGAAATCTGGCAATTTAACTTTCCTCCACTGTTATCGTTTGTCTTGTGTGACAAATCTGCATTATAAAATATCCGCATGTCTTGTACTTAGAATAGAGTATAACACAATATAAAAGATGATAACACAAACCATTAAGTTGCCAAAGATAATTTCTTTCTCAGGAGGAGGTATGTATACATGGCAAGAAGGAATAGGTCCCATATCTGTTTCCGGGGTACTTTAGAAATGTCCAAATGCACTCAAAATTCCATTTATTTTATTTTGACCATCAACTCAAGCCAGTTCCTTTCTTCTTTTATTGTGTGATGTGTGTTATAAATTTTGTCAGCTTGACACAAACATAAACATACCAACACACTTTGGAAATGGAAAACTTATTTGAGAAGTTGCTTCTGTCAGATTTGGCCTATGGGCACATGTGTGATTAGCGATTAATATGGAAGATCCCATTCCATTGCAGGTGGTGCCAGCCCCGAGCAGGTAGGCCTGAACTGCGCAAAAGAGGTAGCTAAGCAAAGCATGGAAACCTAAACAGCAAGAAGAATTTCTCCATTTCTCTATGGTTTCTGTTAGGAGCTTTTACTTTGCCTTTTGCCTTGAGTTCTCGTGATGATGGACTATGACCCACGAGCCAAATAAACTCATCTCCAAGATATTTTTGACCAGTGTTTTATTACAGCTACAAAAATAAACTAGAGCAATGTTCAATATTTAATTTTACCCACTGAATATACAAATCTTGACAGAAATGTTTGAGAATGTCATTTGAATGCTTCCTCCTTTAACTCCCTAACTTTACTAACTAGTATAAATTTTCACTGCTTTTTACAGCTTTGTTTTATTAAGTGTATATATTTGAAAAGTATAATGTGATGTTTCACTAAATGGACATGTAGTTAATTTAGTGGTAAATCATAAATGTTGATATATTGAACATATCACATAATTTTATTTTCAATGTAAGTATTTTCTAATCTGACCTCAATGATTATATTATTCATCTCAGCACTAGCGTACCAATAAAGTAGTCATACATTGCTGCTTTATCTTATATAATTTCCTTTTCATTTTAGTATGGAGTTTCTCTCAAACCCATATATACCCTGCTTTCTGCATTTGTTTGTGGGTATGTTTGTGTATGGGCATATGGACATGTGTATATGGGTGTTCATATGGGAGGTAAGACTTGGATGTTGGAAGTCTTCACTCACTCCTTTTCTTACAATTTGAGCATGGTTTCCCAGTATCTGAAAGTTGACTAATTTGGTTGGTCTGCTAGTCAGTGTGATTTAGGAAGGCCTTCTATCTGCCTTCAAAGCACTAGTGTTCTATATGAGCCATACACACATGTGGTTTTTGTGGTTTGGGGGATATGAATGTTGGTTCTATGATTCCATGACAATGCTACAGTCACTTTACGTGCTGAGCCATCTTCTAAGAACCATAGTGTATGTCTCATTTTAGAGTAATTCTTAGTACATAATTACATTCTGTATGTCTGAGCTGACATAGTTTTCAATGTTAAGATACTCATCAACACAGAATTTATTACTGTAGTAGAATTTTTATTGAAAGTAATTTCAGAGTATCTCTTGGTATTCACAGGACCAATGACAGTCGAGAAGAGTCCCATGCAGAACTTCACATGAAATTTGAGCAAAACATTTCTGCATCAAATACAGTGAATACAAGGCTGGTCCATAAGTGCTCTTGTGTGGGAAAAACTCACCAAATGGATAACGAAGGTGGGGAAAAAATGGGGGAGCCTTCCTCAAGACCAGGATCTACTCATGCCTGTGTGGAACACTACCCATGGATGGTGTGTTTGAGGATCATTTTCCTTTTAAGTTTATATTTCTGATACATTTCTTGTTTTCAATTTGATATGCAATTAAGGATCTTTTATTTGATTTATGTGTATAAAGATAAAGTCCTAATAATATGTGTTATTAATGAGAAAAGGAAAATTTTTCATTTTGGGGGGACTTTATTTTTCCCTTTTCTTAAACATAGATTCTTTTTTCATGCAATAGAATCTGAATATAGTTTCCCCTCCCTCTCCTCACCCTGCAGTTCCTCTCCATGCATGTGTCTGCCACAGGCTCTCTGCATATAGGTAACAGCTATCTGTTTAGCAATTTTATGGGACTCCAGAATGGTAAATGAGTGAGTCTCTCATTCATGTGCCTTTTCTTGGTACATTTTAAAATTTTTCTGTTGATTTGTCTTGTCCAACTTTGACATGATTTTCATTTTATCTTATTATATTTTATTTAGTTATGTTTGATTGATATCTAATGAAAGAAAAAAAGGGAGTGGATCCAGATGGGAGTTTTTGCCATTTTAAAGGTGTCCCTCAAACTCTTATCAAGAAATACAATTTTAGCTTTATTGATTGAATATGACTAAACACTAAACAGTTGCATTTTACATCCTGTCAAAAGCCTTACTTACATGACATTTTAGTGTGTAAATGTAGCTACAGACATACTTGGACATGCTGAGGAAAAGTTTCTGTGTCACTGTGTCTCTGCTATACTTGACAGGACTTTAAGTGTTCTACAGATTCCCAAGTTTGCTACTCTAATTCATAAGTCAGTGATTGAGATTTGAACTCTTACTGTGAGGAAATCTGAAAGGAACACTTACCATGAATTAGATAAACTTATAAAACAAAGAAAAATGTACTAACTTCTGGCTGTATTTAAAATGTTCCATTTACTTGAAAAATGTTACTGTCTCCTTAATTGTCATTTAACTTATATCATTTTAAGTATGTTTATTGCTGCAGTGATTATTGCAATTACAATAGTACCTGCCACAGGTAACATTTGGCTACTTCTCTATGGAGATGTATATGAAGGCACACAATTAACTATGTGACTGAATTTATAGTAAGCTATCTTTTCCATATTATTTACAAAGAGGAAGGAAGCAAGGGTAATTGAAACAGAATAAACTAATCACCTATATTTTCACACAGGGTAAATTACATGAATTATTCATTTAAGTAAAGCTTGAACACATACTTACATCCTTGTTAATGAAGTACCCATATCTATCTACGTACAATGGCTAGTAGCTTTCTTGGTATTTATAGCTCAATTTCAAAGAACAAACTTTAGGTCACTTAGGCAGTATTGTAGTTAAACAGTTTACAAAGGGAAATATGAAGTGATTGATTAAATATATAAACTTACATACTAAATGGGTGAATTTAAAATCATTCTGTTAGCCTACTGTTCCATTTTTTTTTCTCAAAGATAAGAAGTATCAGATTCCAAATGCTACAGAATCATGAAGTAGAACCATTCCAAACAAAAGAAAAGGAGTTGGATGTGATTATTCTATAAATTGTCAAGCACAGCTCAAATAAATATCCTCCTCAATTCTAACTTGAAAAATCAAAGGGCACATTACTTTAAGGAGCATAATACTTGCTTTTATAAATGGTGGTGAACTATGAACTAAGCATTAATGCTTTTACCTAGATCAGTGGTTCTCAACCTCCCTAACAATACAACTCTTTAATACAGTTCCTCCTGTTGTGGTGACCCTCCACCCTCCTCCCCCGCGGCTAGATGATTTCATTGCTCTTGCATAACTATATTTTGCTAATGTTGTAAATCATAATGCAAATACTTTTTGGAGACAGATTTGTCAAAGGGATCATGACCCACAGGTTGAGGATACTTAGAGTACTTTAGATTTTAAAGTATTTATGAAGTCAGAAAAAAAAATCCTGCCTAATGCCAAGTATTAACAGATAACTGCAAAAACACTTTTATTATACTAAACATATGAGTTAAAAAGTACCTGTGGCTTCCATGTGAGATATGTGATCACCAATCATGGTAAACTTCATGGGAAATATTAACTTTGCCTGGATACTTCCATTAAAAGCTTATTACCAAACTGGCAATTTTATCAAATAAATGTTAGTAACTTAAAAAAAATAGGGAATGTAGACATATATCAATTTGAAAGATTTGGAGAAAAGGAATCAATCTTGAGTTCTGTCATTGTTTCCATCAATTTTGTAATATTTGTTAAGCCTCTTGTAACCGCATTCTTCATAAACTCATGAGTACAAATATATAAAGAAATATGAGTGAGACTCTAGGATTTTAAAATTATATTCTATGTTTTAATAGTCTGAAAATGATATGAGAGAGATAAGCAAAGGACTCAGTGACTTAAAACAATCCATGCAACTTAGTTTGGAGACTCAGAAGAAACAAAATAGTGATGTAGGAGAACTAGCTGGGTAAGATCCTAATCTTTCAGATAATTTCAGTGATTTAACTGTAATCTTAGTAATGCCTAAATAGAAATTCACTTTATGCTTTGTTATTAACATTTACGTAAAAGTACTTTAAGATGTATTAAACAACCACAAACAGAAACTTTTTTGAGACAATGTTTTGCAATATTAAGCAAACTTGACTTCAAAATTTGATCCCCTTGTCTCAGCCTTCTAAGCACTGAATAACATTGTAGTAAAAGAATTCTGTGTATTCTTCAAGGATTTTGACAGTGAATAGAGTATTACCTTTGGCATGTAGCTTCAACTTCATATGCCACAAATGTTTATTTCTCATATGATTTTGCACTCCTTCATTCTTTTTGTATTTCATTGTCTTGAGAACTAAAAAAGTTTTATACATTAAATTCTATCACTTCCAACAATATCATAATTATCTGAATCTACTTTATTTCCTTTCTGCATTTTTCCTTTTATAATGTATGTAATATATGATGGAATGAACACCTTAGTGTCAGCATACTCCATATGCACAAAATACATGTTATTAAATATTTGTACATGTCTGTATAATGATATTTTAAGAAAAATATTGAATTACTTAAAGAAAGTAATGGCTTTGGTTAGTTATAGAATGGTTCAAATGCTTGTATAAAACTAATTGTTGATAATTAGTTTCAGAATTCCTTGAAAACTCCAAAAACATACACGAGTTCCACAAAAACAATGATATGGTCTAGACAAATGTATTTTCTAGGAACCACATCTGATTGTTTTTAATCTTGAGATATTACGATACTATTTGTAAATCTTATAATTTTTATATTTTCTTCTCATGTTTAAAATTATTTTTTGAAATTAGAATATAGTTATATAATTTTCTCCTTATCTTTCCTCTCTCTAAATACCTTCCATGTAGCAATAGCAATACCCTCCACATTTCCTCAAATTAATAGCTTGTTTTTCTATTTTTATTATTATTATTATTATTATTATTATTATTATTATTATTTGTGTGTGTGTATACTGCTCAATTCTGTTTCTTTTTACATTTCAACTAGTTTTATTCTATGAGGACTTCATGAATTTTATTTAATCATATTTACCCCTAGAGTATAATTTATAAATGTTACTATTAGGATTTTTTTAAGATTTTATTTTCCTAGGTCAACTAAACAGTTGACCCTGTGTACAAACTAATATCTATTTGATCATTAAATTTGTCCTGTTTTATAAAGTAACTTTTTAAAACAAGATTGTCATGACTTGTTATTTTCAATAATGTTGTAGTACTTTCATTATATTTCCATTGTTTCATCACCCTCAATTACCTGTAATTAACCATGTGACATATAAATCATAGTCAAAATTGCATTATATATACACATATATATATATATCTTAAATACTTGTGTATACTTTTTTTTTTCCTTTTCACAGTTGAACTGACCTCTGGTGACAGATGATTTAATATTTTATATGTATATCTGTTATTTAACTGCTACACAAAGTTAATCCCCTTCATATTATGTGAATATTATTGTTATTTAATTAGAATTATTTGAGGGAAAATTATCTACATACAAATAAGAAGAGCACAATTTATTGATGTCTTTTATTTCATGGTAAATCATAGTATTATAACTATTTATTGTTAGCAATTATTAAGCAGTTATTGTTAATGTACATTTATTCATTACACTTTTACAGAATTGGGAAACCCTTTAAGATGACAAGTCCAATACATGAAATTGGAGAATGTGGTTCTCACGGCGATTTTGAAACCTGCCAATTTGGAATGAATATTCCACTTTCACCGCTACAATGTTCAGTAAGGTTTACTAAGTTTTGGGACAATAATTCATTTAATTGGGAAAAACATAAATCTACCAGTACTCTGAGCAATGAAATGAATACTTCTGGTAGTTTGAGAAACTTCATATCATTATGTTTTAAAACAGAGTTTAAAGGCAAGCAGTATATAAACCTAGGTTATGACCATAAAATTATTTTTCTAACAATTTGTTGATATACAATTAATCCCCATGAAATAAAATCATGTCAAATGTATAATTTAGCGTTTTTCAGTATATTTACAACTCTCTATCCTAGCAAGAGTTTTACAGCCATTTTTTGAATGGCAATAATAATGGTTTATTTCTGGAACTTTGTAAAACTAATCCCATTGACTCACCAGGGTAAATTAGAACCAGGCTGTACAAATAATGCTTCCTGCTGGGTGATGGATAGTTTGTTCAGTAGAAAGGACAGTAAACATTTTATTTCTAGTTCTTGTTTTTTCATAATTTATTTTTTAAATTTTTATTTTACATATCGATCCCAGTTCCCTCTCCTCCCCTCCCTGTCTTTTTCCCTCTCTCCCACCCTCTCATGCCCCTGAATCCCCTCCCCTCTCATCCCCTCTCACTCCACATGTAGGGTGATGTGATACCCTCCAAGAGGGGTCATCTAAATCTGTCAAGTCATTTGGAGTAGGGACTAGGACTTCTCTTCTGTCTCTAGGGGATTTCCCCCAAAGTTCCTTTGTGCACCAGAAATACATCCTGGTTCCATTGTCTGAGGTCCCTTAGATAGCCCAGGTAATCTAGCTGAGATCCATGTTCAGAGGGCCTGAGTTAGTCCCATGCTGGATTCACAACTATCAATCTGTGGGCCCATTACCTCCTCCTTGTTCAGTCAGCTGTCTCAATGTATTTCTGTAGCCTGATCTTGTCCTCCCTCTCTGCATCTGGATTCCAGTTCGACTCAGTGTTTAGTTGTGGGTGTTTGCTTCTGTTTCCATCAGCTTCTCGATGAGGGCTCTATGATGGTAGATATGTTAGTTGTCTAGTTAGTTGTCGATCCCATTATCAGGAAAGGGCATTTATGGTAGCCTTTTCACTGTTAATCAAATTGTTAGTGGGGCCAAATTGTAGGTCTCTTGACATTTCTCTGGCTCACTTTTCTTTTCAAACCTATAATTGCTCCCTCTTTTATTCTCTCTCTCCCTCTCTCCTCTCTCTCTCTCTCTCTCTGTCTATCTCTGTCTCTCTCTGTCTCTGTCTCTCTGTCTGTCTGTCTGTCTGTCTCTCTCTCCTCTTGTCTATTCTTCCCCTGACTCAATCTACCTAGTCTCATGTGCTTTCCTTTCCTCCCCTTCTCTTTCTCCTAGCTCCCTCTCCCCTCACTGCCCCCCACTCCCCATGTGCTCATGAGATCTTGTCCTGTGAATTTCATGATTTCATTGTTTTTTCTGCAGAGTAGTATTCCATTGTGTAGATGTGCCACATCTTCTTTATTCATTCTTCAGTTTAGGGGCATCTAGGTTAATTCCAGGTTCTTGCTATTACAAATAATGCTTCTATGAACATAGTTATGCACATGTCTTTGTTGCATGAATGTGGATCATTTGAGTATATGCCTAAGAGGGGGATTGATGTGTCCTGTGGCAGACCAATTCCCATTTTCCTGAGGAACTGCCATACTGGTCTCCAAAATGGCTGTACAAGTTTGCACTCCCACCAGCAGTGGAGGAGTGATCCCTTTCTGCATATCCTCTCCAGCATAAGTTGTCATTAGTGTTTCTAATTTTAGCCATTCTGGCAGGAGTAAAATGGTATCTCAATGTTGTTTTGATTTGCATTTCCCTGATAGTTAAGGATGTTGAGCACGTTCTTAAGTGTCTTTCAGATTTTTTGATTTCTTCTATTGAGAGTTTTCTATTCAGTTCTATACCCCATTTTTTAATTTATGAAAATAAATTTCATAATCTTCATCCATCATGTAACCCTCCCCTACTCCATCTTGGGGAGCCATCAAGCTGTTTGCTCTACCTATTTGCCTACTTTGGACATTTCCAAAAACAGCCCATTCTATATTGGCTATTTTTACTTAACATGATGTTTCCAAGATCCATTTCTGTTGTATGTGGGGTTAGTGCTTGATTTCTTATTATTGCTAATGTTCTCTCTATCTACACACCACACATTTATTTGTTGTTCTATTAGTTGGTGTTTCCACTTACAGTATAGTAGTAATTCTGCTGTGGACATGAATGTACAGATGCACAAGTTTTCCTTTCTCTTAGATGAATAACTACTGGTAAAATTGTTGAGTAATATGATAATCCAGGATGCAAGAGGCAGACGATAGTTAACATCTCATCCTGTCCAGCTTATGCTTTGCTGATGTCAAGATATGGTTTACAGTTGAACTTACAAGGATAATCTGTTATTTTTCTTTTCTTCATTGAAATTTTTGTTCCCTCATCCAGAACTACTACTTTTTTTCTCACTTAAGTTTCCATCAAGTCTTGTTATAGGATCTGCTGACTCAGTCTGCAAGTTGTTACACTGTGATTGATTCACTCATTACAATTAACTTCCTAGATAGTGGAGGAAAAATTAGTTTTTAAAGATCACCTAATAATGTTAAAGTCAAACTGATATTGGAATTTGCAATTAGGACTTGTTCCTATATATAACACTGAAGCTATACATCTGTTGCACCAAATACACATCCCGTCCTCATAAATGACACTTTCCAGTTGTTTATCCTCCATTTATTTTAAAACATATATATATGTATATGTATATATACATACATATATATAAATTATATATATAATTTTCAGGATTTATAGAACACATATTTTAATTCTTCAAAAGATTATTTCAACAATATACCACTAAAAATATCCATCAGTGCATAAGCAATTTTTCTTTTCAAATTATTAAATTTGAAAAATTTAACAATGATTTAACAAATTATGAAAAAATAGTAATTGAAATAAAACAATCAAAGCAGGTTTTCCTAGTCTGTGAAGCGTCACAGCCTAACAGAGTTTATGGTTCAATGATGTTCATTATGAACTCGCATAAAAATCATGTTAATTAGAAATGACATTCGATGAATTTAGGATATGATACTACATTTATTTACCATTTTCCAGACTGAAAATGACCATAGAACTGTCTTTTTAAAGCCTCGTCAGGAAATGGATGGTGTAAATACAATATTAGATCGACAAAAGCTTACTCAAAGTTAGTTCATTCTGAGACTTGACTATCAAAAGCAGGTATCTGAATTTGGTTATATTATCTAGTAATTGCAGGATTTTGTTTGTTTGTTTTCTGTTATAGTACTTCAAATCACGTTTGTCATTATTCTCCACATCCTAATTATAAATAATATTCTGGAGGCAAACTTGCTTATTTATAAGAAATTACAATAGAAGGAAACTGGGCATAAAATTCTTCCACAGTAGTCCCACTATTCTCCTTATAGTTACCTGATATTTCTCAAAGGCAGTGCTTACCATCATTAATATTACTACACAATGGACCTTCTTTAAAGAAAACTAACTTTCATGATGTGATTTAGTTTTTGTTATTATCTCCTAATTCAAACCAATGTGCCTTTTGCTGTTTAAAAGATTTTATTGTGTATTTTATGTGTACAAATGATTTGTCTGCATGTGTGTAAAACAAATAATAAAAACCCAGAGACAGATACTGAAGTTCAAGATAAAGATCAGAAAAGCCAAGCATCCAGCCCGTAGTTCTTACCTCTACTTCAGACTGAAATAGCTGATCCTGTCTCCTTATATCCTCAGAGTGCAATACACTGAGTTCTTATCTCCTCCTGCCTTATATTCCTTTCTCTGCCCAGCCATATCACTCCAGTGTCCACATACCTAGTGCTGGAATTAAAGGCATGAGCTCTGTTTCTCTTTTGAATTGATTTACTCTCATGTAGCCTTGGGTGACCTTGAACTCACAAAGATCAGTGTGCCTCTGTCTCCTAAGCCCTGGGATTAAAGGTGTGTGCCACTACTGCCCAGCTTCTATGGCTGTGGTTAGCTTTACATTTTGACCTCCAATTGCTTTATTAAATCATAACAATATGTCACTACACGTATGTGTCTGAATATTAGTGATAGTTGTGAAACTGTGTGAATGCCAGGAATGAACCCAGGATCTTTGGAAGAGCAGGCAGTGCTCTTAACTTCTGATCCATCTTTCCAATTCCTATCTTTTTATTTTTATCCTTAGTGTTATAGACATCTTTTTCATTTTCTTTTCTCACTGTCTTGTTGAGAAAATTGTAGGAATGAAGGATTGCTTCTTATTTTCTCCCCTTCATGCGAGCCACGTTAAGACTTGAGAGGGTGTAGAATCATCTGAAACAATGCTCTATCCTGTGTGGAGTACCTTCTGAAGATGTTGCTGCCAGCCCAACAGGTGCAAGGAAATCTACTAGAAAGCATAGGCTTTTTCTATGGCCCGATACCCTTATAACCTAGCCTCTGAGTTCAATGGGTCAGTGCCAGGAAAGAGATACTGCGTAGCTTAGTGTTGGCAGTTACCAGACCTATTAGGTCTGGTTCTCACCTATTAGGTGTTTTGCCTACAACGTATTTTCTTATCTAATAAAAATTAACCAGTTAAAACCTACATACCCAGACCTCTAGTTATCATTATAGTCTTCCCACTTGATAATTAAAAGTATTTCAATCAATAACAGCCACAAAGTTCATTAATTCCTGAACCATCTTTCCAGCTGTAGTGCTAAGATCTTATAGAAACCTGAGCTGGCTCAGTAATCTTCCGGAAGACCTGAGTGGAGTTCCAAGAACCCATTTTGCGTACCTCAAAAGTACCTCTAACTTTGGCTCCAGGAAACCCAACTCCTTCCTCTGGCCTCCAATGACACTATTTGTCTGCCTCACATAACACAAAAAGAAAAAAAAATTTAAGTCACTTTACCATTCATTATGAGGTTATGGTACCTAGGTCATGGTTACATAGTATAATACTTTCATATATGATTTCCCTCCATATACAGAACCAAGCAAAATGATGCCATTTTCTGTTCACCTGTTCAACTATTTACTCATCTGCTCTCCCCACCATTCCTAACAAAGCAGTGCAAATGACAAATAGAAGGGACAGTGCTGTGAGGTCGTGCTCAGCTGAGAAATTAGCCCGTACTAATTAAATCATTCTTTGTAGCTCTTTGCTATGCCCCAGATCCTCTAATTCTTCCTTTAATTTATAAATAGTCTGGGTCTGAGCAACTGAATTGTTTTCTCATCCTGTTCTCTAGGTATCCATCTTAGATTTTGTTGCATCTTTCATTTATGTTGTCTTTATATATATATTAACATAATATTAAATAAAATAAAATTACATCACTTTCTACCTCTTTTTAATCCCTCCTCCTCCAGCAACCCTACCTCATACCCCTCCTATTCCCCTAAAGTTGATAGCATCTTTTTACTGCTATTGTTACATACATGTGTATGCATTATGTATCTGCTTGTGCAAATTTATTTATTTTTTAATTTTTTCTGTTTTATTTTTACTTTGTGTATCCATCCCAGTTCCCTCTCCCTCTCTTCCTCTTTCCCTCTCTCCCACCCTCCCATGCCCCCAACCATCCTCCCCTCCCATCCCCCCCAATCCACATGTAGGGTGATGCCTTCTAGGAGGAGTCATCTAAATCTGTCAAGTCATTTGGAGTAGGGACTAGGCCTTTTCTCCTAGGTTAAGGGAGTATTCCTCCATGGGGGATTTGCTCCCAAAGTCATCTCGTGCACCAGGGATACATCCTGGTTCCACTGTCAGCTGTTCTTTAGACTGCCCAGGTCTTCTAGCTGAGACCCATCTTCAAGGGATCTGAGTCAACCCATGCTAAATTTCCAGCTAACAGTCTGGGGGCCCATTAGATATCTCTATGTGTTTCTGTAGCCTGGTCTTGTCCTCCCTCTCTGCATCTGGATTCCAGTTCGGGTCAGTGTTTAGTTGTAGTGTCTGTTTCTGTTTCCATCAGCTACTGGATGAGAGCTCTATGATGGTAGATAAGTTAGTCTTTGATTTCATTATCAGGGAAGGGCATTTATGGTAGCCTTTTCACTGTTCCTCAAATTGTTAGTTGGGGTCAGTCTTGAAGGGATCTGGAAATTTCTCTAGATTCAGTTTTTTCTTCAAACCTATAATGGTTCCCTCTTTTATGGTCTCTTTCTCTCTCTCTCTCTCTCTCTCTCTCTCTCTCTCTCTCTCTCTCTCTCTCTCTCTCTCTCTCTCCTATATTTATAATGCTGTCCCTTCAACCAAGTGAGAAAACAACTGCCATATTTATTCTAAGAGTTTTGAACCTCCTCAGAATTCGGAATTCTTGTCCCCCTAAAATGTACTTTCATAAATCCTTTTGAGTTGAACTCCTCATCTTGCCTTTCCATTTAGCCCAACTACGACAATGTCTTAAGACCAGGACCCTCAATGTGTAACCCTCCCTCAACCTTTTCTGAATTCTTACATTCATGGTCATTTTTAGAGTGTGTCTTCCCATTGGTACCTGGGTTTGATCTTATTAGAAGTTACTCACACTTCCATTTTTTTGTCAATTTATGTGTAGATACTGTATAAATTTAGAAACCAGCATTTGCACATAGTGTTGTCTCTTCCATGTTTCATAGCTTTTTTAAGATTTTGTTTCAAGTACATTTAATATACAGCTGCTATGTAGCAAAAGTCCCTTTCTCCGCTTCATTACCTTTATAATTTCCAGTGAGTCTCTTTGTGGCCCACGAACTTCCATTAATAATACCTTTGGATCTTTATGACTCTTTCTTTTATAGATACAGGCCATACCACATTTCAGGACTAAAAATGTGGTTCATGTTTTAGAGCATCTACCAAGGATATGATGAGATCCAATTTTTATGTCCTGTGTCTCACATATAAACAATTGAGCAAGTCAAATTTTGTGCTGATTTTATGCAAATGCTATTAATGAAAGCTTGAGGTTCTATTATCTTTTACTGTATATTTAAATTTTCTCTGACTGCACTAACTTAAAACTATAGTTATCAATCAACCTGCATTAGTGGAATACAATTGCTTTTGACACACAGGCTTTTAATGTTTCAGGCACAAGCAGCAACTAAGCCATATTCAGAATTAAGAGAGAGTTGCAAAAATTCAACAATAAATGCGATGGAGACCAAAATTAGAAGCCTTAAATCTACACTCTCTAAATTGAAAGTTAGCAGAGCACTGAGTGTTTTGGAACTGGAACGATATAAGTACCTCTATCAGGAAGAATTAAGCATTAGAAAATCATTCCAGTACTACCTAAACAAGTAAGGAAAACACATATATGTAGAAAGTCCAATAAGTTCAGTAATTTCTCTCTATAACATAATTGTTAGCAAAATACTGTTTGTGAAATTCCTATAAGGTGAATGTTAATTTTCTGATAAAATTTTTGAAAATAATATTATTACATAAACTTAATTTTAAATGATCACTGTTACAGATTATGATATTTTCTGTTTTTAATTATACACGATAATTTTATATACTTAAGCAAATCAAGTATATTTTCACCTGTGTGTTTTTTAAATTTTCTAATTAGGACAGTGATTTTACATAAAACTTTTTGTAAGCATTCACAAAATAAATACTGAATATTGAATTGTCTTTAAGATAGTGTAGCTTAAAACCAAGGGTGTGGGTGCGAATACCACCAACCACTGCTACTTCCACAGTCAGTTAGTAAATAATTTTCTTTGCTGTGAAGTTTGATCTTGCCACTAGAGGGAGCAAGAAGACAAACAATTCTTTGGACTGCATAATCTCTATAAAGTAGAATGTGTAATAGGGAAAAATTAAGATGGGGAAGAAAAAAAAAGTCTAGATTTAAAAAATGGTTAATAATTGTTCAGCGTGAAGATTTTGGTGGTTATATTACCGAATTCTACCTGTGCTTCTTTGGTAATGATGAAATTATATAACTGTGTCTTTAGCCTCTTTGGTTCATTTATTAACAGTCCCACACTATTACACTCTACCAGGAGTTATGAATTATACCACAGTTTAAGAGGGCAAAAGCCATAACTTGTCTAGTATTGTTAAAGTGCAAGTAACTTAATGCACCTTCAGGAGGAAGTGGCAACTTTAGACTTTACAATCTTTCCAGGAGTAATGACAATTTAGAGAAGAGCAGGACAAAGCTTGAAATGGAAATGCAAAGCAGATCTGCAGTAAATGCACAAAGCTTGAACCCATTCACTGAGGGCTCTTCTGCAGACTATTTTGACAGCATCCCAGGAACCAAAGTAAGTGTTTTTCCAAGAAAATACCTGACAGCATCTTCCTCAAACCCTCAACCATCAACCCATGGCCTAGACGACTGCCTAGGAATGATTGGTTATACTTTTTTTTTTAATTGTTTTTCTTTTTTTTAATTTAAATTAGAAACAGTCTTATTTCATATATCAATACCAGTTCTCTCTCTCTCCCTCCTCCCATGCCCCCACTGATCTCCATCCCATCCCCTTCTGCCCCATAGAAAGAGTGATGCCTTCCATGGGGTATAATCAAAGTCTGTCACATCATTTGTGGCAGGCCCTAAGCTGAAGGAGTATCCCTCTATGTGGAATGGACTCCTAAAGTCCATTCATATATGAGGGATAAATACTGATCCACTACCAGAGGCCCCATAGATTGTACAGGATGCCTAACTGACACCCAAGTTCAGGGGGCCTGGTTCTATCCTTTGCTGTTTTTACAGTTGTGGTGCAGTTCTTGTTTTCAACTTGGTTAACTATTAGGCTTTGGAGTTTACACCTCCTAAGTGATGCTAGAGTGAATCACAATGAAGGACAAAAGCAGAGGGACTAGACAGAGGGCTCCATTGGGAAACACTGCTACTGTGCTTATGTTCAGAACCTCAGCACCCACCCAAATGTCTGACATAGTGGCCATAACAGCAGTGATTGGGAATGGGTGGACACAAGATGGATCCTGTGGTTCCCAATCAGATTAGTCTAGCATAAACTGAGAGCTCTGCGTTCAGTGTGGAACCTTGTTTCAATAAATAAATAAATAAATAAATAAAGTGGAAAAGAGAGAGAAAGGGCAGAAGTAAGATTTCTCCTACACAAGTACATGCTCTGGTGAATGACCTCCATCCCCCCTATACAAATGTAGTACATGCCTGTGCACGCATGCACACACACACACACACACACACACACACACACATACAAACCTGGAATGAGACAGAGAGAGACAGACAGAGAGAGAGAGAGAGAGAGAGAGAGAGAGAGAGAGAGAGAGAGAGAGAGAGAGAGAGAGCAAATTTAGAAACTTCATAAATTTGGAAAGTTCCTAATGTACTTAGTTTTATGAGGTATCATTGACAAACTTTATATGCATGTAAGTGAAATTACAGATTTTACACATTTAAAATCTGAATGCAAATTGCTTTAATGAAGTCATTACTTCTGAACACACAAGGTAGCTCAGTGTGTCTTTGCTGTAAAGACCGAGGACCTCAGTTCAAATTCCAAAGCCCACATGCAAAATGAAGGAACAAGTTGCCATCTGACCTAGACAAATGCCCCATGATATGTGTACCTGTACACTTAGACACAGCACTGAAAAACACATACACCAGTAAGTGCATAAATGAACAAACATAAATAAAAATGATTATTCCTATCCATAACTCTAAGTATATTTTGACATGCTTTGTTTTTCTTTCAAAGCAACGTTTAGCTTGGGTGTGCACACATTTAGCTGACTCCTATTTTCAGGTTTCATATTCAAGCTTAATTCCAAGATGATGTGTCTTGTGTATTAGGAGACATTGTATACTGTCATTTGCCGTATTAGATGTTATTACTTTGCCATTACAAGTTATGTAAATGACATAAAGAGATACATCTTTTAGGTTCTATATATAAAGAATCATTTTCTGATCACTGAAATAACAGATTTGGTGTTGAAAACTGAAGATGCAATCTGTGTTTGTAAGCACCCTCTCTCCCACACATGAGGTGAAATACTATAATTGACATAAAGGTTACAAATAACATCTGACTTTTTTACAGATGCAAAAAGATTCCCAATAGGATTGTAGATAGAGAAGTAAATAAAGCAAGGTATGTTGCCAAAATGTATGAGTTTGATTTAAATGATTTATGTAATAACATTTAGGTATAATTTGTTTTCCCTTTATCTTGTTAGATTAACTAGTCTTGATTCACTGAATGAAATATATACAGTATAAAAATCCATAACTTTGTCATTATTAATCTTCTACATTTTTTTTAAAAACAAGATCAAAATATCTACATTGTTTGGAAAGCAACACAAAGACATAATTACTAAAACCCAATGTAATACTGGGAACACTAAACAACAACGCTGAAAATGAACAACACAATGCCTGCAAATAACACACACAAATGCCAATAATAACTTTAGCTATAAATAGCCTCAATTCTCCAATGTAAAGACATGGGCTGACTCAAAGGGTCAAGAAACAAAATCCATATACTTGTTCCCTTTAAGAAATATATCATATCTTTAATGATAGAGTAAAAGTTTGGGAAAATACTCTGATCAAATTTTACCAGAAAGTAATCAGTCATCACTATCCCAATATCTGACAAAAGAGACTTCCATACTATTCCATGAAAATCATTAATATACTGGAAGTAAATAATATCTACTTTTAAACCTTGCATTTATTTTCTTAACATCTATTTAGAACTGTTTTGAGGAGAGTATCACTGATTGGCCTGGTATAACTGGGAAGCCATGAATACCCAGAAATTTTCTTACCTCTTTTTCTTGACTGCTGGGATTAAAAGTGCAAAACCACACCAATCTTGAGATTTTGACAGATTTATTTATATATGGAGTTTTCCAATTTGCATTCCTTTCAAACAATATCCCCTTTCCTGTTCTCTATAGCTTGCTCTAGTGCTTCATTTTTTTTCCTGTAATATTTTCTGTTTATATTTACTATTTTGCCTGCTGTCCATTTGTTTGAAACATTTCTGTTAACTAAAATGTTTCCTACTTTCATGAGAAAGTAGCAAAACCCAAAAGAATTTCAGGATTTTATAGATTCTTAAAGACTAGTCAAAATGCTATTCACTTTATGAACTTGTATTTAATATCCTGAGGGAAACGGTTGTTTTGTTGTAAAATGTTAAACTCAAGACATGGGCTCTGTGAGCACAGGTATGCATGAGGTTTAAGCTCACATTCCTTAATATAGAACAAATTTCTCTGAGTGTTTTAAGAAGGAATTGCAATATTGTTGCTAGCATTTGTTGTAATGAGTAAAGGATCAGATTGTGTTTAGCAAGTGAAACAAAGGGAACAGAGTAAACATGAATTAACAAGAGAATGGGGGGATTTAAAGGAACAACACTGAGTAGGGTAAAGACTTACTTTAGAAGGAGGTTGTATTGAAAATTTTAGAAGCTATATACACACAATATAATATAAGAACTCAAGATATTGAAACTTTCCTGTAAACAGATATTAAATTTTAAAGATTGAATGATTCTAACAAATATTTTGCTTTTTTGTCTTTGATTATAGGAACTACAACCAACAATATTTCTATTGACAGATATTAAACAACTTGAAACAATTTGTGTAGTTTCTATATAAGAAAATCTTGTGTGTGTGTGTGTGTGTGTGTGTGTGTGTATGTGTGTGTCTATATATCTCTGTGTTACCCTATCTATCTCCATTTTCATTTATGATATCTATGTAACAGTCATCAAAGGATATGTTGTAGATCTAAGTGTTGCTAAATTGTATCTATCTATGACTCAGGTAAGATTTCTCCTACACATTCTTTGCCATCTCACTGGCATTTGCACAACAGACATGTGTAGTGCACAATAGCTGGGCCTTCTTGCATCACTTAGAGAGCTGCATTTATATGGTTGTCAGCATTCGCACAGCAAAGATAGCTGATGAATCTATATTTAACCTGATCTGAAGTAATGAGGAAATTGAGAGCACCTTCCTGACCTCTATCCTGAAATCAGATTTAAAATTTAAATATCAGACATGTACACTGAACTCTTCAGAAGTGGGGGACCTGGTAGTAAGCTGTCATAGGAAAAACATATTCTATATTCTATAGATATACCAAACTGATATAAGTGTCAAAAATTATTCCTTAATAACAGTGTTGTTCTTTTCAGTAAATATTTTACTCATATTGAAATGTAAAGATTACTGGTACCAAAAGCTTCTCTAAAGTATCTTATATTCTACTTTATAATAATTATATTTCAGTATTGAAAGATTAATATCTATCACATATTAAATGAGGTTCATAGAACTTATGTAAGTGGATGAACAAAAATCTTTAGTAGGTAAAGTAAAAGAAGCATGGCAATATTCTAAAAAAATAAATTGTTAAAGGATTTTTTCAAAACTGTGTATGTTCAATATAGCACACTCTAGTATAGAGAGAATGCTTCATTAAATATTGCAAGCTGGTTTATTTAATATTACAAGCTGATTGAAGTCATCTGTCTGTCCTTGAAAAAAATAAATTTCACATTTTACTGACATGTTGAAACTTTCTACACATACTCTCCTGATATTATAAAACCTTAATGTCTCATGTAATAATTTCAAAAACCATCACAAGATGGTTGTGCAGTCTGTTCCCCAAGAGCAAATTTTATCTTGATACTGTGGACATGATATTTGAAGCCTGGGTGTGTAGTCAGAGACATTAGTGGGAACCTATTTATTATATGGCCCTTTGTGTGGATGGAAGTTTCTGTTCTGCCATTATCTGCAGCCATTTATCCCCTAATAAACACACAGAAGCTTAAATTAATTATAAGTTGTTTGGCCAATGGCTTAGGGTTCTTATTGGCTATCTCTCTCTTAATTATTTAGCCATAACTATTAATCTGTATATCTTTACATGATCTTATCTAACTGGAGAATGCCTGGGCATTTTAATTTCCCAGTGGCTATATGACATCTCCTTCACAACTACTCTCTTCATTCCTCTTCCCAGAATTCTCCTAGTCTGGTAGGCCCACCTATACTTCCTTCCTGGCTACATTTTGCCTGTCCATTATCCGAAACAGCTTTATTCATCAACCAATAAGGGAAACAAATATTCCCATCATACAGAAGGACATCTCCCATCACTTTTTATTAATATATATATATATATATTCCTGTAGACAAATACAGCTCTCATCCTTCAACATAGAGTTTTTCAATTATTTTCTGCAACGATGGCAATGACAATTGAGGGATCAACTTTAAACCAGACATCTACATTACTAATCCCAGGCCTCAGGAGGCATTGTGGAAGAGAGGAGTGGAGAGAATGTACAAACTAGAGGATGGAAAAGGGTGTTGTTACTATAAGTTGTATAATATTACTATATGTTATGTTATTGTATTATTATACATTATATGGTGTATGTGGTATGGCAGCAGAAGAAGGCACTATAAGGGGAATTAGGGAGACCATAAAATGGAGTGGGTGACAGGAGCCAAGTGGGTGAGGAGAGAATGCACATAGTTTCATGTATGAATATCCCAATGAAACCTAATTTTGTATGCTTACTAAAATGTTAAATAAAGTTATTCCATGAAATTTGAACTCCGAATATAATATTTTTAACATATTTCCAACAGACAAAAAGGTCTTTGGTAATAAAGCATTATATTCTTTATAACAAAAGAATAAACAATGTATGATAAGAATTAAAATGCTAGAGCAGTTGTCACCATCTACCTAAATATGCCACTCTCCTGCTAGTTTTTTTTAAAAGTACTTGGCCATTCTGAAAATCCTCAATAATTCAATACTACTACTACTTTTGTAGAGGTTGACACATGAAAGTTAATCTTGATTGGCAACTTGGTTATTTTGAAAATTACTGAGATATTAGTAAAGCACACCTCTTGGTAAGTCTTTGAGATTATTGCAAGAGAAAGAAAGGCATTCGACTATTAACTAGATTAATCACTTGATGTACTCTTAGTATGATAACATTACTGGGAGATGGAGACCCATGACCTAGAATATAGCTAATGGGCTATTTCTTTTTCTACTATGGTATTCTGGAAAATGGGTTAAACAGCTAAATTCCATGATACTTAATATTTCACCTAATATGTAATGTGTCTTTGTCCTACCAGCCAGCTCCCAAATAATGACATGGAGATTTATAATTGTTTATGAAAGTTTGGCCTAAAACTTAGGCTTGTTCTTAACTAGCTCTTAAAATGTAATTTAGCACATTTCTAATAATCTATATTTTAACATGTAGCCTTTTACCTTTCTTTCATTCTCTATGTCTGATTCTCTCCTTGTTGGCACTTCCTCTGCACCTTGATTATCTCATCCTACTTGCTTTCTGTGACAGGAAGTCCTGCCTATACCTTCCATCTAGCTATTGACCACTCAGCTCTTTAGTGAACCAATAACAGTAATATATCTTTATTCAGTATTCAAATATCCCACAGCACTAAACTGAAAAGCTGAAAAATAATCATTGTAGCTAAAACTCAGGTACTGAAATATACAAATTATTTGTGAAAAATGAATCCCTGTCAAAGTTTTGATTAAAATAACAAGAAAACCTCCAGTTCTCAGGATGTATTCTATTCTGCCTCTAAGAAATGCATGTTATTACAATTCATAGAAACCTGGATTATAAATAACAAAATTTCTGAACTATGTGACAGTTCCTTTAATCCCTCATCATGCAGAAGTCTCATAAGTAGTCTTCAATGTAAGTAGTATCCTAATCATTGGACTGTAGTAAAATGATACACAGAAAGACCAACAAATATTGTATCATTCCAGGGCCCATGGAAATTCTACCACCATACAATGGATATGGATTTCCCTCAAAATTCGTCTTCTAGAAGTTTATTTTTTTCTGTTCATAATATTTTGTCTTTAATGTATACCACCTTGACGGTTCCATAATCACCTGCATGCTGATACTGTCTGTAGTCATGGATAATATTCAGGTAGATCACATATTTCTGTCAACCTAAAAAATCATTATTTTATATGTATTTTATGAGTATTTTTGTTAGAATGAATAGCTACGCATGTACTTTCCTGTTGCTTCAGAGGCAAGAGGGCATTAAAATCCCTAAAACTGGAGCAACAGATATTTGTAAACTATCATATGGGTGCTCGGGATCAGATCCATATTCTCTAAAGGAACAGCCAGTAATATTGTGTGTATATTGTGTGTATATGTGTGTGTGTGTGACTCTAAGATATCCTGGAATGGCTTCTTATGGGGAGTAGTGGATTAAAAAAGAATGATTAAACTTGTAGCTAGTTAGGCTCTCAGAATTATATTCTTAAAACAAGAATTGAGAAAATTTAAATCAGCAAACAATGGTCATTTTACTTAGTGTAGAATCTTAGCCAGTCACTGGTGCTGCATTTAATCTTTGGGATTTTTGCCAATGACATAAACTTCTGTGACTTACCATTTGGGTGAGTTTTAGCTTCCATGCCTATTGGATAGATTTAGACAAAAATAATATTTGAAACTCGAGAATTTGGAAAAGATGCACTAATACCCAATTATCACTAATGTGAAAATTAATTAATTCTTCTTATTTCTTGTGGTTTAATATCTCTTTAATATCTAATGTCAAATATTTTGTCTAGTGAAGTTATCCAATCAGTAATTGTGTATTAGTCTATTGTTTTCCCAGTATACAATCAATATTAAATGATGCCTAAAGAGAAAGAAGCAAATCTTATTTAACTGCAGTATTTCTAGCAGTTCTCTGAGTCAATTATCAGTATTTGTACTAATTAAAGTTTTTATTCAACATGAGTCATATAATGGAGAAATTTTTACTCCATTAATACTTTACTTTTTCACCATTCAGATTAAGGTAAAAACAGTCTGCATTTATTTCAATGGTGTTATGTGAGAAAGTATAGGGAATAATAATGGGAATCAGAGTCATGCTGAAGCAAGCATATAGTATTTAAGATAGTAAGGTATATTAGGCAAAATGAGTCTATTACTGTGCTTACATTTGTAAAATTGTATGTAATGATCTATAAAATATCAAGAATTGTGAAAAACAAGGATACTATTATTGTTTCAAAATGTAGTTTCTGTCTTCTTAAATTTTAAATCATTTATAATGTTTAACTATGTTAAAATTACATAAATAGCATAAAATAGTCTTGACTTTTTAACAGTGCAGCAGATTGTCTAAATTTAGCATGCCAGTGGAGAGTTAACAATTCAACTTAAGTTTACAAATGAAAGAAGAAAAAAAGGTTAGAATTTATGGGAAGTACTAACAAGTAAATGATTACTGTAGTAACAGATATAAACTGATCTAGGTTGGAAGAAGCATAGCTGTTGCCTGGTTAAATAAACAGATTTCTCTGTGACATTTATCATTATATTCTGTTGGCACCAAAATGAAAAACACTTGAAGGAACTGTGGATACCATGGATCATTTACAGTGATATTTCCTGAAACCATTATAAATAAAAGTGGTACCTGTCACCATATCTTAGTTTCTTTTCCTGTTTCTGTAATCAAATACCTTGGGAAAAAAGTTTAATGAAGAAAGATCCCATTCTGACCCACAGTTCAAAACTATAGTCCATGATGATGAAAAAATCAGAAGACTTAGAGATTAGAATAGCTTGTCTTCCTATAGCCACAAGAAAGCAGAGATGGGATTGCAAGTTTGTGCTTAGCTAGTTCCCTTCATTTTTGTACAATGGACCCTGCCCAGTGTGATTCTACCCACCTTTAAGATGGTAATGACTCTAGCACAGGTATTTCTAGAGACAAATAATCTCTTATACAGAGGTGACTGAATGGTTACCTTCTACGTATCTCTATATTGCAGAAACTTGGCAGTCAATATTAACCATCAAATTACAACATGGAAAATACCCAACAAAATATGCAGGATCATTTAAACATGGATAGGATGCCCTGAGCTGAGACCAAGGAATAGCAAAATTATGAGTATCTGGTTCTTGAGTATCTACACTGAAAATTCTATTTCAAACACTCTAGAAGCTTCAGAGAATGTTTGCATATAGGATATCAGATAAAAAGTACTGACTTTTAGTTATTTTTCATCAGTATTGTGCTTATCAGGAAAATTTAGTATATACCATAGAAAAATAATTTCAATTTATAGATAAATATATTAGTAGCAAATCAAATTATACACAAATTGTAAATTCATATATACTAACAAATGTTATAAAGTAAATCAATAGCATTTGTTACATATGCATGAAAAGCTTTCTAAAATATGTGCTATGGACCACAGAATTATGCACGGAGAGTTCAGTTTGTACTTCAGGAGTCAAGCTATCAGAGTTATGTCCATCTCTTGAAGGACATAACTCATTTAGCAAGATGAAGAGAAATATTGGCCTCAGAGATACATATCACAACCTTATCTGCAAGACAATAATGAATACTGCTCTTTGAATGTGTTAAGCTGTCCCAGATTTCTTATGTGAAGAGTTCTTTCCCTCATATTATAGCTTGGGGATTCTTCACACAGCTCTACAGTGTGTTAATCATTTACTGGGCACATTTTCCCCTATGCACTGGTATATTGGAAGACTCCCCCAACAGTGCATGATTCTGGCAAGAAAGTAATCACAGTCAATACCTCTGCTCTCTCAGCAAGGTCTTTGTATAAACTTAGTCTGATCCTCTGCAGTTACCTTCCTTGCCAGACAGTTGATCACTGTCAGTGTCCAGTGAAAGAGACCTCAACGGACACATTCACTGACACTCAAGGAGAAGAATAATGGCATGTCTGAAGTTGAGCTGTATTTCTCAGAGAGATAGAGAACAACAGTGTCTAGGATTTACTCTGGCAACAGATAGGGAAGTGCTTCCCAAGCTAACCCTGAATTAACCTTTAGCTTATTTACCTGGTCACATTGAAGAAGATAGTGATGCATACATAGTCTCCTTTTAGATTTCTTTAGTAACTTAGTCTCTCCCTCCCTCCTTCCTTTCCTCCCTCTGTCTGTCCCTCCCTCCCTTTTTTCTTCCTTCCTCCTTTCCTTCCTCCTTCCCTCTCTTAATTAATCCTCTTTTTCCTTTAGAAGTTCTTGGAGGCTTAACCACTCCCACTGTGATTCATGGAAAGATTGATAGTTACTGTTTTGTCTAAAATTATATATGTTTCTATGACCCTGAAGAACTCTAGCCTTTCACCTGGATAGAGCTGGAGAATTGCTGACTGTAAGTGTATAGTTGCTGGAAACTTTTGCAGCGCAGCAGAACAAGAGGAAACCAGAGAGACTAGGCTAGAGAAGAAGCTAGAAGAAGAAGAAGCATGGAGAAGTTAGAAGTAGGACAGGATTATTAGAGTAGCAACAGAATAAAGAGCACAGGAAATGAAGAGCATGACCCTCTGATTGTGTGTGAAGTTGCTATAGAAATATTTCAACCCCTTCTTAGCTCCTGAGAAGCATTTCACCTTTGGAACCCCGGGTAGGAGCTGGAGCAGTTTCATAGTCCTTACAAGCATAGAGATGTGGTTTATAAAATGTAATTCTAAAAGGCAGGATTTATGGCTCAGATGGCAGAAGGACTTTAGTATGTCTCTCAAAGCCAGTTAAGGGAAGAGCTAAATTAAAAAATAGACTTATCCAAAGAGAGAAACACAGGAAGAGATTTGGAAATGAAGATAAAAAAATACCAGATTTCTTTTATCTACGTGATGAAGCAAGGCAATCTGATCAAAGCCTCAGCCATATGCTTCCTGGTTACTTCCTTTCTGAGGAGAGGCCTCAGAATCCACTTCCAAAAGGTAAGTCAGAGGAAGGCCAGGCAGTGCTGCCCTCATGACAAGCTTACAGCTCTCATGACTCCAGCTATGGTTATCTGAGACAGCAGCTCCTCCTGGGAGTAATCAGCAACAGACAGAAGTCACATTTTAGTATTCAATAGGAATGTAGAACAAAAGTCAGAGGGCATCTTGAGGGTCTATTATTAAAAATGAACTACACTGAAAGGTGGGTCTGTGGGGCTAAGATCCGGAAACTTCTGAAGATTGGAGAAACTCAATTTGAGCCACTATAGCTTCCAGGGTACAGAATATGGAGAGAGTTAGTTGTGCACGGCTAGAGTGTTGCATAGTGACAGGCTAAAATGTGTTGGGAGGGGAGGGAGAGGGGTGTGTTACAAGCACGTTTTTTTCCCTGGCTGGGTCCGTCCCACCACTGTAGCATGCATGTTTTCTGCCAGCCTGCCTGGTCCCATCCCCCTGACAGCCCCAAATAACAGGCTGAGACTCTGCATTTGATATAAGGCTGTTGGCCAGTTAATGGTTTGTTATCAGCTAGCTCTGTCTTAATGATTAACCAATTTCTACTATTGTATTTCCACGTGACCCATCTTACTGGCCGGAGCGGCTGGCTGGCGTTCTACCTCTCTGGGCTCTCCAAGTTGACTCCTCCTTTCTATTTCCTCTTTCATCCTTGTCTCATAGCCCCACCTATCTTGCTTTCCAATTGGCCCAACAGTGCTTTATTCATTAACCAGTATGATAAACATATTTACAGAATAACATCTCCCATCAGGGGTGGCTTTGATTGGGAAGAACAAAGGAGAAAGATAATTTTACTCTTAGCCATTGAAACTAGGTCTAATTATCTGGCAAATAAACTACCTGTAATTAGTATGGTCTGTGCCTATGCTGGATAGTTTTATGTCAATATGACAGAAGCTAATATCTGAGGAGTAAGGAACCTCCATTTAAAAATAATGTCTCCATAAGATTGGGCTATAGGGAAGCCTGGAGGGCATTTTTTTAACTAGTGACTGATGGTGGAGGGCCCAGTCCATAGTGGGTTGTAACACCACTGGGTTGGTGGTCCTTGATTCTTTAAGAAAGCAGGATGAGCATGCCAGGGATAATTAGTCAAAGCAGCACTCCCCCATAGCCTCTGTATAAGTTGCTGCTTCCAGGTTCCTACACTGTTTGGGTTTCCGTCCTGACTTCCTTTGAGGATGGACAGTAATATGGAGACATAAGCCAAATAAACCCTTTCTCCCCAAGCTGCTTTAGACATGATGTTTCATCACAATTATAATAACCCTGATTTAAAGATCATGCCAAAGGTCTGGTAAAGATCAAATTATGAGTCTATTTAACATATTTCACTGCTATTGAGCTGAGGATCTCTGAAATTCTAAAGGTGCACATAATACTCATAGTGTCACCTCTTCAACAGGGTGACTGGCACACAGGAGACCTTGGCAATATAAATACAGGTCTTCCACCTATACTATAAGTCCTATGATTGCTGTACATAGGTCTCAAGTAAAACAGTCATCTCAGGAGCACAACCCTTGGGAGTACTAGGACAGTGAAAGAAATATTTCCTAGGCATCCATAAAGAAAAATGTCACAAAACATATACAAAGAAGATAATTGCCACTATGTATAAATACCTAATATATTAATTAAGGCCATTGTCTAATAATGATTCAGCAACCACATGAAAGGGAAGTTTACAATCACAACTGACCTCTGGGCTCTCCATGAGTATACCTAGTAGTCTCCAATTTCAAGACCCCACAAAGAGGCTACACCCAAAATCTATTTTTTGTGATTCCTTCCCCTCCCCACATGTTTAGTAAAGTTATTACTGTACTTCATTTTAATTCCTGTTATTAATTATAGATTATTTTCTCATGCAATATATCTGAATAGAGTTTTACCTCCCTCTAATCCTCCAAGTTACTCTCAACTACTTTCCCATCCATATATATTCCATTTCTGTTTCCCATTAGAAAAGATAGGCTTCTAAACAATAATAAAATATAACAAAATACAAGATAAAACAACAAACTACCTTATTGTAGTTGGAAAGATTAACCAAGAGAAGACATAAAAATCAGAGCCCCACTTGTTCACAATTTCAGGAGTCCCATAAAAGTACTAAACTGAACTCTATAGTATATATGCATAGGACCTGATGTAGACCCTTGTTAGGACCTGTGATTGCTGCCTCAGTATCTATTAGTTTATAGGAGCTTTGCTTAGTTGACTTAGAGGGCATTGTTATCCTGGTGCCCTCAACTTGTCTGTCTCCCTGATTACCCCTCTCTTCTTTTTTTGTGGTGTTTGTAGAGCTTTCAGGAGGGGTATGTCGTGGAGACATCTCCCTTAGTGCTGTGTGTTCCAAGGCTTGACACACCCATGTCCTTTCTCATGTCTGGGTATATACCTCTGTATTTCTTCCAATCTGATGCAGGAAGTGGCCTCTCTGATGATGGCTGAATAAGGCACTGAGCTACGAGTATAGCAGAATATCATTAGAAGTCATTTTACTATTCCTTTTTGTCCTTTTTTAGGTCAGTAGTATTTTGTTTTACCACATGTAGCTGGGCTATATAGCCTTTGGTTCTTGGCCATGTAAGCAGGGCTAGGTATAGATTCTATATTATTAAGTGGGTCTTAAGTCAAATAAGATATTAGTCAGTTACTCTCACAAGGTTAGTGCCATCATTCCCTATCATATTTGCTGGTAGGGCAGATTGTGGATCAAAGATTTTGTGATAAGGTTGCTTGTAGTTATATATATATATATATATATATATATATATATATATATATGCATATATATATGTATATATATATATGTGTGTGTGTGTGTGTGTGTGTGTGTGTGTGTGTGTGTGTATCTATATCTATTTATATCTATCTTTTTTTGCCTGATGAGTACCTTTCAATGTCAAAGTAAAACAGTGGGGTAAAGGTTCTATGTAGACACCTATCCATATTCCATGAATTGTGTGGGAGTTGTCTTAAACAATGAAGCATTGCTGTAGAGAGTAGCCTATTGTCTTGGCAGCAGCCTTGTTTATTTGAAAATTTCCATGGGCCCCTTTTGAACAAGAATCTAATTGGATGAAACCCAGTCCAAGTACTGGAAGCTTCATTTGGTAGCAAGAGATTACTAGTAAAGGTTCTCTCTCCCTC
Source organism: Cricetiscus sungorus (assembly GCA_030556225.1). Classification (NCBI taxonomy): domain Eukaryota; kingdom Metazoa; phylum Chordata; class Mammalia; order Rodentia; family Cricetidae; genus Cricetiscus; species Cricetiscus sungorus. The sequence continues at coordinate 47,600,824 of JANBXA010000372.1, read as the reverse complement.
ATTATTTGAGGCCTTCCCCAGGCTTGCCTTCATATACTGCATGAAGGTTCCACTATACTAGGTTTCCATACAGTCCCTCAAATGTCCTTTAATTCAGTGTCTCCCCTCATTCCTGCCATCAGTCTCTGCAGAGGGCCATGGGTGTAAGCAACAGGTGACAACTAGTGTTAAAAAGGCCAGCCCACTAAGATTCTTTGTTGGGGAATACCACTAGGCATAGTCCATGAGGTTACTGGCTATGGAAACTGATGTTTTCTGTCTGTAATTTCTCTCATGTGCTACTACATGTCTTCCCTTAAGAACTGTGTTTCTTCCCTAAGAATAGCTTTGGGTGTTGTTCCACTGATTATGTGTTTATCTGATGAAAATATCCCATCTGTTGGGCACATATATAGCTGTGGATGGTCAGAAAGATTATTTCTGCTTGACTGTATAATTTTGAAGACTTGAAATAATACTAGAATATTTTACATAACTCAGACTGACACAGGATTCTCAGTCTTATACAGACATCTAATTTTAGATTCTAAAATAAATTCAAAGTACACTGTTTGCCCCTAGAGACAAACACACAAGGTTATTTCCCCAGGTGTTTTGCTGAGTCAAGGTCAGACTAGAAGCAACTTTGACTTTTACAGGTAGTCCTAATCTCAAGCTACATGCATGGTCAAGCATTAATCACTGGCCAGTAAAAGTGACATTCCTAGCCTAAGAAAAACTTCATGACTTATCTTATGCTATGAGGATGTAACATATAATTGTCTAGAGTTTGTCTGTGAGGGGAGAGGCAGTGTATAAAGAAACATCTATGTAGAACTATATAGGAGATAGGCAGAGAGTGAGTATGTGTCTATGTATGTGTTCTGAGAGGGAGATAGATAGAGAGAGAGAGAGAGAGAGAGAGAGAGAGAGAGAGAGAGAGAGAGAGAGATGCACCAGCTTCCCACCAAAATGAGAATAAGAAAACCAGGTATGTACTGGCACAGACCTTTCTTGGGGAGGCAACAAAGTCTGACATACCAATTTGAGGCAAGACCAAGCCCATCCCCCTGTATCAAGGCTGAGTATGTTATCCCACTATAGAGAATGCCCCCCCAAAAAACCAGTTTATGCACCTGGAGATAGGTCCTGGTGTCACTGCCAGCACTCCTCCCATAGTGGATCAAGCCACATAACTGTCACCCACATTCTGATGGTCCAGTTCAGTCCCACGCTGATTCCCTAGCTGTCAGTCCATTGTCCATGAGCTCACAGGAGCTAAAGTCAGCTGTCAGCTTTCTCTGTGGTTTTCCCCATTATGATCTTGACCTCCCCTTGTTAATATAACTTCTTCTCTTCAATTGAACTCTAGATGCTCAGGCAAGGGACTGGCTGTGGGTCACTGCATCTTCCTCCATCAGTTACTGGATATAGGTTCTATGATGACAATAGGGTAGTCACCAATCTGGTTAAAGGAGAAGACTCATTCCAATCCCCTCTACGCTATTATGAAGAGTCTTAGAAGGGGTCATCCTTGTGGTTTCCTAAGAATTTTTCTAGCACCAGGTTTCTTACTAACCCCATAATAACTCCCATTATCAAGGTATTTCTTTCATTGCTTTCCCCCTCTGTTCCTCCTGGAATTGAATCTTCATATCTATTGCCATGCACAAAATCAAATCCAAATGGATCAAAGACCTCAAACATAAATCCACCCACATTGAGTGTCTTAGAAGAGAAAGCAGAAAGTAGCCTTGAGTGCATGGGCACAGGAGACCAATTTCTAAATACAACTCCTGTAGCACAGACTGTGAGCAACAATCAATAAATGGGATCTCCTGAAACTGAGATGCTTCTATAAGGAAAAGGATGTGGTCAATAAGACAAAACAGCAGCCTACATAATAGGAAAAGATCTAAACCAACCCCACATCTGACATAGGACTGATCTCCAAAATATGTAAAGAACTCAAGAAACTAGACACCAAAATAATGAAAAATCGTATTAAAAGGGGGTACAGATCTAAACAGAGAATTCTCAACAGAAGAAACTTAAATGGCCAGAAGACATATAAGGAATTGTTCACCATCCTTCAGTGGTTTCACCTCAGCATTTGCTTATCACTCTGCACCAGCCCTCTCTTAGGTCTGTGACTTTTTCTCAGGAATCCTTTCCTGGTTGAGGGGCCTCTCTAATCCTTGAGCTCTCTCCCTCCCCCAGGATGGCTCTTCTGCTGGTTACGTTCCCTGGCTCTGAGATCCATCTTTGACATGCGATTGCTCCTAACTGACATCTCAAAGGCGGTCAAAGGTTGCATGGCTGCCTCCTGCATGCATTAGTGGCTGCATAAGGAACCTGTGTGCAGAAACAACATGGAACTGGGGCTGTGCAGAGCTGGAGGAATGGCCACTCCAACTCTAGTTTCAATAATCTCAGCTGCGTAGACTCATACTAAATTGCCCCCATTCCCTTTATAAGCAAGCACCTCCTGTCTGCCCCCCCTCTCTCTTTCTCTGTCTCTCTCCATTTCAATTCCTGATTAGTTAACACCTACCCCTACCTTTGTTCCCTTTCCCAATAAATTTCATGTATTTGTTGAGTTTGGTGGATCATGCTTCATTACCCAAAGCTGCAGCAAAGAACAACAACCAGGGAAATGCTAATGAAAATGACTCTGACATACCATCTGACACCTATCAGAATGGCTAAGATCAAAAACACTCATTACAACTGATGCTAGAGAGGATATGAAGTAGGGGGAACACTCCTCCTCTGCTGGTGGGAGTGCAAACTTGTGTAGCCACTTTGGAAATCATTATGGTAGTTTCTTAGAAAATTGGGAATCAATGTACCTCAAAACTCGGCAATACCACACTTGGGCACATACCCAAAGGATGTACAATCATGCCACAAGGACATTTGCTCAGTTATGTTCATAGCAACATTATTTGTAATGTGACAAGAACCTGGGAAAAACCTAGATGCCCATCAACTGGAGAATAAAGAAAATGTGGTACATTTACACAATGGAGCATTACACAGCTGTAAAAAAAAAATAAAACAATGACATCTTGAAATTTGCAAACAAATGGATGTAACTAGAAAAAAATAGTGAAAGCAACGTGGTGTGCACTCACTCATAAATTGATATTAGATGTAAAGCAATAATCCTATAATGTGTGCTATAATCCACAACCCCAAAGAAGTTAGATAAACAGTGGGACACTAAGAGGAACACACATGGAAGGTCCTAAGAAGACAAATTAGTTAAGATCTCTTGGGTAAACTTGGAGGGGGTTAGAAGTGAGTATGGGCATAGGAACCTGGGGGATCAAGATTCTCAACTTTCTGAGGAACAGCCATACTTATTTCCATAGTGGCTATACAAGTTTGCATTCCCACCAGCAATGGAGGAGCATTCTCCTTGTTCTACGTTATTGCTAGCATGAATTTTCACTTATGCTATTAATCTTAGCCATTCTAACAGGTACAAAATAAAATCTCAAATTAGTTTTGAGTTGTAATTCCCTGATGGCTAAAGATGTTGAATATTTCTTTGGGTTTCTAAGCTATTTGAGTTTCCTCTACTGAACATTCTGTAGTCTGCCCTTTTGTCGGAATGATTGTATTTTTTTCTGTGCAGAATCTTTTCAGTTTCATGAAGTCCCATTTACTAATTGTTGGTCTTAGTGCCTGAGTTAATGACGTTCTATTCAGAAAGTCATGTACTGTGCCAATAAATTCAAGGCCACTCCCACTTTGTCTTCTGTCAGATTCAATGAATCTGGTTTTATGTTGAGGTTTTTGATCTATTGACATTGAGTTTTGTGCAGGGTAATAGACATGGATCTTACTTGCTTTATACTACATGCAAACATCCAGTTATACCAGCACTGCTTGTTATATATATGGTCTTTTTCCAGTATGTATTTTTGGCAGGTGTGTGAAGAATAAGAAAATTTCCACTTTTCCTTGGAATATAAATAGACAAGTGCATGTATTCTGGAATTATGTTGGAGACTTTCAAAAAAGACCCCACTAATATCACTCTGGGCATATATTTACAGGACTATCTAGACTATATAGAAAGATAGTAATGCCTCTCTGATTATAATTGTGATTTTTACAACAGAAAGGAAAATCTAATTATCATAGATGTCCATTAACAAATAAAGGGATTATGAAAATAAAGTACTTATAGTGAGATTTTATTCAAGCATGAAGAAAAATAAAAATTCAGGAAATAAAACTAGCCGAAACTAGAATTCATATTGGGATGATACAGGCTCAGAAAGAAAATTTTTAATGCTTTCTTATTTATACATCCTAGCATCTAACTACTGAATATATTTAGATGAGAGTATACGTGAGTAAAGACAAAGAAACTAAAACCAGATCCACATTACAATAAATAAAATAGACTTTTAAGTAACAAGTAAGTAAAAAGATAGAACAAAATGAATGGTGAGTATATTGGGAGTGAGGACAAAAGAGTACAATATGGAGATAAAACACATAGATTAGGAGAAAGCAGGAAGAAGATAATTGAAATGAAGTACATAAAAGCATCACAGTGAAGCATTACTAATTTTAGAAAGATTTTTAGATTGGATTACACGATATGGGTTAGATATTCTAAGAATGGCTGCCAGAACACTGAAGAGGCTGAGAATCTGGTAGCCTTCAGTCTACAAGCCTGGATGCCCTAAGTCACAGTATGGTGATGAAGACATGGAGGACTGGAGAGCTGCCAGTCATCAGTATACACTGGAACCAGCAAAGGCTAGAGTATGATGCTAGTAAAGTATAGCAATACCAGTAGCAGCAACAAGGACATATGCTTACACCAAGAAGTGATGGTGAGCAGGCAAAGCAAAACTGTCTGCCCTTTACATATCTTTATATATGGACCACCATCAATCTGTTTGTTTTATTAATATTTTAAGGAAAATGCCTGCATCAGTTTTGGATTACTGTCCAATGATTTGCTGATCAGGGAGCCCCCAGTATCTCCCAAACATAAAGATTATTATCATTGTTCTTGGCTATCCTAAAGAGCTATATGGTAAGATTTTGTTAGTGAAGACAACACAGACTTTCAATATAGAACACAGAAAACAAGCTGGAACTAACTTGTAATCGTCTTCCCTATGCTTATAGTGTTAGATGTAGAGACCCACAGTTGGCCAAAGTGAGAATAAGAAACCGTTGTATGCTCAAACCTAAATAAAAAATTTAACACACATGCACACACACACACACACACACACACACACACACACACACACACACACACACACACAAATCATGTATGCACACACTCACACCACCTCCCAAGGCAGGGGGTATCATTAAATAGAGAAACAATGAACATAATTTAAAATATAGCTCTGGCATAGTAGAGGTTTCTTTAGGTAAATAGTCAGGACTGGTATAACCAGGTCATATTGCAGTTCTATTTTCCTTTTTGAGAAGTTCATACCAGATACCACATAGTCTGTATCAGTTTGCAATGTCATCTACAGTGAATCACACTCATTATTCAATAACCAGCAGGACTAAATGATGAGACAGGAAATATCATTTAAGATTAACTTCCAATTAAATAATTCTTGTCATGAAATGCCCAACAGATCCACTTAAAGTTCTTGAATGGTCTTAGCACAGCTCACCTGATCTCTTTTCTTCAAAAATAGGAATGAGAGATTCCAGAGAAAAACTGAAAGCATCTATTGTAAGTCATTGTGTCGCATACCTGTAATCTCAGAATTCTGTAGACAGAGGCTGAGGATTGAGGAGAGTTTCAGACCATCCTAATCTACATAATGAGGCTCAGGCTAGCCTGAACTATGGATAGAGACCTCATCTTGAGTGAAACAAAGCAGATGCAGCATCTCTTCCTGCAGTTTTGCAGATCTCTTTGCTCAGACCATTTTGTTTTCACTGAAGACTCCCTTGAGAAGGGCTGAGTACTGCTATCTTTTAAAAGCACAAGATACATCCAAGGAAAGCAATTCTAAAAGCCATCCATCCTGTGGAAGTCATTTGCCTAGGAGAGACGTTAGTATAAAAGACTTCACCAGCTTTATAGGTTTTATTTCTCTTGGATTTCTAAGTAAACATACTTTCAAGTAAGTCGAGTTGCTACTGGCAAGGATGGTTATTTTCACTCTTTATGCTGATTTTTTTAGGACTGCAGTAGTGTAGTCTCACATTATAGAGCTCTTTGAAGCTTCTGCAATGTCAGCTGGAAAATTTGAGCTGTATAATCTTTCTCCCAAAGTCTTCAGACATGGACCGGTTTCCAACACCGATTTTACTGTGTCCAGTCTAACTGAACTCTCTAAGGACTCTAGTCTATGGGAACTCCATGACTCTGCTTTTGACAGCACAGGTAAGTCAAACTTTAGATTGCTATGTTTGATAGCTGAACACACACCTGTAATTCCTTAATAGCTAATATGTGAAACGTAACTGCTCATGTTATTTAACAATTTGTTGTGCTGTAACGAATGTCGAATTTTATTTTGTTTTTTTTTTGTTGTTTTTTTTTCAAAATGTGTAAGTGGGTTTTGAAAAAGAACAAGAAAGGGTAAGAGTGGAAACTTGCTTTAGAGGGAAGTGTCAAAAGAAAAAATGCTTAATTTTCTAAGACTGATGAAATCAGACATTTATATATAAGCTAAAGACAGTAAGAAATGGTCTCTTTCATGCACCTCTTCTAATCCTAATGATAAGAATTATCAAAAATCTAGTCGCTACTAGATATGGATCATTCCCATTGTGAATTATTTGGAAAGATTAGGCATTCAATTTCATGGCCAGAGGCTTGTCCTGAGATTTTTGCTCCATGTCTTCATTTTGAATGATCAGCAAGAAGTTTTATATGAACATTAAGTACTTACTTTACATGACTTGTTCATAGTAAATAGCGTTCTGAAGCAAAGAGAGAAGACATTCTTTGGAAAGATTATTCCAAATATAAGAAAAAGATCTACATTTCTTTTCCCCTTTCCTTAAAACAGAGAGCTAATTGGGTAGTGATCCATTTTTTTTTTGCAAATACAGGAAAAATTAAATTATGTATCAACAAAGCCTCATAATGGTTTATCAACAGTGTTCTTGTCAGTTTAAAAGCAGTTGGGATATTCTGGGTCTCACTATGTTTCCTCATTTTTGTTGTGACTGGGGATATCTGATCATTTGTCAGAAGTGAGTCCTCTCTTAGACATAGCCATTGTCATTATATAGCTGTTTTTCACCTCTTTCCTTCAGGTGTAATCTCATTCCAGAGCTGTATGCTATAATGATCCTGAAATACATTTTTGCTACATTAATTTGGCAGTACCTCAATTCAAACAAATCATCTGAATTCACACTATATTCTTCATTTAATGGCCTTCCTTTTGCCAGTGACCCCAAATTTAGTTTGAATAATCTTTAGTACTTATTATAATAGAATAAATGTACTTATTTGTGTGTATACTAATTTTCTATTTATCTTTCTGCATCTTTACTTTGATAATTTGATTATACAGTAGGATGTAGAACAACAAAATAGTCTTAAAAGTTTATTTTGAGAAACAATTTTCCCAAGAGATGAGTTGGACTTGGTTAACCAAGTACAAACAATTATCTCTGAAAACATACACACAAGCAATATTGCACAAACTGAGCAGGTTGTACTTATGAATATTAGGGATATATATATATATATATATATATATATATATATCCCTAAATATACACACACACACACACACACACACACACACACACATATATATATATATATATACATATATATATATATATATATATATATCTTTCATATATATATGAAAGAGACCATGAATTTTAAAGAGAGCAGAAGATGTAAATACCAAAGAGTTTGAAAGGAGAAAGGGAAAGGTAATGTTTGTGTAATTATATCAAAACATAAAATAAGTAAGACTATATTTTGACACATGAAAAATCTTTGTGAGGGACTGAAAAGTGAATCTTCCACTCCTCCCTTGGAGTACTTATGCAGTACTCTAATAGGCCTACTTCTCTAGGATACTCAGGACCATCTTGCTGCCTTTTGATAGTCAGAAACATCTTTGCACCACAAGACCGACCCATCTCACCTTTGTTCCTTTCAACAGCTCTGTGCATCTTGTGTAACTAGCTTGTTGCTCTGAAATATAAATTATCTAAATACCCCTACCAATTTTTAGATTCTCGTGTAGCCTTAACTATTCTGTAATATGAATTTCTTTCTTTCTTAAGTTACTGCTTATATTAGTCTTTCAAGATACTTACCAATAGTCCTGCTCATTGCCTGCTTTTATTTAAAAACCACCATGGTCAATGTTATCTCTCCAAATGTCTTTGGTTGTTTCCCTATCTAAAAGGCTCCTTCTTTTTTACTGGCCATATACAAAAATTATCCTTATGAGGATCTTCACATTCTTGATATATCTAGAAGTGCGTATACCCATGACTTCTTGCCTAACACCTGATTTTACTTCTGATTTAGTGCCCTTTCAAGAATGTTTGTAATTTGTGCACAACACACATGCAATACAAGTGATTAATAACCCATCAATGCATATGTTAATCAATTGTCAACCATGGGAAAGTACATTTAAATTAAGTTACACATATACAATTTACAAAATATTTCATATCAGTCACCACACAAAACACTACCTGATAATACCACTTTTTAAAACAATGTTGATATAAAATTGATCTTTCATTTGAAGCTCTGTTGAGTATTGAACAAATCAGATTGTTTTCTGTATGTTTCTTCTGCTTCATTTACAATTTAAGTTATTCATTCCAAATATATTTATTTAATATTTATTGTTGGGTGTTAGTGGCAATAAAAATAATATGATGAAAGTTGGGAGAACACTGTGCTCTAGTAACCTTGGAATTATAATATGTGTTGGTAGGATATTGTCACACATATATTTCTATAATTAAAAAGTATAACAGCTTATGTCATAGGCATTTGAACAGATATGTCTAAAGATAAGTTTCTCACAGACAAGAACAGTATGAACAGCCTCCATCAGGCAGGAGACAAAATAACAATGAAATGGCAATAACTCTTAGGAATTTTTTGAAGTAATGATCATTCTCTTTTAAACTTTGTTTAATAGATAAGTATCCAAAGTCCACGGAAGAATACTGAAACCATGCTATTACATTTATTGTGTGTGGTTTTATAAGTGTTTGATGGCCAGGGTGAAAAGCTCACATCTGTTTTCTCGAGGAAACATTCTGGCCTTTTCCTTCAAAACACTTCTTTGGAATTAAGTTTAAAAAAAGACAGTGAAGCAAAAAAAAAAAATGAATCTTTGTATTACATGAATATATTTGTTCAGCCATTGTAAAAATACAAATGTCCTCTCTCGATTTTGAAAGGATTTTTTTTTAGCTCTTCAGCTCTTCTCTGCAGAGAATGCAGGTACTGCATTCCCGTAAAATGAAAAGGTGTGGATTGCTTCCAGACTAATATGGTTTGATGAAGTCAGACACCCTGAAGCAGTGGCCCAGATAATCCAACATTCAAAACAGCTGGGATAAGGCAACCATGCAGACCTCTAGCCAGGATTTCTGGGTCTTCTTGGGATCTTCATGGTTTTGCAGCATCCCCAACCAGCAGGAAGCAGTTTGGAGAAAACCACACTCACATCCCCAAATATTGTCCGTAAATGTTTATTTTCATTTAATTTGTGTTGGTTATAAATGGTTAATGATCACAGTCAATCTCTTCTTAAAGGAAAATGGGGGAATGGGATATAGGAATGAATATTTTGCACTGGCATTAATTTTCATTTATTGATACAAATTTAAGGTCAATTTTGTGATATGTAAATTTCTCCTCTTGTTTAGGTATTGTGTTTGCATAGCTCTTTTAAAAACGTAATGTATAATTAAGTACAAATTATAGATAGTTACCTGTAATAGCCAAAACTTAGGTTAGTTCGTTTTTTATAGATGTATAGAGATATATTTCAAATGGACAGGCAATTCCTCAAACCCTTCAAAGACCTACAGAATATGACATTTAAAATTATTTAGAGTTTTTATTGATAGTGAGACATAACTGCTCCTGGCAACACCACCTGTGTCAGAAAGGAAGATGGACATTGAAGAATATCATCATGTATTTAGCTTCCAATATGGCAAGACTAGCCATTTGGGTAAAAGAATGCTCTTGTCTAAACTGTTTAATTATATGCTTTCTAAAGTATATATGCAGGACCCATAGGGACTGACTGCTGAAACAAGACGGACAGTAATTCAGGGTTTCTGCTTTATGGAAGAGTCTGCCAGACATTCTGCAGGACACAGAGAAAAGTGACAGACAAGCAGCCAATACAACTAGACTGTTTGAAATTTCCTCTTTGCTGAGGAGTCTGCCAGACACACTGTGACCTATGAGCTGAAGATGGACATTATAGAAGAACTGTGGTTGACTGACCAGGCAGAAAGTTGTGTCTCAGTTTTACAGTTTATATGTTATCCTTCTGTGATCTTTGATAGAGTTGAATATGGATAGTTATAGTAATAGTTTTCCTTAGTTATGATTAAAGATAAGTTACATGTAAGATCTTAGAATCACAAAGATAGGATACATGGTAGAATATTTTCTTTAATTGTTGATGTTAATGGACTAAATATTGTGATTATAGTTCTTACTAAATAATGGTCTTATGTGTAATTTTACTGTGTTAAAGTTAAAACCCTTCTTTTTATTTAGACAGAAAAGAGAAGATGATGGGGAATGGTATTCTGTATATATGTTTGTCTTATTGGTTGATGAGTAAAACATTGATTGGCCAGGCAGCAAGTGACATAGCATGGCAGATACTACCACTAGCTAACCACAGAGTTCTGGAGGTTTGTACAGATAGGCAGGAAGTGATAGCTAGGCAGAAATCAAAATATAAGCAGGGGCATACAAGAAATTGCACAATTCTCTGCAGAGATGTAGCAGGCAAAGGAGATACAGGTCTGGCATTCCCATCTATTTGCCTGTGACTCACTAAGTTTATTTTGAGGTTCTTCTTGATTTGTGGAAAGGAGATCATTTATTGGAACAAAGGGAACTAATTAGTGGTTCCTGAATAGATGGTATTGATTCTCCAGTGTTGATTATCTTGACTTTTTTTGTTTTTAGAAATTCTATAACCCATGGTCACTTATCTTGTCTTTAGCTATGTCTACTTTCTGTAAATTCATCCCGAGTACTGTATTTCACTAATAATAATTTTAAATTCTATTTCTATTCCCATTCTTTCTTGCTTTCTTGTTCTCTAGCAAAATCATACATCTTGTATTTAATTTCAGTGAATGTTTTAAGAAAATTATTCATTAAAATTCTAATTTAAGAACAAATTTCTTTAAAATCCTTGAATCTTTTAAAATTATCTCTTGCTTTTCTTTGTTTTCTCAGTTATTGCTACTTTCTATGTCCTTAACTAGTGTGTTTTCTTTAAGCAATAAGATTGTAAGAACAAATGTGTTCTAACAGGATAGTCTTCTCATCTGAGAAGATTATTTTGCCTCTGAAGGGAGCACCACACAAAAACAGGACCAGTATAGTTGTTAATCTTGACTGTGAATATAACAAGATTTAGAAACATTTTGAAAGAAAGAAACCCTGGACATATCTATGATACATTTTCTAGATTAAGTTATTTGAGGTGCAGAAGGTCTCTCTGAGTGTGGGTGGCATCATTGCTCAGTCTGGGAAACTTGATTGAAAATAAAGAAAAATAATAGCATTCATTGCTCTCAGTTTCCAGATTGTGGGAATAATGTGACATCTGCTCTGTTCCTACCTTCCTTTGTACTATAAATTCAAATAAAGAAGCCCCTTCCTCCTTAAACTGCCTTTGTCACAGCAAGTAGAAGAACAACTGACATAGCAGGGCATCTTAATATAATCCTACAGATCATGATGTTTGTCACAGAATTCCCATCCCAGTGAGTCCAAACAATTGTTCAATTGTTTTCACTATCAGGGTTTTCCCTTTAGATTATTCACTTTGGCAAGTTCACCAAAGTTGACTTGTCCTTTTGTTTCCTCAAATTAATTCCAGTTATGTTTCTTGACAACGTATTACTCCATCAAGTCTAAAATCTGGCATTTGGGCATATAATGGGTTATCTGACACAGTTCTCAAGAATAGGACATTTAGTCCTCAAAGAATAAATTAGTGCTCTGGATTTTGTTTTTCGTCTTAGGTATTGTGAGCTAGTGAGCACTCAGTTGTCAAGTTGTAGTTTATCTAGTTACTCTCATTAAGACTATTAAAACACTGTAACCAGATTTATGTTGATAAAAATAGAAATTCCAGATTACTTGTAAGTCAATATAAATTGCAATAGTTTCAGAGTAATAAATTCTTAGTGACAAACATTGATGATTCAGTATTTAAGAGTATTTCATTCTTAGCTTCAACAAGTGTGTCTGGATGCAGAACAGTGATTACTGGTTAGGAGGGCAGAGAGAGGAAAGCTGTACATGCTATACAGTTTTTCTTAAATGTCACCCTTAATACCATTAATATTCATTTTGTTTGTGTCAATTAAAAATGGCATGTAATAAAGAAAAACTAAAAAACAGAAAGGTTTCTTAGACTTTTAAGGCTATAAGCTTGAAGATTCTAAAACTACAGGCTCTGCATTGTTTAGGCAAGGTTGTGACCTCCTAACTTAATGATTTTCTTTATCTTAGTAAGTCTGAATTAAGTTGTCTCAAAAGCTACCTCGGTCTGTATTAAAGCTTTATCAAAACAAGTCTGATTGATACAATAAGTTAATTAAAACCTAAATACAAATATGCTTACCAATAATAATCTGACACTAATATAAACAAAAATGTATAAAATAATTTAAGTCCTTTATACATAATTTTGAAATACATTCCTAATATTCCCATTCCTGAACAACTTCAAGCACCAGCTGCCCCATTACTAATAGTAACAGTGAAGACAGCAATGACAAATATAACTATAATATTTGAAACTGTTAATCCAGATAATTGATATTCTAACTTCACCTCATAAATGGTTTAAAAAATACACATTAAATATTAGTATAATCACCTATTTTATTTCAATGTAGATTTACATGTAGCTAATTCATATAGTGGCATACATGTCTTAAGCCTTCATAAAGTAAACTTTGTACTAATTACTACTTATTTCAGTATATTCAGAGCATAACCACTGAAGATACTTTTCAGTTAATGCTAAATATGTGCTATATTTTCCTTACATAAATTGTTCAGTTCTTCCAGTTTATTTACATGTAGTAGAAACTAATTCTACTATGCAGAATTAGTGTTAAACCACAGATTTGAAAGTTTGTTCCCACAAGACTTCTTCCATTTCAGGGACCAGAGGAAAATACTTATCCTCAAATTATTTACACGTTTGTCTACTTTGTTAAAAAGCTTGGAGTTCCTACATTCTTCTCCTGAAATTTCACTGTGTTCTAGAACAATTCAATTAATTTGTATAAAAATATACTTTTGTTATAGTTTACTATTGAAAATGAAAATGAACGGATTCTAGCTTAAGATGGGGAAAAGTCTAAGCCATGATCCTTATTCTTCATAGAGTTAAAACATGCTGCCTAATCTAACATATTAATGATATTTCTAACCAAAGATCCTGAACCTCATAATCTAGGAGTTTTTCTGAATATTAAATTACACAGATTTGACATTTACACTACTTCAGTTCCTGTTCTCTCTCTTGTTGCTGAAAGATGAAAGTTTGCATTTCAGGCTTGCTTGCCTTGGGTTCTGGTTAGCAGTCTCTATCTTAAAGCTGTCTAGGGGTTTACATAATATCAGCTCTTGAGAACAGCAAATCCCTCACTAAATTCCAACCAGTTGCATGCCAGAAACCTTGGACAGGGTCTAAATATAACCCTTGGGTTGTATCAAAGCTTTGAAGGATATGCAAAGAAAAAATTCAAAGAATGGGCTCTAGTGTCTGACCTTTGGAGACAACTGAAGCTCAGGTGATCACATTTGACTAAAGGGTGAGGCCACTGCATGAAAAACTTTTTGTTCAGATAGAAATATTTAGGAGTTCTAATATATGAGATGCTCAGGGTACCAGTTATTTGATTATATTCTGTGCCGAATTTAGTGTTTTCTCAGCAAACTATAGTCATCATGTGAACATTCTGGCATCAGATTTTAGAGCACAGTCCACATATTCTCTAGAAGAATCCAAGAATTAGTATTTTTAGAAATGTCTTGTTATATGTAAATACACAAAAGTTTGAAAAACACTTTCACTGGTAATAGTTATACTCCTGGCTAAGCAGGAAAAACTGTCTGAAATAATATCTAAATAATACCCTTTGCTCTATATGATTCTGGTGGTAATAGCTATACTCAGCTACAGCCCTTTGGCATCGGGATTTTTATAATAACATAAATTATAAATTTATAGATATCTATTTAGATATTAGCCAGAGTGTGTTTCTATTTGCATGTTAACTATAAATGGACACATATTACTATGATTTCTGCACAATATCTCACTTATATACTCATTCATAGTAATGGCCCAGCATGACCAATTCTATACCATTGATAATAAAGGAAAAGTTTTACTGCCTTTTATTTCTTAAATTTAAATGTTTCAGTCTTTAGGTTTTATATGTTTTCAGTGTACTGTCTTCCAGTAAAGAGGGTGGTTTCATAGGATAAGAGGTATAAAGTACTTCATTTCCTAGTGAGAAATCATCAGAGAGCACTCAAGTGGAAGAAATCTAACTTCTTGCTATTAATATGACTTTAAAATGATGGATCAACAGGTAAAACCTTTCACATCCTCAGTTTTAAAAATCCAACCCATCTTCGAATGTCTCTGTCTATAGCTGTTAAACCCATTCACTCTTAAGAGCACACAAAATGTATATTCTGGATGCTATGGTAAAATGAAAAGTTAATGTCAAAGTAATGCTGTGAGTATAAAGTGATGGAAACTCACAACTAGCATCACTTTGTTAAATGCCTAAAGAAAACATTCTGCTAAGGATTAAATGCATCCATTTTACATCACATGATGAGACAATATGTTCTTATCTGATAGTCATAAACAAGGGCTAAAAGAAGGATTGGTAATGGCCATTATATTACAGAATTTCACAGAGATGAAGTTCATGAGTTTGTACTAAAGATACTAGATTGAACTAAAGATAGATCATGATACAGGTATGCATACAGTTATAGTTACAGATAAAATATAGGCACATGGACAAGAGATGGCTCATTGAGTCATACCTCATGCTACATGAGCAATAGACATGAATTTGAATCCCTAGGCCAGCTGGAATAGCACTTGTTTGGACATTATATTATGATATATCAGCTGGATAAAGTTCACTAGAGTGTATAAAGATGAAAATAGATAATGATATAGGTATGAATATAAATATAGCTACAGATGAAATATAGGCACATTGACATGAGAGGGCTCAAAGAATCATACCCCATGCTACACTAGCACTTGATTTAAATATGAATCCCTAAGGCCAGCTGAAGTAACAATTGCTTGAAAAAAAACTATAAAATACTAGCCAACAAAAGATGCTGTATTTGTGGAGACAGGGATTGGCAATCTTGTCATAAAGGTTGTCCACTGACCTCCAAATTTGAGCTCTGTCAAAACCCATAGTTACACATTTATATCCAGATACAAACACACACAAAGATTATATGTGTAGAAGCAGTGATATTTCTCTTAAAGCATTTCCTCATGTTATATTTTCCTTTTAATAAGTTAATTTTATACACAATGTTTTAAATTAAAATAAGAAACAATCTTATTTTACATATCAATCCCAGTTCCTTCTCCCTCACATCCTCGCATACCCCACCCATTGAACCCCCATCCCATCCTCCTTCTGCTCCCCAGGGAGGGTGAGGTCTTCCATGGGAGATCATCAAGTCTGTCACATTATTTGGGACAGGGCCTAAGCCCTCTCCCTTGTGTCTAGACTAAGAGAGTATCTCTCTATGGGGAAAGGAGAACATGAGGACATGAGAGATCAGAAAGATTGATTCAGAGGAAAAATAGAGGAGAGTGAGAAACAGCATACTCTAATAGAGGGAGCCATTATAGATGTAAAGATAAATCTGGCACTAAGGAAATATCCAGAGATCTACAAGGATGACCCCAACTAAGAAACTGAGCAATAAGTTAATAATTTAATATTATTTTTGTAATAGAGACTTTGGAAAGAAAAGAGTTATGATAAATATTTATGGTGAAAGCACAGGTCAGGGTAATGAAACATAGACACACCCTTTGCTCCATGAGGCACTTTCCTGGAAACAAGGATGACAAACTCTCAAAGCATCGAGTGTGTTCTCATATGCAGTATAGAGTCCAAATGTGCTGAGAGTGATTTATAATTGCAGGAAATGGAGAGTGGAGCAAAATGTTTAAGGACCTCTGTAGTGATTTATTCTTCTTTTACCTTAGTGTATGTTCTAAATGAGATTTAAACTAATAGAATATAGATACATTTTGTGATTATTCATCAATATCTTTGCATGTGGAATTTAAAATAAAATTATAAACTATTATTCATGAATACAAGCATGAAAATAAAGGCTAATCATGGAGAATGCAATTTGACATTATGTTTCAAATGGCTATCAACTCAAAAACACTTTCATTCTTAACTTCTATATTGAGAATTTTGTTAAAATCAAGTATAGGGGAGTAATAGAGAAGTTTTTTAATTATTTTTTTACATGTCAATCCTAGTTTCCTCTACCTCCCTGCCTCCCTCAGTCCCTCCTTCTTACCCTCTCCACCCCCTCACATGCACCCTGACCACCCTCCCCTCCCATCCCAGCACCTCTATTCCATGTAAATCTGTAAAGTCGTTTGAAGTAAGAACTAGGACTTCTCTCCTGTCTCTAGGTTAAGGAAATATTCCTCCATGGGGGATGTGTCCACAAGGTCCTTTTGTGCACCAGGAATACATCCTGGTTCCACTGTCTGGAGTCCCTTAGACTGCTCAGTCCTTCTAGCTGAGACTCATATTCAGGGGGTCTGAGTCAGTCCAGCGCTGGATTCCCAGCTATCAGTGGGGGGAGGGCATTATCTCTATCTTTACATGTTTCTACAACCTGGTCTTGTCCTCCCTCTCTGCATCTGGATTCTAGTTTGATTCAGTGTTTAGTTATGGATGTTTTCTTTTTTAAAGAAATGTAATTTAGTCACAGATGTCTGGTCATGGGGGAACTGATCCTGAAATGGTCCATCTTTTTGAATCACCTTCTGATGCTATTTGAAGAAAAAAGAATGACTGATTAGGTCTTATTTATTTTTCTTATTTTACATATTAATCCAAGTTCCCTGTTCCTCTCTCCCTCCCTCTCACACCTTCCCAGACCACCCTCCCACCCCACCCACCCTCCACAGGGAGGGTGATGCCAAATCATTTGGAGTAGGGACTAGGCCCTCCCTCCTGCCTCTAGGCTAAGAGAGTATCCCTCCATGGGGAATGTGCTCTGTGCTCCCAAAGTCTTTTTGAGCACCAGGAATACACCCTGGTTCCACTGTCAGAGGTCTCTTAGACCACCCAGGCCTTCTAACTGAGACCCTTGTTCAGGGGGTCTGAGTTGGTCCAATGCTGGTTTCCAAGCTGTCAGTCTGGGGGTCGATTAGCTCCCCCTTGTGCTAGGAGCTAGGACAGGTCAGCTCTCTCTGTGCATTTTTCTTTAATTGTAGTTAAACACACATACACACACACACACACACACACACTTTCAAATGCACGAGTGCAACCTACCCGATCATTATAATATTACTTGAACTAATATATTTTCAGGATTGAACAACTTGTATTTGGTAAACAATTTAGTGCTCTTGCCTAAACATGAGGTGAATAGGCTAACCTACAGTAGACATGCTAAAGTAGACAAGGAAAAGCTCAGCAAGCATTAACCATTACAAAGGAGTATGGAAAACTAAGGAACACTGAGCAGAAAAAGTTATTTTATTTAAATACATTATCTAATTTATGGGGAAATTGCTATGATCAGAAGACAATGGCACCTGTCAATAAGCGTCACATGCCAGTGTTGCCTCAGTGGTAGCCATGATGAACTAAAGTATATTTCCTAGCTCATTCCACTCACAGAAATTTCTACAGTCCTACTTGCTGCTATAGTCTGTCATAGGAGTGCAAAGGATGCATGGAGATGCATTGAAGATGCACTGAAGATGATGGTTCACAGATGATATTTTTGTTTTTATTTATAGTTTTGCCTCAACTATCGATTTCTTTATTTAGATATTAAACAAAAAACAAGCTTTCAGCCATTGTAACAAACGAAACCTGGAGAGAGAGGAAGAAGGGGAAACAATTTATATTATAGGAATTTTACTTAAGTTATATGTAAGTTATAAACCAAAGAATTGGCTTGAAAATGATCTAGTTTATGTTTACCTTGCTTGTATCAACAGATAGGTGAGCAATGTTTTATGATATAATGCCTTTCATGATTAAGCTTTACTCACCACATTTGTGAGACTTGTCAACACAAAAGAAATACCAATCTGGATTTAACTTTTAAGCAGACATATTTAGATGCAGGCTCCTGAAATGTTTTTTCATTTCACTAAGTACCAAAAATGTTTTATTTAATCTACTAAGCAAAGTAGAGAAAATAACACTATATTTTATCTATATGCTAGAGTATTTCATGAATATAATCTCATAAGAGTAAAATATGGTTCTTTGGAAAATACTAAAAATCTAAAATAATGTTTAAAGGATTTTCATTTTCACTGCATTTATTTTAAAACACAGATTAAGTCCCTGGCTTTCTTTGACTATAAATGATGAGTGTATACTTTATAAAATCATGCAAGCACATCTGTAAGCCAAAGCAAAGTATTAAAAATGATTTCTCAGTGAAACAAAATTATTATGGCTGTTAAGCTAAATAGCATAAAATAATTTTTTTTCTGCTTTAGCAACTTTCTGTTCTCCTAGTTTGGTTTCTATTGTCATAAAGAACATGACAAAAGTAACTTGAAGAGGACAGTATTCATTTGACTTACATGTCCTGGTTACAGTCTATCTATAAGACAGAAGCCAAATCAAAAACTAAAGTAGGGCAAGAACTGAAAAAGAGGCCATGGAGGAGTGCTTCTTACTGGCTTGCTTTCCATAGCTTGCTCATGTCAATATAACGTTCTTCTGAACATATAACCAATAACTGAGGAAAGACATACTGCCTACAATATACAGAACCTAACAAATGTTTGAACATTTTCCCTCCTGATAGAGCCTGGCTTATGAAGATTCAGAGAAAAGTAAAAAAGTTGCTCAAATATTGTAACAGGATTATTTGTGATGTTTTAACAAATAATAGTCAGTCTTGAATACCTTCATGCAAATAAAATTATGCAGGGTAAACTTTGGAACATATGTATGTATGTTTTGTATATGTATATATACATACATACTTACATATACAAAATTATATATAATGGCATATATATATATAAAATGCTTAAAACCATTAATAAAAACAGTGTCTATGAATTTGAAAAAACAAAAACCAAGAAAGATTTATAGGAGGATTTGCAGAGAGCAAAGTAGAGAGAAAACGGTATCAGTATATTATATATTTCAAAAGGCAAAAACCAAAAATAGGATTTGTGAACTTGTGTGCATTAGTGAGACAATGGATGCAGGCTAGCTGGAGCTAATAACTCAGCAGAGATTAACAAGAGGCAAGCATCACTGAGGTGAAATCTGGATAGTACTTTTTCAGAATCAAACACAGAAGCTGTGGTCCAGAGGGGGTCAAAGCTGAATATTAAGGAGGGAGTCCGATCTGACAATGTGTGAGATTGGCTGAGGCCTGGCACTAGCACAGACCTTTCTTTGAGGACAGTGCAGTAGATGTCTGCTGTTGCCTTGCCCTGGCTTCCTTTGATGATGGATTCTAGACTGTCAGGTGTAATAAACCCCTCATTTCATAAGCTGATTCTAGGCAACAGATAAGGAAACTACACATATTAAACTACACAAATTAAACACAAGATTTATGTCTCTCTTTGTCTCTCTCTGTCTGTCTCTCTCTGTAGTAGTATGAATTCTAACTGGTCTTAGTAATAAAAACCAGGAATTAGATATTAGTGGGTAAAAGCTGCAAGATCAGAGAAGCAGCCACTAGAGTTCTTACATGTACAAAAATCCTCAGAACAAAATCCAAAAAGAGGCCAGGATACTGTCTCCTCCCACCTTATAATCCTCCCTTCAACCAGCCATATCACTTCCTGTCTGTACAGATATCCAGACCTGTATGGTTAACTAATGGCTAGCTCTACCCTCTGATCTTTAGGTAAACATTATTTCTTAGAGTATAAACAAGATATCACCACCGTGTGTGTGTGTGTGTGTGTGTGTGTGTGTGTACACTAAAGCTATGCCACTTGACTTGTACTGACAGTATTCTCCACAAGAACCATGAACTAACAAACACCCAAATACCTGACCTAAGAAACTACATTCATGCCCTTGGTGTGTGTAGTCAAATTTACTCCTAAAAAAAACATAGATTACTGTTGTTGTGACTTTGGTTGCTGAAGATGCTGCATGCTTTGAACTCAGGACTCAGAATATTTTATATGGATCAACCTGGAAGCCTCATTCTTGCTGTCTCACTTTCATAGCATCAGAAAGACCTCTGTAAGCTGTCAAAGGCGAGAGGGAATCAATAGTACTATCCAGATTGGGTGCCTCTGACAGATCATAGTAACCAGCAATACCTAAACTATGACAATATCAAATGACATTCTAATGCAGAAGGGGGAAATATTCTGGGGTCTTACTTCTAGACAAAGAACTGCTGTTAACTAATGACAGCTGAGAGAGGAAGACATAAAGTCTCCCATGGAATAACCCCAAAAGTAGTTATCCAATGCAAAATGGGAGCATTGAAATCATATATGCCTGAGGCACACTAAATTACTTAGCAGATTGTATTTATATGTTTATGCATTTGATTGTGTAAAATACAACTTTACAGAGAAAGAGAGAGAGAAGCCAATAGTTAGAGTGGAAGTTGCTGAGATGGGAGAGGTAGGAAATAAGAGAGAGAAAGGGGGAAGTGATGTAAATTCTTTAGTTTAAATTTTTAATTAAGCTGGGCAGAGGTGGTTCATGCCTTTATTCCAGCACTGGTCTACAGAACAAGTTCCAGGACAGTCAGGACTTCACAGAGAAATCCTGTGATGAAAAACCAAAACAAAACGAAAAAGCAAAAAAGTATCAAACAGCATAACGTGCAGCTTGTTCCCCAAATCTTTAAGAACTACCTACTTTGTTTAACAGGAATACAACAGATTAAATCACATTTTCCAAAGTCAATTTCAATCAGCTACTTCTAGGTAAAGTAAAATAGTTTGATGGAGTCCACTGCTGTTTACACTTTGGAAGTATTCTCCAACAAATGTTAATATTCACATATTTAATATACCTTTACCTTTTCATATTAATGAATAGGGCTGTTGGGTTGGCTTGAAAATAGTGCAAATGAAATCTCATTTCACCTGGTACTTCTCCTTTCTCAGTACTATTTTCTCTAGTCTTTGATGAGGTTACTTTGTAGCTCATTTTGTGACCTAAAGCAGCATAGTTTCTTGGTTATATCTGAAGCAGCCCTACCCTCTAGTGGCTGCTCTTCAGTTTGCACAGCAGAGATTTGTTCCTGTTTTCTCTTGGGTAGAGTAAGAAATACATTCATGCACAATGATTAACTGTCTTGTAGTTTCACCAAGTAGTAGTGTTCATAATTGGCTTATTTTCCTAGAATAATTTTGAGGGGTTTTATAAATTTTTTTATTTAAATTTGAAACAACCTTGTTTTACAAGTCAATCCCAGTTCCCGCACCCTCCCGTCCTTCCCTGTCCCCATCAACCCCCATCCCATCCCCTTTCTGCTTCCCAGAGAGAGTGAGGTCTTCCATGGGAAGTCTACAAAGTTTGTCATTTTGAATGTCTTGAAATAAGTATAGTCTTGATTAAAAATGAAAATTAGTGGAGTAAAGGAGCAGGAGTAATGGAAGAGAGATTCAAAACAGGAGAGGAGAGGAGGGGAAGGGAGAGAGATACTAGAAAAGAGAGAAGGGGGCAGAGGTGATAAGGCAGAGAGGACAAGAAAAGATTGATTAAAGAAAAATTTTCAAGCTCTGAAATGGAGACAACCTTTGGTATAGATAGATCCCATTATGAAATGGTTCAATATAAATAATATTAAAGAAACTGTTTGACTCCCTTGACCCCTCGATTCTAGATCAGATTGCTAATAAAGTATAAGTTTACTGGCAATCTATACATCAGTCATTCAAAATTCAGCTATAAGCAATCTCTTTCTTCTCTCCTATGATCTCTTTTCCCATGGAAATGTTGTAACCTGTCACAATGCAGAGGCAGACACCAGACACCTAGGAGTTTCTAAGTTTTTGAATGAAAGGGATTTTCACTGACACAAAACTGTAAGAAATTTTACAAATTTCATATCTACATGTGTGTAGAACTCACACAAACTTTAGAATAAATGACAAAGGAAACCAAATATCGGTTAAGTGTTTTGCATAGGCATTTCTGCAAAATAGATGGACCAAGACAAAAAGCATGTGAAAAGATGCCTGTTACCATTTGTCCTTCTGCTTTGTGTGATGGTCAGTCAAGGAAAATAAAGACAGTCTTACAAGGAGAGTAGAGTCTTCTAAAGAACCATCAAACATATTAAATGATGGCTAGTATCTGGGAATAAATCCTTAGCTGGCTCCAGATTCACCATATCCCATTGGAGGATTGCCCAACTTCAGATTTTCACAGTGGCAGTGGGCTGTTCTATTTTAGGACTCCCATAGAACTAGAGGGAATGTGATGGGACTAGAGTATGTCAAAACATCTGAAGATTGCTGATTATTTAAGTTCAGCTGTCTTTCTAGAATAAACTCCACATGGATAGCAGTGAATCTTTGTTTAAGAGTATCTGCTCCCCCACACCACAGTGTTTTCCACAGAATCTGTCCTTACCTGGCTGTTCTCAAGGATGAATTTTCCCAGTTGTTAACACTTAGGATGGCAGCACAACAGGAAGTGACAAGAGATATCCCTAATGCTATAATGGCTTACTCCATGTATAGCAAGAACTATTACATTATAACCAGTGTTTTCCTGCTACATCCTATAGCCACAGCTACCCTTAAAGCAGTTATTACATGTGGTTACATTTTGTTTATGATCTAACAAATAAAGCTGACTGGAAGATCAGAATGCAAAGCATGTTTTGGGCAGGAATCTGCATTTCAAACTTTTTGGAGTAGGAAAATACAAGCAAAATAAAATTTGTAGTATTTATAATTTGCAACAAAGTAGTGGAGGAAGAATCTAGCAAACAGGGTGTGTCTGGTAAAATGATGGGACCAATGCTATTTCAATAATTTACATATTTATTATCTGTGTCTCATTCTCTCTGTTGTCATTATTTTAAAAGAACATTTAATGATAGTTTTTGAAGTAGTTAAAAAATAGCTTTTAAATGTCACTTTACATTCTATATTTTATAAGGTCATGCAATGGGTACAAGATCCAGGTGCCATGTTCATGATTTTACATCTGTAACCTCATTTAGTCATTCCCATGATGTATGAGGTGTGGGTTTCACATGAAAGAGTGATGCTGGAATGCTAAAAGGTCTCTTCTCTTTGAATGTGCTGATTTATAAAGTGCACTTGGATAGAAGTGGCAGTGTCCTACTACAGTCTGTGGATGCCTTCATCACTCAAAATGGAGCCCTACGGTGTTGGAAAATGAACTTGCTTCAATGAAGCATGAGCTTCTAATTTGGGATTGTCTTCCTGCAGGGGATCTGACACAAAAGGTCTGTGAGTTCTGAAAAGCCTTGAGCTTTCTCATTTGTTTTGTCCTAACATAGAATGATGTGGCAAAAATACCACCTTTTGCTTGGGACGTGTTTATCCTAACAGATGGCCGATTGCTCAGCCTACTGAGAGTCTGCTTTCCATCTGGAGACAGTCAAATCAGTCCTCTACAGCCTGAGCATGCTTGCAATGGATCAAAGTTCAGGGGTACTGGGAAAAATTAACAGCACAGCCAAGTAAAACTGTCTCTGCATCAAAAGATGAGGTTTTAATCTTTCTCAATGTTTTTCATACACGTGAACAATAGTTATATCTTTATAGAAAGGGACAGGATATTTCATTATTTAGCTCAGTGATTCTGAAATCTAGACACACAGTAAAATCCTTTGGAAATTTTTCAAAATCTTACATGCTCAGGTAAACAATTAAATCAGAATTTCTGGAACTAAAACTGGTTCTCATTTTTTTTCTTTGCTGTTGTTTGTTCCCCAACTTACTCAAATGAACAGCAGACTTTGAATATTTGGAGTGAAATGCATTGTTTTCAAAACCTTAAATTATACAAATTATTTTGAGACCTTTTCATAAAACAATTTCAATTCATTAACTTTGACATGAAACCTGGTGGGTCTATATTTGTAACAAATGCTCAGAAAATGGAAATGCTACTGTCAACACACCACCATGAGGGTAATAGGCTGAATGTGGGCTTTCCTCTGAAAACAGACACCATGATGCTCAACTGTCAGGAATATTTCTATTCTTTGATGTTATCAATTGTCCCTGGATAGTATAAATATTCCTGGCCTACAGGAGCTAGCAGAATCGGCAATAGTTTGTTTTATTATAATTATTAACTTTAGACAAGAATCTACTAAATCAAGAATGACTAAAGCATTTTCTTAATAAAATATGGACCAACAGTCATGAAATTTTCAGCACAAAGGGTTTCATGAGTGAAAACACACTTGTTTTACTCATCACATTATGCATCACTACTATGGTACACAGAACTAGTATTACGGGTATTTGATGTGTGTCAAGTCAGACAATGTAGGGCAGAAAGTAGCAGAATGTATAGACCAATTAATATATACTGTTACTTTTTAATTTAATTTATTTTTTAATGAATGTTCTTTTTTATTATTGTTATTTTTATTTTTCATATCGATCCAGTTCCCTCTCCCTCCCTCCCTCTCTCCCTCTTTCCATCTCTCCCACTATCCCATGCCTCCTCCACCCTCCCCTCCCACCCCCACTCCCCACTCTACATGTACAGTGATGCCATCCAGGAGGGGTCATCTAAATCTGTCAAGTCATTTGGAGTAGGGACTAAGTCTTCACTCCTGTCTCTAGGTTAAGTGAGTATTTCTTCATGGGGAATGTGCTCCCAAAGTCCTTTTGTGTATTAGGGATACATCCTAGTTCTACTGTCAGAGGTCCCTTAACAACACAGGCCTTCTAACTGAGACCCATGTTCAGGGGGTCTGAGTCGGTCCAATGCTGGATTCTCAGCTATCATTCTGGGGGCCCATTAGCTCCTCCTTGTTCAGTTCAGCTGACTCTATGAGATCCTGCAGCCTGATCTTGTCCTCCCTCTCTGTATCTGGATTCCAGTTTGGCTAGTGTTTAGTTTTGGGTGTTCACTTCTGTTTCCACAGCTATCAGATGAAGGCTTTATGATGGTGGATAAGTTAGTCATCTATTTCATTATCATGGAAGGGCATTTATGTTAGCCTTTCCACAGTTGCTCAGATTGTTAATTGCTGTCAGTCCTGTAGGGCTCTGGACATTTCTCTAGATTCAGTTTTCTCTTTAAACCTATAATGGCTCCATCTTTTATTTTCTCTCTCTCTCTCTCTCTCTCTCTCTCTCTCTCTCTCTCTCTCTCTCTCTCTCTCTCTCTCTCTCTCTCTCTCTCTCTCTCTCTCCTCCTCCTCCTCCTCCTCCTCCTCCTCCTCCTCCTCCTCCTCCTCCTCCTCCTCCTCCTCCTCCTCCTCCTCCTCCTCCTCCTTCTTCTTCTTCTTCTTCTCTTCTCTTATCTATCCCTCCCTGTCTCAATCTTCCTAGTCCCACATGCTTTTCTTTTCTCCCCTTCTCTTTGTGCTAGCTAACTCTCCACTCAACTGCCACACCCCTACTCCCAACATGCTCAGGAGATCTTTTTTCTTTACACTTCAGTGAGGGAACTTATATGAATCTCTTAGAATCTTCCTTGTATCCTAGTTTCTCTGGCAGTGTGAATTAATAGGCTGGTGATCTTTTACTCTATGTTTAAAATGCATAGATGTGTGAGTACATACCATGTTCCTCTTTTTGTGACTGGGTTACCTCATTCAGGATGGTTTCTTCAAGTTTCATCCATTTGTCTTTGAATTTTAATATTCCATTGTTTTTTTTTCCTCAGAGTAGTATTCCATTGTGTAAATGTGCCACATTTTCTTTATCCCTTCTTCAGCTGAGGGGCATCTAGGTTGCTTCCAGGTTCTTGCTATCTATCACAAATAATGCTGATATGAACATAGTTGAACACATATCTTTGTTGCATGGATGTGGATAATTTGGGTAAGAGGAGCATTGCTGGGTCCTGTGTTAGACTGATTCCCATTTATCTGAAGAAATGCCATACTTAACTCCAAAATGGCTGTACAAGTTTTCACTCCCACCAGCAGTGGAGGAGTGTTCCCATTTCTCCACATCTGCTCCAGCATAAGTTGTCATTGGTGTTTCTAATTTTAGCCATTCTGGGAGGAGTTAGATGATATCTCAGAGTTGTTTTGATTTGCATGTCCCTGATAGCTAAGAAAGTTGAGCACTTTTTTAATTTTACATGTCGATCACAGTTTCCTCTTCATTCCTCCCTCCCTCCCTCTTACCCTCTCTTGTCCCTCACATGCACCCTGACCACCCTCTCCTCCCAGCAACCCAACCCCATTATGGGGTCATGCAAATCTGTCAAGTCATTTGTAGTAGGGACTAAGACTTCTCTCTTGTTGCAAGGTTAAGGGATTATCCCTCCATGGGGAATTGTGCACTAGGGATACATCCTAGTTCCACTGTCTGAGGTCCCTTAGACTGCTCATTCCTTCTAGCTGAGAACATATTCAGGGGGTATGAGTCAGTCCCAAGCTGGATTCCCAGCTATCACTCTGGGGGGGGGGGCATTAGCTCTGCCTTGTTCAGGTCAGTTGTCTCTATGTGTTTCTGCAACCTGGTCTTGTCCTCTCTCTGCATCTGGATTCTAGTTCAACTAAGTGTTTAGCAACAGTTGTTTGATTCTGTTTCCAGCAGGTACTAGATGAGGGCTTCATGATGGGGGATAAGTTAGTTGTTGATCTCACTATCAGGGAAGGGCATTTATGGTAGCCTTTCCACAGTTGCTCAAATTGTTAGAGTCAGTCTTATAGGTCTCTAAAAGTTTCTTTAGGTTCAGTTTTCTCTTCAAACCAATAATGGCTCCATCTTTTGTGTTCTCTCTCTCTCTCTCTCTCTCTCTCTCTCTCTCTCTCTCTCTCTCTCTCTCTCTCTCTCTCTCTCTGTCTTCTATTGGTAAATTTTTTTTCCCAGCCTGTGGGCTGCCAATTGGTCTTGTCCACTGTGTCTTTTGCTTTACAGAAGCTTCTAAGTTTGAGAAAGTCCCATTTAATAATTGTCGACCTCAGTGTCTGTGCTATTGGAGTTCTGTTCAGGAAGCAGTATCCTATACCAATTTCTTCAAGAGTACCTCCTACTTTCTCTTCTAAGAGGTTCAGTGTGGCTGGATTTATGTTGAGGTCTTTGATTCATTTGGACTTGAGGTTTGTGCATGGCGATAGGCATGGGTCTATCTGCAGTCTTCTACACAACATCATCTAATTGTGCTAGCACTATTTGTTGAAGATGCTTTCCTCCCCCTATTGCATTCACTTAGCTGTTTTGTTGAAAATCAGGTATTCATAGGTGTTTGGGTTAATGTCAGGGTTTTCAATTCGATTCCATTGGTCTATCTATCTATTTTTGTGCCAATACCAGGCTGTTTTCAGAACTATAGCTCTGTAGTAGAGCTTAAAGTCAGGGATGGTGATGCCTCCTGAAGTTCTTTTATTGTACAAGGTTGTTTTGGCTATCCTGGGTCTTTTGTTTTTCCATATAAAATTGATTGTTATCCTTTCAAAGACAGTGAAGAATTGTGCTGGGATTTTAATGGGGATTGCATTGAATCTCTGGATTGCTTTTGGCAAGATTGCCAATTTTACTGTTTATCGTACCTATCCAAGAGCATGGGAGACCTTTCCATTTTCTGGTATCTTCTTTAATTTCTTTCTTTAAAGACACAAAGTTCTTATTATATAGGTCTTTCACCTGTTTAGTAAGCATTACCCCAAGACACTTTATGTTGTTTGTGGCTATTGTAAGTGAGGATGTTTCTCTGATTTCTTTCTCAGCCTCTTTGTTGTCTGCATAAATTAGGGCTACTGATTTTTTTGAGTTTATCTTGTATCATGCTAGTTTGCTGAATGTGTTTATCAGCTGTAGGAGTTCCTTGGTAGAGTTTTTTGTGTTGCTTATGTAAACTATCATATCATCTTCAAATAGGGGCAGTTTGACTTCTTCCTTTCCAAATTGGATCCCCTTGTTCTACTTTTGTTGTCTTATAGCTTTAACTAGAACTTCAAGTACAATATTGAAGAGATAGGGAGAGAGAGGACAACCTTGTGTTGTTCCTGATTTTAGAGAAATCACCTTAAGCTTCTCTCCATTCAGTTTGATGTTGGCTGTTGGTTTACTATATATTGCTTTTATTATGTTTAGGTATGTTCCTCTTATCCCTGATCTCTCCAAGACCTTTATCATGAAAGGGTGTTGAATTTTGCCAAAGGCTTTTTCAGCACCCAGGGAGATGATCATATGGTTTTCTTTTTCAGTCTGTTTATATGGTTGATCACGTTGATAGATTTTCATATGTTAAACCATCCCTGCAACCCAGGGATGAAGCCTACTTGGTCATGGTGGATGATTTCTCTGATGTATTCTTGGATTCATTTTGCCAGAGTTTTATTGAGTATTTTTGCATCGATGTTCATCAGGGATATTGGTCTGCAGCTTTCTTTCTTAGTTGTATCTTTATGAGGCTTGGGTACCAAGGTGATTGTAGCCTCTTAAAAAGTGTTTGATAATGTGCCTTCTGTTTCTGTTGTGTGGAACAATTTGAGGAGTATTGGTATTAGCTCTTTTTTGAATTTCTGGTAGAATTCTCCGCTGATGCCATTTGTCCCTAGGCTTTTTTTGGTTGGAAGGCTTTCGATGACTGCTTCTAGTTCATTGGGGTTATAGACCTATTTAAGTTGTTTGTTTGTTCTTGATTTAATTTGGTAAGTGGTAGTTATCCAGAAATTTCTCCACTTCCTTTGAATTTTCAAATTTTGTGTAGTAATGGTTTTCAAAGTATGACTTGAAAGTGGTATGGATTTCCTCTGTATCCATTGTTTTGTTCCACTTTTAGTTTCTGATTTTGTTAATTTGCATGTTCTCTCTCTGCTTTTTGGTTAGCTTGGATAAAGGGTGTCTATATTATTGATTTTCTTGACAAAAAAAAAAAACTAAACAACTCTTTGTTGCATTGATTTTTTGTATTGTTTTCCTGGTTTCTATTTTACTGATTTGAGTCCTCAAATTGATCATTTCCTGTCATCTACTCCTCTGGGGTGAGTTTGCTTGTTTTTGTTCTAAGGCTTTCAGCTGAGCTATTTATTCTCTAATGTGACTAGCCTCTGTTTTCTTCATATGAGCACTTAGTGTGATGAACTTCCCTTGTAGCACTGCTTTCAAGGTGTTTCATAAGTTTGGGCATGTCGTGTCCTCATTCTTGTTGAAGTTTAGGAAGTCCTTAATCTCTTTCTTTATTTCTTCTTTGACCCAGGTATGGTGCAATTGCACATTGTTCAGTTTCCATGAGTTTGTAGGGTTTCTGCGACTTGTGTTGTTGAATTCTAATTTTAAAGCATGGGGGTCTGTAGCATGTAAGTTTCCGCCAGCCGCGCCAGCCCCAAATAACACTCAGAAACTCTGTATTTGATACAATCCTGTCGGCCAATTACCATTACTGTTAATGGGCTAGCTCTGTCTTAATTATTAACCCATTTCTACTTATCTAAGTATTTCCACGTGGTCGTCTTATGGGGAGCCTCGCGGCAGGCTTCCTGCTTCTTCCCGGGCTACATCTTGACTCCTCCTACTCACTTCCTCTTCCTCCTTCTAGTCTCCTAGCCCCGCCTATCTTGCTATCTCATTGGCCACAGTGCTTTATTAACCAGTATGAGAAACATATATACAGAATAACATCTCCCATCATCTCCTCTTTTCTGTCTAAAGTAAAAGAAGGGGTTTAACCTTAACATAGCAAAATATAACATACAATAGTTATCAAATAAGAATCACAGTAAACAATATTTAGTCCATTAACATTTTGTAAGACTTAAAGAAAATATCATCTATCCTATCTTTGTCAGTCTAAAGTCCTATATGTAACTTATCTTTAATCCTAACCAAGGAAAACTATAACTACCTGTCTTCAACTCCTTCAAAGACCACAGAAGGATAATATATAAACTCTAGAAATGACAGAGACAATTCATTGCCTGGTTAGTCACCCGAAGTTCTTCTGTAATGTTCCATCTTCAGCCCATAGGCCATAGTGTGTGTCCAGACTCCTCAACAAGGCAGGAAACTTTTCTCTGTGTCCTGTAGACTGTCTGGCTGTCTGGCAGCCTCTTCCATGAAGCAGGAATCCTGTAGCAATGTCCATCTTGCATCAGCAGTCACCTTTTTGTGGGTCCTGCATGTCCAGTTTCTACAACATAAAGTCAAACAGTCCAGAAGAGCAGTACCTTGCCCAAATGGCTAGTCTTGCCATATTAGAAGCAAACTCCATAATGTGTTTCTTCGATGTCCATCTTCCTTTCTTCTGTAGGTGGTGTTACCAGGAGCAGTTGTGCCTCACTGTCAAGAAAAACCCTAAACCATTTTAAATGCCATATTCTGTAGGTCTTTGAAAGGTTTGAAGAATGCCTATCCATCTCAAATACATCTCTATATATCTAGAAATCCAAACTAACTTAACTCCCATAGGTAACTCTCTATAATCTGTACTAAATTATTACATTACATTTTCTAATGAGCTATATAAACACAATACCTAAACAAGAGGAGAAATATACATATCACAAAATTGACCTTAAATTGTATCAATAAAAGAAAATACATTTCAAAGCAAAGTATTCATATCTATACCATAATTCCCGTTTTACCTTTAAAAAGATTGTTTGTGGTCCTTAACCATTTATAAACAAGCCCATATAAATGAAAACAAACATTTATAAACAATATTTGGGAATTTGGGCATCGTTCTTTCCAAACTACTTCCTGCTGGTAGAGGGCGCTGTCATGGGGGTCCAAAGAAGACGCAGAAATCTTGGCTGTAGTCTGCAAGGCTTTGTCTCAACTGCTTTGAATGTTGGATCACCTGGGGAGTTGTTTCAGGGGGTCTGGCTTGATCAAACCACATAAGTCTGGAAAGAATCCATAGCCTTCCATTTTCTGTGGAAACAAAAATAGAAATCCTTTTCCCCAGTAACTTGTCCTTAGGTTCAAATTTTGGAGTCAAAGCATTTTTAAAATATATAAATTGAATTAATCTAGCAGCATTTCTTTTATTAGTAGTTGTTTTCTCAGCAATCAAATAATTTAAAGACAACAGAATGGCGTATAGTATCCAAAATTTCTCTGTGCTTTCCATTTTTACGTGGCTTTTTTATTATTTTATTTATTCTATTTCTTTTTTTTTTTTTTTTACATATTTTGAGACAGGGTTTCCCTGTGTAACTTTTATCTGTCCTGGAATTCATTCCATACCAGGTTTACTTTGAAATCACAGAGATCTGCTTGCCTCTGTCTGCCGAGTGCTGGGATTAATGGCGTGTGCCATTACATCCATCCATTTAATTCCTTTTTTCTTTTTAAACCATTGTATCCCGTTTCTTTTTCTCTCCCAAGCCAGCGTATTTTTTAAAACACAGTGTAAACCTTCATTGCAGCTCTTGTACACACCAATGAATTGTTAGCAGAGCTCTTTAAAAGCAAGGCGGTTTTTGCCGCTTATGCTAATTTTGGAAACCTCTCTTAAAGGAGCCGCGCAAATCTCTGTCTACAACAAAACAAATCCAACGGAGAAAATGCTGCTACTAAGAAGTCTTGCTAGTCTCTGTTCCTTTGTTTCTAAAACATTTTTTAAGCTCTTATTAGTTTTAAGTGAAAGTTCTTATAGCCACGTTGGGCGCCATTTGTAGCATGTAAGTTTCCGCCAGCCGCGCCAGCCCCAAATAACACTCAGAAACTCTGTATTTGATACAAGCCTGTCGGCCAATTACCATTACTGTTAATGGGCTAGCTCTGTCTTAATTATTAACCCATTTCTACTTATCTAAGTATTTCCACGTGGTCGTCTTATGGGGAGCCGCGCGGCAGGCTTCCTGCTTCTTCCTGGGCTACATCTTGACTCCTCCTACTCACTTCCTCTTCCTCCTTCTAGTCTCCTAGCCCCGCCTATCTTGCTATCTCATTGGCCACAGTGCTTTATTTGTATCTGTTGAGGTTTGTTATGCCACCTAGTATGTGGTTGATTTAAAGAAAGTTCCATGTGGAGTAGAGAAGAAGGTATATTCTTTTGTGTTTGGATGGAATGTTCTATAGATGTCTGTTAATCCCAGTTGAGTCAACTTCTGTTAGTTCTTTTATTTCTTTGTTGAGTTTCTGATTGGTGGTCCTGTCCAGTGGTGTTAGTGGTGTGTTGAAGTCTCCCACTATAAATGTGTGAAGTTTTATGTGAGCTTTGAGTTTTAGTAGTGTTTCTTTTAAGAATGTGGGTGCCTTTGTATTTGGGGCATAGATATTCAGAATTGAGATTTTGTGTTGATGAATTTTTCCTGTGATGAATATGAAATGACCATCTTCAATTTTTTTGATTAATTTTGGTTTGAAGTCTAACTTGTTAGATATTAGAATAGCCTACCTGCTTGTGTCTTGGATCCATTTGATTGGAAGGTCTTTTCCCAGCCCTTTATCCTGAGGTAATGTTTATCTTTGAAGCCTAGATGTGTTTCTTTTATGTAGCAGAAGCTTCTGTTAGCCTGTGTCTTTTAATAGGCAAGTTGAGACCATTAATGTTGAGGAAGAGTAAGGATCATTGATTGTTAATGCTTGTTTGTTTTAGATTTGTTGTTGGCAGTCATATTGTGAATATATTTGTCCTGCTTTTCCTTTGGTTTCTGGTGAAATGGGATTATCTGTTGCCTATGTCTTTGTGAGTGTAGTTAACTTCCTTGGGTTGGAGTTTTCCTTCCAAAACTTTCTGTAGGGCTGGATTTGTAGATACATATTGTGAAAATCTGTCTTTGTCATTAAATATCTTTTTTTTCTCCATCTACAGTAATTGAGAGTTTTCCTGAGTATAGTAGTCCTGGGATAGCATCCATGGACTCTTAGTACTGACCAGGCAGGTGGAAATTACCGGTGGTCCTACGTGGATAGGCAAGTCTAGTGTCCTCAGGGCAGTTCCAGGAAATTCCCCAAAGGTGCTGGATTGTTGGCTCTAACCTCTGTCCCAGTGCTCAACCAGAGTGGTGGGATAGTGGGCAGGGTAGGGCACAGGATCGGGGAGGGCAGGCTCTCAGTGGGGGTGGGTGTATCAGTGCTCCAAAAACACTCTTGATGGGGACAGGACACAGGGGCAGTGAGATCTGGGACCAACCCAGGGAGTTCCTGGGGAAGGGTGTAGGGGAGAATCCACTCGAATTGGTCCCAGACTTGCCTCTAACCAAGGCCTGGCAATGGGGGACAAAGGCTGGGCTGATACTCAGGATGTTTCTGCACCAATAGGCAGATCTAGCTGGGACCTGGCACTCTCCAGTTGAGGCCTCTTTAGCAGAGGCCCTGCAATGGGGGGTCAAGGATCCAGCATGTAGGAACTCAGAGTGGTCCAGCAGAGATAGGCGGATCTCTGGGAGGGGCCTGGAACTCCAGTCAATATGTACTGTTATTTTAGACTATTTGTAGCAACCTGGAAGGAGCTCAGTCTATCCATAATATCATCCCATGTATTTAATGTATCAGATGATAATCAATGCACTACACTTTAAGGCATAATAATTTACTCTAAATAATAATATTTCCTGAATGTTTACTTATACATGCCACATTCTAAGTACTTTATTAACAAGTTTTACTTAGTACTTTATTAAGTCTATTGATTCATGTAAAGTTTACAATGACACAAGTTCAGGCAAACATTTCCACTTCACAGATGAAGAAATTAAAGCATGGAGAGAATTAAAATACTTCATCCAATCTCATAGTCAGGGCGTAGGGAAATCAGGTAGCAAGTAGCGTCACTATGATTAAGTTTCTAATGTTGACCAGAATACAGTGAAATGTTACAGAAACAATTAATGAAAATTAACAATACTATCCCATTTATCATAGATGAAGAGATGGACATGCTTAAAATATATAAAAGTGAGATTTAAATTGTGGAAGATTTAAATTATTAGTCTATATGCATTGTGTATAATAATTACCGTATGCATTTTTGTCAATTAATGTTCAGGACTCACTTACTCATTGAAAACAGAAAGTGGCACAGTTTCCTACAAATGATCTGAATCTCTGCAAAGCTAGATGTGGGGCTGGACACCCAGGAGGCCTGGGAGAGTGGGGGCCTGACAGACAAACTACAGCAAGGATGGGTCAGTGTACTTAGAAGTGAAACTACCCACATGTCTACATGTGTTCCTCCCATAGTTGCTCTTAAGATGAAGTGAATATTTGCTTCACAGTTTTATCAATTTTAATAATCTGAGACTACCTATTGAGAAAGACACAAAGGGATCCCATTTCAGCAGTATGATGAGGCTTTTCCATTTCTGTTTTGTCAGTTCTGAAAATGAAATGTCACATGAAATCACAATCTCAACTCTTTCATGGTTGCTTTTTGGTGAATGGCTAGAAAATTGACCTCATAATTACAAGAAGAAGTAAACTAAGGTGAATGATAGAAAGCTACTCTCTGCTTTTCTTTCTTTCATAATGTGTGTCTGGGACAAAATGGTAAGAAATTCCTAAAGTAGACACATATTTATTTCTATAAGACTCCCCAGAAAGCATAAGTGTTGGAGAGAGAGGAATATTGCTAAACCAATTGAATATGTAAGAGCCAACACAAATGTTTTTGAAAATGAGAATATTAAATGATCCCTGGGTCTGGTATGTAGTACCTATTTAACAGTAAATGGCACACACACATAAACAACATTAATTAAGACACTGTTTTATAATGCTTAATGATATCATATAGTAAAAAGTTATTGCTATTTCCACAAGACAGTTAAAGTTACATATTTCTATAAAAAACCCATGTGGGAAATAATTACTTAACATCAATATTAACTAATAGATCAGATTAAGGTTTTTTTTTAAAAGTGCTTTGTAATATATCTCTCTGATTTATTCCTAAAGATGTTATTGATTGCAGGGATGTCTGAAGAACAGAACTCTCTGAGGTAAATAACTCTCAGGCCCTTCCATTGACATTTTATATTTTGTGTTCTAAAGAGACTGTCTAACTTAAGATGATTACCTCAAAATCATTCTGTTTTTATTCTCGACCTTGGAAATACTCATGGGATAAGCAAGCTTGAATGTGAGGTGAAAGGGACATGGTTGGAACATTCTATGTAAACACAGACACCATCACTATTGATTATTGCCCTAGTTGTCTTTGTATATGTTTTTCAAGAAAAGAAATTCAGACAAGATAGTCTAGTACTATTTATGGGTTCATCAAAATGACTCATTAAATAAAGGAGTCTGCCACCACACCTGATGACCTGAGTTTAATTTTTGGAACCAACATGGTAGGAGAAAAATATCAAAAGTTGTCCTTTGACTTCCATATGCACACATGCCTTGCCTGCCCCTCCCCCCACACACTAAATTAATACAATCAAACTTAATAGTTGGAATTAAATAAAGGGGTTGTTTTCCCTTTATGTTAGCAACTGAATTTATGTGCAGTGATTTATATATAAAAATGTACTCCAGTTACCCAAGGTATATACACTCTTACAATATAAATTTATTAAAAGTCCGCTGCTTCTGGCAACTAGCAGTTGCTTTATAGTCTCAGAGTGAAGCTATGTCAAAAATGGAAGTGGTAAAATATCTACATGAAATGTTACAGCAACCCTTTGGCTTAGAACACTGTCCCTCCCTTTAATGCTTTGATGGTTACTTAATATTAAGAACAGAGCAACATGCTTAAGTCACTGACACTCAAAATTTGTAATAATTTATGATTTTAATAGGGAGAATAAAAATATAGTCAGCAAGTTGGCTCAGCTTGTAAAGGCACTTGACCCAAGATTAATCCTGGGGTTCCATAGGGTATCAAGAAGAGAGATGTCTTCCTGCAAAATTAAAATGACCTCAGAATGTAGTGCTACTAACTAGATGGATCAATCACCTCCATAACCAAGATTAGTTGTATCATGAAACTTGAAGATTTTTAAAAGGTCAAGAGTGATGAGAAAGGATAGAGTGCGTCATTTTGTACAGGGTGACAAAAATTATCTCAGTCGTGGAAAACTAGATGAACTCAGCAATTTAAGCTGGAATACTTCTTCACATCAACTACAGATTCCACTGGGTACTTTCATAGATAAGGGGCCATGATCAAGGCAGTTTTGTTCTTTGTTTTATTATTTACATAAACTTAAAATTACTTGATCCAAATATTTATAAGGCATATTTTAGGATATGACTTCTGAGACTACTTCGTACAATTTGAAGTTTGAAGTGCTTGACCACTGTGTTCTTACTTATCAAACATTCCCGGACCACTGAATATTCCTCTTCAGTGTGTATGTTAATTTTTCTCCTCCATTTTCAACATGTGCTTCTCACAATTCCCTTTTTCTTGCAGATATATATCAGGGTCATTGTACATTGTCATTTATGAGGGATTTTATTTTTTAGAAAGAGTATTGACCACTATTAGAAATAACCAGTGGGTGTCAGTGTTCCAAAACAGAGAACATCTGGCTTGCTCTAAGTCCACAAGAGCTTGCGGAAGTCATAAGCAACTGAAATTATGCAGAGCATGAGTAACAGGCTGGCTGAATCCAGGGTCCCCTTAGTCCATCCACATCAGGTACTGTAGTCTGGACAGATTGACTTTCATACTTCAGGTTGATTTTTTTTTCTTTCCTTTCCTTTGTTTTCTTTTTTTCTTTTCTTTTCTTTTATTCTTCTGTGATTGATTATGTCCCAACTGCAGTTTCCCCTCCCTCCACTCCTCCCAGTGTCTTCCCCCACAACAGCATCAACTCCTCCCCCATTTCTCAAAAAAAAAATTGCTGGCATCCAGAGGATATCCACCAAATACGGCCTAACACATTACAATAAACCTATGCACAAACCCTTATAATACAGATGCACTAGGAAAACCAGCAGCAGGAAAAAGGTCACAAACAAAGGCATTACGAGTCAGAGACACCTCCAGCTCCTACTCTTGGGACTGCCATAAGAACACCAAGATACATTTGTGTCCGAAAACCTAGTTCAGACCCATCCATGTTCCTTGTTTGTCACTTCTCTGTTAAGCCCTATGAGCCCTGCTTAGTTGATTCCATGAGCTATATTCTCATGGTGTTATTGCCAAGTATATGCCTTCTGACTTCTACAATCCTTCCTCCCCCTCTTCTAAATGTTTCTGCTGGTACCATTTAGTATTTCACTGTGGGTCTTTGTAGCTGCTCCCATCAGTTGCTTAATGGTGCTCCTCTGACAATACTTGGGGTAGGCACTGATATATTAGTATAGCACATATTAGAATACCATTAAGAATCATTTCAATGTCTTTTTGTTGTTGTCATTGCCAGTCCTATTTGGTTCTATCCTGGGTCTCTGGGCTGCCCTGCTTCTGGTTCCTGGCTATCCAACTAGTGCCAGGTATGGCTTCCTATTCCTGGTAAGGATTTCAAGTTGAACTCACACAAATTCTGTACCCTTGTTACCCCAACACATCTTGTATGAAGGACAGATTCTAGGTTGAAGGTTTTGTGGCAGGTTCAATGTGCAAGTACCACTGCTAAGAGTTCTTTAAATATTTTGGATATTTAAAAATTGGATTATTTGTTTTGTTATGCTTGTTTCTTAAGTTCTTTAAATATTTTGGTTATTAGTCCTCTCTCAGTTGTGGAGTTGGTAAAAATATTTTCCCATTCTGTAAGCTGCTGTTTTGCCCTTTTGACAGTGTACTTTGCCTTACACAAGCTTTTCAGGTTCATTTATTGATTTTTGTTATTAGTGCCTGTGCTATTGGTGTTCTGTTCAGGAAGTTGTCTCCTGACAAGTGCATTCAAAGCTATTTCTTACTTTGTAATCTATTAGGTTCAGTCTCTTTAGTTTTATGCTGAGGTCTTTACTTGAATGCAAGTTTGGTGCAGGGTGAAACAATTTACATTCTTCTACATTCCCACATCCAGTTAGACCAGTATCATTTGTTGAAGAATTTTTCTTTTTTCATTTTCCATTGTATATTTGTGGCTTCTTTATCAAAAGTCAGGTGTCCATAGGTGTATAGATTTATGTCTAGGTCTTCAATTGAATTCCATTGATCAAGCTCTCTGTTTTTAAGGAAATAACAAGAAGTTTATGTTACTGTTGCTCTATAATACAGCTTGAAATCCAGGATAGTGATACCACTGGATGTCCTTTTATTGTACAAGATTGTTTTAGTTATCCTGTTTTTTGTTTGTTTGATTGATTTTACATATGAAGGTGAGTATTATCCTGACAGGAGATGTCATCCTGTAAATATGGTTAATTTTTTATGGTTATTCTTATTGGTTAATGAATAAAGCACTGTTGGCCAATTGGAGAGCAAGATAGGTGGGACTAGGAGACAAGGAGGATTCTGGAAGGAGTAAGGAGGAGTCAGCATGTAGAGACTGGAGAGAGTAGAACACTGGCTCTGCTCTCTGGTAAGATGAGACCACATGGAAATTCTTAGATTAATAGAAATGGGTTAATATTTAAGACAGAGCTAGTTGATAAGAAATGAAAGTAACTGGCCAACAGAATTATATCAAATACAGAGTCTGTGTGGGCTGGCAAGGTGGTGGGACCACACCGGCATGTATAAACTTATTCCTAACATTATCCTTTCAAGATCTATAAAGAATTATGTTTAGTTTTGGTGAGGTTTGTGTTGAATCCATAGGTTGGATTTTGTAGGGTTAATCCTACCAGTCCAAGAGCATGGAGATCTTTCCATCTTCTGATATCTTCTTCAATTTCTTTCTTCCAAGATTTGAAGATCTTGTCAGATGGGTCTTTCACTTTAGTTAGATTTTTTATATTATTTGTGGCTATTGTGGAAGTTGTTTTCCCTGATTTCTTTCTAAGCTCATTTATCACTTGTGTATAGGAGGGCTGGTTTATTTATTTTTTTTTTGAGTTAATCTTGTAACCAGCCACTTCACTGAGGGTGTTTATCACCTGAATGTTTTCTCAGGTAGAATTTTTTGGGGGGTCACTTATATATACTATCATATCATTTGCAAATAACAATACCTTAAATTCTCCCTTTCCAATTTGTATCCCCCTGATTCCTTTCAGTGGTCATATTGCTCCAGCTTGAACTTTGATTAATATACTGGAAGATAAATATATGGAAAGTGATTAATATATGGAAAGAACAAGCCTTGTATTGTTCATAATTTTAGTGGAATTGCTTTGAGGTTATGTCCATTTGAGGTTATGTCCATTCAATTTGATATTGGCTATTGACTTACTGGGAATTGCCTTTATTTTATGTTTTATATGTGACCTTTATTTTATGTTTATATCTGACCCTTTCATACATAATTTCTCCAAGTTGTATCATGAAGTAGTGTCATATTTTGTCAAGGCTTTTTTCAGCATCTATTTTATATGACAGATTACATTGACTGATATTTGTATGCCAAACCATCCCTCCATCTCTGGGATAAAGCCTATTTGATCATGGTGAATGATCTCCTTGATGTTTTCTTGGATTCAGTTTGCCAGTGTTTTACTGAGTATTTTTGGATCCATGATCACGCATGTAATTGATTCTCTTTTTTTGTTGAATCTTTATGTGGGTTAGGTATCAGGGTAACTGTGGCCTCATAACACAAACTTAGCAATGTTTCTTCTGTTTCTATTTAACTGACTAATTTCAGGAGTATTGGTGTTAGCACATCTTTAGTCTGGCAAATTCTTGTAGAATTATGAACTAAACTGCCTGGTCCAGTTTTTAGTTTGGTTTTTATGACTGCTTCTATTTCCTCAGAGATTATATGTCTGTTTAAGATTTTTAACTGAGTTTTATTTAATTTTTTTATCATTTTTATTTTAAAATAATCTTTTCTCATTTTACATACCAATCCTAGTTCCCATTCTTTCAGTTCTTCCTGCCTCCCTTACCTTCCTCTCCCCCAACCCACCTCTAGTCCTCAGAGAAAGTAAGGCTTCCCATGGGGAGTTCAATAGTCTGGCACATCATTTTGAGGCTGAACTAAAGCCCTCCTCCCTATATCTAGGCTGAGCAAGGTATCTCTCCAAAAAGAATGGGCCCCAAAAGCCAGTTCAAGCACTATGTATAAATCCTGGTCACACTGCCAGTGGCCCCACAAACTGCCCAAGCCACACAACTGTCATCCACATTAGTGATGACCTAGTTTGGTCTTATGCAGGCTCCCTGCTATAATCCAGAGCTAGTGAGCTATCAGTAGCTCACATCAGCTGTTTCTGTAGATACCGATACCTCCAAAAT
Organism: Cricetiscus sungorus; assembly: GCA_030556225.1. Classification (NCBI taxonomy): domain Eukaryota; kingdom Metazoa; phylum Chordata; class Mammalia; order Rodentia; family Cricetidae; genus Cricetiscus; species Cricetiscus sungorus. Next base: position 47,559,994 of record JANBXA010000372.1, on the reverse strand, counting down.
GGTCTTGAACCCTTTTTCCCTTGATCACTCCTCCCTCTCTTCAACTGGACACTGGAATCTTGGACAAGTGCTTAGTTGTGGATCTCTGCATGTGCTTCCATCAGTTCACCAGTAGATTGGCTAAGGTTAAAAACACTGAAGAGAGCTTATGCTGGAGAGGATGTGGAATAAAGGAAACACCTCTCCTTTCTGGAGGGAGTGCAAGCTTGTACTGCAACTTTGGAATTCAATATGGAGGTTTCTCAGAAAGTTTGGAATTAACATACCTCAAGACCCAGCAATACCATTCTTGGTCATCTATCCAAAGGATATAAAGGATATACACTTATACCACAAGGACATTTGCTCAATTGTGTTCACACCAGCATCATTCATAATAGCCAGAACCTATAAACAAAAAAGATGGTCAGCAACTGAAAATGTACATTTAAACAATGGAGCACTATTCAGCAGTAAAAAGCAATGACCTGTTGAAATTTGCATGCAAATGGATGGAACTAGAAATACCAATCCTGAGTGGGGTAAGCCAGACCCAGAAATATAGACATGGTATGAACTCATTCATAAGTGGATGATAGGCATAAAGCAAAGGATAACCAGCCTAGAGTCCACAACCCCAGAGAAGCTAGGTAACAAGGAGAATCTTAAGAGAGACATACATGGATCCCTCTGGGAATGGGAAATAGACATAGTTGCCTGAGAAAATTGGTAACATGAGTGGGGAAAAAAAGGAGGGCAGAAAGGGAAGGGGAGGGGAGAAGAGGAGGAAAGATGAGAACATGAAAGAACTGGATGATTAAGACGGGGGAAGGACAGAGAAAGAGAGCAAGAGAAGACATATGTTGATTTAGGGAGCCATTACGGGGCTAGCAAGAAACCTGGCACTAGGAAAATTCCCAGGTATCTACAAGGATGACCACAGCTACAGCTCTAAGCATTAGTGGAGAGGGTTCTTGAACTGAACTTCCACTGTAATCAGATCGATGACTACTTAATTATCATCATAGAGTCTTAATCCAGTATTTGATTTAATTTTTGTAAATAGTATCTATTGAGAAAAATATTCATTTCTTTTAGATTTCACAATTTTTTCAGAGTATAGGGTTTTAATGTATGACCTAATGATTCTTTGAATTTCTTCAGTGTCTGTTGTTATGCTCCCATTTTTATTTTTGATTTTGTTATTTTGGATATTCTCTCTCTTTCTATTATCTCTGCCTCTTCCTCCCTCCCTCCCTCCCTCCTTTCTTGCCTCCCTTCTCCCTTCCAACTTTTCTTTAGTTTGGATAAGGGTTTGTCTACCTTGTTCATTTTTTCAAAGAGTCAACTGTTTCATGCATCTTTTTATCATTCTCCTTGTTTATAGTATATTTAAGTCCCAGGTTTAATTATTTCTTGCCTTCTACTCCTCTTCAGTGAGCTTACTTCTTTTTGATCTTGCTCTTTTAGGGATGCTGGTAAATTGCTAGTATCTGGTTTCTCTAATTTCTAAAGGAAATTTGTGTAGTTTTTGTTTCAAAATGTAATACTGGCCATTTACTGCAAAATGTTTCTTCCATCCTTTAACATTGTATAGGTCTTAAATTTTATCCTTGGTTTCAGTTATTTGCTTGATGGATTATTGGCAAAAAGGAGAAGACAATCATTCTTTCTGTGCTCATTGTATCAGGTTTCTTGCTAGAAGCTCTATGAACATCATTTTCTTCACTCTACACTAAACCAGTAAAGTGTTCATTCATGCCCTTGAATGTATATGGCAGAAAGGTAACAAGATATCAAACAACTCTATGTGAAGCATTGCAATAAGTAAGTAAAAAGGTGTTAGAAGTCAAAACCACTAGAGTCTCAATCATCCCCTCACATCCTTCTTACTTCAGGCTAAACCTGATTTAGTAAATACTTTAGAAATCAGTATCTCATCCACAGCCATACCATCCTGAACACATCTGATCTCCTCTGATATCAAAAGCAAAGCAGGGTTGGGCCTGGTTAGTACTTGGATGGGAGGAATCAGTATCTTATTTTTTGAATGTGTTGAGATTTTTATTATATTCAATAATGGTGTCTCTTACTTCATCACCTAGATTATGAACAATTTAAATAGGATACAAGAGAATTGGGATGTATATTTAAAGACTACTTGTATAACTGAGCAATTTAAAGTATATAGCCCTATGACCTTGTCTGCTTCCCTCTCTTCTCTCTGACACTGATAAGAACTGTCCACTGATAACTAGTACAGCCAGAAAACCTCAGGTCTCCCACATAGGACATTTGTCATACCACGTGTGTAGAGAGAACATAAGAAAATAGAGCAGAAAATTGAAATTGTCAGATCCAGTCTTTTTCCCCATTTAGTTTTTTTTTCCCCAAACTCAAATCTTATGTAATCCAGAAAAGCAGCTTTTTCTCTGAGGAAAAAGAGGCCAAGGATGTTGTCTATATGAAAACATGAGCAGGCAAGAAAACTATGAACAAAATACATGCATTTTAATAGTACAGGTATGTGATATAGTAGTAGGGTGTACTCTCATGTGATAGTTGTATGGAGTTGGGCTGTGTGCAAATATAATTCATTGATTCTACTGATAGATGGATTTTTAGCTAAACTATCACATTGGCTATTCTTTATACACTAGTACATATGTATATATATATTCATAAACATGGAAAGTACCATATTGATACATTAGTACATATATAGTCACAAACAGAAAAAGTAATATAGTCTTCTTACATATATATATATATATATATATATATGAATATATATTCATAAACTTCCAAAGAGTACCATAAAAAGTGAAAGAGTCCTCAAAAATAAGCTAGGACAAAAACAAAGCAGGTACCTACCACAGTATGTTTAACATGAAATAATAATGGGACTTCTAAGATGCAAACGTTAACAAGCAGATAGAGATTGAAGTTGAGGAGAAAAATTAACAAAGTGTGTAACAAGTTTGTGAAACCTGTTATGTGTGTTGCATTACAAGAAGTCAAAACTGAATAAAGAGCAAAAACACATAGGGGGAGTTTGAAGGACTAAATGAAAAGGGGCAAATGAAGCAATTTTGTTTTAATTAAGAAAATAGAAAACAGAGAATAGGGAGTCAGCAAGCTGATATTTGGGGGTTGGTGAGATAGATGGAGATATCTGCCAAAGCATAAGTAATGGTCTTAGTAAGGAATACACTAGTTGGTTTTAAGTAGCAGTGGGAAGGAGGGGTATATCACTACAGATGTGAGTAGGTGTGTGGGGACTGTGGAAGCTTCTTCACAGCACTTCAAGTGAGACAGGAAGCAAACCATCAGCTGAGACTGAGATTTGGAGAGGAGGTGTCGAAAGACAGTGTTTGAAAGTGAAGATAACAAAATAGACTTCTAGGTAAATGAGAGGAAAAAGTGTAGGGAGTGGGCAGGGCCTGGGCCTGCTTGAAGTCTTCTTTATAAATCTTAATATATTTACTAGTAGCATTTTTCTCCTACAGTTGTGAACTAGCTACCCAGACATGTGTGAATTCACACACACACACACACACACACACACACACACACACACACACACACCAGAAACAGAAATACAGGTATTTACACAAAAATACAGACAGATAGCCACACCCACACCTCTTATCCCTCATATTTTAAAGGAAGGATTTTATGTGTTTTGTAGACTCTTCCAAACATCCTTTGAGTAGTGCACTATTCATACTACATAAGGAGTTGATATGATACATAATTGTAGTCTGTCCTAGACTCCTCCTCTCTTTTCTCCCTTCTTTCAGTCCTTCCTCTCCTCCTTTCTTTTCCAACTTTAATCCCTCTCCTCTTCCTTTTTGGCACTCTAACTACTGAAAATTTCTCTGAATTGTAAAGCAAATAAAAATATGAATGTGAGCATCTAATCAATATAAGCCAGTATCTATATAAGGACTAAAACTCACTTGATATATTACTCTTCCTGCTCCTTACACATGGGGAAACTGAGGATCAGAGGAGAAAGTCTAACAAACATTTCCAGATTCCATTCATTGATAGCCAGCCATGCATTTCTACTTGGTCATCACACAACTTGTTTAGCCAATACTCATCCTTCTAATTATCCATTTTTAAATAGAATAAATGTAGTAGTGATATCCAGTACAGTTTAAACAATGAAGGCGTGTATGCTGAAGATTTTTATGTAAAAGTCTTTAGTGAGCTATGGTAATGCTGTCCCACCTTTTTATATGTTTTATATGTTTATATGTTTTATATGTTAGTGTTAAATTCATAATAAAGTATTTGTGTCCTAAAACTAACTTTATTGTGCTATGGTGTGCTACTTAGGTTTCTTAGCTGGTTAGTCAAAGCAAAAAGATCAGAGAACTTGCTGTTAGACTGTGTCTCCTGGTAATATCAGAAGCTATACCTGCACAGTCTCACTAATTTGACTGAAGAAGGGTATGAGATGAAGAAGGATGACAGCAGTGGGCATACCAAACTGGATGGGGAAAAAGCTCATGAAACTTTAACCCAACACAAGGAACTATGGACAACTAAAGAATAATGCAAGAAGAAGAATGGTCTTCTCCAGGGAAGAAAGAGCTCACCAACTAACAGTTCTGTACCAAATTGTACCTAGAATCATACATATAAACAAGGTCATATGTAATAAACATATGTACATATGTAAATATGTACATTTAGGAGTACATATGTACATATATGTGCATACATATATGCATGCCATATAAGTTGGATTTTTAAAAAAAAGGCCATATTTTTGAAGTAGAGTAGAGCAGGATATATACAGTGTTTGGGAAGAGAAAAAGGAAAGAAGGAATCTTGCAATTACATTATAATCTCAAAAAAACTAACTTAATCCAACTATAATCACTGATTATGAAATGCTCAATTGTATTCAATAAAATGTAAGTTCTACTAAATTTAGCTCACAAACTACTCTCAGACAAATAACTATTCTTAGGGTTTAACTTCTTCCTGGTTAATTCAGCATAAATATGTAATATTATTGAAATTACAAATGGTCATTTTCATATGAAGTTTCTGAAGTCTATACTTCATGTAATGTGCAGTGATCTCTTCATACATCCATGCTATAACACCACATCTTCAATTTTCTGATGTCTACATTAGTACAAGAATATTCTACAATTTACATTTATTTTTTTCAGTATTGGATATAAATTGTAAGAAACAACATTCTCCCTTATTTGTGTATGGGTTTTATTAAAGAGATCATAGCAGTGATTGTTTTTAGTTACTATATGTACATTTAGGATTGAGGTGAAGGCAATTTCTCTGCCAATAATATGATAGACCTCATATCTCTATAATATCAACTTTGACTATTGTGTTTTTAAAAGTACTGACAATTCACTGGATAAATGACATTTTAAAATGTCTATTTACTAGTAAAAGTCCATACTCTCTTCTTCAGTCTTATGTATGTCAAGGTATGATGTCAGTCTAATTGTATTTTGATTTCTCTTGAATTCAGATTCAATATTGAACTTAATAAAACTTCTGTAATTGATCTGAAATTTCCCCTAAACAGACAATAAACTCAAGAATGTACTCCTTCTGTGCCATTAAGTAAAAATGTTGCAGCTATCTGCTTGGCAGACTGAGGATATTTTATGATTTATGGGTGCCTTTTCAGGCATTATCAAGGTCTAGATGAAATTTAAATTGCACTTTTGTCCCAATCCATGACACAAAAGCATACCATATGTGTATCTGAGGTTGTTTCATGCTTTCTATGTTTTGAATTCACATTTCTATGTGATTGCATAAAATACACACATTACTCTCTTTGAACAAACAACTCAGCTATTTTCTATCCATAATTCTCTCAAACTTTTCTTGCTTAAAGAAAGAACTTCTGTCAATGTTTTATAAATTTTGTATTTATTTTCCCCTGTATTTATTTCACATAAACTTAATGTTCACATTCATTCTTTTACTCATACTTGTATCACATATTCATCCAGACATGTGTGTTACAGATCTCTGAACTTGAGTGGCAGAAATTTGATGAAAACACATACCATGTTCCAATATTCCAATTAAATACACTGTAAATTTTTAAAAATTGAGCTCTTATGTAAACAACTTAAATTCACTCATTTTGCAGAAACATAAATTTATAATACAAGGTAATAAATGTTATCCAATCAGTTTAGGAATGACTCACTTGCAGTCTGAACTGACTCATTACCTTTTCTGGGAACAAACAAAAAAATAAAAATCACACACTAACAGATCAGGCCTTACTTATGAAAAATAATTGAGATATAAGTTGTATATTGTCATTAATACTGTGCAACTCACTATAGTTTGAGGGTCATTATTCACCAGGCCAGTGAGTGGTTTCAGGAAATACTAAAAAGTTCTCATTTCTCATTTTAAATTGTCTGGTAGTAAACATCCTCTCTTCTCAACCCTTTTTCATTTCATGTAGGTCCCCCAATAAATAAGGGTTTTTGATACACTCTATAACTTATTCACAGAGTTTTAATAAGACTAATGTAAGCTTTCCTGCTGTGACAGACAATAACCTAAAGTTGGCCTTATAAAGTTATAAATAATTAAATGTGTTTCACAAAAACACAAATTTGATATCATTCAGAGCTTATTCTGGATATAATTTACCTAAAAGCCCTCATTTTAAGAAAATATTTAGAATCATTTTTGTGTTTTTATATAGATAACACATTCATTTAAATTTCTTTAAAAAATGTTAGATAGCTATTTTAATATAAAACTGAGTGTTTGGACAAGCATGTATGGAAGTTTGCATTTGAAATTGATGTTCACAATTGACAATATACTTTCTATAACCATATTTAGTATCTTAGATTTGATGAAAGATGACATTCTGTAAATATGTTTCTCTGTTAGCAAATAGGAAGGCAAGATAGGTAGGACTAGGAGAGAAGTAGGATTCTGGGAGATGTAGTGGAGTTTCAACATGTAGGACCAACAGGGGACTCCAGACCCTCTCTCCAGTAAGCCAAGACCATGTGGACACATTAAATGAATAGAAATGGGTTAATATTTAAGACAGAGCTAGCCAATAAGAAACACTAGTAAAAGGACAACAGTATTATATCTAATACAGTGTCTCAGTGTGTTATTTGTGGATGGCTTGGCTCTGGGATCAGGCCAGTGGGAAAAAATGCTCGTAACATAGATTCTCAATCACAGGGCTGAAAATACTATTGTTTTCAACCACAGATAATCTATGCACAGCTTTCACTTTTTCATTGTTTTCTTTTCTCTTTTAAACAAAAGTGTGTAGTAGCTAAGATCTGTTGTGGTCCTGACATCCAGTCATCTCTTCTCTTTTAGAAAATATTCATTGCACAGATTCAACACTCTTTAACGTATAGCATACCAATTCACATCTCCCATTGCCATATGCATCTTTATCCATTCCCTGAATACCTCAGTAGAATTGTCTTGAATTCGACCTAATGTGATGTTGGAAATGTTCATTATATTTTACAAACACTTAGTTTCCTTCATCATATCCCTGATTTGATTAATAAAAATATACATGAGATTTTGAGTCTAAAAATAATGATAGGCCCCACTCCCTGAATTGACCATCTTTTTCTCCTTGTTTACCTTCAAGCTGGCTGAAGATTTTTTTTCCTTTGTAATTACTCATAGATTCCCTTCTCTACTGCCACAGTCTTTATGGGAAGCTCAGTCTTACTTCAGGGATGCCTGGACAAACAATCTTTGTAGCTCTCTATTGTTACTTTTCCATAGTCAACTGCAGTTAGTTGTCTAAATTACTTTTATTTTTTGTAAATTTCCTGCATGTACAGTTTTACTTCTTTACATCCATCTTCCATTCCTTCCCTCCAGCTATCCCTATCCTGTCTCAATACATCTCCCCCTTCCTTCCCAACTTTGTGTCTCTTAGTTTTTCATATTATAATGTAATTGAATCCTTCCCCTCATATTTTATCCCCTCAATAGCCTCCCATATGTCCCATATGTTTGATTGGTTTCAAATTCATAGCCTCTATTTTCATTGTTTTGCATGCATATATGTTCAAGTACATATGTATATATATATGTATATATTATAATTTGTTCAGTCTGCATAGTGTCACTTGTATATATGTTTTGGGAAATGACTACTTGATATTGAATTACTAATTGGTAATGCAGTATTATGTTTTTATTATTTTTAAATTTGTCTCTTGGAATTCTTTGACCAATAATTCAAAAAGAGGTTTCTCTTGTCTGCTAATGTGGTTTTCCTTAGACAGCCTATGACTTTTGGGGGAAAACATTATCACCCTGAATATCATAATTTCAGCTATACACACACACACACACACACACATACACACACACAGACACACACACACACACCCCACATGTGAGAGTTTCATATGAACATTTTGGTAAATATATAATAATATGGTTGCTTGTTTCATTTTTTTTTCAAATATTCTTACGGTTATTTATCTCTCCTTTTTTTCATATTGTCTTTCCTCCCCAGTTAAAGTCCCTCTGCTTTTCTCATTTCTCTCTTCACACATTCTGCATACTGCTATTGCATACTGCTTATCTCTTAATCTTGTGCAGGTAACTATGTCTGTTATGCATTTGTGAAATGTAGCATGCATAGCATGTCTATAGACCAGTCTTTCATGTTAGCCCTTGATGGGAGATGTCATTCTGTTAATATATTTCTCTTATTGGTTAATGAATAAAGCCCTGATGGCAAGATAGGAAGGACTATGAGACAAGGAGATTCTCAGAGATGTAATAGAAAAGAGTCAAGACGTAGGAAGTGAGAGAACAAGTCCAGAAACTCTCTCTGGTAAGATAAGGCCACATAGAAACACTTAAATTGATAGAAATGGATTAATATTTAAGATGGAGCTAGCCAATAAGAAATGCTAGTAACCGGCCAACAGTATCATAATCTATGCAGTGTCTTTGTGTGTTATTTTGGGACTGATGTGGCACTGGGAACAGGCTGGAGGAAAACTGCTTGTAACAACCCCCCATTCTGTGATAAATGATCTTTTTAAAATTAGACTCACAAAGATAAGATAGATGAAACATATTTTTAAATATTGAAAAAACTTTATTTTTAATGATTATGTGTTGGCCATCAAATAGTTACCATGAACCATGCCTGTTCTTAAACTTCCTATAATTGCGCAGTTCTCTTCATTTCCTTGAGATTCTGTGGAAAAGCTTGTTGAACACAGTTTTCCTTTCTTTCCTCTCTGAAACTATAATCTATTCTGATTCTTTATTTCTTTATTTTTATCACTTAGAAATAGTCTTATTGTATCTTGTTATACCATGTTTGGTTCATATCCCTGAGAGGCCTGCTCTTTTCTGAAGGGAAAGTGAGGAGGTGTATGGGTGGGGCATCATGGAGTAGTAGAGGGAGGGAAAATAGTTGGAAAATCTTCTATGAGAGAAGAACAAATTAAAAATAATTATTATGCTGATTTTCAATATCTAGTTTTTATCTCTTCCAACTCATTTAACTGAATAGCCTTCTGCAAACAGAAATTCTGGACAAGAAAGACTGATGAAGCTACTGTGATTTAAGACTCACCTCAAAGACAAGTTGCATCCCTCATGGTCTTCTATGTCAAATATTAATTCGAAAGGTTTCAGGCTGATAATCTGTGTAACATGATAGGTTGAATCAGCTTGTCTCAATTGTCTCTCTTGATCTTATCTCATGTACTAATATTTCAAGGCATTTCAGTATAGAATACACCATTATTAGTACAGAGTTTCTCTGTGATGAGGTAGACTACTGTATTAACATTTATCTAGTGAACACTAAGTTCATAAACTCCAGACCCACATTAAAACATTCAAATTTCAGAATCAAAATAATGGATATATATTGTTTAGTTTTGTTTTTCTCCTTTGGAATGATTTCTAAAATTGTTGAAACTTGGGAGATTTTTATTTAAGATATATATTTGGCAAATATATGGTACAGTGTCACTCATTTAGAAACAGAGTTAAACTTACATAAACAAAGGCATTGGTGGAATATTGGGCATTAAAGACTGTTATTATCTTTTTACTGAATACTTGCTGTGCGACAAGAACTATACCACAGGTTTAATTTATATAAAGTCTATTAATGAATATGTGCCAATTCTATTTTTTGCAGCAATATTTCAATGTAGTTACAAACACCTTTTCTTCCATCTCTCTCTCCCTCCCTCCCTCCCTCTTTCTCTCACTCCTTCCTTCCTCCTTCCCTGTCTTTCATCCTTTTTTCTTGTGTATGCAAATGAATTTCAGAAGATAGCTTGTGGAAGTCAGTTTCCTCTTTCCACAATCTGGGACTGGATTTTCAAACCCATATTACACTGGCTGGCTGAGTCATAGCACCTTGCTTAAAACTTGACTTATATTGGTGGTCAAGATTGAACTGACACTCACACTTGCATGGCAAATACTCTACTGACCAAATTATCTACCAACACAAAATATTCTTTTCTGAAAGTCAAGGAGTGTCACCAAATATTAATTTTAATATAAGAATCTGACTTTGAAGCATCACTTAGAGCTCTGTTTTAAAGCATAGATTTTATTGACACTTTTGGCAGACAGACCATTCTAGTATGGATGAATAAAACAGAAGAAGCTGGAGTTAAGGAAGTACAGTCATGGTTATGGAATTCTGATGATTAATGTGGCTATGAAAAAGATCACTTAGGCAAGGAAAATTATACAACTTTTGAGGTTGGGTGTCCAGGATACAAAATGAGCATGTTACTCACATTGGGAGATTATAATTGGAAAATCTGACCATCCCATTCTTTCTCAAAGATGACAGCTAAATCAGCTTACATAACAGCAAAGGGGAACCTACCCACCTGGTTTCTTTTTAATGCAATTTACTGAATGCTATGTCTTCCTACACACTTCTTTAGAGTAACTTCAACCTATTTCACATAGTAGTTTTACTGCAGCTACTGTAAATACAACAGCTCTTTTTTCATGATAATTTTTCTGTTCTTTCTGGTTTACTGAATTTTGAGGAAATTTTTATCTTACTCTTTTGTTCTCTTTCACAGATGTGCAAAAGTTGTACTCATCTTGTCAGGGGCTTGAGAAGAATATGTGGGCAGCACAAGGCAAATACAATGAAGGTAAGATTTGGGGTTGAAGTTTTAGATACTACCACCAACTCAAAGCTCAATTATAATGTGGCAGCTAATTGATAAGTTTTATTCAATGTGAAATTCTATAACAAAACATTATTTTCACATTTCATATATATATATATACATATATATATATATATGTATATATATATATATATGTATATATATATATATAATGCCATAATTTATATGGTAGGCTGCAAAAAATTATTTATACCAGCTGTTTAATTATTTCATCAAAGCCTAAACTTCTAATGTAATTTCCTAAACTTATAAACTTTTATCTCAAGATCTTATACACATATTATTGATATATTTATTGTTAAAAGATATTTGCATCTGAAAGCAATACTATAATCTCTATAACAATAGATAATCAACAAAGACTACTGAATAAATCATGTACTATATATGTATTTATAGACTTTAATATAAAATAATGTACAATATATGAGGTCCTGGTGTAATTTATATGCATGACTACATACTATCTATGTATAAAAGTTCTGATTTCTCTATGAAATATTTGGAAGTTAATTAGACATAAACTAATGAAAGCTAAAATAATATTAATTAAAAGAAAAAATAATACATCAATTTTTAAATGAGAAAGTCTAATTCAATAAGATAGTAAAGAAAGTTATTGTTTACTATCAGAACTAAAGAGTAAGTCACTCAAATATTAGAGGTAAGGGGGCTGGAGAGGTGGCTCAGTGGTTTAGAACACTCAATGCTCATCCATAAGAACCATGTCAGTTCAAACAGCCACATGGAGCCTCACAAAGCACATGTAACTACAGTTCTAGGGGATCCAATGCCCTTAATATATACATACAAACACAAAAAAAAGTCTCATGCATACAAACCAAAAATAAATATCTTTGTATGTGTGTGTGTGTGATAGAATTCAAGCAGGAAAAAAATAAAGCAAAATGGCAAGTGCTGACAATTTCTGTCAGGAAAATATTTCACCGAAGTCTATACTGAAATCTAAGAATGCCCACAATCTAAAGAGCAAATCAAGAGGAGTACATTTGACAATAAAAATCAAATCTTATTAGCTTTCAAAGTCACATAGATAGTTTACCTTATCTTGATTCTGGGTTTGAACAAATTAGTTTGTTACTTTGTTTGTTTGAGTTAGAGTTCTTCTGTTAGCTCAAGCTGTTCTGCAACTCTCTCTGGAGACTAGTCTGGATTCAAACTTAGAGATCTTCCCGCCACTACTTCCCAAGTGCTGCGATTAAAAACATTCACCACTACCAGGAAATAAAAGTCTTTAGATTAAAATATGTTCCCAGTGTATCAGTATGTATTCTAAAATGTGTTTGTTTGGACAATATATGTCCTAAGGACACAGTATGACTACTAGTGTCCCAGGAGTGCTATTTTCCTTACCATAACAATCACTTTATTAGAAATTTGTTGGTATTATTAATAAATCCTATAAACACAGTTATTAGGACTCTACTTTTGTTTTGTTTTTTAAAGTATCTGTTCTGTTTTCCCAAAATCGAATTTCTCAGCTGGTAACTAAGGATCAGTGTCACATCATATATTAGGTAAAAGCCACCATGGAATGCTTCTTTGTAACTACTCAGCTGGGTTTTGTGTGGTGTAATTTTTTTTTTTTAATTTTTGTTGGAGTGGGGTGGTGGTATTGCAGGGTAACAGTTATGAACTCCAGGCTAGCCTGAATCATGGGATCTTCCTGACTCTATTAACAGCATGCTGGAATTACAGGGATGGTTCACCATGGCCAGCTTTGATCTTCTTTCTAAAGTATTTTATTATGCACTAAATTGCCCCTAAGTATCTCTCTCTCAGCAAGATGTGTATAAAGGTTAAAATTGGCAGTTTTGTCTGATGTAAAACTGGTTGAATTTGAAATGCAAATTACAAGAGAGAAATAGTGAATTGGGAATAATTATATACGTAAGAACAAGCTCTTGAATAATATTGAGGGTAATAAAATATTAGCAGGAACCCATATTAATATTGTAAGTTTTGGTTCTCTAATAAATGCCCTTTGTATACATCCATCAGCTCATCCCCACAAATGTATGAGGCTTATACTGACAAGGCAGTTTTGATTGTGTGAATAAGGACCAGCTATGGGGAATAACTTCTCTGCGTTCTATCTCTTATGGGGCACCCAGCAGAGAAGACTGCCTCAAAGTGGGTTTAAGATGATATAATGTCTTTAATAGCTGGCAACCAACTACACTGGGTATTTGTAATCCCTGTGTAGCTCCAAACCTCTCTCATGGTGAGCTGTTAAGAATAAGAAATATATTCTGGCTTGACATACTTCAGTTAACAAGAACAGTTAGCCAGAAGCAGAACTACAGAAACCAAAAAGCAAGGTTAGTGAACTTGGAGATTTTTCCTAGAAATATTGACTTTGATGGATTAGGTCTTTTGTTTTTCTTTGGCCATTGGTGCAGTCTACATGGTGAGTTTTACAACCTGGATGGTACTTTCATCCTTTTCTCAATTGTGCTGAGATCTGAGGGCTTACTAAGATCTGAGACCCTATTACACAGCTACTTCCACGCTTACAGGAACCCAAATCATGCCTTGCAACCACAAATTTCTCACAAAGAAATAGAGCACTCGAGCTCTTTAGATGCTAGCATGATCCTTTGATTTGCAACACATAAAATCTCCACAAAATCCAGACATCACATTAAATTATTAGAAAAGAGGACTTACCTTTTGTCTTACACCTATCCAAGCGTAATTATCTTTACAGGACAGGGCAACGACTGGTATATTCATGAATAAATTACCAAAGGAGAAAGAGGTAACTTACTAACCACCTTTCATTGATAGTTTTTATTTAAAAATGTATGACTGTAGTTCCTAGAATAACAATTATTGACTCTCAGTTGGGACTGAAATGTCTGTATCTTAGCAGAATTCAGATCTAGGTAAGTAACTGCATAGTCACATGGACATTCTGAGAGTCTGACCAAATAGTCAAAAACCTAATGATTTATCAAAAGTCTCTTTCTACCTTAAAACACCTCTTATTATTCTTAATAATGCAAATAATGAGCAAAATAATACAATTTCTTACTACTTTCTTAGTAAATTCGGTTTAAACGAGTCGTGAATTCTTTCCAATAGTTTATTTTTAAGATAGCACAATTAACTAGATACATTTATGCTATGTATGATATATATTATTGTACAATTATATAACATGTTATGATCTAATTAGACTAACAGCATTTCCTTTTCTTTATCTGTTCCTGATTCCTTTGTATTTGGAAGCTTTCAGTTCTTATACTTTTGAAAACCACTCTGTATTGGATTATTATGAATTATAGTTATTTTTTTGTCCTGTAGAACACTAGACTCACTTCTCTCTAGCTGTAGTTCATAATTCTTAGGACTATAATTTAAACGTCATAGTTCCAAACTAGAAGTCACACCTATTTGCCCTGTTGTTCCTAGATAAGACCCTAGAAATGCTCAATATTTACACCAGCAACTTCATTCCTTCAACAAAAGACAGAAACAAACCTTCATAGCATGTGTGTCATAAAATAACATTATTTTCTTACAGTAGATATTTTTACACTGCTTCATTTGTTACAACACTGCTGTGGGTCTCCTTTGCAAAAGACACTTAGCTTGTTGTTACTCAACAAGAAAGCACTCAAAAGGATATCAGACTCAAAATTCAAACTGAATACTGACTCAGACTGATATATTGAATAGGACAGTTACCTTTCAGGCCACCCAACATTTTTGAGGTGTGTGTATGTGTGTGTGCGTGTGTGTGTGTGTGTGTGTGTGTGTGTGTGTGTGTGTAATAAAATGTTAGACATATCTGATCACTATGATAATTAATTAGTAATTTAATAATAATGACTAAGTCCAAGTTTTTTCATTGTCACATCATAACAAAGTTTATTTTTCATTTTCAGGCAAAATGGCTCTATAACTCATGTTTTAAAGAACTGTATAAGAAGTATACAATAAGCAGACCATGTCTATGTATTTAGTAATATATAATGTAAACAAGGAAGTCATATCTATATTTTAGGAACATATATGTATATACAGATAACCTAAATGCATGAAACAACAAATAATGAAAAACATGGGCAATGAATTTGAAAGAGAGGCAAGGAAGCATATATGGGAAGGTATAGGAAGAATAAAGGGCAGGGAAAATCATGAAATTATACTATAATCTCAAAAAATAGAAGAGCTAATCTTATGGATGTAGTATAGAATGAAATAAATAGAACCAGTGGTGTGTGTGTGTGTGTGTGTGTGTGTGTGTGTGTGTGTGTGTGTGTGTGTGTGTAATTAATTAATTCCTTCACTGTCCATAGTCAGGTTAAAGTCCCCCAGTCAGCACAGCCTAGAGTCACCTGGAAAATGAGTATCAATGAGGGGGTTGATTTAGATGTGTCTTGTCAGGTTTGCTTGTGGGCAGTCCTCATTTTTTTTTTCTCTGTTTGATGGGATGAGTTTAGAAAGGATTAGAAGACAAATCATAATTGTATATGGTACCATTTTTGTGGGCTTCCTCCTGAATTGCATAAAAATAGAGAAAGCAAGCTAACAGTAGGCATGCATACTTTATTCTCTCTTTGCTCCTGGTTATGCTGGATTAGCTACTCTGGGCTTCTGCATTGACTACTCCCACAATAATGGACTATTACCTGGAATTGAAAATTAAATAAACCCTTTTATCCATTATAAAAACATATATTTTTCTGGAATGTTATGCAGAAAAGTACAAAGGCTCCCTGTTGTCACAATGGAGAGATAACATAGCCATCTCCTTCATTCTTTTTCTCTTTCTCAGCCTTCGTCTCTGTTGCTTTCTTCATGTTCCCAAGCTCAGATTACCTGGGATTCCCCAAGGTTCAATTATATGAGTCCTTTTTCTCTATGAGATCCAGTACTGCAGGGCTCACAGGAAAAGAGCTAGCATTAAATTTATTCAGAGACATTTATATAATAACTTCATTCTAAATCATTTTCAGCAGTAAGTGTTCAGTGACTACAGTGAATCAAAGCAATCAATAAAAATATATTATCTAATCCATCTTTCAAGCCAAAAAATTAAAGTGACATAAATGTAGAAACTACAATAACACTTCTCCCCTTCTCCTCCTGTCTTTCTCTCCTCCTCCTTCCTACACTACTTCCTCCACCTGTTCCATTCCTTCTTGCTGCTCAGTGTGCTGTAACTTTTCATCATAGAATCACAATGTGTCATTACTTGCATGAATACTGAGTTTCATAAATACATATTATTCTTTCCATATTTTACATGTAATATTTGTACTCTGTCTATAAATCTCAAACAGAAGTATAACTATATCTTTGGAATAAACAAGGAAGCAGTTGTAGATTGCCATACTTATATGTGGCTTCTAAAATATTTTACGTAATTAACAATCAGTTCATGCATGTTCATGTATTATCTGTTATTTCTCACATTATTATCTCTTGGTCTATAATGATCAAATTCACCACAGCAAATTTTTTCAGCTTGAAACTTCTCTTCATGTTGTTTTTGGTACTGTCTTGAAGTCTTCCCTTCAAATTTCCAGACAGATTTCAACCTGAAGCTCAGTATATTCAATACTTTCAAAGACTTGACTCAACATGTGGGTGATACAGATGGACAGTCCCTGCTACCACAAAAGAAGCTGGAAAAAATAAATCTATACTTTACTTAAAAGAAGCATGGTGGATGACTTGGAGTCAGGGTGGAGAAAAGGCATTGGCTGTTCATTTGAGCAGCCCTTTATGACAATTTAACCAGTTATCTTCATTTAAAAAAGGAAGCTAAAATATTTAGCTATTTTTCAACCCTTTTAGCAAGATAAAACATTGGTAGACCAGATTAAACAACTCCATATTCAGATTTGTATCAACTGGACTCTCTGTTGTATGACTTTGACATTGAATAACTAGTAGTCATTCTTCATGGTTTTACTTAAGTTGCAATCTCTCCACTGAAGGCCTGGACTAATAATAAATTCATCTCCTGCTGCTCACAAATAGGGTACTTTATTTCAGTGTGACCACTAGATAGAGACTCCAAAATTTTCCAGGAAGAGTTTCTCATTTTACCCCTGTGGATCTCATGGAAAATAGTGATTGCTAGTGACCCCTTTAATTCTAAAAAGAATAAGCCATGGATTGGAAATGTAGCTCAATGACATAGCATATGTTTAGCACGAAGTACATAGGTTTGGTTTATAGTAAAATATAAATGAAACAATAAGTTATGTAGTCCCACTATGGTGGGTAACACCTGTCTTAGATAGTCACACACACTAAAATCTCAGATGTGGCTGACTGTGTAAATAACTATGAGATGTTGTATAATATAACCTAGCCAAGCTCAGGACAGATTAGCTGACTTCAAAATTAGAACTATTTTCAATAATTTAAACTTGTTTTAAGCTTTGAGTTTCTATTTTTACAGATGCTGAGACAAAGTTTCGAGTAAATAAGTTCTAGTCACGAAAAAACTCTGGGAAGACACAGTACAAAAATTCCTGAGATCTTTTAAGGTCAAGACTGCCTATGCACTCAGCTGTTATCTGTGTTTGGAAACCAGAGACTAAGTATTATACTATATATAACCCCACTAAAGGTACAATTTAGTGACACATCTCTTGTGAGAAATAGAAAACTTAGCACATGATTAATACTTAAGAAGACATGACTAACTGGCATAAGGAATTGGAGAACAACCCATGATTTAAGTTAATTAAGTTCTAACTTTCTTAGTGAGGATAGATATGTTCAGAAGACATCTTGTGTGGGCTAGTGTATTCAGACAAGGAAGGGCCTTGGAGAACTTGACTAGTAAGCAGCAGGTGGAAAAAAATATATGGGTACACAAAAGGGATTGAAAGTAAGAAAAGGAAAGGGAGAAATAATATAATTATATTTTTAATTTTATTGTAAATTTTTAAAAAATGGATAGTAAAGAAAGGTGACATTCTGTATATTTAACACATATTTATATGCATAAACTAAATATATATATATATATATACATATATATATGCCTGTATATATGTCTGCATGTGTATGTATATATGTATTATGTAGGTACATTTAAGCTAAGGGTCTATACTGATAAACAGTGGTATTTGGTTACTAAATCATTAGGCTAGATTGCAAGATGCCTTTAACATTCAGTTTTTTTTCTCTGTACATACACAGAACTTTACAGAAATCATAATTATTGTAATGTATATCATTTTGCATGTGCAGTTGCTTCTCTCCATATCTTTATCTCTCCAGCTTTATTTATATGCCCACCTATGTTAACTAGTATGTGACTTTATATATGTTCTTCTCATTTGAATAATTGAATAGATTTCATGGTAGGATAAATATGGTATAGTTTGACTCATTTCTGGGCATTAATATTTTCAGTGTTTTGTAACTACAATCAATGATATAACAGACACCCTGTCATATGAGTCATTATTTGTTGGCTGTTTTGTTTGTGTGAAATAGTCTTCTAGGGCATTCTTGGTTAAAGCATATGCTATCACCTCAGTTCCAAGTCACATAGAATATTTTCCTTAACATCTATAAAACTACAAATATCATGGCTCCTTTCTTCCTTCTTGCTAATCAGAATTTTCAAAACATACCTTTTATTTTACTGTTTTTATTTTTTATTCAAAAGTACTAAAATGGACATGTTTGCAGGGGGATTGCAGTCTGAGAATGTAATTGATAAACAATCTATTTACTTGTTTAATTATTCTGATTTTATTTTCCTCCTTTTCATTCTTCTTAATCAAGAAAACAGAATGGAAAATACTTAAAATGTTATTGAAGAGAGGATTTATTATAGAATTAAGGATTCATCCAGGTATAAGATCAATGGGAGAAAATGGGTCTCAAAGGGGAAGCTGGAAGCTCATAGAAAGGTCACATGAAGACCTTCTGAAGCACTAGCATATCAGAGCTTGCTACAGATCTAGGGTGGAACCCAATAAGGCACTGATGGAGCAGTCAATAGAAGCAATGTGTCCTCCATCCTTCCAGGTAAGCTGCAGTTTCAGAAGGACTAAGATCCAGACAATTCAGAAGAAATCTGTCTGTGGTTGTGTCATTTTAGTTACCTCTAAGCAAGATTACTTCCATATGCTAGTGGCTTCTGTTTCTTTCAAGACTTTTCATAATTTTATATTCTCTCTCAATTGAAACCATACAAGGAAGAACCTTCTAGAAAACACAGTAGGCTACCATGGCACTCTGGCAATTCTCCAGCTCACTGATTCCTATCAATGTGCTTAGTAGACTCTTAAGAATGAAAGAAAGAATGTGCAATGTATAGTGGAATTGGCACAGACCAGGAGTCATAAACTACATCCAAAGTAACCATAGATCATATGTATCATCATTTAATAACATATGGAAAGCAATCTGGTAGTTACTTTTTCTATTATTTAAATGTTTAGAGAGCTACTGTCCCTCATTATATTTGTAATTATTATAGCTTTGATTACTTGATATGTTGCTTTTTATTTGTGTTTATATTGAAACATAAATATATTTACATTGAAATGCAAATATGTTTGATTTATATTGAAATTTGAATGGTTTAGCCTTAAAATATGTAATGCTATGTCTTAGTTGTGAATTAGGTCTGTTTTCTTTAACATTTTCCAATTTACAATGTAAAGATTCCCTTCTCTGGAACACTATGAGGACATCCAATGACAAATCCTAGAGCAGTTTAGGGTTAGTTATTAGGATCTATGCTGATCTTAGAGCAGAGGCAAAGACAATTCTCTATGGACCAAACAGGTGGATAAATCTATTATTCCCGTTTCTTACAATTAATTTTGTGGCTTCTAGGACCAAGGGGGGAGGGGGCGTGAAGCTTTTGCTCATAGGTAAGATGGCCATTCTTTGGTAGCCTGGTAATTTACTTCCCTTATGTGCTGCTTGTCCAGTCTTCTGGCTTGAATTAGCATTCCCACAGCCTCCCAAAACAGGAATGAGAAACAATATCTCTTCTTTTTTTTCAACTTATTTAATTTGTTTTTTTTTCTTATTTTACATATCTATCCCAGTTCCCCCTCCCTCCCTTGTTCCTTCCCTCCCATAGCCCTCAACCACCCTCCCATAAAATCCCCATTCCACTTTACAGGGAGGGTGATGCCTTCCAGGAGGGATCATCAAAATCTGTGAAGTCATTTTGAGTGGGACTAGGCCCTCTCTCCTGCCTCTAGGCTAAGGGAGTATCCCTCCATGGGGAATATGTTTCCAAAGTCCTTTTGTGAACCAGGGATACATCCTGGTTCCACTGTCAGAGGTCCCTTAGACTGCTCAGGCCTTCTAAGTGAGACCCATGTTCAGGGGATCTGAGTGGGTCCAGTGCTGGTTTCCCAGCTATCAGTCTGGGGATCCATTAGCTCCATTTTGTTCAGGTAGGCTGTCTCTGTAGGTTCTAATATCTGTTCTTAAGCCAGTTTCTTGCCTCTCTATTCAGCTTTCTTACTTCTCTGCTGATAAGGACAACTGTGTTAACAACCTGTGATCTCATAGTTAGCTTGACTGTTGTTGAATGAGGTTGAAAGATAGTGTCAGAAGCTACATCAATCACTGGAGTTCCAATCTTAAAGCTTTAAAAGTCCAATCACGATTATCTGAAAATTTCTCTCAATCTGCCAATATCTCAGGTCTTCTAAGTAGGAAACCTGCACCTTTTGTGGGACCACATATGCTTAGCTCTTTCTTTATTGTTTTGGTGGGAACCTGTTAGAAGACAGCACAACTGGAAAGGGACCTGCATAGGAAGGAGAGGATATTAAGGTGATAGAATGTGGGCCTCTAGACTCTTTTCTGTAAGAAGAGTGATGGGAGATGTCATTCTGTAAATATGTTTCTCTTATTGGTTAATTAATAAAGCCCTGTTGGCCTTTAAGTAAGCAAGATAGGCAGGACTAGGAAAGAAGAAGGAGTCAGGGAGAGGTAGGAGGAGATTCAAAATGTAGGACCAAGAGAACAGAGGTCCCAATCCTCTCTCTGGCAAGATAAGACCACATGGAAATATATTGATAAAAATGGGTTAATGTTTAAGACAGAGCTAGCCAATAAAAAACACTAGTAACATGCCAACAGCATTATATCTAATACAGCGTCTCTGTGTGTTATTTGGAGCTGGCACCAGGGTGGGTCCAGGCCAGCAGGACAATCTACTCATAACAGAAGAGTTTGGGTTCTGATGGGCTAAATAGGCCCCTATTGCTAAAAGGACTGAGTCACTTTTACATAACTGAAAAGGCTTAAGATTATCCTGAAGAGAGTTTAGAAAGCTTGCACACAGAAGATTCTGACTATTTCTCAACGTTAGGATAGAAGCCAAGCAACTGCTGAATCATACTATGATTGATATTTCTGTCAGAATGTCAGGCTTACTCAATTTTCAATTTATAGTCAGGTCAAACTATGGTACAATAAAATGCTGGGTATGTTCCTGCATGGTCGAGAATCAAAGCATCCACAGAATTACAAGATGCACTCCAGAAGATGGGATGTTGCTATTCAGGGTCTGAAATGTGCTTGAAAGGAGAAGGTAAATGTGTCCTTTTAATATAAGTGCAATATGTAAAGGAGAGAAAATTAGAAAATTTCTCTTCTTCTAAAACACTTCTATTCATCTGTGTTTTATGTAATATGTCTTTTCTGTACAATAAAGGATTTAGTTTGTATAATATAGCTCAGCTACTGGTTTATGGATTGTCAAATAATAAATGTGTATGAGAGAGAGACAGAGAGAGAGAGAGAGAGAGAGAGAGAGAGAGAGAGAGAGAGAGAGAGAGAGACCCTCTACGGCATCTCTTTCAGTTCTTTGGCTTAGGGCACCCTGGTGCTCTTGACTCTTGGACCTTACTCTTTTTAAGCTATCAGGAGTAGCTGCCCCTTACCTGAGTCTAACTTGGAATCCTCCTTACCTATCTTCTCATTTTCCCTCAAAACTTCTGAAAATACTATGAACTTTGACTGTCCTGATGCTAAATGGATTAAAAGGATTGGTTACCTCAGTGCAAGACCCTTCACAGCTAAGCTTCCATCTTCTGAAAAGGAATTAAAGAAATACTTAAGCAGTAAAACAAAGGATTGAGAACAGAAAGCAGATGCATATGTAATTGAAAGAGGGTACTGTGCTCCAATATAAGTAATAGAAGTTAGCATCTTCAGCCACATTCTGGCTTTAGAGTCAAAGATATAAGAAAGCTGAGGCCAGGCCTATATCAGTGGTGTTCCTGCAGAGTCATGGAGTCCATTATGTGAACCTCTGGAATTGAAGTCTAGATTAGCTGGAACCCCTAAGATGTTGGAGATGCCAGAGTCATGGGATACTTGCTGAGGAAAACATCAGACTGGGTATGGAATGAGCCTAAGTGAGAGAAAGTGTTGTTGTCATAAAGCTGAAAGGATTTGAAGATCTGAAGAGTGTTTTGACATCAGAAATGGAGGTGCAAAGTTTGTTCAGTTTATTTTAAACCCTGTAATTTTTTTTTGCTCCAATAGTTTATCACTATGCTCCCTTTCCTCAATTTTGGAATGGTAATGTATATATTCTGTGCTATTAGATATTGGAAGTATGTGATCTACATTTTTATTTTAATTTTACCAAAGGTTCTACCAAAGAAATTACAATGAGTCTCAAAAGAGACTTTGAACTTTATACTTTTAATCTGTGTTGATACTGTGGGGAATTTTGAAATTTGAAGAGTGACTTATAATTATGATATGGCTACAAGCCTAAGGAGGTCTGGGAAGTAGAATGTTGTGACTTGAATAACAATGGTCTCTATAGACTCACATATTTGAATGTATATCCATCAGCAAGTAGCACTACTTGAGAAGAATTAGAAGGTGTGGCCTTGTTGGAAGAAATGTGTTACTAGGGATAGGCTTTGAGGTTTTAATGTATAAGCCAGACCCAGTGGCTTTCTCTTTACCTGATGCCTGAGGATATACATGTAGATCTCTCAGCTAATTCTCCTGCAGTCTACATATGTAGACTCAGAGGTCTACATATGTAACACCATAATGGAATAAACCACTGAAAGTGTAAGCAAACCTCTATTCCACCTAAATACTGAACAAATTTTATAAAACCTATAACATATCTCTCAGATTGCTGTGTGATTGACTATTGAGGAGTATACCCTGTCTGTTAGTAGAGAAGGTTAATGGAAGCCTACATATTCCCCTTCAGAAGAGAGATGACAAAGGGAGCATCAGTGGGTTGTGCTTCTCCTTCTCCTACCTAGGGGAGAATATCTTCCTTCAGAAATCCATTTTAAAACTATTACAAAAACGACTGATCTTTTGTAATTTTCCCAAAGTAACTGACAGACCCAATTCTGACACTCTGACTTTCTGAACAACATTCCAACAACATATATTTCCAGAGAAAATACCACAACAGAGTAGTTGATGTAGCATGTATGTTTCTGCCAGCCCGCCAGCCCGCCAGTCTGGGCCCACAGCCGCGCCAGCCCCAAATAACACTCAGAGACTCTGTATTTGATACAATCCTGTTGGCCAGTTACCATTACTGTTTATGGGCTAGCTTTGTCTTAATTATTAACCCATTTCTACTTATCTAAGTATTTCCACGTGGTCGTCTTATCGGGGAGCCGCGGCGGGCATCCTGCTTCTTTCCTGGGCTACATCTCGACTCCTCCTTCCCACTTCCTCTTTCCTTCTCCTGGGCTCCTAGCCCCACCTATCTTGTTTCCTATTGGCCACAGGGCTTTATTAACCAGTATGAGAAACATATATACAGAACAACATCTCCCATCAAGTTGACTGCTTAACAGCCTAAACTCAACATAATAAAGCCCACATGTTACATTAAAAATTGAATATTATAAACTTGAAATCAAGGAGAACAAATGGGGTCAAGACTGGGCTACAGAAACCCACAGAGACAGCTGACCTCAAGAAGGGGAAGCTCATAGACCCCAGACTGATAGCTGAGAAACCAGCATTGGACCAAATCAGACCTCCTGAACATGGGTCTCAGTT
The DNA here is from genome assembly GCA_030556225.1 of Cricetiscus sungorus. Lineage (NCBI taxonomy): Eukaryota > Metazoa > Chordata > Mammalia > Rodentia > Cricetidae > Cricetiscus > Cricetiscus sungorus. Next base: position 47,535,746 of record JANBXA010000372.1, on the reverse strand, counting down.
AGATGGCCTGGACAGTCCGAAGGACCCCTGACAGTGGAACCAGGATGTATCCCTGATGTGTGGAAGGACTTTGGGAGCATAGTCCCCATGGAGGGATACTCCCTTAGCCTAGAGACAGGAGGGAGGGCCTAGTTTCTACTCCAAATGACTTGACAGATTTTGATGATCCTTCCTGGAAGTCATCACCCTCCCTGTGGAGTGTAGAGGGGGTTGGGATAGGAGAGTGGTCAGAGGGGTATGGGAGGGGGGAGAAGAAGAGGGAACTGGGATCAATATGTAAAATAATAAAAAATAATAAATATACAACATTTTAAATTAAAAAAGGAAAAAACAAATTTAAATAAAAGAGGAAAAAAATTAAAAATTAATTTTAAAACAGACTTGGATTATTGAGAGATGTAAGTTTTTACTAACTCTACAAGTATTACTTTGAGGAGATAAAGAAATAATATGTGGTAAAGTGGGCACAAGCATGGCATTCCTGAAGCCATTTGGTATGCAGTTCATTTGCGCTCATCAGAATTATTAAATGTCAAGGAATGGAATCTGCCCTATCAGCCTTATTATGGCTCCATGTGCAAGGAGGCAATCTGATTCTCCCACAGTTAGAGAGTATGTTGACTTGCAGCCAGAACCCTTAATCAATGTCTTCCTTCCCCATTTTAATGCTAGGTCAAGGAATCATTAAACAAGTCTCTTAATTACTTTTCTAATGGTGTGAAGACAACATCACCAAGATACTTTGTTCAAGAAAGAACATTTTGGGTTTATTGTAGCATGAGTTATAATTGGTCTTAATAATAAAATCCCTAAGTCAGACATAGGGAGGTAAATACTGAAAGAACAGAGAAGCAGAATAGCTAGTTACTAGTTATTAATACTACCAAATCATCAGACCAAATGGGATGAGTTCTTTCTCCTCTCCCTTTATATTCATTTCTCTATCTAGCCATATCTCTCCTGTTTGTACCTCCCTAGTATTGGTATTAAAGGCATGTGATTCCAAAGTACTGGGAATAAGGTGTAAGCCACCACTGCTTGGCTCTAGTTTTCTTTTAGATTGTATCACTCTCTTGTAGCCCATGGTGGCCTTGAACTCAGACAAATCTCTCTGTCTCTGCCTGGGATTAAAGGTGTGTGCCACCACTGCCTGGCCTCTATGGCTAAAAAGTGGCTAACTCAACACTCTGATCCTCAGGCAAGATTTATTTGTCAAAGCACAAATGAAATATCACCACAGTTTATAGTTTCAAAGGGTTAGAGTCCATGACCCTAATAAGAGGACCTAACAGAAGGCAGGCAGGCATGGTGCTAAAGAGGTAGATGAGAGCTTACAACTTGATCCATAGGCAGAAGACACAGAGAGATAACTGGGAATGGCATAGGTTTTTGAAACTCATGGTATGCATCAAGTGATACACCTCCTCCAAAAATGTCAGTCCTACCAATCCTTTCAAAATAATTCTACCAACTAAGAACCAAGTGTTAAAATATATGATCCTATGGAGCCATTCTCATTCAAAGCACCACACTAAGTATCTCTTCCTTAAATTGAAATATATAGCATTTTTTAAGTTTTGAGAGTTTTGATAACCATGCATGAACAAAGCCAACCTAGTGTATGTCACTCTATTACTAGTGGTAATAAGATTTAATAACACTAAACAGGAAAAAAAATAGAATCATTTATTCCATATCATTTTCAATCAGAGTTAGCATCATTTTGTAATTGCTGCAGTTAAATATACACATATCTTTCATAAAAATAATGTTTATTGATATATTTATCAATAGGTACCATGATTATTTTCCCAGTAAATAAATATTTTTGTATATAACATTTTCCCACAGTTCCCCTGCACATTCATCCTCCCAATGCTGCCCAAATACCCCCAATTCACCTCCCTCCCACTCCTCAGAAACTGTAATGTTTCCCATGGGGAATCAACAAAGCCTGGAACATTAAGTTGAGGAGGGACCACCCACCCCTCCCACCCCCCCACATCAAGTTTGAGCAAGGTATCCTACCATGGAGAATGGTAAATGGGTTTCAAAAAGCCAGCTCATGTACTAGGAATAGAATCCAGTCCACCACCAAGGGCTCCTCAAACAGACCAATCTAGGTTGGTCCCATGCAGACTCCCCAGATGTCTGCAGAGTCTGTGAGCTCTCTTGATCTCAGGTCATATGTCTCTGTGGGTTTCTTGACCCACCTTCCTCATATAATCCCTCCTTCCTCTCTTCAACTGGACTCCCAAAGCTTGGCCTGGTGCCTGGTTGAGCATGTAGGCATCTGCTTCCATCATTTACTGCATAAAGGTTCTATGATGATAGAGTATTCACCAATCTTATTAGAGAGGAAGGTCAGTATGACTTGGTAAATAAGAATCTGGGAAATGATAGGCTGATTTATGTTTAATCAGGGAGAAATCACTTACACCAGAAACAAATAATGGCAGCAGGTTCCCATCCCAAAAATGCCTCCAGATGCTCTCTGTCTCTGACCAGAAAGAAAGAGAGAAAGCTGGTATCTGGGACCCCAGACCTAGTGCCCCCTAGTCATGCCCACACCTGTTCCCATGCCCCAATGGGCATGGGCAGTACAATAGGTGCAGGCAGGATAGATACCTCACTACAGGCCAGTTCAGGCACCATCTTCACTAATGCTAGGAGTCTTATCTAGGGTCATCCTTGTGGCTTATTGGGAATTTTCCTAGCACCAGGTTTCATTCTAACTCCATAATAGCTCACTCTATCAAGATATATCTTTCATTGCTCCCACACACTTTCCCTCCCCCTACTCAACCATCATGTTCCCTCATGTTCTTATCCTCCATCCTCTCCCTTCTACCATCTTGTGTCCCTAATTTACCCAGACAATCTCATCTATTTCTCCTATCCAGGGTGACCCATGTGTCTCTTTTAGGATCCTCCTTGTTACTTAGTTCTCTGGAGCTATGGATTGTAGTCTGGTTATCCTTTGATTTACATTTATGAGTGAGTACATACTACTTTTACCTTTCTGGGTCTGGGTTACTTCACTAAGGATGATTTTTTTCTAGTTCCATTCATTTGCCTGCGAATTTCATGATGACATTTTTTTTCAGCTGAGTAACACTCTACTGTGTAAATATAGCATGCTTTCTTTATCCATTCGTTGGTTGAGGGGCATCTACGTTGTTTCCAGGTTTCAGATATTATGAGTAATGCTGTGATGAACATAATTGAATAAGTGTCCTTGTGGTATAATTGAGCATTCTTTGGATATATGCCTAAATGTGGTAATGCAATCAAGGTAGATTGATTTCCAGTTTCCTGAGAAATTGTCATACTGAATTCTAAAGTGGCTGTACAAGTTTGTACTCCCACCAGAAGTGGAGGAGTGTTCCCCTTACTCCACATCCTCTCTAACATAAGCTGTCATCAGTGTTTTTGATCTCAGCCATTCTGACAGGTGTTAAGATGGTATCTCGGAGTCATTTTGATTTGCATTTCCCTGATGACTCAGAATGTCGAGATATTCCTTAAATGTCTTTTGGATATTTGAGATTCTTATGTTGAGAATATTTTGTTTAGATATACCCCATTTTAAAAATAGTATTCTTTGCTATTTTTATGTCTAGTTTCTTGAATTCCTTATATATTTTGGAGATCAGTTCTCTGCCAAATGTGGGGTTGGTGAAGATCTTTTCCTATTCTGTAGGTTACAATTTTGTCTTATTTACCAAAGTCTTTGCCTGAAGTTTTTCAGTTTCAACAGGTTCCATTTATTGATTGATTCCATTCACAGTGTCTGTGCTACTGTTGCTATATTTAGGAAGTGGTCTCCTGTTCTAATGTGTTCAAGGCTACTTCCCACTTTCTCTTCCATCAGGTTCAGTGTAACTGGATTTAGGTCTTTTATCCACATAGACTTGAATCTTTGCACATAACATTTTTAAGTGGTTGATTAGAATTATAGTGTTACTATCTTAGCTGGTTTGTCATGTTTAAATAGAGACCACCGTAAATATCTCTTTCTTCATAGAGCAATTATGTATTATCCCAAAAAGTAAATATATATTTGTAGAAGCTACTTTTCCTTTTTCATTTTGGACTTTGTAAAGTTGTTAAAAATACTTTTTCATATAATGTATTTTTTTGTTTTGTTTAATTTTTTCCTTTTTATTATCTTCTCTTATTTTACCTATTGACCCCCATTCCCTCTTTCTCCCTCTCTCCCAAGCCCCTGCCCTCCCTCCTCTTCCATCCCCTCCCCACTCCACAGGGAGGATGATGCCTTCCAGGAGGGATCATCAAAATCTGTCAAGTCATTTGGAGTATGGTCTTGGCTCTTCCTCCTGCCTCTAGGCTAAGGGGAATGTACTCCCAAAGTCCTTTCAAACACCAGGGATACATCCTGGTTCCACTGTCAGAGGTCATATAATGTATTTTGATCATGTTTTAATTTCTCCCATCATCACTTCTGACCCTTCCCTCTTTCCCTTCCTTCCTTACTTTATGTTCTCCCCTTCTTCACTTTCTCCATTTTCCAACAAACCTTCAAAACTAAACACGTGCACGTGAACATGCATACACACACACACACACACACACACACACACACACACACAAAGAGAGTGAGTGTCTGTCTCTTCCCACCTTATTATATTCCTCTTTCTCTCTTTCTGCCCAGTCACATCACTTTATGTCTGTCTGTACAAGTCTCCAGACCTCTATGGCTTACTAGTGGTTTTCTCAGCCCTCTGATCTTCAGGAAAGTCATACTTTTTATATAGATTCAAACAATATATCACCACACCCAAAAGGCCAAAGATGCCAAAAACTCAACAAAAAGCACAGTAAAAGAATGAAATTGGTTTTGTCTTATTCAACTACTCCTGGACAAAGGGCTTGTTCTCATTCCTACATTATTAGGCAACAGTAAAATATAGTTTTAATCCAGTCAAGTAGAATCAAAACTATTATAAAAAACACTAGGTACAAAAAAACCTGGCACTCCTCAGGCAGCATTGCCAAGTCCTAGTTTTGCTCAAACCATGGAAACTGATCAAACTGTGTTAGAATTGTTGCTATGACCAGATTATTATTTTAAAAGCTGGTGCAGATACACAATCATAATTGATGAATTCAAAGTCACTACACTGTTGGGTTTGAAAATGTAACCACAACAGTAGGGTATGAGATTATCTAATTGACTGAAACAGAATGGTAGAACAATGTAAAGCCTTAGATCATCTACACATTTCAAAGGAAAATCCATATACTAGACATACACTTTAAAAGCTTGCTATAATACACACCACCAGAGAAACTAGGATACAAGGATGAATCTAAGAGATTAATGCAAGTTCCCTTAAAGAAAGGGAAAGGAACAAAAACCCCTGAGCATATTTGGAGGGAGACAGTTAGTGGAGAGGGAGTTAGGGGAGGAGAGGATAACATTTGGGACTAGGAAGATTGAGTCGGGGGACAAATAGACTAGAGAGAAAAAAAAGAGATAACATAATAGAGGGAGACATTATAGGTTTGAAGAGAAAACTGACTATACATAAATGTCCAGAGACCTACAAGGGTGACCCCAAATAATAATCTGAGCAACAGTGGAAAGGCTTCCTTAAATGCTTTTCCTTGATAATGAGATTGATAGCTAACTCATATGCCATCATAGAGACCTCATCTAGTAGCTGATGGAAACAGAGGCAGGGACCCACAGCTAAACACTAAGCTGAACTCCTGGAATCCAGTTGCAGAGAGGAAAGAGTGGTAAGAAAAGTGGTCAATACCAGGCTACAGAAACCTACAAAGACAACTCACCTGAACAAGTGGGAGCGCATGGACCCCCAAACTGATAACTGGGAAACTAGCACTATACTGACTCAGACCCCCTGAATATGGGACTCAGAAGGCCTGGGCAGACTAAAGGACCTCTGACACTAGGATGTATCCCTGGTGCACAAAAGGACTTTGGGAGCACAATCCCCCATTGAGAGATACTCAGTTAGCTTAGAGGCACGGGCTAGACCCTACTCCAAATGATTTGACAGATTGTGTTGATCCCTCCTGGAAGGCATCACTCTCCCTGTGGAGTGGGGGGTTGGGATGGGAGAGGGGTCTGGGAGCATGGGAGGGAAGGAGAGAGAACTGTGATTTATACTTAAAATAAGAAAGAATAATAAAATTTAGAAAGAAAAAAAGCTTGCTGCTAGAGTAGTTTGACAAATAAACTAATTCTGAAAATCTAAGAAAAAACATTTATCTAGTGTTTTACAAGTTATTACTTATTTAAGACAGAATAACACAAATTAAAGTCAATGCAAATTATATCTTATATGATTGATTCTGAAGTGGAGAATAGAGCACATGTTTGCTTAGAACATATATGAAATCTGACATATAAAATTCATGGTAGATCTGTGTTGGTCCTATACTCATTTCCTAGTTATCAGACTGGGGGCCATGAGCTCCCCCTAGTTTGGTCAACTATTTCTGTGGGTTTCTCCAGCCTGGTCTTGACCCCTTTGCTCATCACTCCTCCCTCTCTGCAACTGGATTCCAGGAGTTCAGCTAGTGTTTAGCTTTGGGTGTCTGCTTCTGCTTCCATCAGCAACTGGATGAAGTCTTTAGGATGATTTATAAGGTCATCATCAATCTCATTATCAGGGAAGGGCATTTAAGTAGCCTCTTCATTATTGCATAGATTGTTGGATGTGATCATCCTTGTAGGTCTCTGGACATTTTCCTAGTGTGAGATTTCTCTTTAAACCTGTAATAGCTCCCTGCATTATGGCATCTCTTTTCTTGTTCTTTTCTATTCTTCCCCTGACTCATTGTTCCTGCTCCTTCATGTTGTCCTCTCCCCTCTTCCTCTCCCCATCTCTTTTTCCAAACTCCCCTCCACCCCATGTTTCCAAATGTGCTTGAGAGATCTTGTTCCTTTCCCCTTGTCAGGTGAACCATATGTTTCCCTTAGGGTCCTCCTTGTTTCCTACCTTTTCTGGTGGTGTGCATTGTAGGCTGGTGATACTTTGTTCTATGTGTAATATACATATATGAGTGAGTACATATCATGTTTGTCTTTTTGTGACTTGGTTACCTCACCCAGGATGCTTTCATCTAGTTCCATCCATTTACCTGTGAATTTTGGACTTGCATTTTTTTGTTGTTTTCCCTGTTGAGTAGTACTCCATTGTATAAATGTACCATATTTTCTCCATTTGGGTTGCTTACAGGTTCTGGCTATTACAAATAATGCTGCTATGAATATAGTTGAACAGATGTCCTTGTTGTATGAATGTGCATCATTTAGGTATATGCTTAAGAGTGGAATTGATTATGGGTGTTAGTTAGGGGGACTGGGCAGTCTATGGGGCCTCTGGTAGTGGATCAGTATTTTTCCCTAGTATAAGAATGGACTTTGGGAGCTCATTCTTCACAGAGGGATACTCTTTCAGCCTAGACACATGGAGGAGGACCTAGGCCCTGCTCCAAATGATATGATGACAGACTTTGAAGATCCCCCATGGAAGGCCTTACCTTCCCTGGAGAACAGAAAGGGGATGGGATGGGGTTGGGGGGAACACGAGAGGAGGGGAGAGTGAGGAACTGGGATTAACATGTAAAAGAAGCTTACTTTAAATTTAAATAAAAAATATTATCCAAAAAAAGAAAGAAAGAAATGAAGGAAGAAAGAAAGGAAAAGAATAGACACCTGTGGAAATATAGATATCAAGTAGTTTGTCAGAGAGAGAAAAGGTCTTGATTATTTTCATGATCCAAATGGTTACATTTATTTAAGCCATAAATAAAAGCTAAAATTTAAATTAAAAAACATTCATGGAAGGAACATTACAAAAATGTCATGAAGTACTAATATTGATTGGAAATGATATACATCACTGTGAATAGATATGCATGAGGAAAATTTTCATGCCAGAAATGACAAATAAGAATTGAAAAAAAAAACTATAAGAGTTTAAAGAAAATCGTTCAAAATGAAAGAAATATAGCAACAAACACAGAGGGATCTGTAAGAAAGAAAACAATCATCACAACATACTTTTAGAGAAAAATATATGGAGAAATATGGAGCTCCTTGAATGGTCAATGAATGAATACAAGCTCAGCTATCATTTCATTTTATTCAATTAATAGAAATTATTTAGAGAGTTTTATAAAGGTATAGTTTATCTACACATAACTACAGTTCTTTTACACATGCAAAACTTATGATTCCATCTGATAATTGAGGTTGTAAACAGCACTTGTTGACAGACTAAAAAGTGTATTAATTACACAGGTGCCTTCTCTTTAAAGCATTGAACAGGAGGATGGAATATGTACTTTCTATAATAATTTATCACATTCTTTGTTCTCTCTAACTTATCTTGATGTTATTGTCTCAAACAAATTGTTTGTGTTCTATATCAAAACTGCTGGGTAAAGATTAGAACTCAGGAGGCTAAACTCAGACTAGGTTGAGGATATTGATTTTCCTCCTCTTCTTTCTCTTAGAAATATCTATTAGGTTTGCCATTTTTTGATGATGCTCTGGGCACCAGTCTGGATGTCAGGAGGATGGGCATGATTAATTTCATTGTTATTCTGTACCTGAATCCAGGTCAACGGTCTTTGGAGGAAGTAATTTTTAAATTACACATTTCCCTTTCTGTTATGATTGTGTATTCTTTCCAAAGGTTTGATTTATGTCTCTAATAAAATATTGATTGAAATGAAACTAAATATTTAGTTAATACATTAAACATATATATAGATAGATAAATAAGGATAACATAATATTTTTTAATAGTTTGCCTTTGTCTTTACTTAACAAAATAAAAAACTACTAGTTTTTTTTTTCTTGAAAAGAGTTTGTCATTTTAAAATTCAGTGCTTGTACTTTATAAGCATCCTTGACACTTATGGAAAAGGAATTACACTCACTGGTCTATGAAGAATATAGTTTACTAATTTGGACTCAATCCTCCCTCAAGGAGCCCATCATTCTCTGTAGTATCTCCTGAGGAGAGAGTTCACCCTTTATTCCTTGCTGTATGTGGGTGCTGCTTTACAAAGTTCTTTTGTGGTTTAATTCACCCATTAATTCCTTAAATAACTTAAATCTATAAGGAAAACACTGTAAAGGCAGATTCTATTTATGTGAGTGTTTAGGCAATGGGAAACAGAAGGCAAATTTAATCTTAATTAAGGCTGCAGATTAAAGACCCAAACAGGCAGTCTGATTTCTCTTGATTCTCCTGGTAATGAAATTACATCAAGATATACACGAGAGGTGTGGGGAAAGGTGAAGATGTATGTATGATTTAATGTATATTAAATTGTCCTAAATATCAGAAAGAGTAGACTGGTATATTGGAAGTTTAAGTCTGAATTGCAATTTGCTGTAGTAATTACTCTGGACATGTTGGCCTGTTTCGTTAGTTACTTTTATATTTTGGAAAACTTTGAAAAGCATGCTTTTCATGATATTAACTAAAAATATGTAAAATAAATAACTTTCTTAAATCTTTAAAATTTGGGGAATGTTTTGAAATCAAGAGCTATAAGAAAAAACAACCTAACATAGTTTAGTTTTTCTGTTGTGGCAACATAATGCACATTGCTAAATGCTTTACAAGGGAGATGGCATTCTAAAAATAAATACTTTCTTCTCAATAAGTCTGTGGTTCCAACTCTTCTTTGTTCATTTTTCATCCCTAATACATATACACTCTGTTATACACATGCGTGCATACACACACACACACACACACACACACACACACACACACACACACACTCACATACACACTTTCCCCTTCTCTTTTGCAATGTCTTTCCTACCAAGCAGATGGAGCTTAAAATTTGCCCAACCCCTCACAAAGCTGTTTCTCTAGCAACCTTCCCTAAAAGACTGATTTCAAAACAAGCAAAAATGTTCTTTAAATCCCCTGCTAATAAAATAAATGTGTCATTACAACCTCAAATGATGGTGATGAATATTATTATTTTGCTTAAAAAGAAAAGTAACAAAGTATACCTGAAGAGAGTTTTTATCATAGCTGTGCCACAGAGGTGAAGGGGATGGTGATTAGTCTAAACTTGTTGGTTAAAAATAATCAATCCATTTGAAAAACCTCAATTCACCTCCAGTTCAAACCACTGTATCATTGCTTTCCTCCTGCTGGCTTCTGGTCAGAACATTAGTTGGAAACAATTAGTGACCATAAGGAAAGGTTCCAGGATGTCAAGATGCTATACACATAGCTGGAAATATCTTCTAGAAACATAGGCATTTAATTCCTTTCTATGATCCACATGATAATTAATTGAATTATATGATTGCATCCCAAAGTTATTCCTTGTTCCAGTAGTTTGAAACTATTAAAAGCAAATCAGATCTCTAATCAAATCACTGCTACAAGGATTTATTGTGTGTTAATTTCCTTATATAATTTAGTTCTAGAATATACTGCCTGCTTCTAGCCTCACAGGTTGTCCTGGAATCTCATTAGTTAGAGGGCATCTAAATGAGCTGAGTTTAGTTTCACCATTATTTTAACTTCAGATGATACAAACAGCAAAGCAAAACCAATCTCAGGATGGTCATTTATTGCTCCTGGACTTGATATAACTGTCTTGAAATGTAGCTGTATAAAAAGTATTTCTGTTTGCCTTATTTTGATATTTTGATATATTACTTCATTCTCACTTCCTTTCCTCCCTTCAATCCCCCCTCTTCACTCTCTTTCAACTTCACAATCTATTTGAATATTGATTGTTATATCATATATGGTCCTCTATACATATATATTTTTAAATACAACCTTGTCAGTATCCATAATATTACTTAAATGTATGTTTTCATGGATGACCATGTGGTATTGGATAATCAATTGTTCTCCTCACAGAGGAAGACTCATTCTTAGCATCCCTTAGTTGCCTGTAGAGTTATGTTCTCTTGGAAGTCCTCTGTCCAGTTTTGCATGTCCACTTGTGCTGTCCTTGTTCAGCTTATGTTTGACCATTCATGATCAGGAGATTTGAGTTTCTGACATTACTAGTAGACCCAGTCTTACAGCAAACTCCCTATTCTGCCATTTAGAATCTTTCTTCCTAATTCTTCAACAAGGTTCCCTGACCCAGAGGTGTTGGAAATTACACACACACAAACACACACACACACACACACACACACACACACACACACACACAATTAAAGATTTGTTTTTGTTTTGCCTGCATGTGTGAATATATAACAAATATGTACAGTGTCCTCTGAGACTATAATGATCCCCAGGGCCTATAGTTAAAGAATATAGTGAGCATCCAAGTGGATGCTGAGGCCAAATCTAGTCCATCTGAAAGAGCAATAAGTGGTCTTTAATCCCCTTACCATCTGTTTGACCACCTACCATGCCTTTGTGGAGACAATGGGTAAGGTCTTTGCTAAATCTTCATTTTACAATAGACCACTTTGATTCCATTGTGATATAGCATTTCCTTTGTGTGTGTGTGTGTGTGTGTGTGTGTGTGTGTGTGTGTGTGTGTGTGTGTGTTGTGTGTAGCTTCTACTCATTGTTCAATATCATGGCATATTCTTGAAATTACTTTTAGTCAGAGTGGATCCCAGTAGCACCTGCTCTGTCTTCAAGCCTGTTGACTTCTTTCCTGTTTTCTTTGTTGCAGATTGCCTCATAGCTTGATAATTGATACAAAAGTACTCTGAGAATAGACTAAGTGAAGATATCCACCTTATAAGTAACCCTTGCAAATAGTAACCAATTGTAGCTGCAAGGTTTCAGGTTCTAAACACCTTTATACGATGGGGATTTCTTTCTTTGAAGCCCATATTACTTACCTCTATAGTCTTCGAATTGTGCAATCTGCATTAAGACAAAGAAAATTTAAACCTTAGTATCATTATCATTTTAAAACCTGCTTTTATTTGGACCTTGAACTTTTTCTAAATTTATTGGTCTGACAAATCTTCAAATTCAGGAACCAACAGACCCATTTTATTGTATGTCTGTTCAATAATTCCTTATTTATCATGTTCTGGGAGGAATTTCAGGGTTGGGATCAGGAAGCTTTGGTTATATGGAAAAAATGATATTGCACTGGAAAATTTGTTGAGCTGCTTCTGCTGATTTAACCACTGCAGTATGGTCCTCCCAAGGTTGTTTCATTAATTTGGAGATTAGGTACCGTCATTTCAAATGTGGTTCATATTTATGTGATAATGGGACTCATGAGATGCTGTGAGCCTTCTTTAAAATAATACAGTAAGCTAATGTTTTTATGGCTCTAACACGACTATGTTGAGTACCATGGATGATATTTCTTCAGCACCTGTTTGGGAGATCTAAACATTGCAGTATCACACACACACACACTCACACACACACACACACACACACACACACACACACACACACAAGCACACGCACACGCATATGCACACGCACACACAAATCTAAGCTAAAACAGAAGGGAACTTAAATAAAAGTGCTAAGACCTTATTGCTTCTCGTGTCAGTCAGAACAGATTCCAACTTCACCCTCTATTTACAGACCAACTTCTAGAAAATTAATACTGGTGCCTGGGTGTGATAAGGAAGCTCAGGGCTTGAAAATGAGTGCATTCCTGAGAGCTTTGGAGCAATGCTTAGATTCATGCGTCGTCCTTAAGAAATTTCTGCTTCTCCCACATACACCAAACCCCTTGCAACACCCACCCTCACTGCAGCACTGAGAAGCAGCCTGGATGTGGGGTTATTACAGAAGTAGCCACTGAGGGGAGCCGGCGCGGGACTGCCCTCCCACGTTGCTATGACGATGAGGCTGGCGGGCACACAGCCTTCAGAGCTAAGTGCTGGCTAAAGCAGGTGTCAGTTTGCGAAGAGCTAGGTGGCTCCGGGATTACTCAGGTCCCCAGGAGTGTCTCTGGAAAGTCTGGCTACTATTCTACTGCATCCCTCTCGGACATCTCCTTAATTCCACCGGAACACGCAGAGTGAAAATGGTCCACCACTCAGGCTCCATTCAGTCCTTTAAACAGCAAAAAGGTCAGTGAGAATTCTCTCCCTCCTCCCTGTCAGGACCACATCCTGATCCGCATTTCCTGCAGATATTCAGGAGCATCCTTTCTTCCTGTGTGTTGCTAGGGGACTTTGTAAAGTTAAGACCCCATTTTATAAATGTTCCAAGCTATACAGAGCCCCGGGAGGGAGAAAAATCGTCATGTCAGGACTTGTTTGTATGTCTCTTAAGTCTCCTTCAGTGCATTGCAGTGAACTCTTTAGACAGAAAAGGTCTCTGCAGCACCCTGGGGATTAAAGACTAAAAATCTGGGCGATCTTTGTCCCAGTGTGCACTTCTAGTGTGGCTTAAGGTTCACAAGAGCAAAATTCATTACTTTTGCTGAGCTTGGAAAATTGTGTGATAAATGAATTTGTGGAAAATCCCAGAAGTTTGCATGTCGCAAATGAGGGAACTCTAAATTTTTGGAAAACTTTATCCTCCAACCACATGTATGATTATGGGTTTCCGATTTTTATAGTTATTGCGTTATTCCTCCAGGAACTTCCCAGCATATAGTTTGGCTTTTACAAATTTCTTACTAGTTGCATCAACAGATCAAGAATTAGTAACACTCTTTGTTCTGTTTTCTTACTTATTTAAATAGCTTTACATAAAGCACATATTTCTTTGAGAGACACAGATTCTGGGAATTTTGTTGTTGTATGTATTTATTCAGCTATTAATGGCAATGAATGAATGCATCATGGCAATTATGTCATATTTGCTCATATAGTGGCAAAAATATGCAATTCTGAAGTATCACATTTATTCATTAAAATAAATATTTATTGAAATCTTATTACTCACCCTCTGACACTGCTAGTATTCCTTCTTCTAAACCTTGGATAAAAACCACAGAATAACTTAGCAGGAATTTATTCTTCAGGTAAAATATTGTGCTAAAAGAGCTTCCAGTCCAGAACTATAATCTGCACAAATTCACATGTTCCAGTGTCTTTTGAATGTATGTTGGAATTGGGGATGAAGTGAGAGACTGTGGGAGGGCTTCTATGCAATTCTATTTAAGCCCAAAGAAGTCCAAAGAAAATTAAACTACTTCAAGAAGTTTTGCTTCCTTACATCATTAAGCACTTACAAACATTCAAAACAAAAAGAAAAAAAATGAAACCTTGAAACTGCCTCATACCAATATGTTGTAATGCTTTGGGAGACCCAGAATATTTATGTTTTGATACGTGTTGTATGTTAGGAAGAAAAAGAACTTTCAACTTTGAGATTGGTAAGGGTCTTTTTTATAATGTAACATGAGCCAGTTATTTTCAAATATCACATTTTGGCACACACACACACACACACACACACACACACACACACACACCTTTAGCAAAAGCATAAACATGAGAAATAGAGGGCCCCAAAAGAAACAATAGTCACTTTAAACTTACTTGTTCTTGTTCATTGTGACTTCTTTTATAACCATCACTTTCTTTCATCTATTTTCCTCCCTCCAGTCCCTCCAGGTTCCTTTCCATCAATCCCTCCATGTCTCCTGCTTAGTTTCAAGTTGATAGCCTGCTTTCCTTTGTTATTGTTACATTCATGTGTATATTCATGAATATATAAATACAACATTTTGAGTCTATTTTTATTGCTTGTGTGTATATAGTTTCAAGACTGACAACTCCTTTTTAGACAATCAATGAGCGGTGCATCTCTGGGAGAGTCTCTAATTCATCTCCCTAGTTCTTTGTCTAGGGTGGGACCCTGCTAGGAAAAGATAACCCACATTAAGGATCAGCTATTTTAATTTTTCAGTAGGAAGAAGCATGATGACACTCTGTGTGCCATCTGATATGGAAGTATTTTCCAGTACTGCTTACCACAACATTGCACACAAGAGTGACAGGGAATTATGAACTGAAATTCTGGAGCCTTAGATGTTAGACTTCCCTTTGGCACTAGATGAACAATTTTGGAAAGTGTTCATCTATATTTGATATTGATTTATGCATAATATTTATGCATAATAACACTTGATTTCTGACCTATTCTACCTCTCTCTGCTAATTACATATTTAATGTTAAAAATATAAGAATTGAGGGATTTTATCATATGTCTACCCATACATATAATATACTTTGATCACGTCATCATCTTTATACTCTTTATCCCTATTTCTTATTCTACTTTCTCTTCCCAGTGTCTTGTATTTTCATGTTAGATTCATGTTATCTTACCACTTCACCCTCAACTTCCACATATGATAGAAAACACACATTATTCATATCTGTGAGACTGATTCCATTATTTTAGTGCAAACAACATAATTTCATAAATATATAAAATTTTGTAATTTCATTCATCCATAGATGGACACGTAGAATAATTTCTTGGCTTGCTTAATATAAATAATGTCATACTAAAATTGGATATGCAGGTAGACCTACATTAAGCTAACTTTCATTCTTTTGGATAGAAATGGTATGTCAGGATCATGTGGAAACTTTATTTGGGAAGCAGCCATACTGTTTCACCCTGAGGTTACATTTTTTTGTTCTGCTGGACAGAACAGGCAGTTAGCAATGTGGAGGCAAAGATTATTTTCTTCTGATCTAGGAGACAAAGGCCTATGTTTCTTTCATGTTTAGGAAATTAGTTAGTTAGTGAACCAATTGTGCCATTTACTTTTGTTTTATTCAAGTTAATTCAATATCTGTTAAAAAGCATTACTGACCACTCTGAATTGGACAATTAACCAGGAGTATCATTCCTTGGAGGAGCTAAATCTATTTTCCTCAGCAGTCATTAGTTGTATGTAGTTCTTTGTCCAGGAAACACAGAATACACTGTTATCATTCATTAAGATCTAAATATTCATGAAAAATGGAGTATATAATTATACAATTGTTAATAAAACTTAATCACTGATAGTGATCATTCTAATTAATAAAACCAATGGAGATATCAGAATAGTTATTTATTTTTAAAAAAAAATCATTAATCATTATTCCTAAATCTCCATTACATGGTATAAAGCAGTAGTTCTCAACCTATGGGTCACAACCCCTAGGGGTGTCACATATGAGATATACTGCATATCAGATGTTTATATAACAATTTAAACAGTAGCAAGATTACAGTTATTAAGCAGCAGTGAAATACTGTTATGGCTGAGGGTCACCACAGCATGAAGAACTGTAATAAACGGTCAAAACATTAGGAAGGTGGAGGACTACTGATCTATATTTTCCTCTTTTTGTGCTGTATATTAATGTTAGATACTCTGCATACAGCTTTAATATTTGTTAAGTATATTAATGATTGTACATAATATCTAATATACAATATTGTTATAGAACTACAAATATGGCAAGTAGTTGGGATTCAAATCTTAGTGATTGATAAAATATTCATTTCTAGTCTTACCTATCTTTTTTTATTGACATAGTAGGTAGTAGGAATATAAGATGCCCTCGTCTGTATACACATACACACACACACACACAGACACACATTGCTTTTTCTATTTTTTGTTTCATTTGATTTTGCTTTTGAAGGGTGTCTTATAGAAACAGTGGACTCTGGGCAATATAAAATTTTTCCTCTATGGTAGTATATATTATAATCATACACTCTACCTAATTAATTCAGAGTCCCTGAGGAAGTTTTTAAAAGTTTCATAAAGACAATTCTGATAAATAATTAACCTCATGCATTATAGATTAAAATAAAGTGAAATGGTATTTATTCTTTCTATACTCAACCCATGTTTATGTACATATTGTTTGTATTGTGATACAACAGTCAGAATATTTTCATTCCTGAATGTCTTATAAAACTAAGAAAATAAACTAACAAAATAAACCCTTTCCTCTAAAAATTTGATCTAATAGAAAATCTGGGAGATCTGCTGAGCCTATGTGAATCACGGGCAAGTCTGTATTTTAGTGGGATTGACATTTTTCTTTTTACTAATTTTTTATTTAAATTAAAAAGTCTTATTTTACATACCAATCCCAGTTCCCGCTCTCTCATCATCCCCTACCATCCCCATCCCATTCTCCCAATCCATTCCTTGGGATTATATGAGATTTTGTTTCCTGATAGTACTATTTATCTTTCTACAGAGATCAACAATGCATGCTTAATTTTTTTTCTGTTTTAAGTACTAGATTTCTTATGAAATGGAGAATCTTCTACAAATATGAGAAACATGGGTAATTTCCTTGTTTTTGGTGTTTCCAGGGTATATTGAAATGTTTATGATTGCATAAAAAAAGGAGAGTACTTTAGCACATCTTGGAGTAAACATAAGCTGACAAATTAGAACTGGTTCCTGGATAAAATCTAGCTTTGTTCCATAGACAAGTATGCTATGATTCAAGGAACACATGATGAATTAGTATGCCATATAAGCATGGATGAGAAAAGAACAATGTGAGTTCTGGCTTCTCGTGTCTGTTTGTTTAGCAATATAGTTACCAAGACATTCAGAGATGTCATAGGTTACATCAAACACAACCTGTCCCAATCATCTTGGGCTTAATAAGATCAATTAAAGCTGTGGGGACTTCATCAAAAATCCTAAATGACATTTGGTTAAACACACATGTAGTATTTTTTAAACAGTTCTCCAGAATGAAGCATTTTTGTACTGAGATTAACTGCTTAATTATAATGATTTTAATGCTTATATGAAGATCTGCAGACTGAAAATAACACCCATTCTCTTTTTCACTAAATAAATTGTTACTGAAATTGCCTATCTACAAGCCTCTTCCAAATTCAACTGTGTACTCAGTTCCTGCTTCATGACACACAGAGGAATGGATCCTGGGAATTACGTTCTACTTTCCAAATCTCTGCTTCCTAATCTTCATTTTTCCTTGGGAAACATCTTTAGTATCAAAATCTTCCTGTACACTTTAGTAAACAAACAAACAAACAAAAGACAAATTTACTGAGAAAAAAACCCATTCACCCTTGTGCACTAATTCCCCCTAGTATTTCCATTCCATCTTTTATTTATGACTAAGGAAAGAAAAATTGTCTCTTGTACAAATAATTCCAAGTTATGTGAGTCATAGGGGAAATCACTGAAGTGAAGATCCTGGTATAACTGAATCTGATATCCAATAAAGAATTGCATCTATCCACCTATGTGTGTGAGAACTGTGGCACCGAAGAACCCTGCCACCAGACTGGATCTATGATATGAAATATATTAATATAAAATAGAATATAATTGATTATGGGGCCTGTGTCTCTTCTATGAAAGATACCCCTGTTTTAAAAAGTACTGCTCTCATTATGTTCAGGACAAATGTATTGGAAACTTGTATTCTGGAAGTCAGTCTTACAAATGAAAAAAATGGCCATCCTATTGTATCAAGTAGATGTCATGTACCTTGTTTCATAGTGTTTCCTTTTAGCCAAAGGTTGACTTAAATTGTATAGGTATTCATTATCAGACCAACAGTCATGAGTGGGTGCCATTGTAGAGATACAAATATGATTTGTTATAGAGTTCCAATATGCCCACATAGAACACTTTAAAAAAAGCCAAATAGCATTATTAATAAATAATGCCACAGTAGTAAGGATGGTATTGTCTCTTCTCTGAGAAAGAAGACAGAGATAAGTTCAGTCATAATGTCTCCACCAAAGAGTATTCTCTTAAAGGCCCTCTTCTATCTTGGTTTCCTTGGTGATTACAAGAAATCATTCAGTTAATTTCATAGGAATTTATTAGTAAACTACGGTCTGTAGTTTCTAGGGAAAAATGTTTACATAGATCACTGGCTTTCCTTTATCATATTTTAAACTTCTAATGTTTAGATTCTAAACGTGTATTTTGCTCCTTATATTTAATGTTGTGTATCCAATACGATATTAGTAGCCAAGAATTACCCACTTTGATGTTAGTATCAGTCTAGACTCCTAAGGGATTACTGTCAATAGTTTGAGAAGAGACACTTTACTTTAGTCTTCCTCTACCAGTCATGCCTCCATTGGGATGGATAAGGGTCATGCTAATTTTGCAACTTCTATCAGAAAACACAGGGCATGTTTCCCTCTCCATTGACTTTCTTTTCTTCTGGATACACACCATTAGGGCCCAGCTTTATCGAAAACTTTAGAAGCCCAGCTTCTGGGGTTTTCTCTTAAGATTCAAAAAAAAAAATAAAATGGAACACACAATTTTTCTGCGCTTTCTTCATTGTTCTTTTACTCTCTCTTTTGTTCTGTTTTTTTTGTTTCTGTATCTATTTGTTTCTTTTATCTCTTTATACTCTGTCTCTCTAACTCTGTCTCTCCATTTTCCATTTCTTTGTCTCTCCCCAGTTCTTGGGGGTAGAGTATATATACATTTGCAACAGTAATTTTTTTACAATTCAATGTGACACTTGAGTTTCTAAGGGTTAGAAAGGCAGATAAAATTTACACATAAAGCAACTAACTAAAACTGCTAGTAGAAACTTTTAGCATCAATTGCTTAGAGCTGTAGGTCAAAGTAAGGGTCTAAGTTTAATTTGCTCAAGACACAAAACCTGGCACCTTCCAGTGCTCTGGCCTCAGTGTTAACACAGGCATTCAGTAAAGTTTACTTTTCCATGAGGATGAGCAAATGAGTTGATTAACTTTGTCTTTATCTTCTCAGGGGAAAAAGGAGGGAGCAGTAAATCTCTGAGCTAAAAAAATCTTGAGTTAATACAACAAGAAGTTTGAGAAACTGTTAGTACAGGGTTAGTTTAGGTTATTGCTTCTCTATCTGCCAGTGAGGTAAAACCAGGGTATGCTTATTTTTTTCTATCCATCTAGGCAGTTACAAATCAGCAACTTTGGACATGTAGTAATTCTATGTCCTTGGATTTTGGGGAGTGTCTAACATGGGACGCTTTTGCCTGGACTCTAAACACTAACCAATGTCTGTCAATAAAAGTGATTGCAGGAAGGCCAATCTCTGCAATTACAATGGAGAGGGGAACAAGAACCTGATAGTAGAAAACAGGCCTCATAAGTAGCTAAGGAATGCTGTCTGTAAACTAGGAGCTGTTAATGAAGAACAAGTATTAACACAGAGATAGGGAGTATAATCAATATAACTCCAAATTAACGGGAAAAATATGTTCCCAGCAAGTGATGAGATGGTGCTGAACTTGTGAGAAGTAAATCCCAAGTTTGTTACACAAAGGAATAAGGTACAGAAAGAATCTACAGCAAGAAACAGCCAATTTATTCCCAAGATTATAAAGCCTTGTACAACTTTGTACTGGTTTCATCTATCGGAAGAATCCTTAATTCTTCTGAGTTATCGCATGCTAGATGGCTGTATAATTACTGTATGATCTTGCAGCTGGCAGCACAGCTTTTGGGATGGCATTGTTCCTTATGGCCAAGAGGATAGGTAAATCTTACCAGATTATAGTACATTTGAAGGTGTTCCATTGTCCCATGTGTCTTAACTGGCCCTGAAACATAAACATAACATTCTCACAAACATTCTTACCTCCTCATTGGTGTAGGAATTCAAGCTTTATTAGTTGAACACCAAGTATCAGTCTTCTGGTTTTAACTTTCTTGAATAACATTTAAATAGGTCTTAAACAAAAATGTGTTTTTAGGGTATTGTTTTCAGATTTGCAATACCAGGCATGTGTTTTTTCCTATGTAGTTTCCTATGTGCCTTAAATACAATGAGAATGCAGTTGGTTACCCTTATAACATTCATTCCACTATTGCACCCATGGTCATACCTTGCCATGCAGGCCATTAATTTTGTTCACTATATTCATAGTTGAGTAAGACTGCCAATGACATTTTCCCCCACTAGCCTGCCTGTACAGCACCTTCAGATATAATGAAAGATAATCAGTAGGGAGGAACTTTTCTGGTCAGTTGCCAATTTCATTTATTCATATTGTGGCCTAAAGATATGGTGTCTGTAAATATTGCCAAGAAGCCACAGGCTTGATTTGTTTAACCTACTAATATTATTTTGCTTGATGTACATAATGCCAATCTGCTATATAAATTCCTATCTCTTTACAAATATGTTAATTAAACTCTCAGATCTCATCAGTGAGCTTCCCTTGTGTACTAGAGTACAGCCAGCATAGAAAATCTCGAATGATTAAAGTGCTGAGAGTATCAGTAGAGTATTCAGCCATGAATGGCATGCCTGCATAACACTACCCTTACCCCAATCCTGTCTTTAAAGCTTAGGGACCATAGTAATGGTCTTTTCCAAAGGTCCTCTCCCTTAAGGTCTGAGAATTAGACAGTACCAAGAAAACTTTAAGAAAACAAACATACTTCCTTAGAATTCTATGTGAACTTAAATACTTAAAAGTATCCCCTACCTTGTAAGATTGTGATGTGACAGATAAATAAATAAATAAGTAAATAAATAAATAAAATGTATGTAGCAATTCTAGTGGGGTGGTAGACCCTAGAGCCAGATCATTGTAGAAAACTGGAAAATTTCATATATCACTGAGGTCACCCTACAAGAAGCTCTTCATCTAGTAACATCAAAAATCAATTCCCTCAGGCAGCAGTAGGACAGTGGTACAGTAACTAATCACTATCAGCCATCTCACGTTCAATTTCAGAAATATTTTACAATAGTAAGTTTTTAATATAAATATATATTACAGAGAAATCTTCCACTTAATGAGTAATTTATCATAAAACACTGTATATCATACTTATTTAGTCTTTTTGAAATATCTAAATTGTGTTCGTCCTATTGAAAACCAACAGTTATAGATTATAATGACCTTGGACAGCAAAATATCTTCAAGACAAATAAATCAAGACGGAAATTCCAAAGGGGGCCCATGATTGTACTTTAGATCAAAATGAAAAGAATCTCTTTATTTGAAGAACTTGGGGATATAGTATGTGTGTCACCTTTTAAAACTTATTTTTTCATTAGAATAGTTTTGCAAACTACCCGAAACTTCTACTCCTTTACCTATATCCTTCCATTGCTGTTGTGCTATCAAGATGGCTCCTCTGACTAGATACTTCTTCACCTGCCTATCATCATTAGACAGTTCAGAACCCACATCTCCCATTTTTTCATTTTTTACTTTTCTTTCTTAAGTTACAATGCATATCCAATTTCAGAACTGTCTCTCAGAAAGAACACAATTTTTGTCTATTTTCCCCAGGATTAGAGGTAAGCACCATGGCTCAGTAAATTTACCTTGTATATCTTGAATAATAGTCCCATTTCTCTAAACTGGTACTTCTTATTCTCTTTACTATCAGAACATATTGTAGATAATCGAGCTAATTGATACTATCTAAAAAGAGGGTTTAAGTTGGTAAAAATCTAAAAAGACTTTAGTCAGATTTCCATGTGGTATTAGGGTATATCTTGTATCTTGGAGGAAAAGATTAAAAGCTTTCTGCTCATCTCCCGAGGAGGGTGATAAAGGGAATATCAATGGGATTTGTTTCCAATGCTTATCACAGGAGGAGACACGTTCTTTCGTAAATCCCATTGAAACTAGCACAAGCATAGTTTTGGCAAGGTCATGGTAATACGTGCCTTTAATACCAGCATTTGGGAGGCAGAGGAAGGCGGATCTCTGTGAATTTGAGGCTGTCATCATGGTCTACAAAGTTACCCAGAGACACCCTGTCTCAAAAAAAAACCAAAAACAAGCAAACAAACAAAAAACTTGCACAGTTTTTTAAATGACAAATAAGGAAGCAACAGTCATACCTACTTTCAAAGGACATATAAGTATATTATATAACCTGCAGATACAGACTAGATCCTGAACAATAGTCTGGCAACACAAAATTTTATTTTAAATTTTGCATTTATTTTACATAGCATTCACTGCCCTCCGCCTGCTTCACTGCCACTCAACCCATCCCCATCACTCCCCAGAAAGGATAAGGCCCCCCTAGGGGGTCAACAAAGCCTAGTACATTAAATTGAGGCAAGACCAAGACCTTCCCCCCACCTGCATCAAGACTGAGCAAGGTATCCCACCATAGAGAATGGGTTCCCACCAGCCAATTCATGAAACAGGAACAGATTCTGGTCCCACTTAAAGGGGCCTCAGAAAATGACCAAGCTACACAACTGTCAGTTATATGCAGAGGACCTAGTTTGTTCCCATGCAGGTTCTGCAGCTGTATATCTAGAGTCCATGAGCTCCCACCACCTCAGGTCACCAGTCTCTGTGGCTTCCCTATCATGATCATGACATACTTTGCTCCTTTCCTCCTGCTCAATTTGAGTCTTAGTGCTCATTCTGGTGCTTGGCTGCATCTGCTTCCATCAGTTACTAAATGCAGGTTCTATGGTGATAGTTAAGGTATTCATCAATCTCATTAGAGGAGAAGACCAGCTCAGGTACTCTCTCTACTATTGCTAGAAGTCTTAGCTGGGGTCACCCTTGTGGATTCCTGGGAATTCTCCTAGCACCATGTTTCTCCCTAACCCCATAATGGCTCCCTCTATCCAAATATCTCTTTAATTTCTTCCTTCCCCAAATTCCATTATCCTGTTCCTTAGTGTCCTTATCCCCATGCCCTCCTTTCTACTATCCACATTCCCCCAATTTATCTGGGAGATCTCATATAGTTTCCCCTGCTGAGGGTGATCCATGTACCCCTCTTAGGATCCTCCTTGCTATCTACATTCTTTGGAGCTAAAGATTGTAGTGTGGTTATCCTTTGCTTTACATGTGAGTAAATACACACCACCTTTGTCTTTCTGGGTCTGGGTTACCTCACTTAGGATGATGTTTTAGTAAAACATCCATTTTGCCTGCAAATGTCATGATGTTATTACTTTTTACAGCTGAGTAATACTCTGTTGTGTTAGTGTACCACAATTTTTTTTTATCCATTTATTGGGGGGTTGAAGGGCATCTACATTGTTTCTAGGTTCCAGCTATTATGGGTCATGCTGGGATGAACATAATTGAGCAAGTGTCCTTGCAGCATGATTGAAAATCCTTTGGATATATGCCCCAAAGTGATAATGCTGGGTCTTAAGGTAGATTGATTCCCAATTTTCTGAGAAACTGCCAAACTGACTTCCAAATGATTGTACAAGTTTGTACTCCCATGAGCAGTAAAGGAGTGTTCCCTTACTCCACATACTCTCCACCATGTCTGTCATCAGTGTTTTTGATCTTAGGCATTCTCACAAGTGTAAGATGGTATCTCAGAGTTGTTTTGAGTTGTGTTTCCCTGATGACTAAGAATATTGAGCAATTTCTCAAATGTCTGTAGGCCATTTGATAATCTTCTGTTTAGAATTCTCTCTTTAGATCTGTACCCCCTTTTTTATTTGGATTATTTGGTATTTTGATGTTTGGTTTCTTGAATTCTTTATACATTTTTGGGATCATCCCTTTGTCAGAGGGCTGGGGAAGATCTTTTCCTATATTGTAGGCTGCTATTTTGTCTTATTAACCATGTCCTTTTCCTTACAAAAGCTTCTCAGTTTCAGGATGTCCTATTTATTCATTTTTGCTCTCAGTGTCAGTGCTTCTGGTATATATTTAGGAAGCGGTCTCCTATTCGAGTGTGTTCTAGGCTACTTCCCAGTTTCTCTTCAATTTGATTAAAACAAACTCGCTGACCAATGAAATGACTTGAAGATGCAAATTAATCCATACACTTATGAATACCTATTTCATGACAAAAAAGCCAAAATATACAATGGATAAAAAAAAAGCATCTTCAACAAATGATGCTGGTATAACTGCATGTCAACATGTAGAAAAATGCAAATAGATCCATATCTATTGCCACAGACATAACTCAAATCCAATTGAAACATAGATTTCTATAGAAAACAGCAGAGCATAATATCTTGATGTTGTAACAAGAGTAAATTCAATGAAACAAACTCCATGTGTTAACACCAAAACTTAAGTCTTAGAAACATAGAACCTGAAGCCAGCAATAAAGAATTTTACCAATATTTGAAAAAAAATATGTATGGCAATTGTTATGGCCTCAGATTAAACCATCCCTACCATGGAATATTGCTATACTGGGTACTTTGGTCTCTATTAGAAGCACCCAGGAATATTAGTTTAATATGCTCTATATGTGATAAGAGAGTGGCTTTATGCTCCCAAGTAGAATACCTCTATATTCTTTAGAGAACAGGACTGCCTCATATAACCAGCCTGTACCTTATTACATCCTGCTGAAACACTCCAATCCAAGCTGACCAGAGGCTAATACCCTCCTGTATAGTCCCAGATTCCAATATGAAATCATCTTGATTCAGAAAACTCCTCACATCCCATTGTCTTCTATGGTGGTTGTCCTCAGTATAGTGGTAAGTGACTGGTAATGACTCTTGAAATTCTCAGTATGCCCCCACTTCTAATGGCTTGGACCCAGAAACATTGAGAGAATCCTAAGAGAGACAGCAATAAGAAAGTATCCTTAGTCAAGTGCCACTGGAAAAGCAAAGGTTCACAGGACAGATCTCCATCTGTTGGTATAATTGGTGAATCTGGACTAGATTCAGTGAAATATCCTTCCTACAGTGTTGGGAGTCACCCCACTTTAAAACCTTCAGCTGCTTTACAATCTTACCTCAGCCTCTCAAGACTAGCAGAATATATAAAAAGAAAAGTACAGTTAAACAAAACCAGCACTTCCCTGGGAATTCTTATTTTCATGGTTTCTGGGAAATAGATCTAGTCCATTTAGAAATAGCAACTTTGACTTCTGAGATTTTAATAGGTAGCCATACTGTTTATTCTTAACTGGTTGATACAGCTTTGTTGTTGGTGTCATATAACAATGGATCACAGAAGCTTTTAGATGTTGAAGCAACTGGAAGAATGTCCATTCTTTTTTTCCTTCTTTGGAGGTTTAGTTGATTCTGGATATTCATCATGACTTCCAGATAATTCCCAAGCCAGTGAGCCAAAATTAAATTAGTAGTTGGTGTCTTTCTATCTTTGACTGGGTTTTTTTGTACACTTTCCCTCCAATAATGAAGTCAGTGGGAGTAGTTGCAATATGTCTCCTGTCCTTGGCAAGTCTTGAAGAATGGAACCTCAGGGCTGGAAGCTAATACAAGAATGAGTCCTGTATTTATAGCAAGTGATGGAGTTTGGAAAACTGGCCTACATGGGTGGATGAGTGTGGGACTGGACACGAAGCTTCACAGATGATGGGAAACTCTACATGAGTGGGCATGTCTAGCCCTATCTTTGCCTGTTAGTGGGATGTAGAATTGTGTTTGGAACTGATTTCTGCATGATTTAAGAGTCCATGTATCTAACTACTCAAAACCCATAAGAAATCTAGTTTGTATAGGTCCTTTGAATAACGGTGAAGCACATGGGTTCCATTGATTTCCAACATACCTGTCAGTAGCTAATTTCCTTGCTCTGCCTGTTTTCCTTATGAATTATAGCACAATTCCAGGAAGAATTTTACCATATACAAGCTTAATAGTATCTCTAATGGATCACTGTCCTTTCTGGGCTCAGTCGCTTTGTGCTTATAACAAAAGTATGTGGCATTGAGAGCCAAATCTTCTGTTCTTGCTATACTTCATCAGGAACCACAGAAGTGTGAAATTATTTTATAAACTTGGCTGCACATTAGTACAATCAACCTTGCTGTCTCATCAGCTATTGTCTTTACTCTTAAATTATAATAAAATAGAAACTACTTTAAATTGTAACATTGATCCAACACCTACATATGCATGAAGACTGGATCTACTACACAATATAGTAGAACATGTGTCTACCATCCTCACAACTAAGATGTATTAGCCCATGAATCAGAGGTCTTTTTTGTGGATAATGGTAGATAACATGGAAAACATATGTCTCAATTTTTTTTTCAAATGTCATGTATTAATTGTGCATACTTAAGAGTTTCTAGAAAGTTACTTGGTTGACAAAAACTTAGCACATATGTAACTCATAAAAATTTATATACATACATATACATGTTATAGTTGGCCTCGACACAAATACTTCTAGCAGAATTTTTTCAGGCTAGTGGTGGCTAGATATTTAAATATATGCAGACAAACAGATTGAAAGAGTTCATCACTTCCTGATATCTTGAATAATTTATCTAATTTTGTTCATTCATCTAGAGCTATATCATCTAAACTAATTTTCAAGATTCAAGGATTATGCAGAATTTAATGAAAATCATGAGGCTTTCCAGTCCATTAAATTTAAATTTCATGGAAAAAGACTAGGACTTTGTATTTTTAACAACCAAACAGAAATGCTTACAAAGAAATCAATTTCAGAAACAATATGGCAAATTAATAACTATTAAAATGTTGATTTTTAAATGATTTCAAATGAGTTATTATTTATTTTATAGGAAATTATATAAAATCAAAATATGTTTAGTTGTACACATGCATTTCATACCATGCAAATAAGCTGTACTATACTTAGAATAGTAACAAAAATATTTAATTTTAGAAGAAATGGATAAATTCCTAGTCACATATGACCTTCTAAAATTAAATCATGGGAATATTAACAACTCAAACAGATCTGTAACAAGAAAATAGATTGAAGCAGTAATAAAGTCTGCCCCTTAAATAACCAATGGGGTTGGGCCAATCATCTACCATAAAGTTGGAATGAAGGTGGGACTGAGAACTAGCTCAGGAATCCTCCTGAACCCCTTTGGATCTAGATCAGAGTTTCTGGTATTCTGTTATCATTTACAGTGTTGAGCTGAGAATTAAAAATTTATCCTCTCAATTCCTTGGTAGTCATGTAACCTTAGGCAGTAATTTTCTTATTTTTCTTATACTTTTATTCTTACACACTTAAGTGAAGAGATTTGTGAATGTATCAATTGTCAAAATTGAAAATATGTGTCTTTCTTTTCATTTTATTTTTACTCAGCTTTGACTTTATGTTTTTATTACCTGCTTCATCTTTCATCTTTGATTGGTATGGTGTTCAGTGAGGTATATATTTTAATTTTTATTGCATAAATATCTGAGAATGTTTCTCTCCCTGATACAACATATTAGATGATGTAGATATTTCCTTCTTTACTCTTTTTATTTTTCTTAAATGTTTAAATTATATTTGCCTATTTGGGTGAAGGATTGGTAGAGGTCCATATGTGGAGGTCAGATGAAGACCAGCAGAGGTCTGTTCTTTCTTTTCACCATGTGTCTCTCAGAACTAAACTCAGGATCTCAGGCATGGGGACACGGCTGGACCTTTCTACAGTATCTTACTTATACTTGTCAATTCAAAAAATGTTTCAATAATGTAGAAATTATCCCACTTCTCAAATTTTAAAGCATTCCCCAACACCTATTATATATTCAACTTTTATTAAGTCTTTATTTATAAGGCAGGTGGAATCTAGACCTCTTTAAAATATGTTATTTAGCTCTCTTTTAATTTTGAGCATAAGGAATTTTTGCTGAAATTAAATGATTCAGTACATGTAAATACTTGTGGAAAACTGTGGTAACTAGGTGTTATGACTACTGATTTCTCAGGAAACATTTAAAAAACAAAAATGAATACATTTTTAAATCTTATACACTACTATTAAATTTTAATTTATTATTATTAATTAAGGAGGAGTGATGAGCAAAGGGGTCAAGAGCAGATTGGAGAAACCCACAGAATTAGCTGACCTGAACAAGGAGGAGCTCATGAACCCCAGTCTGGTAGCTGGGAAACCAGCATAGTTCTAACCCAGACCCCCTGAATGTGGTGTTAGTTAGGAGAACTGGGCAGTCTATGTGACCTCTAGTAATGGATCAGTATGTATCCCTAGTATAGGAATGGACTTTGAGAGCCCATTCTACATAGAGGGATACTCTCTCAACCTAGACACATGGGGGAGGGCCGAGGCCCTGCCCCAAATGTTCTACCAGTCTTTGAAGACTTCCCATGGAATGCCTCACTCTTCTTGGGGGAGGAGAAAGGGGATGGAATGAAGTTTTGTGTGGGTGATATAGGAGGATGGGAGGGTGAGGGAACTGGGATTGACATGTAAAATATCATTGTTTCAAATTTAAATAAAAACAGAATAATTAGTAACATGTTATAGAATTTTTAAAGTTGCTAAGAGTGTAGATCCTATGTAACTACTCTTGCTATAAAGGCTAGAGGCAAGATCAATGTTTGTAAATGATGAGTGTTTTACAACATTGAGTGATGATGATTGGTTTCCCAGGTTTGTACTTAAACATAAACACCTCATGTTATCAAACTGTGTACATTAATACCAATAGCCTTCAAAGTTTCAATCATACCTTAAAGTAGTCTTGTAGCTGGACAAGCTCTCACACACGTATAGTCATAATACTTGGTAAGTGAAAGCAGGAAAATCAGGAGTTCAAGTTCAAACAGGGCTGGAAAGTGACTGTGAAACTATTTTGGGAATATGTAAAATCCTGTTATATAAAACTTAAAAGACAGAATAATGACAAAGTTGAAAATCGTCACTATTGTCTGTGGCTAATCTGAATCCCTCATGCATGTTGTAATTTATTTGTTAAATATAGATATTATTTCTTACAGAACTACTTGAAGTCCAGCTTTTTAAAAAGAATATTATTAATTCTTTGAAATTTTCACACCCTTACACTGTGGATTATTTATATATTTTATCAGCATCAATTT
This sequence comes from Cricetiscus sungorus, assembly GCA_030556225.1. NCBI lineage: Eukaryota > Metazoa > Chordata > Mammalia > Rodentia > Cricetidae > Cricetiscus > Cricetiscus sungorus. The sequence continues at coordinate 47,506,050 of JANBXA010000372.1, read as the reverse complement.
GACTACTCAGTGTGTCATGCATTTTTTTTCAATGTATGATTATTTGTTACCCTTAAAGACTTATTTTTGAAAGGACTCAGAAGTAGAAGCTCTCAGCGAGGACAGCCTATGTCTTTTGGCGACCTGTTCCTGGCACTTTTCTTTGGCTTCCTTCGTTTTCTTGGCCAAAAGTTTAGCGTATTCTACAGCCTCCTCATTGCTTTTCTTTGTACGATGTTTATTCAGAGCAATACGACAGCGTTTGTGGTGTAGGACACATGGAGTAACAAGATGCTGAATCTTGGGCGCTTTGGTCCTTGGCTTCTTACTTTCTTTGTTTAAAGGCTTCCTCGAGACATATTGGTGGGCATCATCCTTCTATCCTTTTTTTTTCTATGACCAAGTTGAGAACGCTGAGATTGGCATCCACGATGCATCCTCGAACAGACTTGTGCTTCCTCTCTCCATTTCATGGTCTATAACAAGAATGTCCCTTTCTTAACAGCAGGCACACTCTGCCATGGGTCAAAACACCCTGCTTCATGGGAAAACCTTGTTTGTCATTCCCACCACTGACGAGGCCCACATAACTCTTCCACTCTTCACCCAGAGCATCAGCTGCTACTTTTGAGGCCATGAGCTTCTCATAGAACATACGAAGCTTGCGTTCATTGCCCACTTCAATGAGCTTCTGGCAGCCCGTGGCTGGGAAGAATCTACTCAGCTTCAACTTCGCACCCATGCTTTTTTTTTTTTTTTAATAGACTGATGCTTAATCTAATTGATGCTTAGGCTAATTTCTTTTTGGGTAAATTTTTTTTTTCCTGAGAAATATCTCATACTTATTCATTTATGTTCTGTTCATTGTTACTCTTTCATAATTTGTTTGAAAGTTTAAAAATAATTAAAAACAATTACTTTTTAACTATATTCTCCTCTTTTTGAAGTTTATAAATTTTTTATTCAGAGTTGGCAAAACTCAAGAACAATCATACACCTGTAGTAGGAGAATAGATATGTGAACTCTTGACCTGGGTGCTTTATTTTCTTAATTATTTCCATTATTTTACAGGTATACATTCTCCAATAATTTCCTGAAGGTTAGTGGTTAGTTAAAGAGATTTTTTTTTTTAGAATTTGCAAAATATGTGTCATTTTTTTCTCTTAATTACACATTTGATAATTTGTCAGGTCTGCACAGATAAGGTCCAAGAACTGAAAGAAGTGGACATATGTCCCTATCACTAACCCAGACACAATCTCCAAACATTAAGCACTTGCAAATGAAACTTCAGATTCCTCGAAGGGAGTCTTCCTGGGGAAAATAGCTATTATTAAGTGTAGGCTGCATGTTACAGATGGCCAACAGACAACAAATACAGTTGCATCTTTGAAGGCTCCTTGTCCTTTGATGTCATGTTAGCAACCTTCCTTTTATTTATGTTTGGTTAATTTTTAAGTTTTGTCATATGTTTAATTGTATTTCATGTTTCTCTTCTCTTGTTTAACCTACAGGCCACGTGTGTGTGTGTGTGTGTGTGTGTGTGTGTGTGTGTGTATGTGTGTGTGTGTGTGTGTGACCATATATATACATATATATATATGCTTTCAGTTCATTGTTTTTACAGTTTAAAAACTATGCAAACAAGTGCATCACTCTCTTTTCTGCCCTCTCTTAGCTATTAGTTTTTTCCAGTTATATGTTAAATTTTGCTTTATATTATTATGTTTTATTTTATCTTTATGGCTAAAAAGCCTGTTCATGATCTAATGAGAGACAGAAAGAGGGTGGATCCAGATGGGATGGGAAGGAAGAGGAGGAACTATGTGAAGAATAGGGAGATGAAACAGCAAACAGGATATATTATTTGAGAAAAAGACTTATTTTCAATGAAGAGAAAAAATAAAAAGAAATAAAAGAAAGCTCATGTATTTGAGAGGAAGTTGGGAAGATATGGGGCAGTTGGAAGAGGGAATGAGAGGGGTATAAATAGTGTAAGTGTATCAGTCATTCATGTATGAAATTATCAAAAGTAAAAAAATGTACTTAAACCAAATAAGTAAATATAATCTCAAAAACAAGATTAAAACAATTCTAAGTGAAAATTTCCTCTTACTTAAAACTGTAATAGCATGATTTTGTAGTTAATTTACAGCTGATAAATTTGCTTTTTTGTGTTCTTAAAAATCTTCCTACAACCTTGCTTTGTTAGCATAATTTATATTTCTATTTTTTCATTCCCATTTTAGCACAATATTTGGGTGGATGAACTAACAATACGTATGTGTTTGAAACATCATCTCTCTTTATGTGGATGATATGACATCTTTGGCATCTCTCTTGCTATGAGAACATTTCTATCGGAACTGGTAGCATGTTCAGTAATTGTCCTCAATTATTTCTAAAAATTCAACTTCACAACAAATTTTTATCCTAGATCCACACTCAAAATACAAGAGTATTTTTATAAACCTGATTGCTAGAAGCAGGAAAAAGACAGGCTAAGTTTAAGAACTGTTTTAATAATGATCACATTATACAGACTGGGTAATAACTATTGTTGGGAACAAGGCATATACAACTTCTGAAGGACTAATCGTTAAAAATCCCAGTGTCTCATGGAGCAGATAAAGGCACCTGGATGCTTTTGTAAAGATTTTGTATTTAAAGAGAACTCTATGAGAATATTAAAGGTATTTTTCATTTCAAGTACATGATGACATTTTACTGTTCCAAGCTTTCTCCTAAACTGTAACTGTGAACAATATCAGAACTGCATTGAGTCAATCAATTTTTTATTGTAATATTTTTAATAAAACATCATTGCATTCAATACAGAAGTGTATTTTCACTGCATTTTGCAATATGATTGATGGTGCAATTATAAAGATTGTTGAGCTGTTGTTTATGCTTCTCTGTTATGCTTGCCAGGTATAAAAACAAGAGGACTTTTGCACTTGATATATTAACAGCAAGGGAGAAACACTGGTAACTTTCAAACTTCTAATTTCAGCTGCCAAAGTTTCTTGTTGTTATTATTATATACAGGCTCATATTTAAAAATATTGCTCCAAGAACATTGTCTATGTCCCAGGTAGGAGAATGGAAATCCCTCACAAACTGTCAGTATACTGCAATCTTTACTATTTATTTTAATTTCCCACCTATTGCTTCCTCCTTTGTGGGTTTGTAACAAGTTTGTGTCCAAAGCCACGGAGAAACCCTGTCTATAAAAACAAAAAACAAGAGTGTGAAGGTTTTACAATCATAATATGGGTGGTTTTGTACCTCTCAAAAAGTAACAGAATACTTATCCATACCAGCAAAAAATATTCTCATTTATTTGTCTATTACAAATAAGATATATTTGGCTCTCAATCAGTAGAAGTCTTAGTGTGTGTGTGTGTGTGTGAACACAGTATTCTGGAGAAGATAACCACATGTAGTGACAGAAATAAGGCAAAAAAATATAAAGCAGAAGTAGTTCAGTTTACTCAAATTATACAATGGAATCTAAGAAATATTTCCAAATTAATTCATTTGTAAATGTGTCAAGGTCAAAAGATCCATTCAAACATTTGAAGAATGATTATATATATATATATATATACATATATATATATGTATGTATGTATGTATGTATGTATGTATGTATGCATTATTACATCCAGATAGTAATTTCCCCTCCCAATCCCCCTATTTCCCTTCTTCCCCAAATTCTCCTCCATTTCCCTTCAGAAAAGAACAGGTCTCCCAGTGATATCAACTGAACATGGCCTAATAATATATAGTAAGTCTAGGCACAACTCTTCACATCCAGGATGAGACAATCTAGTAGGAAGAAAAGGGTCCCAAGAACAGGAGTCAGAAGCAACTCCACCTCCACTGTTAGAAGAACCCCACAAGAAAACCAACCTAACAACCGTAACATATATGCAGAGGATATAGCACATACCCATGATTATTCCTTCAGTCTCTGTGAGCTCCTATGAGATTTGCTTAGTTAATGTCTGAGGGCCATATACTCCTTGTGCCCTCGACCACTTTGTCCCCCATAATTCTTCCAAACTCATTTGTATTTTCTTATTTTCACTTTTATTCCCATCGACCTGTAGTACAAGTTTTAATAGGTCTTGATTAAAAAAAACAAACAAAAAAAAAAAACAAAACAAAACAAAACAAAAAAACCAAAACCCAGAGTCAGATATCAGGGTAAATCCTGAAAGGCCAAAGAAGTAAAGGAGCCAGCCACTAGAGAGACCTCATACCTTTACTGAATCCTCAGACCAAAGGGGCAATCCTGTCACTATGAATGCCATCTCTATGAAACCTCAGACTGAATGCTGTCTCTACTAATGAATGTTGTCTCTACGAAACCCTCTATCACCCCCTGTTCTTTTTCTTACTGCTCCTCAAACTTCATTCCCTACCCTTCATACCCATGTCTTCCCTGGCACTACCTCTTAAATTCCTTCACTTCAATCTGAGAGATCCAAAGCTAGAGAAAATAACTTACTGCTATTTTTATGTCAAATACTAATGTTTTATTCTTTTTGCATTACCTTTAACACCTCTTAATAGTTTTTGGATATTTCTCTGTGTTTCTTTCTGTCTCTCTCCCTCCTTCCTTTCTTTTTTGTTTCTTTCATCTTGATTTTAACTTTATTGTCTTTCCCTTCTAAAGGCACCACAAATATGCACCAACTTTGCATTGTTTAACATTTTTTAAATTCAATTTTTTTTGTGAATTTGTATATGTGTATTTATATCTCTTCTCCCCACCTCCAATCCTCCTGTACCCCCTTTCAAGTATATGGCCTCTTATTTAGTTGTAAGGCTGAGTCAATTTAGTGTTATTCATATTTGTGTGTATTTAGAGCTGACAACTTGGTGTTGGACAACCTATCTAAGAAAGCTCACCTCTGGAGAAGACCAATTTTCTTTCTGTAAAGAGCCATTAATTGACAGTTGCTCTTCATGTAGAGTAGGCCCTAATGAGATTTCCTTTTCCCATGCTAGTGTTTCAGTTGGAGTTGTTATTGGCTGGACTAGCTGTAAGTGTCTGAAGATGCTTTACAAGTTGTCACGGATGAAAGTAATCGATAGTCTTACACAACTGTAAAGCCTATGGATCACAGCAATCACCAGCACAGCAAGATCTCACCAAAGCTAAAATAGGGACCTTACACCTAGGGAGAAACCAATAGTAATCTAATTGGGCTTAAGACTTCTCAAAATGAGAAAAATTCATGCCTAGTACAGTAAAACCCAGCAACAAACCCATAGCTAGTGATGTCAATAAGCTTCATAGGAGAATCTATTACTGTCATTTTCCCAAGCCAATATAACTTCAAACTGAACTCCAAATACACATCTTTAGACCTACAGGCATATACTTATATCCACAGATCGATGTAGCTCTCATCCCTTGTCAAAGAACTTCTTTCTGCAGATGGGGACCTTTGCAAAACACTATAGCTAAACTCCTATTTTCAAGTAGGGCTGATGTTTTACTTAAGAATATCTTACAAATTAAATTTTGAGAGGGAGATGTGAGACAGGGTTTCTCTGTGTAGCTATGGATCTCTTGGAACTTTCTCTATAGACCAACCACACTGGCCTTGAACTCACAGATACCCTCTTAATTCTCCCTCCCAAGTACTGGGATTAAGCCACTATTACCAACACAAATTAAATTCTTAACACATACTTGCCATACTTAGACTTATTTTCTTTTGTCTACTGTAATGCTGCATGTAAGATGACACCATCCATTGTTGCTTCAAAAGACACTGAGCATTCATTTGTTTACTGGTGGAATGTGTCCCTAGTTGGGTTCAATGCTGAGTCAGCCTGTGGGAGTTAGCTTGTGGATCCTCAAAGCATTTCAATTAGTTAGCAACAGCATGTGTCTTTCTTGTATACTGCTGATTTCCAAAAGACAAAGTGAAATAAGGAGCAGGAGTTTTCTCTTTTTTTCACTCTATCAAGTCAAGTTACACTCTTGATGTTAGGATTAAATCTCTTCTTGAACAAAAATTAAAATACCATTATGTACTAAGAATCACTGAATATTTTCAGCACAATGTATTAGCCTTTTTGTGTTATTCATGATGAATGAAAACCAAGAGAAATGAACTACAGGAAGTAATTTTCCTTCGATGGAAGTCAATACACACCATCATGCATATTTAGAAGATGTATTTTCCATTTCATCAAAGATAGAACCTTCATGTAAAGGTTAATTTTTACTCTATTTCAGTTACATTTTATTGAAGAAGAACTTTTGGCTTTTTTGTTTGCTTGTTGTTGAGAAAGAGAGAGAGAGTGTGTATGTGTGTATGTAATTGTCCTAAATACAGCTATGAACAAAGCAGACAGAATTATGATTTTTCTAGGCCTTACTATTCTATGTGCTAGAGAGAAAGAACAAGATTAAAGAAAATACACATTACGTCAAATAATAGTAACTGTTGCCAGACATAATAATAAAGAGGGAAAATGGATCATAGAAAATAGTGTTTCACTCTGTGAATTTTTCATAGAACAGCCATATTGACTTCAAAATTCATACTCATAAATTGTATTTACAAACATGTTTCCATGGACACAAAAAATGGTATATATTTACTATAGACTTGTTTGAATAATACAAAAAATCAAATATGACATGAAACTAATTATAAATTGATTATTGTTAGCAAGAAATTTCATTTTATCTCTACTATTTATTTCTCTGATTCTAGAGATTTATAAACACACATGTATTCATGCATTTATATAAATACATTTTCATTGACAGAACCCCACAGATACATGTAAACATTTTACAGTAACCATTGATGGTTATAGAGCATCTGTGAATGAATATTACTATTAGGATTTTCTCTATTTCTAGTCACAGGAATACTTTATTTTATTTGAGTAAGAATACCCTACTGGCAATTGTGGTGCATGCCTTTACTCCCAGCATTTGGGAGGCAGAGACAGGCAGAGCTCTGTGAGTTTGAGGACAGTCTGGTCTATAGAGTGAGTTCCAGGACAGGCTTCAAAGCTATATATAGTACAACAAACCAACCAAACAAGCAAAATACTGATTTATTTAAATAAAAACTATTTTTTCTTACTTTCATATGTGTGTGGCAAAAATAATTTTAATCATTACATATTATTTGTGGTTATAGGTACCAGGTATTGTTGTTAGAAGAGGTTTAGTATTAGAATTTTTCAATGACTGTGGCAGGGAGTGGTGATTTTCATTCTAGGTAGACCTTACAAATAAAAGACCCACATTTAGAATATATGGTAAGCTATTGAGGATATATGATTTTTTCAAGCCTTCTGACTATTACTGCATTAAAGAGCTTGGACATTAGGAAAGAACAGATTAAAATTATTATAGATAAAGAATCCATTTTCAATTTTAATGACTTTCTGTCATGAATTGCATAGCAATATTTTGGTTAATGGTAGATTGCATACATAAAGGTTATCCCATAGGATTAATTGTCTGGAAGTGGTATTATCATCTTATTCTGAGTAAGTACACTCTGATGCTCCTAAAATGATACAATTACTTAACAATAGATGTACCTATCATAATGCAACATATAACTACTATTTTATTTGAGTGTCTCATATGTTTATCATCTAAATTGATTATGGTAAAAATGAATTCTTGTTTCCTAAGTTTATATGCAACTATTTCTATTCATACACTTTTTGTTTCTGTGAATGCAAATGCCGTGCCCAGAAATTATTCATCCACAAAAAGTAATTTCTTAATAAATATTTAATATGTTATATATGTTCAAATTATTAGCTTAAATAATGACTGAATTAGTACTGCCGGAAATATTTTAAATATAAAAATTTTGAGATCAATATTTTATGTCTATATTATATGAGTTAAAGTATATTGAAGCAAAATGTAGTCAAAATTTTAGGTACTACAAGTGTTTTTAATTTTTGAAGAATTTTAATAAGTAGAATCAGGGTCCAGGATAGGAAACTAAGCATATACCTATTCATATATTATTTTTAATAAATTTTATTTAATTAGAAAAAATCTTATTTTACCTATCAATATGATAGTTTTCATTGTAAACTTAATGTCTGGAATCACTAGAGTAGCAAGTGTTAGTGAAGGTTTATCTTCATAAGGTTGCTCTATGGGCATCCCTGTGGGTATTTTCCTCACTACATTAATTGATGTGGAAAGACTCAGTCCCCTGTGGTTCACACCGTTTCTTGAGTTTGGGTCCTGAACAATATGAGGAGAAGATGGACTGAGTATAAAGCATCGCATGCACTCATTTCTCTCTACTCTTGACTGTGAATGTGTTAATGTTATGACTGACTGTTTTAAACTCCTGACACCTTATGTCCCTGCTATGCTGGACTGCAACTTGGAATTGTGAGCTAAATTGAACCCTTTGTCCGAAGTTGCTCTTTCTCCAGGTACTTTATCACAGCAATAGACATGAAAGTGGGGGAGAAGGTAAAAACAAGAATGATTTTATGCTTAAACACTTTTATACGTTAATGTTTGAATTAGGAAGCCCTGAGACAAGATGGGTGCGATTGAGACAAGAAACTCATTCAACAACAGCATAATAGCAGAACTATCACACCCTGGAAGACACAAAGGATATTTTTGGTGATGGAAGATTTCATTTTTAAGACTTTCTGAAAAGAAACTTACAAAGAACAATGCCATACAACAATAAATACACAGTCATATTCAAAGCTTTTATGATCGTTGATAGAAACAAATGAATTTTTTCAAAGGGAAAAAAATGTAGATTCTCACAGACAAATGAATCCATAAAGAAAAAAAAACTGTATTGTATCAAGGATAATAAAGAAGATAATTATAGCCTCTAAAAAGGCTTATTTGCTTATTTTTGAACAGAAGGTCTCACTGTGTAGCAAAATGTGCCTTCAATTTGCTGTGTCCCTCAATGGTTTCACACTCACAATCTTTCTACCTCAGTTTCTCAAATGTTGTAATTGTAGATATTCATCACAATGTCACACTAATAAAAGGCATTTTAATAACACATAACTCTGATATAATTTTAATTCTGATGACCTCTTAGATGCTAAGGAGTATGAACTTGATTGTTGGTTGATACATGTTATAGTTGCATAGACAAGTGTCAAACAGATGCACAGTCCTAAGATACAATTATAATCTTCACTCATTACTCTTGCAACACTTCATAAAATTAAACTAGGTGCTTGGAAACAGCTACCTAAAAGTATCCAAAATGCAAATCTATTAATAATAAGTATACTGAAGTCTAAAAATGTAAAATAATGTTATTTTAATAGGATATGGAGAAAAGTTGCATTGACATTATAAACAAAGTTTAAAAAAGAATATTTTGTACCATTTTGAATATCCAGGTTCTTTTCATTTTGTTCAAAATTCACTTACCTTAATTTTCTAGTTTTGTTCTGAAAAATTCATTTAATTGGGTAAGTATAAATTAAACTCAGTAACTTTGTGACGATAAACCATACACACACTATTCACACATATTTCTTGCTGGCATCAATTTTCATCTAAGCATGTGTCAAAGTTATTGCATAAAGAATAGGAGTGACAGCTGGGGAACCTGCATGGCACCGAACTAGATAGACCTTCTGAATGTGGATGACAATTATGTAACTTGATCTGGTGTGGGGCTGGGCCTTGGCATTGGCACCAGGACTTGTCCCAGAGACATGACTGGCTTTTTGGAGTTCACTTCCTATGGTGGAATACCTTGCTCAGGAAGGAGCTTAGTCCTGCCTTAACTTGGTATGCCAGTTTGTTTTCTCCCCAAGGAAGACCTTTATGCTCTCTGAGGAGTGGATGGGGGTTAGAAGGCTGGGAGGCATGTGGGGTAGGAGAAGTGAATGGAGGGGTAACAAGGGTTGGTATATAAAATAAAAATTATTTTTTTAAATAAAAAATAGATTTTTCTTTGAAAAATATCTTGGAAATATATATATGTATATACATATACATATATGTATACATATACATATACATATATAAATATATGCATATATACATATATGTGTATATATATGTATATATGTATATATATATATATACATATATATATACACATATATATAACCTGGCAGGACATTCTACTTGTAATAGACTGAAGGACAGATATGCTAGGAACCAGGAACCATTAAAAAATGTTGCCAAGTTTTCTATTATTTCATGTATGTTATATGTTTCAGTTTCACTTCAGGAATTAACACAATTTTCCCAATTTGCAATTTTATCTCATCACCTGTCTCATTTTTTGTTGTCTCAGAATTTCAAGCATATATATACTATATTTTGTTAAGTTCCAACCTCCATTTGAACCATTTGTCTATGTCCAATAATTATATTTTCCTTACTGATATCTCTTTTGATTAACTATCTTTGCAAAAGGTCATTGCAAGTTTCAGATGTCACACAACTATTCTTCTTTCTGAGTGTGGTCATGTAAACTAAGAGATGTTCAGTGGCCAATTTCACATATATTTTGACAAGTTATGTTATTGGTAACTGATCTTGATATATAAATGCAAATTGTAGTGATTTGTGGGCTAACAACAGAATTTTTACTTTATTTGACTATTGACAGATAATGGATTGTGTTACAGATGTTCAATTTTCTTATAGTGAAGTGATATTATTTAATTAATAAATAGTAATTAATATTTGGACTCAACTAAATCACATAAGCAAGGAGTATATGTGGCATCATTGAAATAATGAACTAGAAAACCATGTTCTCCATGAGGAGGCAAGAAAACGTTTATATTTGTTAGGGTTCATTGGGAAGTAACACAACTATACTATTATTTAAAATGTTAACAGGTCTGGAGAGATATATCAGGGGTTAAGAATACTTGCTGTTCTTCCAAAGAGGCTGCCTTCTCTTCCCAGCACCTAGGATAAAATATTCACAACCACCTGTAACTCCAGATCAGGATACCTGGTCCTTCTTCTGTATTCCAAGGGCACTAGCACACACATGGCACATAGTCATATTGATTCATACACATACACATGAAGAAAAACAAATCATAGGAAAACTGTTAAAGTGGACCAACAAATGAAAATATATTAGTTACTTCTCTAGTTGCTATAGCAAAATACCTGACAAAGGTGACTTGAGGAATAGAAGGTTTGTTTTGCAAGCTGGTCACATTGTTCACACTGCCAGAAGACAGAGAAAGATAGACACTGTTTCTTAGGTTGTTTTCTTCAGACTTGTACACCTGAACTGGCATGATTCTGCTCAAATTCAGAGTTGGTCTTCCTTGTTCTGTTAAACATACCTGTAACTGCTGTCAGAGAAATGCAGAAGTGAGATTCTGTGGTGGTTCAAGATGACAATTTTAATAAATGATTACATATAATAGTTAAGGTGAATGGTTGAATTCCAAGAGCAAAACTGTAAAGCAGTGGTGAATAAAAACAAATATATAACAGTTGTCTACCTTTTAAAAATTACTTTCTCTGTTTTTGATAGTATAATATAATTAAATCATGTACCTCTTCCCTTTCCTCCCTTCAAACTCTCCCATATTACCAACCTTACTCTCTTTCAAATTCATAACCTCAATTTTTCATAGATATTGTTACATAAATGCATATATATATGTATATATATATATATATATATATATATATATATATATATATATATATTCCTAAATACATAAATGAAACCTACTGAGTTTGAGTAATGTTATTTATATGTATGTTTTCAGGGATGACCATTTGGTACATGAGCTAAACAAGGACAAAAACAATAAAAATGCAAAGGTAGAAAAACTCTACAGCAAAAACTATAGGGAACTAAGAAATGCTAGGAGTAAAAGAAACTAGTCTGACCCGGGGAGAAATACACCAATTAGTTATCTAATACAGATATTTACTGTCCTTTTGTTCTCAGATAACAGTTAAATATAGCAACTTCAATAGGGATTTTCCTGCTATGACTAACCTTTTAAAACAGCATATATATTATTGCATTTCTAATCCCATCTCATTGCTATGTTTTGTTTTATTTATAACATATAGAATTATTTATGTAGTATTGACTTTGTGTTATTTGTTTCATCCTACTGGAAAGCAAATATGTCTGTCTCATTCACTAGGGCACATCACAAAACTTGACCCATAATGGGAAAAAAATAAATGTTTAATGAAATAATGGTTTTATTGGATGTCATGTAGTAGTCATTAAAATCCAGTCCTCTCATTGCTGTCTAGTCCTTAGTTTTTGTGTGTCTGATTCAGAATATCCCTCTTCCCCTGCTAAAAAATGAAATCCTAGTACCAAACTTCCCTTTTTAGGAGATAAGACAAGATCACTTCTCACAAGGCAGTTTATTTTATTTAATGTGTTGGGATGTTTTGCTTGCATGACTGTCTGCACACCACCTGCATTCCTGGGTCCATGGAAACCAATAAAGGGTGTCACTTTCTTCTGTAACTGGAGTTGTGAGCCACCACGTTAATACTAGGAATCAAACCCTGATTCTCTGTAGAAACAGCCTGTGCTCTTATCCTCTGAACCATGTCCCCAGCCACACACAGAGGAACTTTTAATTGTGACATAGAATTCATGAATCTCTAGGAGAGTGGCCACTGAGCATGCTACTTTTAAATATAAACAGAAAATGTGTATACCTTTTCTGCAAGAAAAATTCTGATTGTATTGTTTGCCAACTCACATTTTAAAGGTAAGATGTTATAATTATCAATTTATAAAAATGGACATTGTCTCTTTTATATAATCTTCCTAAGTCCCAAAGATGGAGGCTAGTAATTACACAAATTTCATGTTTTATTTTATACAAATAGATTGCGAGAGTCATTAGAAGTAAAATAGTTCACTTACTTAATTTGGGCTAAAAATACAGAATGGATCAGCTTTTGTTTTCCAAGTTAGTTCTGAGCCAAAAATTTGAGTTCTATTGATGGTCTAAGTACAGTATTCAAATAATGAAGTCATAAGATTATTACTTTCAAAACAATGGCTACCTATTTTAACTGAGGGTCATCTTGTAACTTTCCACTTTGCTGTGTTTTCGAGAAAAATAATTCAGTTGGCAAGAACATCTCTAATACATTGCAACAGTATCTTCTGTTTTTATGTCTCTCCAATTTCTGCTTCTACCTCAGATCAGCATGATTATAGGACTGCTATCTTGAGACAAATTTCAAAGTGAGTTAAATAAGCCAGTAAAAAATAGGAAAGACAAGAAGCAAGTTACTGAAATTGCCTGTTGTCCCTAAACATTTGTTTAATGTGAAGCTAGTCAGCAATTTGAAAATCTCATTCCCATCTTAAGCAAACTATGGCAGTTACAAGCCCAAACATTTCTGAATTGTGTTAACTGTGACCATGAGCAGACTCCAGTGATAGGCTAATTTCTACTGCTTGTATAATTAGAATATGTTAACCAACCTGGGAAAGTGGCCTTTTTAGTTGCAAACTCAAAGGCACCAACTAGGAAGCATTTGGAGAATTACAGCCCCTAAGCATAAGCATTTTTGAGCACCATTGAATCATCTTGTAGTAATGAAATTGAAATTGGCTCTCTTCTTTGAGGTCCCCATTATTGAATGAACTGGTGCCTGAACTTAGATACCTACAAATATCATTTTCACTAAGTTCAAGTCTTGTTTAGGAAAATGCTCATCAGAGTTATACTGGACTCTATCAGATGAAATTACCTACAGTGTCATTTTACAAAACATTATATGAAGAATACAATTATACATTCTGAGACAAAAGATGTTAGTGATGAAAGTAAGAATGTGTTTCTTAATTATATTTACCATTGCCAAATCACTACTGGGATGGACATTAATAATAAAAATTAGCAAATGAAAAATTAATTTTACAAGATATGATCAAATATGGGTTTTATTGTTAGCATGTCACTTAACTGGGGAAATCAAACTTTTTGTGAGATATTGGTGGAGGCATTCTGTAATTACTTATTTTATTTAAGGAAAAAAAATGAATACTTGTCATATATCTTTATTTCTGTCCTCTGCTACTGTCATTCATGTAAGAAATATATGAAGAAATATATTTCTTAGGAACATAAGAATAAAAGGAATTGACAAGTATCAAGAGAAGATAAGGGTATTCTTAAAACTTCTGACTTCTGTTCCTCTATTTAATGTCCATACCTTATATCTGAAATCTGGTTTGGTTTGGATATTTAAAATTGCAAATTAAGGAGAAAACATGAGGTTAACAATGACAAAGGGTATGAGATGAAAAGAAGCCTCAAAGGCAAGAATGGGAGAAAGTCTGCAACTGATACCTAGTTCCTAACCTGCTTAAGCTGGGCAAGTATGACATTTACCAAGGAGCTGGAATGAAAACTTAAGTTTCCTCAGAAGACAATTCCATGTAAGTTCTATTGTTCTTTTTTATTATTATTTTATATATCGACCCCAGTTCCCTCTCCTTCCCTCCCTAACTCTTTCCCTCTCTCCCACCCTCCCATGCCCCCTGACCACACTCTTCTCCAACCCCCCCCCAACGGGACTCTACACGTAGGGTGACTCCATAAAGGAGGGTCATCTAATCTGTTAAGTCATTTTGAGTAAGGATTAGGCCTTCTCTCCTGATTCTAGGTTAAGGGAGTATCCATCCATGAGGAATGTGCTCCCAAACTCCTTTTGTGAACTAGGAATACATCCTGATTCCATTGTTAAAGGTTTCTTTGACTGCCCAGGCCTTCTAAATGAGACCCATGTTCAAGGGCCTGAGTCAGTCCAATGCCGGATTCCCTAATCTCGACAGTCTTGCTTTCCTATTGGCCACAGTGCTTTATTCATTAACCAGTATGAGAAAAATATTTACAGAATAACAGGGTTTTAACCTTAACATAGCGACATATACCATACAACAGTTATAAAATAAGAATCACAGTTAACAATATTTAGTCCATTAACATTTTGTAAGACTTAAACAAAATATCATCTATCCTATCTTTGTGAATCTAAAGTCCTATATGTAACTTATCTTTAATCCTACCTAAGGAAAACTATAACCATAACTATATGTTGTAGCATGTATATTTCTGCCAGCCCGCCAGCCCGCCAGTCTGGGCCCACAGCCACACTAGCCCCAAATAACACTCGGAGACTCTGTATTTGATACAATCCTGTTGGCCAATGACTATCATTGTTAATGGGCTAGCTCTGCCTTAATTATTAACCCATTTCTACTTATCAAAGTATTTCCACGTGGTCGTCTTATCGGGGAGCCGCGGCAGGCGTCCTACTTCTTCCCTGGGCTACATCTCGACTCCTCCCTACTACTTCCTATTTCCTCCTTGTCTCCTAGCCCCGCCTGTCTTGTTTCCTATTGGCCATGGAGCTTTATTAACCAGTATGAGAAACATATATACAGAATAACATCTCCCATCATCTCCTCTTTTCTGTCTAAAGTAAAAAAAGGGGTTTAACCTTAACATAGCAAAATATAACATACAATAGTTATCAAATAAGAATCACAGTTAACAATATTTAGTCCATTAACATTTTGTAAGACTTAAAGAAAATATCATCTATCCTATCTTTGTGAGTCTAAAGTCCTATATGTAACTTATCTTTAATCCTAACTAAGGAAAACTATAACCATAACTATCTGTCTTCAACTCCTTCAAAGACCACAAAAGGATAATATATAAACTCTAGAAATGACAGAGACAACTCATTGCCTGGTCAGTCACCCGAAGTTCTTCTGTAATGTTCCATCTTCAGCCCATAGGCCATAGTGTGTGTCCAGACTCCTCAACAAGGCAGGAAACTTTAAACTGTCCACCTGTAATGGCAGTTTGTCAGTCATTTTTCTTTGTGTCCTGTAGACTGTCTGACTGTCTGGCAGCCTCTTCCATGAAGCAGGAACCCTGTAACAATGTCCATCTTGCATCAGCAGTCATCTTTTTGTGGGTCCTGCATGTCCAGTTTCTACAACATAAAGTCAAACAGTCCAGAGAGCAGTACCTTGCCCAAATAGCTAGTCTTGCCATATTAGAAGAAACTTCCTAACAAGTTCTTTAATGTCCATCTTCCTTTCTGATGCAGGTGGTGTTACCAGGAGCAGTTGTGCCTCCTGTGTCAAGAAAACCCTAAACCATTTTAAATGCCATATTCTGTAGGTCTTTGAAAGGTTTGAAGAATGCCTAGTCATCTCAAATACATCTCTGCATATCTAGAAATCCTAACTAACTTATCTCTAAGTTTTAACTATCATAGGTAACTCTCTATAATCTGTACTAAATTATACATTACAATTTCCAATGAGCTATATAAACATAATACCTAAACAAGAGGAGAAATATACATATCATAAAATTGACCTTAAATTGTATCAATAAAAGGAAATCCATTTCAAAGCAAAGTATTCATATCTATACCATAATTCCCTTTTTACCTTTAAAAAGATTGCTTGTGTCATTAACCAGTTATAACCAAGCCCATTTAAATTAAAACAAACATTTATAAACAATATTTGGGAATTTGGGCGTCGTTCTTTCCAAACTACTTCCTGCTGGTAGAGGGCGCTGTCATGGGGGTCCAAAGAAGATGCAGAAATCTTGGCTGTAAACATTGCTTCAGGGGGTCTTGCTTGATCAAACCGTATAAGTCTGGAAAGAATCCACAGCTTTTCATTTTCTGTGAAAACAAATATAGAAATCCTTTTCCCAAGTAACTTGTCATTAGGCTTAAATTTTGGAGTCAAAGCATTTTTAAAATATATAAATTGAATTAATCCAGTAGCATTTCTTTTATCAGTAGTTATTTTCTCAGCAATCAAATAATTTAAAGACAACAGAAGCACGTATAGTATCCAAAATTTCTCTGTGTTTTCCATCTTTACATGGCTTTTTTATTACTCTATTTATTCTACTTCTATTTTTACATATTTTGAGACAGGGTTTCTCTGAGTAACTTTTATCTGTCCTGGAATTCACTGCATACCAAGTTTACTTTGAAATCACAGAGATCTGCTTGCCTCTCTCTGCCAGTGCTGGGATTAATGGTGTGCGCCACTATAGCCATCCATTTTACTTCCTTTTTTCTTTTTTAAACCATTGTATCCTGTTTCTTTTTCTCTCCCAAGCCAGCGTATTTTTTAAAACACAGTGTAAACCTTCATTGCAGCTCTTGTACACACCAATGAATTGTTAGCAGAGCTCTTTAAAGCAAGGCGGTTTTTTGCCGCTTATGCTAATTTTGGAAACCTCCCTTAAAGGAGCCGCGCAAATCTCTGTCTACAGCAAAACAAATCCAACCGAGAAAATGCTGCTATCAAGAAGTCTAGCTAGTCTCCGTTCCCTTGTTTCTAAAAACTAGTTTTTAAGCTTTTGTTAATTTTAAGTAAAAGTTCTTATAGCCACATTAGGCGCCATCTGTAGCACGTATGTTTCTACAAGCCCGCCAGCCCGCCAGTCTGGGCCCACAGCCGCACCAGCCCCAAATAACACTCAGAGACTCTGTATTTGATACAATCCTGTTGGCCAGTTACCATTACTGTTTATGGGCTAGCTCTGTCTTAATTATTAACCCATTTCTACTTATGTAAGTATTTCCACGTGGTCGTCTTATCTGGGAGCCGTGGCAGGCATCTTCCTCCCAGGGCTACATCTCGACTCTTCCTTCCCACTTCCTCTTTCCTCCTTGTCTCCTAGCCCTGCCTATCTTGTTTCCTATTGGCCACGGAGCTTTATTAACCAGTATGAGAAACATATATACAGAATAACATCTCCCATCAATATGTCTTCAACTCCTTCAAAGACCACAGAAGGATAATATATAAACTCTAGAAATGACAGAGACAACTCATTGCATGGTCAGTCACCCGAAGTTCTTCTGTAATGTTCCATCTTCAGCCCATAGGCCATAGTGTGTCTGGCAGACTCTTTCATGAAGCAGGAAACTTTAAAATGTCTGTATTTGCAGTTTGTCAGTCACTTTTCTCTGTGTCCTGTAGACTGTCTGGCTGTCTGGCAGTCTCTTCCATGAAGCAGGAATCCTATAGCAATGTCCATCTTGAATCAGCAGTCACCTTTTTGTGGGTCCTGCATGTCCAGTTTCTACAGTTAAAGTAAAATAGTCCAGAAGTGCAGTACCTTGCCCAAATGGGTAGTCTTGCCATATTAGAAGCAAACTCCATAACACATTTCTTCGATGTCCATCTTCCTTTCTGACGCAGGTGGTATTACCAGTAGCAGTTGTGTCTCATTGTCAAGAAAAACCCTAAACCATTTTAAATGCCATATTCTGTAGGTCTTTGAAAGGTTTGAAGAATGCCAATCCATCTCAAATACATCTCTGCATATCTAGAAATCCTAACTAACTTAACTACAAGTTTTGACTATCATAGGTGTTTTGACTATCTATAATCTGTGTTAAATTATACACTACATTTTTTCAGTGAGGTATATAAACATAAACCCTAAACAAGAGGAGAAAAATACATATCACAAAATTGACCTTAAATTGTATCAATAAATGAAAATTCATTTCAAAACAAAGCATTCATATCTATACCATAATTCCCTTTTTATCTTTAAAAAGATTGGTTGTGATCATTAACCATTTATAACCAAGCCCAGTTAAATGAAAACAAACATTTATAAACAATATTTGGGAATTTGGGTGATGTTATTTCCAAAATACTTCCTGCTGGTAGGGGGCACTGTCATGGGGATCCTAAGAAGACGCAGAAATCCTGGCTGTAGTGGTCTGTAAGGCTGCATTGTTCCATTGACATTGTTTCAGGGGTCTTGCTTGATCAAACAATATTAGTCTGGAAGGACTCCACAGCTGTTTATTTTCTGTGGAAACAAAATTAGAAATCCTTTTCCCCAGTAACTTGTCCTCAGACTTAATTTTTGGAGTCAAAGCATTTTTAAAGTATATAAATTGGGTTAATCCAGCAGCCTTTCTTTTATCAGTAGTTATTTCCTTATCAGTCAAACAATTAAAAGATAACAGACAGCATACAATATCCAAACTTTCCCTGTGCTTTTCATCTTTACGTGGCTTTTTTATCATTCTATTTCTTCTATTTCTATTTTTACATATTTTGAGACAGGGTTTCCCTGTGTAACTTTTATCTGTCCTGGAATTCCCTCTGTATACCAGGTTTACTTTGAGATCTGCTTGCCTCTGTCTCCCGAGTGCTTGGATTAAAGGCATGTGCCATCATATCCAGCCACATTCTGTCTTTTTAAAATCATTTTCTTTTTTCTTTTTCTCCCAAGCCAATGTATATTTTAAAACACACTGTAAACCTTCATTGCAGCTCTTGTACACACCAATGAATTGTTAGCAGATATCTTTAAAAGCAAGGCAGGTTTTTGCCGCTTATGCTAATTTTGGAAACCTCCCCTAAAGGAGCTGCGCAAATCTCTGTCTCTATCAGAGAAATTTAACAGAGAAAAATGCTGCTATAAAGAAATCTTGCTAGTCTCTGTCCTTTTGTGTCTAAAAACTATTTTTTTAAGCTTTTGTTAAGTTTTAAGTGAAAGTTCTCAGTTCCACTTCTGACACCATTTTGTTAAGAGCAGGTTTTTCCCTCCAGCAGCCGGTCTGGTCCCACTGCCCCACTGCCATGTCAGCCTCCAATAACACTCAGAGACTCTGTATTTGATACAAGCTGTTGGCCACTTATTATCATTATTTGTTGGCTAGCTTTGTCTTAATGATTAACCCATTTCTACTTATCTAAGTATTTCCACATGGTCATATCTTCATAGAGTGGCTGGCCAGCATCTTCCTTTCTCCACGCTCTACATGCTGACTCCTCCTTCCTACTTCCTCTTTCCTCCTTGTCTCCTAGTCCCGCCTATCTTGCTTTCCTATTGGCCACAGTGCTTTATTCATTAACCAGTATGAGAAACATATTTACAGAATATCATCTCCCATCAATTCCCATCTTCAGTCTGGGGACCCATTAGTTCCTCCTTGTTCAGGTCAGCTGTCTCTATATGTTTCTGTAGCCTGATCTTGTCCTCTTTCTCTGTACGTGGATTCCATTTCAGCTCAAAGTTTATTTGTGAGTGTCCACTTCTGTTTTCATAAGCTACTAGAATAAGGCTTTATGATTGTAGACAAGTTGGTCAATTGATCTCATTATCAGGGAAGGGCATTTATGGTTGCTCAAATTGTTAGTTGGGGTCAGTCTTTTAGGACTCTGGACATTTCTCTAGGTTCAGTTTTCTCTTCAAACCTACAATGATCTCTCTCTCTCTCTCTCTCTCTCTCTCTCTCTCTCTCTCTCTCATACACACACACACACACACACACACAAACACACACATCCTAGTCCCATATGCTTTCCTCTTCTCCCCTTCTCTATCTTCTACCTCCCTATCCACTCCCAATATACTCAGGAAATCTAGTCCCTTTCCCCTTCTGTAAGGGACCTTATATGAATCTCCTAGAATCCTAGTTTCTCTGGCAGTGTGAATTTTAAGTGGGTGATACTTTGCTCTATGTCTAAAATCCATATATGAGTCAGTACATACAATGTTTCTCTTTTTGTGACTGGGTTACCTCATTCAGGATAGTTTCTTCAAGTTCCATTCATTTGCCTGGGAATTTCAAGATTCCCTTGTCCCCCCTCCCCCGCAGAGTAGTATTCCATTATGTAAATGCACCATATCTTCTTAATCCATTATTCAGTTGAGCGGCATCCAGGTTTCTTCCAGGTTCTTGCTATTACAAATAATGCTGCTATTGGCATAGTTGAACACATGTTTTTGTTTCATGGATGTGGATCATTTGGGTATATGCCTAAGAGGGGTATTGCCAGGTCCTGTGGTAGACTGATTCCCATTTTTCCTGAGGAACCACAATACTGATCTCCAAAATGGCTATACAAGTTTGCACTCCCACCAGCAGTGGAGGAGTGTTCCCGTTTCTCCACATCTTCTCCAGCATGAGTTGTCATTGGTGTTTCTTCTTTTAGCCATTCTGGCAGGAGTAAGATGGTATCTCAGACTTGTTTTGATTTGTGCTTCCCTGATAGCTAAGGATGTTGAGCATGTTCTTAAGTGTCTTTCAACCTTTTTTATTTTCTTTATTGAAAATCCCTATTCATTATGTACCCCATTTTTAATAGGGTTATTTAGTGTTTTGGTGACTAGTTTCTTGAGTTCTTTGCATTTTTGGAGATCAGCCCTCTGTCAGCTGTAGGGTTGGTCAAGATCTTTCCCCAGTCTGTGGGCTACCGTTTGGTCTTGTCAATTGTGTCCTTTGCCTTACAGAAGCTTCTCAGTTTGAGGAGGTCCCATTTATCAATTGTCAATACCAGTGTCTGTGCTACTGGAGATATGTTTGGGTAGCAGTCTCTGGTACCAATTTGTTCAAGGGTACACTTTCTCTTCAAAGAGGTTCAGTGTGGCTGGATTTATGTTGAGGTCTTTGATCCATTTGGACTTGAGTTTTGTGCATGGCGATAGACATGGGTCTATCTGCAGTCTTCTACACACCATAATCCAGTTGTTTCAGCACCATTTGTTGAAGATGCTTTCCTCCTCCCATTGTATACCTTTAGCCATTTTGTCAAAAAATCAGGTGTTCATTGGTGTGTGGGTTAATGTCAGGATTTTATATTCCTTTGCTCTACCTGCCTATTTTTGTGTCAATACCAGGCTGTTTTCAGGACTATAGCTCTGTAGTAGAGCTTATAGTTGTGTAAGGTGATGCCTCCTTAAGTTTCTTTATTGTGAAGGGTTGGTTTGGCTATCCAGGGTCTTTTGTTTTTCACATAAAGTTGATTGTCATTCTTTCAAGTTCAGTGAAGTATTGTGCTGGGATTTAATGGGGATTGCATTGAATCTGTAGATTGCTTTTGGCAAGATTGCCATTTTTACTATGTTCATCCTACCTATCCAAGAGCATGGGAGATCTTTCCATTTTCTGGTATCTTCTATAATTGCTATCTTTAGATACACAAGGTTCTTACTATATAGGCCTTTCACTTGTTTGTTAAGCGTTACCCTAAGATACTTTATGTTGTTTATGGCTATTATAAAGGCTTCTCTGATTTCTTTCGCAGCCCATTGTCATCTGTATATAGTAGGGCTACTGATTTTCTTGAGATTATCTTGTATTCTGCTGTATTTGCTGTATTTGCTGAAGGTGTTTATCAATTGTAGAAGTTCCCTGGTAGAGTTTTTTTGGTCACTTATGTAAACTATCATAGCATCTGCAAATAGTGACAGTTTGACTTATTCCTTTCCAATTTGTATCTCCTTGATCTCCTTTTGTTGTCTTATTACTTTAGCTAGAAATCAAGTGCAATATTGAAGGGATATGAAGAGAGAGGGCAGCCTTTTCTTGTTCCTGATTTTAGAGGAATCACCTTAAGCTTCTCTCCATTAGTTTTATTTTGGCTGATTGTTTACCCAATATTGCTTTTATTATGTTTACGTATGTTCCTGTTATCCCTGATCTCTCCAAGACCTTCATCATAAAAGCGTGTTAAATTTTGTCCAAAGCTTTTTCAGTATGTAGGGAGATGATCGTGTGGTTTTTCTTTTTTTCAGTTTGTTTATATGGTTGATCACATTGATAGATTTTCATATGTTGAACCATCCCTGCAGCACAGGAATGAAGCCTACTTGGTCATGGTGGATGATTTCTCTGATGTGTTCTTGGATTCAGTTTCCCAGTATTTTATTGAGTATTTTTGCATCAATGTTCATGAGGGATATTGGTCTGTAGTGTTCTTTGTTAGTTGTGCCTTGGGTACCAAGGATGATTGTGGCTCATAATAAGAGTTTGATTATGAAACTTCTGTTTCTATTGTGTGGAACAGTTTGAGGAGTATTGGTATTAGCTCTTCCTTGATTGAATTTATGGTAGAATTCTGCACTAAAGCCATTGGCCCTGGGTTTTGTTGTTGTTGTTGTTTGGGAGGCTTTCCATGACTGTTTCTATTTTATTAGGGCTTATAGATCTAATTAAGTTGTTTATCTGTTCTTGATTTAATTTTGGTAAGTGATAGTTATCCAGATATTTGTAAATTTCCTTTAAATTTTCAAATTTTGTTGAGTACAGGTTTTCAAAGTATGACCTAAAAATTGTCTGTATTTCCTCAGTGCCCATTGTTATGTACCCCTTTTTGTTTCTGATTTTGTTAATTTGCATATTCTCTCTCTGCTTTTTGGTTAGTTTGGATAAATGTTTGTCTATCTTGTTGATTTTCTCAAAAAGCCATTTCTTTGTTGCATTGATTTTTTTTTTTTTTTGTATTGTTTTCCTGGTTTCTACTTTATTGATTTCAGCCCTCAAATTGATCATTTCCTGATGTCTACTCCTCCGGGGATGAGTTTGCTTTTTTTTTTGTTCTAAGGCTTTCAGTTGTGCTGTTAATTCTCTAATGTGAATATTCTCTGTTTTCTTCATACGGGCACTTAGTGAAATGAACTTTCCTTGTAGCACTGTTTTCAAGGTGTCCAATAAGTTCAGGTATGTTTTGTCCTCATTTTCACTGAATATTAGGAAGTCATTAATTTCTTTCTTTATTACTTCTTTGACCCAGGTATGGTACAATGGCATATTGTTCAGTTTCCATGAGTTTGTAGGGTTTCTGCGATTTGTGTTGTTGCTGAATTCCAACTTTAAAGCATGGTGGTCTGATAAGACATAGGGCACTATTCCAATTTTTTTTGTATCTGTTGAGGTTTGTTATGTCACCTAGTATGTGGTTGATTTTAGAGAAGGTTCCATGTGGAGCAGAGAAGAAGGTGTATTCTTTTGTGTTTGTATGGAATGTTCTATAGATGCCTGTTAAACCCAATCAAGACATAAATTCTGTTAGTTCTTTTGTGTCTTTGTTAAGTTTTTGTCTGGTAGTCCTGTCTAGTGGTGAGAGTGGGGTGTTGAAGTCTCCCACTATGAGTGTATGAGGTTTTATGTGAGCTTTGAGTTTTAGCAGCATTTCTTTTAAGAATGTGGGTGGCTTTTTATTTGGGGCATATATACGTTCAGGATTGAGATTTTGTGCTGATGGATTCCTCCTGTGATGAATAAGAAAAGACTGTCTTCATATCTTTTGATTGGCTTTGGTTTGAAGTCTAATTTGTTAGATATTAGGATAGCCACACCTGATTGCTTCTTGGGTCCATTTGATTGGAAGATCTTTTTCCAACCCTTTACCCTGAGGTAATGTCTGTCTTTGAAGCTTAGATGTTTTTCTTGTATGCAGCAGAAGGATGGATTCTGTCTTCATATCCATTCTGTTAGCCTGTGTCTTTTTTATAGGAGACTTTATTCCATTATGTTGAAGAAAAGTAAGGACCATTGATTTGTTTTTTTTTATTTTTTTATTTTTATTTTACATATCGATCACAATTCCCCCTCCGTTCCTTATTCCCTCCCTTCTTCTCTCTTTCCCTCTCTTCCAACCTCACATGTACTTCAACCACCCTCCCCTCTCATCCCCTTTCCATGCTTCATGTAGGGTGATGCCCTCCAGGAGGGGTTATCTAAATTTGTCGAGTCTTTTGGAGTAGGGACTAGGACTTCTCTCCTGTCTCTAGGTTAAGGGAGTATCCCTCCATGGGGGAATGTGTCCACAAGGTCTTTTTGTGCACCAGGAATATATCCTGGTTTTACTCTATGATGACCCTTAGATTGCTCAGGCCTTCTAGCTAAGACAGGTGTTGAGGGGGTCTAAGTCAGTCCCATGCTGGATTCCCAGCTATAATTCTAGGGGCTCATTAGCTCCTCCTTGTTCAGGTAAGCTGTCTCTATGTGTTTTTGCAGGCTGGTCTTGTCTTCCCTCTCTGCATTTGGATTCCAGTTCAGCTCAGTGTTTATTTGTGGGTGTTTCCTACTGTTTACATCAGGGTACTAGATGAGGGCTCCATGATGGTGGATAAGTTAGCCTTTGATCTCATTATCAGGGAAGGGCATTTATGGTAGCCTTTCCAATGTTGCTCAAATTGTTAGAGTCAGTCTTATAGGTCTCTAGAAGTTTCTTTAGGTTCAGTTTTCTCTTCAAACCAATAATGGCTCCATCTTTTGTGTTCTCTCTCTCTCTCTCTCTCTCTCTCTCTCTCTCTCTCTCTCTCTCTCTCTCTCTTTCTCTCTCCTCTTCTGTTCCTCCCCTGACTCAATCTTCCTAGTCTCATGTGTTTTCCTCTCCTCCCCTTCTGTTTCTCCTAGTTCCCTCTCCACTCTCTGCCCCCCCCACCATGTTCTCTAAAGAACTTGTCCCATTGATTGTTAATGCTTGTTTGTTTCAGATTTGTTGTTGGCAGTGGTATTGGAAATATATTTGCCCTTGGGTTCTGGCAAAGTGGGATTAACCAATGCCTATGTCTTTGTGAGTGTAGTTGACTTCCTTGGGTTGGAGTTTTCCTTCCAGAACTTTCTGTAGGGCTAGATTTGTAGATAAATATTTTGAAAATCTGGCTTTGTCATTAAATATCTTGTTTTCTCTGTCTATAGCAATTGAAAGTTTTGCTGGGTATAGTAGCCTGGGATGGCATCTGTGGACTCTTAGTACTTGGAGAACATCTATACAGAACCTTCTGGCCTTGAGAGTTTTCATGGATAAATTAGGTGTGATTTTGATAGGTTTGTCTCTATATGTTACTTGTCTTTTTCCCTTCGCTGCTCTTAATATTCATTCTTTATTCTTTATGGTAGGTGTTTTGATTATTATCTGTTGAGGGGTCTTTATTCTTTGGTCCAGTCCATTTGGTGTTCGGTATGCTTCTTATACTTTCATGGGCATGTCATTCTTCAGATTGGGAAAACTTTCTTCAATGATTTTGTGGAATATGTTTTCTGCACCTTTTAGCTAGGCTTCTTTGCCTTCTTCTATGCCTATTATTCTGAGGTTTGGCCTTTTCTTGGTCTGCCACATTTCCTGGATGATTTGTTTTAAGGATTTGTTGGATTTGGTCGATGAATCTATTTCCTCTAGTTTATCTACAGCTCCTTAGAGTCTCTCTTCCATCTCTTGTATTCTGTTGGTTATGCTTGTGTCTATAGTTCCTGATCGTTTCCCCAGTTTTTCTATTTCCAGTACTCCTTC
Organism: Cricetiscus sungorus; assembly: GCA_030556225.1. Classification (NCBI taxonomy): domain Eukaryota; kingdom Metazoa; phylum Chordata; class Mammalia; order Rodentia; family Cricetidae; genus Cricetiscus; species Cricetiscus sungorus. The sequence continues at coordinate 47,479,965 of JANBXA010000372.1, read as the reverse complement.
AGTTTGTGTTTCCTTTATTGTCTCTATTTCAGTTTTCAAGTCTTTAACTGTTTCCTTCATCTGTTTAATTGTTTTTTCTTGGCTTTCCTTACTTTCTGAGATTTGTTCATTCCTTCCAATTTTTTGTTTGTTTTTTTTTCTTCCATGTCTTTAAGTGATTTTCTCATGTCATCTTTGAAGGCCGCTATCATTTCTTTGAAGATATTTAAAAAGTCATTCTCTTCTGCTTCATCTGTTTTGGGGTTTTCAGGTCTAGTTGGTGTAGAGTCCCTAGATTTTAGTGGTGTCATGTTTGTCTTTCTATTGTTAGGTGTTTTCTTGTATTGCCATCCTCGCATCACTTCTTCCAGTGGGTGTAGTTGGTCTCTCTCTCTCTCTCTCTCTCTCTCTCTCTCTCTCTCTCTCTCTCTCTCTCTCTCTCTCTAGTACTCCCCCTGTGGGCTTAGGTGTGTCAGAATGTCGATGTCTACAGCTCTGGTTGGTTCAAGCTCTCTAGGAGGTCTCTTCTCAGGCAGCAGCCCTCCAGCAGAGGCCAAGTGATGGGGATCAAAGATCAGCAGGCAGGGACTCAGGTTGGTCCCAAGGGTGTAGGCAGATCTCTGGCCTGGGCCTGAAGCTCTGGCAGAGGACTGGCAGTGGGTGTCAGAGATCAGGCAGATGTGGAATCAAGGTGGGCCCACCTGGATAAGCTGGTCTAGTGTGCTCAGAGCAGCTCCAGGAAGTCCTGAAGGTGGCTGGGTTTTTGGATCTGCCCTCTGTTCTAGTGCTTAACCAGAGCACTGTGATAGCAGGCTAGGTAGGGGACAGGGTGGGTGGAGGGCAGACTCTTCACTGGGGTGGTGGGGGTTGGGGGTGGGTTGTGTATCAGAGCACCAGGAGAGCTCTTACTGGGGACAGGACACAGCGGGGGTGAGGGGGAGACCAAGATTCAGGGCAAATCCAGGGAGTTCCCAGAGAAGGGGGGGGGGTTTAACCAGAACTGGTCCCAGACTTGCCTCCAGCAGAGGCATGGGGGAGTCAAAGATCCAGCAGGCAGGGACTCAGGATGAACTCAGGGGGGATAGGCAGATCTCTGGCCTGGACCTGGAGCTCCAGCAGAGTGATCAAACATGTTTTAAACTGCAGAATTCTTCTACATTATTTTCTAGCAGCCCAAAAGTACCATACAGATACTCATAGAAAAATATCAACGAATAGAGCATTTAAAATATTGCACCTGTCATGTAAAACAATAAGCTTGGTATCCTGGCCCTGGATCACTCCATTTCTAAATGCTAGGTGAGGAAGAGATTTACAAAATAATTGTGTGTGTGTGTGTGTGTGTTTACATATGTGCCGTGGCACACATGTGAAAATCAGAAGACAGCTGGTAGGATTCTGTCTTTCCTTTCACCATGTAGATCCTAGAGACTGAACTCAGGTCATTGAGTTTGGAAGTTCAGGTTTCTAAATGCTCACTCTCTCCAGTTTTTTTTTGGGGGGGGTGTTGTTTGTTCTTTGTGACTCTATAGGATTGGTAAATATTTTTTATAATTAAATTCAGAGAAGGGACTGATTATTTTATATGCTGGTTCTGACTGACTTAACTAGTTTAGAATGTGTAATTTTGACCTATAACATGTCAGATAATATTTTTATAGCAATCTCAAGCTATTTTTGAGAAAAGTCATATTGGAAAACAATATACAACAGAAAAAAAAAGAAAAACCCAAAATGATTCTTAATCAAGTTTGAACTTGGAAGAGAAGTAGAAAATAATATTTCACTCATAGTTCTAATTAAATGCACATATCCATTCATGGACTCAAATGAAAGTTCATAAGACAGACAGTAAAGCATAATAAATAATAAAATAAAAATTATTCCCTTACTGTCTGATAAAATAGACCTTAATTCCTAAATTTTACATCAGATCTCAGTTTGCTCCTTGTTCCTTGTTAATTCTTTTCACTGTAACTGAAGAAATTATCCTTAGTGATTTTGTTCTGTATGTTGTAAATGACTCCACAGATTGCCATTAGTGCAGTGTTCCTCCTATATATTCTTGGGTTATCTATAATGTGTGTTTAAATATGATAGATCCTAATCTGAGTGAAGGTTGAGAGATAAATCTGACATGGTTTCTTCAACAAACATTTGTGTTTTCTTATATTTTTTTTGTTATCCTTAGTAATACTATGAACAAATACTATACTTTTTAATCATATCCACACATACATCCAATATCCCCTCTCCAACCCCTGTGGGGTCGTTCCCTCACCACTATCTTCCAAATTTCCCTTTTTCTCTTTTATTATATTGAGTCAAGTATATATTTCCCTTATGCCCTTATTGAGTCAAGTATATATTGCCCACTAGCACATAGAAAACTGTTATGGGCCATACGAGTGAAGAAAATTGACTCTTTCTGTTCCATTTGCTAACAACTACCAATAGCTCCTCAGCTGCTGGCAGGGCCTGGTGAGACTCTTTCCCCTCCATTTTAGAGTGCTGACTGGCTTAAACTTCTGGAAGTTTCTGTATTGCAACCATAGCAGCTGTAACTTCAAAGTGTACACCTGGCCTCTCTGTCATGGCTCAGTGCGCCTGAAACCACTATCATTTGGTGATACTTAAATTAAAGCTGTAAGTAATATCTTTTTTTAACTGGGGTGGGCAAAAGTTACTATGCTTTTCATTAAAACTCTCTTTCTTGTTACAGACTTAATTTTCTTTTTCCTTCTTTTTTTTTTAACTGACATATAACACTGAACAATTTACATCACACACAAGAATGGTTTGTACATATTCATGAGGAATGATTACATCTATATTATGTAATTTGTTTGATAATATGCCATATATGTATGGATTTGTGTACAATTTTCCATTACGTATTTAAAAATCCAGAAATAAAAATTTAAAAGGACTCTAGTAACATTCTAAAAGAAAGACCTTGAAATGTTCTCTCTTGTTACTTATAAAAAAGTTTAAATTGAACATTTATTGTTCACAAGACATCTTTAACTATTTTGCAGATAGTACCAATATCATATATACTCATTTTCTTGAGTTTTTTAAAGAACATTATGCAAAATAATTGATTGTCAAATGAATAATAGAATCTTTCAAAATACCTTCCCTTCACTTTAGCTCTTTAAATATCTAATCATAGCTAAAAATATGCTGAGAGTTTTTAAGAAAGCAGGTGATTCTCAATAGCTCCATGTTCTCCCTACTGTAGGACAATCAACATGTATGCATGGAAAAATTAAATATATTAAAACAAGTATAAAAATATGTACTTGTGTGCATGCATGCATGCATACCACTTTGGAAACACATTTCTATGTAACCTTTTTTTCTGATTTTTACAAACAGAAATCTGTCATATGAACTTCAGTTAAATAGAATCTCATTATTCTGCATAATGTTAGCACTTGTAATAAATAATAGAAGGTTTTCTGTATATTGTGTACTAAAAACAAACTATTTTTTGACATGTTTGAATTACTGCTTAGGTATAAAGCCTATAGATATTTTCTAGACAATGACTCGTGTAACTTTGTTATCTTAGTAAATTTACAGATTTTTTTATTTAATTAAAATTTTAAATAAAAATATAATTACTTCATTTCCCCTTCTTCCTCTTCTTCTGCCCCTTCCACATACACTCCACCCCTCCCAAATTCATCTCCTTTTCTTTAACCATTGCTGTTACACACACACACACACACACACACACACATATATATATATATATACATATATATATATATATATGTATATATATATATATACAAACAAATAAATGTACAAATACAACTTAGTGAATCTGTTCAATATTGACTGAATGTAAGTTTCGGGCCTGAACATTATTATTGAATAATCAATCAGCTGAGACAAGCTGACCAAAGAGTTGATAACCAATCATGAGGCTCATCTTTGGGGAAGGCTAATTTTCAGTTTCTCCCCAGTTACTTGTTGCTCTTCATATTGGGCTGGATGTCCATGAGGTTTCTCTATCTCTTTTGGAAAATTGTTCACATTTTTTATAGGTAGTCATGTTGTTATGAGTCCATGGTTATACCGTTGTAGCTTATGGGTCTTAGATAGAAGGCACAAAGTGAGAGAGAGAAGAAGATGGGGAGAAGGCAGGGAGAGGACAGGAGGAGACAGAGAGACAGACAAAAAGAGAGACAGAAACAGAGACAGAGACAGAGACAGAGACAGAGAGGAGAAAATTAAGGAGCAATAAATATAATTCTCAGTCTCTGAAACATAATTACCATGTTGTATGAATTTTATCATTCTCTAATTGTAGTCAATATATGCTCTTTATTTACAAGCACTTAACAAATGGGTTTCTATAGATAGTATTTCAGACTTCATAAACACTGATTAACATGTATAAAGATTTTTCTGATTCCTAAGAAAAGCCTTACACTCTAATTATGAATATGTATGAAATGTACATATTTGTTAGTTTTGTTTGAAAGTTGAATATCTCAGTTACATTTTAGTATGATTTTCCTTTTCTTTTTATAGCTTTTGAAAGGGTATTCTTTTATTCTTGAAGAAAAGACCAAAGAATATTAAAATTCTAATTTTGTATATATTCTTTAGAATTTTAGAATTTCAAACAGCTTTATAATAAATGATGTACTTTGTAAATATCTTAATTAAAACACACTGTGAATGTTTGGTTCCTGTCTTTGGAATTCCTGCCAAAATGTATTAAAATTTTTAATGTGGGTGGAGTAAATTGGTTTAGAATATAATACTTGGGAATAGATATAAGAGTATAAAAAGAAGAAAAAATACAAAAAACATCTAGAAACTATTGACTTTTTGGCATTGAGGTAGTTTGATAGTTAGAGGTAATTGTCAACTTCATAGATATTGAATAATCTCAGAGGCAATTCTGTGGGCATGCCTGTTATGATTATCTCCATGGTTTGTCTTCATCAGAGCAGGACTGTGAATAGAACTAATCTGTGGGCTGGAGATCATAGACTATAAATGGAGAAACCAAGCACTAGATATGCCTTCATTGCTCTCTGCTTCTTGACATGGTGGAACTAGTTGCTTCAGTTTCCTATTACCTTGACTCATCTACCATGAGCAACTATACTTTGAACTGTGAGAAAAGTAAAGCCTACCTCATCGAAGTTGCTTTTGTGAAGTTATTTTAATAACAAAATGGAAAGAAAGTAATACAGGCAGTCTTATTTTTATTAAGTGTTTTCAAGTTTTTGGAGCCAATAGGAAATAATTTTGTAGCTGGCAGACAATTTTAATCCTAAACCTAGAATATTTACAGTAGTGTCATTCTGTTTGATCTCAAACAAGCTTCAAAGGCCCATACCTGAGATTATGCTTCCTTTCTATTGGATATTAAACTTTGAGTAAAAAGAAAAATATTCTCCGATATTGATTTATTCTGTTTCATTTGCATGAATATCTTTTCATTCCTCTGCTCTTTCCTTATCTTGCCATCTTTCTCTTACATTGTCACAGCTAAAGAATCCTGCTGTAACCATTTCTTCTTTTAACATCATCCATGTCCATCACAATATTTAGGAAATTGTTTTATAGAAAAATCTTGTATGTACAGAAAATTCAGAACATCAGAATACCACCTCATTTCATTTGGTAGACTGACAGGAGCAGTAGTTCAGAGTAGCCAATAGGAATTTAGGTGGACACAAGTATGTAACCATTGACCCAGATCTTGGGAAACGGAGACAAAAAACTTATTTCATCCCAGGATTTGGAAATTGGCCTGGATATTATGGGAATATTCTTATAATACACACACACACACACACACAGAGAGAGAGAGAGAGAGAGAGAGAGAGAGAGAGAGAGAGAGAGAGAGAGAGAGAGAAGAAGAAGAAGAAGAAGAAGAAGAAGAAGAAGAAGAAGAGAGAGACACAGAGAGAGAGAGACCTATGTGCATATATATGTCTGCCAACAGGCAGCATAATCAGGTCTGTCACAGCAATGTCCCATTCTTGGTACCAACTTCTGTCTTAGTCAGTATTCTATTGCTACGAAGACATACCACTACCATGGAAACTCTTACAAAGAAGAGCATTTAATTGGGACTTGCTTGCAGTTTTAGAAGTTTAGTCTATTGTAATCATGGTGAGAAGCATGGTGGCAAACAGGAAGACATAGTGCATAGAAGTAGTTGAGATTTCTACATATGACTCTCCAGGCAGCAGTAAGAGAGGGCCACTGGGCATGGCTTGTTCTTTTTAAAACCTTAAAGCCCATCTCTAGTGACACAACTCCTTCAACAAGGTCACATGCCCTAATCCATTCAGGTAGTCCCACTCTCTGGTAACCAAGCATTCAACTCTGTGAGCCTATTGAGGCTATTTTCATTCAAACTATTATTAGTGATAAATAAGAGGGTTCTGCAGTATACCAAGATTAAGGGAGAAGTCACTTTTGTTTGAGACATGATCTAGGAGAAGTAAAGGAAGAGACTGGATATTTACTGTCTAGCTTTCTATATAACCATGTACATGAAACCAAAAGAATATCAACCTGAAGACCATGTTCTAAGTTTCCTTAACTGCATTTCATGAACCTAAATGGGCTCCTGGAAAACTAATATCCAGAAAACTAATATGTAAAACTTTTTTGTGCATTTTGCTTATAATCAGAAAAAAAGTCAAGTTAGTATGTATGATTACCACATTGTAATGTCAACTTGTACTACCTAGCCATACCAAGGAACAGTACCCACTCATTCATTTATCCAATTGACATTTATTTTGTTCTCTGTGTATACTGGTTAGGTATCATAAACTTGTACTCAGAGAGTTGATACTCTTTGGATATAGCTGAATTTCAGTACTCTTTGGTTTATATATTTGATATCATCTGTTATAAGATGGCTCTTGGTTTTTCTATCAGTTTCTTTGTTAAAATTATATATAAACTTAATCAGTGAGGATTTTACCTCAATTTGTAAGTAAAATAATCTGCCATATGTTAGGCATAATATTCTTTTTTCTCCTTCCTGAAAAAAAATAAATCGTAGAAAACAAATGAAATAAAAAGAGATTAAAAAAACTGCTTTCCAATAAGCTGAATAGCTTTGAGGTGACTTGATTATTTAGCCTAGTCTCAAGCCTAGCCTGCTCACTCATACAACATCATTCTCCAAGTAAGAATAATGACATGTGAACAAGTGCATTATTTTCAATATAAAATCATATGAAACAATTTACATGTTCTAAAACTGCATAGTTAAATTCAGCTTCTCTTCCATGTCTTAAGAATCTGCTAAGGCAGGGACTCCACTGCAGCTGTGAAGAAAGGCATATGGCAAGAATTGAAATGGACTATTTTAATAACATTTCTCATTCTAAGTAAGTATTAATGACAGGACAAGTAGACATGTGTGCATCTCAGATCTTCCCAGACCACTTTGTTCTCACCTGTCTGGCATTGGCCACTGTTTGTGGCATTGTGGGTCTCTGCCTGTTATTCCTTTCACCCAGAACATCCTCAGCTGATCTAGCACCACGTTATCAAGCAGAGTCCTACATATTTTGGAGTGAGAGAAGGCAGATGTATTTTTTTTTTAACCTTTGCTGTTCAAAAACATCACAAGCACACCATAACTCAAGCACCTTTCTCAGGGGGAAAGAAGAAAAAAGATGAGCGAAAGAAAATAAAAACTAGGATACACACACACACACACACACACACACACACACACACACACACACACACACACACAGTCCTTCTAATGTAATGCAGTAAAGAGCTCTGCTCCGCAGTAGAAGTAGATGCTTGCAGGTGTATAGAATCAATTTGTCTAAATTTCTGACAAAGGCATAGTGGTTAAAATTGCATTATGCAATCATAATAATGGCTGGTATTAGTTCTTTGAATGATCAGGAATGTTGGATGATGAAAATAAATGAAAACAGGACAGAATTCATACAGTAAATGGACCCCTGAAGATAAAGATATAATTTCAGATATTTTCAAAACTTTACATGAATTAATAGTTAAAAATACTACTATGCTTTTGATGCCTTGATGAAAGTAAAGAGATTATTTTGACATTTAGAGGTAGTCTTCTGGCCTAGATTATTAAAGGGAATACACTTTCAATTTAATCTGCTATCAGTAACAAATTGATCTGTGAATGCATTTTAATATTTTTTCAAAAGGCATTTACAAATACGGGAATATTTTCAGCAACTGGATGGAGAAAGTTGATTTAAATTTTGAAATACTGAAAAGTAATCACAACTACCAAGATTCCACCAATTTGTTGCTGGTAATCCTTTGCTCTATATCTAATATCCATATATGAGTGAGTGCATACCATGAGTGTCCTTTTGTGTCCTTTTGAAACCTCATTCAGGATGGTTTCTTCTAGCCCCATACATTTGTCTGTGAACTTGAAGATTCCATTATTTTGTTCTGCTGAGTAGTACTCCATTGTGTAAATATACCACATTTTCTTTTTCCATTCTTCAGTTGATGGATATCTAAATTGCTTCCAGGTTCTGGCTACTACAAATAATTCTGCTATGAACACAATGCAACAAATGTCCTTGTTGTATGAATGAATGTGTATTTTTTTGGGTCTATGCCTAAGAGTATAATTTCTGGGTCTTGAGGTACATTGGTTCTCATTTTCCTGAGGAACTGCCATACTGATTTCCAAAGTGACTGTCCCTCACTAGCAGTGGAGTATTTTTCCCTTTTCTCCATCCAAATCCTCTTCAGCATAAACTGTCTTTGGTATTTTGATTTTAGCCATTCTGACAGGAGTAATATGGCATTTCAGAGTTGTTTTGATTTGCATTTCCCTGGTGGCTAAGGATGTTGAGCACTTTCTTAAGTGTGTTTCAGCCATTTTAGATGCCTCTATTGAGAAATCTCTATTTAGTTTTGTACCCCACTTTTTAATTTGATTATTCAATGTTTTGGTAGCCAGCTTCTTGTGTTCTTTGTACATTTTGGAGATCAGCCCTCTGTCATATGTGGGGTTAGTGAAGCTCTTTTCCCAATCTGTGGGCTGCTGTTTAGTCTTGTTGATTTTGTATGTTTGCCTCACAGAAGCTCTATGAAACTCAAGGTTCTTATGATAAACTTGTTATGAAGAAACAATTTTGCCCTTGACCTCAAGGTCAGAAGACTAATAGTCAAAGGGCTATTTAAGCATCTACAGTCCCACAGCGGCAGCCTAGGCTGATGTTATGACCATTCTTCCAGTCTGATGAGCATTATTTATTCATTTTTGGATTCCTTCAGTCCTTTCATGGAAGTTGTCATATTTTATGAAAGCCATTGGAAAGTTCTTTCTAAGTGCTTTTAGATAGTGTATTTTTCCAACACAAGGACGAATTCCAGTAAATAAGCCCCATTCTTGGTGTTTTTCAAACTCTGACATAATATCTTCATGTGTTAGTATATGCTTATGAAGAAAATCTCTAATTTCCCTATGCTACACTGTTTGGTCTTCAAATTGTATAGACTGATTTTATTTCCATAGTATAGTAATCTAGTGGATGAACTCTTGTACTTTTGCTGTGTTAAATTAATTAAAATTAATTTAAATGGAATTATTTTATCATACCCTCACTTCTGGTCAGATTTAGATGATTGAGTGTTCTCTTCATTTATCATGATGGTACAAGGACCTGGCACAAAAACTTAAGTTTGTCTTTCTCTTCAATTTACAATAGGGGAACATGTTCACAGTACCATTTATAGCTAAATAGATGTGTATAATATTGCCTCATGAACAATTAACTTTGTTTAAACCAATCAATCAACTAGAGAAATTTGCTGTAGAGAAAAAACAGACAAATATGGGTTAATAGACAGTTCTGGACCTTAAATATCTGTGGATTTAGAACTAATTACTAATTTTAAATATCATATCCTTCTGATGTAACAATGTTCATCTTCAAATGTAACTGTGTAAACATACTTTAAATTATATTCACATATGTATATATATATATATATATATATGAGTTGTGATATATACAATCTAGTTACACTGTATGTCGTGCTTTCTAAGTCTTCATTTAGTATATATTTTTTTTTAAACCTGACAGTCTGATGTACAACAAAGGACCATATTGTATTAAATAAGATAATCAAAAATGGTGAAATTGAAAATGATCTTAAAATTAATCTGGGAAAGTCATTTAATGAAATTACAGATAAAACTCCCCAGTACAAAAATAAAAAGAAGGGATAGGATTGAAACAATGCAGATAGTGAATTTGACCAAAACACATACATGATACATGGTTGGAAATATCTTGATGAGATTCCTTTCTTTGTTCTGTTAATATACACTAATTTTCAATGAGGGAATATCTTTGGAAGAATAATACTATAATTTTTTATAACTTTAAAAAAAGATAAATACATCTCCCGGGTCAATTTTTTTTCTCAGTCCCTGTGGATTGTTATACTTTTAATTTATCTCTGACATTCTCAGTTCCTATTTTCATCCTTAAATGGTGAGGAAATCCTAATCTCAAATGCTAAAGAGATGACTAAGAAAACAAACTAGGAAATAAAGGCTCTGTACATGCAACAGTACTGTGTTGCATAACAAATATGAGGCTAAAATCTGTAAAGCTCACTAAATATGTAAGAGAACAGCACTCTAAAAATAACTAGGTCATGCCAAGTAATTGCTTTGGCTTAGAGCCCATTAAGAGGAATGGACCCAGAAACATGTTTTCTGCCCATGCTGGCTGCATACTTAACTTTTGTAAAGCTGCATGCAACACAAGTGAATTTTAAGGCAATTGTTTGAAGAAAATGAAATAGCAACTCGGCAACTACATAATTATGGCATTGTGTTCTATGTATTTGCAAGAGATTTCCAGGAGCATAGTTTTATCTTTGGAAAGGAATGTAAAAAGCCTGCCTGAGAATGGTAAAAATTATATTTCAAATGCATAGGCAGTGTTTTATTAGTTTAAAAGTAAAATCCTGAGCAATTATACTAAATTTTTCTTTCTGTGCCAAATATAACTTGGTGATTTATGGTAATGGTGATTATTTGATTTTATTATATTTGTTTACATGTGAGATATTATGTATTTTTAATTTTTTAAATATTAGTCTTCACAGAGGATTTCATAGTATAATCATAGATGAGATTATGGTTAAGAGCCAATGAAAGTAAGTGCGACTTGGATTTTAAAAAAATCAAAGATGAATGAAAGGTAAGCAGATGTAATTTCCTCACAAAGCCAAGGAGGATGCAGCCTGGAAAAATTCAGGGATGCTATTTGTGTAAATGGTCCTGGCACTTGTACCTCTGGTATTGGTGCATGCACCTCGAAGCACCATTGGGCCATTTAGAAATAGAATGGAACAAAACAAGCAAATCCACATTCATGAATGTGCTAACTTTTCAATATAGCCTAAAGGAGTAGAATTTATGTTGAAATCAGGTAATAAAAGGAATACAGATAATGCTAGCCTGAGGGAATAGCCAGTGTGAAGTCACAGAGAAGGGAAATTTATGTTGCACACACATTGTCCTCTCCAGAATTTCACCCTTGTTCACCAGAGATTTCTGACCAGACTCAAGGCCTCAAAATCTGTAGAGATGAATTAATTATACCCTTCCCCCACCCCCATCTGCCTGCTAGTCTGTGTTTTTCTTTCTTTATCCATTAGTCTTCGGAATACCAACAATGCATGCTGAGCAGTGAAGTCTTAATCTGCATGAGTCACCTCTCTGGGGCATGCGGTTTCTAAAAGTGGACCACTGAAGGATGGATGAAGCTAGCATTTGCAGAGCCCTTTACCTTAACAGCTTTTCTGAAAACAATACTTCTGTTTAGGGAGGCTTCAATTGCTTCCATTTCAATCCACAGTCCGTTAAATACATACTCCTCCACAGGACTTTCAGGACGGCGATGATCAGTTTTTAAGCCCCGTTCCAACTTGCTATTTTCTCTCTGCCTGGGCTGCTTGTACCTGAACCTTCTTCTATCTCCCCTAGAGGCCCATATGGCGAGGAATGGCTGACAGCCTTGGCATCAGATGCTGATGGGACTCTGTTACACCATTCACCAACTGTTTTCATTTGAGTGCGTTATTTCCTCAGGGGGTGTGGAGTCCTCCTTTGCAAACAGGAGAAAGTACTTAGTTTCCAATTTTTGAGAGATTTAAATGAAGGAGATATAAATAGTTTAATAGGCTTTCTAATATTCATCTCTCAACATCATTAGTTCCCCTTTGCCCTTAAATGTTGTCCTTTGCTTTTGGCATCATTTGAATAGTGTGTGTGTGTGTGTGTGTGTGTGTGTGTGTGTTTTGTGTGTGTGTGTGTGTGTGTGCTATGAGCACAAGTGTGTATGTGAATGTGTGCATGCTGTTTTCCACTAAGAACACTATTTTAATTACTTTAGTCATGTATTTATGTTGCTCATACCACACTGGACAATAAGACTTTCTTCTTCTTGGCATTTCCCCATCACAGTGTCAATTATCTTCCTCCAATCTATTGGCTTATTGGCCTGTGGGCCTTTGCTGTTCACTCAGCAAAATTCAGATATTGTCAGAATTCAATTTTTAACAAAACTTCAGAAATGTAAACAATTCTGAAAGCCACATAGAGACTAAACATGTTCCTCGGTCTAGCATGTAACAGCCCAGTTCTAAGAGCTATATAACTACTTGTGGTGATTTTGTATTGCAGAAATTGCTTTGCCTTTTTATTTCTGACCCGGAGCAGTAACAAAAACATATTAGAAAATTTCAGTGTGATGGGTCATCAGAAGAAATGGTTTCTGGTAATTAGTGGTAATGGACTACAGTGAATTGCTAGAACATTATCATAATCAAGTCTTAATTCTAGAAAATTCTTAAGTGGCTGTTATCACAAGCACAACGTAAGTCCTCTGTATATAGGCCATAGAAAATCTTGTAGTATACAAAAAAAGAGCTATCATAATCAATAACTCCTAAATTATAATTTTGTTCACTGAATAACTAATAACTAATAACTATAAAACAGTATTGAAAGAAACTTTTAAAAATTTACTGTATAAAATGTTAGGCTTTTATTTTTATATCACTGATCCACCTTTGACCTTAGGCATATGTGGCATCATTGCACATGATATCCTTTGCTATGTGATGTATCTTTAATATTTCCCATTTCTTTCATTAAAATTTTGCTTTCTGCTGTCTTATTATATATATTCAAGATATAATGATGAACATTGTGTGTATAATGGATTAGAATTATGCAACATGTATACATATGTGTATAGGTTTATATTAAATGTGTAAAGTGAAGTTTGTATTTAGAGGCAGAAGGAATGAACTTTTTAAAATTAATAATAACTATCATTGACTATTGGATTTTACAAATACACATTCCCTTTGTTTCAGATATACATCATGCATATCTCACAGTTTATACCCTAAGGAAAATAATCTATGAACTACTATCATACACTAGTCAAGTATGATGAATAGTGATGCTAACTTCATTAGTCAGTGTTTTTATTTAAATTAAATTTATTTTGAACTGATGAATACATGAAATTGAAAATGGTGATAGGTAACATGATATTCAAGTACATGTATATACTCACTGTATAAAGTTTAAACCAGGTTAAACATATCTCTATCCTCAGTTATTGTTTCTTTAAGGAATAGCTTTTCAATATGATTTATTATAACTTTCAGAAATATAAAGTTCATTGTTTTAGCTATAGTCACCCTACTCTTCATAACCTACCAGAACTTGTTTAATTCCTAACTGTGATTTATAACCCATTATTTATCCTCTCCCCATTCTGTCTTTTCCTGAAGTTCCATTCTCTGGTATTCAGAAATCTACCCCACATTTCATGAGATCTGCTTTTGTAAGTTCCAACATAAGAGTGAGTTCATGTGGTTGGCTTATTTTACTTCACATAACTTCAGTTATATCTGTATTGTTGTAAATGACTGAATTTGTAATTTTTATGACTGTAGTATTTAGGTGTGCGTATCTTTAAACATTTATGTATCAATAGTCAATAGGATTGTTTCTATTCCATAGTGACTATTAGTAGTGCTACAATGAACATTAGAAAGCAGATGCCTTTTTGATACACTGGTTTCAGTTTCCTTTTGGATTTGTGCCAATTGGTGAGACTGAAGAATGTAGTGGTGATTCACTACTATATTTTTTGGATGAACCTCTATACACTTTTCCTTGTTTGTCTTAATGTACAAACCCATCAGTAATGTGTAAACATCCCCATTTCTCTAAGTCCTTCCTACCACATGATATCTTTAGTTAATTTTATAACATGCAAATTTTCTGTTGAGATAGAATGCCTCATTTTGGTTTGATTTTTATTTCCACAGTTATTACTGATGTTGAGTATTTTTTCACATACCTGGTCATTATGGGAATATCTATGCATGTCTTTCCACAATTACTAACTTGGTTATTTATTACTAGGACATTTTTGGAGTTACATATATATTTTAGCTATAAATTCTATTATGTACATAGTCTCCATTTTTTCCTCATTCTATAGATCATATAGAGAATAGCTTCAATTTGTTAATGGTACATGATTTATTCTATCTTCTTTATTCCACATGATTTGTCTATGTGTCTGTTTTTGTTTTGTTTTTATTATTTTTTCTTATTTTGATGTGTGTCTGTTTTTATATGAACATCACAATGTTTGGTTAAGAGGAGCTTTAGAGTATATTTTGACTGAAGCAAAGGAATGGTAAAATGGGGGAGGAGGGTGATTAATGGGTTCTAAGACACAGTTAGGAACAAATTTACATGGTTTGGCTTTGGTTGTACAGTTGTTTTGTTTTGTTCTCAAGAATGGTTGAACTTGTTTTGTTTGTGTGTCTCTGGTTCCACTTCAATTTCCAGATTACTTTTCTATTCATTTCATTCAGAATTTCCACTGGAATAGTGACAGAAATTGTAGTGACTTTTTAATATAATTAAAAAAAATTTAGCCACACTTACATACCTTTGTCAAGATTACACAGAAACACTGGGTGTTGGTGACACTCACCTTTACTCTCAGCACTCCAGAGGCAGAGGCAAGTGAATTTCACTGAGTTCAAGACCAGCCTGGTCTTCAGAGCTGGTTCCAGGACAGGCTCCAAAGCAATACAGAAAAATCCTGTCTCAAATAAATAAATAAATAAATAAAAAATAAAAGGTTACACAGAAACTTGGAATTCAAAACACATTACATTAGTCATTGAGTCTGAACATTAATATATGCCTGCCATGATCAACTACTATATGGTCAATGTACTGTGGAACTATGATGTTGGGTATGTTAACAGAAGTATTATGTGGTCAGGTACTGGGCAGTTGGGTATGGTAGAGATACTTAGTAATGGAACTCTGTGAATGTGCTCAAACAAATTTCAGATAGCTTCTGATTATGCTTTCTAAAGGGTTTTCCTTTGTTTCTTGTTTCTGTTTCCTGAGAGAATCCCCTTATTACATCCTTGAATTTTTACAACATGATTGGTGTGCCTTGTAGTCTCACAAGGCATACCTGAAATATGCAATGCCATTGAACTCAGGGCTTTCAGAAAGCTAGGCAAACACCACAAATGGAGCTGCACCTTCAGCAAAAGGAGGATACATACATAATACATAATGCATACATATATACATACATACATACATACATACATACATACATACATACACATATATATTGATACCTTAGTTACTAAGTGACTCAAAGCTTCAATGAGGCAGATGTTAGAATTCTGCAACGTTAGTGCTCCATTTTATTTGATTACATTTGTGGTTGTTTGTTTCTTGCCAGTCCCACATACAGGTTGGGGTAGTCAAATAATTCCTGAATTTTGACAATGGCATGCGCCTCTACACAATCCCACTATTCATTGTGCCCATCATTTTTGCTGGCTGTTTTTTCATAGCCAACAGCTTTGGTGTGATATTGAAAGTTAAAGTTTCTAATACCATAACTTTCCAAATCATCAACTTTTGCCTATGCCACTAAATATTCCCTAGAAAAGATTCATTTCATCTTATCAGTGTTGAAATTGATTGATTTATCTAAAATACAGCAAATCTTCCTTTAATAAATTATATTTGAAATGAAATGTGATTAGTCCTATCATTTCTTGCTTCCCATCCCTTCTTCCAACATCTCACATGTATCCTCCCCTTGTTCGCTCTCAAATCCATGCTTCTCTTCTTATAATTGTTCTCTTCCTCTTTCCATCTTTCCCTCCCTACCCCCTCTCTTTCACACACACACACACACCACATGATATTATACTCCCAAGTATATAAATGCAACTCTGTATGGTGTTACAAGTATTTGATATTAGGGCTGGCCATTTGGTATTAGATACCTAGTTGGTGTGTTGTTCCCTAATGAAGACAATTTTTCCAGCTCTCAGCATTGCATTTCTGGGTTGTCTGTAGTTCTTGCCTAAAATTGAGATTTTTTTCCCTCCCATTTGAGCATGTCTATTGGTACAACCATTGTTTAAGTCTTGTTTAGATCATTACCTATCATTTAGAGTTCTTTTTATTCTTCTCTCATACAATAAATTCTGACCACAGTTTCACATCTTTCCACTCATACCACTTCTCCCCTTCACCTTCCCTCTCTCCTAGATCCATTCTTCCATTCTCCTTCAGAAAAGAACATGTCTCTCAGAGATATCAACTAAATACTGTATAAGAAGTAACAATAAGGCTATGCACAAAACTTCATATCAAGACAAGATTGAACAACCCAGTAGGAGGAAAGGAGTTTCAAGAACAGCAAAAGAGTCAGAGACACCCCCAAACACACACCCACACACTGTTATGACTCTCAGAAGAACACCAAGCTACACAACCATGACATGTATACAGAGGACCCAGCACAGACTCATGCAGGCTGCATAATTGCCACATCAGTCTCTGTGAGCTCCTATGAGCCCTGCTTAATTTAGTTTTGTAGGCCTTGTTCTACTAGTGTCAACCACTCTGGATTCTACAAGCACTCCCCAATCCCCGATTCTGCAGGATTCTCCAATCTTGGCCTAATATTTAGCTGTGGGCCTCTGCATTTGCTCCCATCAATTGTTAGATGAAGTATCTTAATGACAATTGGGCTAGGTACTTATCTGACTGCAGCTGAGTATCATTAAGAATCATTAAATTGCCATTATTTTTTAATGTCAGTCATGTTTGGTTCTGTCTCTGGGCTATCCAGCCCCTGGTTCCCTGGCCATTCAGGCATTGTGAGGCATGGGTTCCTTCTCCTGGCCTGGGCCTAGAGTTAGACCAGTCATTGGTTGGTCATTCCTACCACCTCTGTGTCACAATCAGCCTAACACATTTTGCAGGCAGAGCAATGATAGGTTGAATGCTTCGCGTGCCAAACTCATCACTGGAAGACTTACCTAGTTACAGAAGATGACCAATTCAGTCTCCATATCTCCCATTACTAGGAGTCCACTCTAGGGTCACCATTGTAGAATACAAGGATATCCTCTACAGTAGGTTTCTACATCTTCCCCTAAAAGCTCATTTCCAGTTTTCTCTTCTGGTATTTCCTCCCTTCACCCAATAGAGTGTATCATGTTGATAAGAGTTTTATGGTTGTAGCTTTTATGACAGAAGGAGAAGACACATTGTCACAAAAAACTTCCTGTTCATCTGGCTCTTATAATCTTTCAACTCCTCCTTCAACCATGATCCCTGAGTTGTGTTGTACATGTATCAGGTGGGATGCCCTACCATGTGATTACTTTCTCTTTACACTTTTATCACTTGTGGTTTTCAATAAGAGTCTTGATCTGTTTATAGAATACTGCCTCTTACTAGATTTGTGTTTCTGATTCTAAGTAAAGAGGGCTTAAAAATTAATGAGAAAGTACTTTGCAAAGATCAGAACTGATGAATTAGTCCCTAAATGTTGCTGCTACTCAAGAATGTCTGACAACTAACTGCAACCATTAATAGCAAGAGTAGTGGAAATAATTGACATCATTCAACTAAGACTTTGTTTTTGAGGCATTCCATTAAGGAAGAAGTACAGAAGCAGGTCATTTTAGAGACTAACAATTTAAATAATGTAAACAGTATTTCTGCTTCCTGATAATTTATGAAGAGGAAAATATAAAGTTGATTTTCTGAAGAGGCTTCATGGATGGTGTTGCATGATAAGGAGGAGAATATTTTTTTTAATCCTGAGAGTAGATTTCAGGCTTTTCTAATACAAAGGGATCAAATTCAGTTAGAATATATGGGTGTCTGATATATGTATACATATGCATGTGTATATAATAAATATTATACTAGTATTTTTAGTACAGTATGGATTTACATATCAAGATGTAGTTTAGGAAATAACATATATCACATTATCATCAGGCTAGAAACTATGAAAATGAATATTGTTCAAGGCTGCTGTGGGACTGTGAGATGAGGAGAAAGTGTGTACCTATGATTTCCATTCCCGTGTTCATCAGCTTATTAGCTATTGTCCCAAGTACATTCTCCAGAAATGCTTCACTAAAGAGTTCTATATTCTATTTTCACCAGAGATAATAATTCATATTGTCTGATATATTTGTTCTTAAGATATGAGTATTTCAAACTAAGTAAGCTTTGCAATGTTGGAGAAAACCCTTCTTTGAACTTAGTTTATATGCTTTTCTGTGCTTTGAATTTCAGCGTACTCCTCCAACCTGCATAGAGAAATGTTGATTTTAAAATTTAGTCTGTCTTTATGTACTGCAGAGTTAATTTAAATTTGTTAAATAATAGGAGATTAATTATTTACTTGAGGGTGGGCATACTAATTAAACTCCAGCACACTAATGCCATAGAAAACATTTACTTGTTACTTTTAATCTTAGAGGGTTTTTTAAAAATATTTTTATTGAAAACAAGAAATAAAATTTGGCTTTAGAGGCTGGATGCTTCAGCAGCTAAGAGCACATATTATTCTTGTAGAAGACCTGGGTTTCATTCACAGCAACCATATTAGACTGCTCACAACCACTTGTAACTCCCCTTACAGGGGGATCCTACATCCTTGACTTCTGTGGGCAATAGCACTCACCTGCGCATACCCATGATAAAGACAGAATAAGCCTTTGAGAAGAAGACTGTTTTAGAGATAATCTGGGCACAATGGCTCTTTCCCAAGTTTATAAATATAGATATATCAACGGAGTCTATAGCTTCCTTCTATTTATTTGTACCTTCACAGTGGCAGACTTAAGGAAGCTAGTTGAAGTAGAAATGAAATAACCAGACTCGGTGATCTTAAAATAAACACTTTCAAATTTCTTTTAATCACAGAGTAACAGGATTTAACTGGAGAATACTTCAGTCTTAGAATTGGATTCCTGTAGAAGGTGGATGTTCTCCGTCATTGAGTAATATCAATTGGGAATATTATTGTTGTTATTTGTTAACATGTAGATCTGTGTTCAGTGGTATCTGACCAATTCATTTGTTTGGGTTCAAGTAAAAATGTTTAAGATTTAAAGGAGTGAACTCTTTTTATCTTTTAAGTAACTGCATCTACCTCTAACACATATGGCCATGAAAATGAAACTATATGACCATAGACAAGTCAAAAAAAAAAAATATCAGTTCAGAGGAGATGGGTGTGGTATAGTGTAGGATGTGTGTGTTCAAGACAAATTTATTATTAAACCGACGTATATTCATTTTATAGGTCCCTCAATTATCATGCACTTTCTCTGAAGCAAATTTTCCAGGTGGCAATCAGGAAAAGGAATTTAAGTTTTGTTGTGTGTTGAGGAGAAAGATCTCCTCAAGCATGAATGAAGACTCTGCATCCAGATTTTCAGTGTTTTATTCTGGCTTATATTGAGTACCAAGATATCTGTCTATTATTGAGTTATTTTACTACAAAGGGTTGGTGGGGACTCTAACCCACTGTAACTTAAAACGAAGAGAGTAACTTCAATGAAAGCACATGTCTAACTTAGGAAATATGGTTCCAGCTTTTACTAAAAGCTGAAACAACATGTAACATAATGCCCATTAATTCTCTGTCACTTTGTGTGTCATTACACTCCATCTTTTATTCTATATAAAAAAAAGAATTTCCATTCCTCTTTTAAATAAAATGGTGGAAAATAAAATGCAAAGCATTCTATTGAGAGGGTTTGCATGAGATCCTATTAAAGTTCAGTATAAACCAAGATAAAGTCAGACGAACGTTCTCTTTGAACTGGATATTTAATATTCATACAAGTAGATATCTCCAGAAAGGACTAAGTGAGGGAAAAGATCCTCATCTGACCAAGTTTTACCTTTTAATGGGTGGTCTATGTTTAAAGAAGCCCAAAGAGAAAGGAGTGCCTTTTCTTCTTGCTGGTGAATGCTTCTGTCCCTATTGATATTGCTGTTGCTGCTGCTGCTGCTGCTGCTGCTGCTGCTGCTGTTCTTTACTGACATCAGGCAGCAGGTTCTTTCCCTTCCAACCTATACTGAAGACAAACAAAACTGAAGTACTGAAGACCAACAAGTACTGAAAACTATCCAAGAATCGTCTGGGCTTAGCCCCAGATTGTGACTGCTGAGGCATGAGCCTTTTAAAATGAATAGCTACCATGTTCTCAGCTTCTCCAGTATGTTCACATGGCCATTGTTGTTTTACTGAAACCCTGTTGTATAATTCCATTCTTGTAACGCACACACACGCACGCACGCACGCACGCACGCACGCACGCTCGCACGCGCGCACGCGTTTCCTTTTGTTTTTCAAAACTCCAAATAACTCTTCTTAATACATTTTTTAAAGCGTAGTCATTTACGTTTCACTGGTCCTGGTAAATAAATGACAAATACAGAATAGAAGAATAATTAGGAAAGACTATACCTGCTGGGAAATTTTCATCTTTTTTTATCAGCACACAACTCTCAAGAAGCCTGAAATAAGAATGTCTTCTCCTGAGATTTTTTTCCTAAGGCTTCTGCACCCTGGCAGTGGTATACTATAGAAAAGAAAAGGTTTTGTAGTTACCTTCAGGTCACAGATACCATAATTTCATGAAGGATTAGAGTCAAAGTAATAACACAGCTGGGGCTCCTGTGAATTTGGTTTAATTTATGTTTTTACTATTATGGATGTCATTAAGTTTTCTCACTATTAACTAAGTATGGTTAAAAGTTTTATTGAGAATTTTTGTGAAAGCTAAATGTGTCCTTTTTGATATTTCATGGAGAAATTTGGACACATAACTGTTTACCACAGATGGAGACTTGACACCAGACTGAAGAAATGATTTCACTGATCGAATGATTTTATTTGATTAATTACAGAAGAATATGTTTCAGGTGACCATGGTGTAGTCTGTGTATATATAGATTCTCAGTGTTTTATTCAAGGAATTGAAATAAGCACATAAACACTGTAAAGTACTAAGGGTGTTTTACTCCAACAATGCAACAATCGAGATTAAAGGGAGATATGTGAAAACTGATGACATAATTAATGAATTAAGGTATTCACAGTTTCAAGTTATTGATTGAGGCTTCCATTTATGGGATCAAGAGAAGGAGGTACATGGCTGCCAAGAGTGTGATGTGGGTGGTTTTCTATTTTGGCTAATGGGTTTGGATTAGGTTGGTTTTTGCTTACTGCACATGCCCTTTCTGTGATGAATAGCCTTTGAATTATATGCACGCCCAATTGTATTTAGGCATAAGATAGTAAATAGAAAATTTTCCTTAACTATTCAGTTGAGGACACAGTTTTGCCTTATTATGTATATATCTAAAACCAGTCTTGGTTAGTACAGCCCATTAACAAGAATCCCCAGACTATGTTACAGTATGTATTTTAAAAGAAATAGGACATTACAAAGGGGCTGCCAAAGGAAGGAGCTCAAAGCCAGTGCTCAAAATAGTAATGCCTTCAGTTTACTACAAGTAGAGGTCCTAGGTGGCAAACAGGTGTCAGGCATATTGTTCAGTTAGAGATAATTGAAGCCAGGTGGAATTCCAGATTGTTATATTACTCCTTATCTCTGCCTACCTTGTAGATGGGAAACTGTTTTTAGTGGTATCGGTTACTCAAAAGTAGCTGGATCACCAACATTGGGGATAACTAATGAAACTTGTGTCTCTGTATGTCCTTGTACCAACATCGCACAGCAAACTGTGATGGCTGGATAAATCCTTCATCCCTTCAATCATTTACTGCTTTCATGACCTTGATCAGGGGCTGTGCAAATCTTGTAAGGTTATTGACTTCCCAAGCCCTGTTAAGCTGTCTTTAATTCCTAAGTAGTGTGAATTTCATTTCCTTCCTTAGTCTCATAAACCCCTCCACTGTCCAGGAGGAAATGTTTGGATCTGAGGAAATAGCTAGCCAACGAGCCTCAACTATCATGCAGAAATGTTAAGACCAAATTCATAGCCAAAGATAAATCAATACAATTTTCCACACTAAACTGAGGTGACATAATATTTAAGACCAGGAACAACTTAAAGGTATTTATTTTTACTATTCCTGCCCAGCATTTTATGAGAATTCATAGAAAATCCTGTGAGAAAATATATAAAACTAAAAGAATCAATCAGATAAGTGAGAAATAAAACCAATCATACAAATGAAGAATAAGTTATGTAAAAACAATTCACAATTGTGAGCCTGTTTCTGCTATTAATGATCAAGTTGAGAATTCACAGAATTGAGCCTTCATCCTCTGCAGAACACCAGGTACCCCTTACCACTTAGCAAACATTCCAGGTCCTGGAGAATTTTTTATAGTCAAAATATAATTGAGATCTAATTGATGTGTGTGTTTATTTGTCAACAAATGTATGGCCTCTGAAAGAAAATGAAAGCTATAAAGCCACCAGGAAAAAAAAAAAAAAAAAAAAAAAGAACTTTGAGGAAAAATGCTTTACATTGACCTTGACAATGACATTCTTGATATTACATCAAAAATTTAGATAACAGAAGAAAATAAACAAACAGTTGTATTTATAATAACTATTTGGTACCATTATTCACAATCAGAAAAGGCTGAACACAACACTAATATTGTTCAGCTGAAAAGTGGATGAACAAAGCATGATTTATCTACACAGTCAAGTGACTACAAAATATAAAAAGTAATAGATTGCAAAAGTCAATTCAAAATCAAATATCTTAATGTAAGATCTGAAACTGTGTAGGAAAAACACTTTACAATGTAGACATAGACAATGACTTCTGAATAGGACTCCAGTAGCTTAAGAAACATACCAACAATTGACAAGTGGGATTACATTGAATTGTAAAGCTACAGTAAAACAATAGAAACAATTATCAGAATAAAGAGATGTGTATAAAATGGGCGTCTTTGCTAATTGATATGCACTGTGAAGACAACACTCATGTCTGAAGTACATGACTCTCTTTTTCTAGCAGGAATATTAAAGATTACCCTTTCTCTATTTGGTTGCTGTTTTGTCTTTGTTAAGACTACATTTATATTACTTTGTCTCTTTCTAAAATTACTATTCATCTTACAACAGATCAACAAACTAAAACACACACACACACACACACTACATATTATGTTCTTTTCAGAAAGCTGCATTTGGATGGGATCATTAGTTTGTTCTAGCCTTGAAACCCTATCTAGAGTGAGTAGATATTCATTCATATTGCCCTAGGAAAAGTTTACAAAACAATATCAAAAGTCACCTGTATACCATAAAGTGAATTTTATTTTTGTCAATAAAAATAAATGAAAGAAAACAGAAAACCAAGTAAGTTATCCCATAAAATGCACATGTATTTTAATGAGTGTAGAAAATTCTTAGCAAAAAGAATCAGCTTTAGGTTAAAATTACTCAAAAGTGAAAAAAACTGCATGATCCATCTGACAAGCATGAACTATAATGTTTAAAATATAATTCAAAAGATGAAGGCTCAAGTAATATAAAAGCTAAAAATGATTTTCTACAAAATATTCCTGATTTAAAAGGACTTGGGTAATATTTTAACTATTAGTATTACAACATAATTATTAAACAATGGCAATGAATAATACTATTTGTCTTTGTCATATATCCTTCATTTAAAAATTGAATTTTTAAAATAGCATGCATTAGCTGCAACTGAGATTTTACTGTTTTAGACTCGATGAAAAATAATTGAGACATTTTCTTTCAGTATTAGTTGAATAAGTTTCCCTATGTATGAGCACTTGAAATTAGTTTTCACTTATGAAATATCAAGCTGTGTTCCAAAGCAGATGTATAAATTTCCAGCCTTTGGCACAGCATGACAAAGCCCACACATAAGAACAACAGCAGCAGGTGGCAAGAAGTGGGAAGTTGTGTGACTACAAATGTTCAAGGGAGGCTAAAATATAGAACAGGTTGTGCCCCGATGCAAGCAATGCTTACACTAACCTCAATGTGTTTGGGTTCAGGCTCTTACATCAACAAAATTGCTAGCTAAATCATTGCTTTTATCAATAGCATGTGTATACAAACATGACTGGCTCAGATTTATACTGTTTATATATTATACCTGTGAGATATCATGGGTATAAGCAAAGTATAATATGGGTTTCCTTGTTGGGTTAAAAAAAACTCAAGCAGAACACACATGCTTTTCTTGAAGTCTTTGGAATGGAACAGCCTGTGCTGCCACATCCCTCTTGGCAATAGCACAAACTTTGTAACTTCACAAGCTTGCAAGAAACACTACAAAATCTTACCATTGTATCCTAATCTGAACCCAAGATGTGTTCTCATTAGTATCCACTTCCATGAAGAATACAGAAACCCTGTGCCAACATAGACAAAAAATAAAAGCATATTGAATGGGGTATTGTAGATACAAATGTAGTTTTATAATAGTATTTATAAGATATACACAAATTTTATTAGCATGGCTTGGGTCAAAGCATTGAGAAATAAGGAGATAAAACTGCTTTTAATATCCATCAGTAGCCACAGTGATGCTAGCAATAAAAATAATTTTATACTAAATGTGATAAAGTTACTGTGACTCAGAAATTTATACTGAATTTATTTCTAAAATGCTCTGTTCTTAGCTAACCTCACACAGGAGTAAGTTTGATAGCATAATCTTCAAGGTATCTTATCCATTCTGGAGAAGAATTCAAAAGTTGGATTGAGTTTTAACCCATGAGCAGAATAAAGGTCACATATTTTAGACAATCATGGTTAGATGAAATTCTCGATGTTGAAGTTCCTTCATTGATTATTACATTGATTATTGGTAATCTATTTAAAATGTTGCCATTTTTCTCTTAACCATTCACTTGTGTCCTTCTGCATGAGGCCAGACTATCTTACATTAACTAGCAGAAAATTTTCATGGGTTCAGGAACTAGAGGGAAATAATTTGAAGAGTACATCTACACTTGTGTTATACTCAGTATCATTGTGATGCTGGTAATAACCAGGTTGTCTGTAATTGGTGTTCCCATGATTTCTAAACAAGAGTTAGAAGACATGTGAAAAAAAGGCATGTAGTATTCACTATTTACTCTTATGTCATACTGTTATATTAAAATATTAATCAGGCAGATTAAAATGAACATTTATTCCCCTCATCAGAATAAATCTCTGTGCTGTTGAAATTACTATAATTTCACATGAAGTAGGAGACAGTGGTTGCTATTGCTTCCAAACTGGAATTTGTAGAGAATTCATTGTACTGACTGCTCTTGTGGATCAACTTGACATAAACTAGAGTCATTAGAGAAGAAGGAGCCTCAGATGAGTAAATGTTTCCATGGGATTCAGCTGTAAGGTGTATTCCCAATTAGTTATCAATGGGGGAGGGATCAGCCCATGACAGGTGGTGCCATCCCAGGGCTGGTGGCTCTGGGTTCTATAAGAAAATGAGCTGAAGCTTGGGAAGCTTGGGAAGCAAGCCAGTAAGCAGTGCCCCTCCGTGGCCTCTGTATCGGCTCCTGCCTCCAGAATCCTCCCCTGTTTGAGTTTTTGTCTTTGACTTCCTTCAGTGCTGAAGTATAAGCACAATTGACCTTTTCCTATCCAACTTGCTTTATTGTCAATAGAAATCCTAAGACATTCACTAATTTTCATATTTTTGCCTCTTATTCACTTAAATCATGAACTGCAAATTTCTTTGAACATAGGAGACTGTCCTTCAATCATTTCTTTGGGGATACTTCAACTATTTTATTGTCTTGATTTACATATAGACAGCCACTGAAAATGTCTTCTCACCATCTATAGAAGCTTGAAATAATAAACAAACATTTTGCATAAAACCTTATTTTTTCATTACACAGAAAAGAATTACTAACTCAAATTTACTACATAAAAGTTCATTTCTAGGAACTCTGAGCAAGAAAGAACTCTAAGAAAGAACCAGAATGGGAGACAAAAAGAAACTGAACTGAGCTATGATAGTGAAAATGGAAATTAATCTATATTCTGAAAACTTGAAATACCTGTATGTATGGATATAAAATGCTGCTAATGCTTGATAGAATGATGAAATGCACTGGGGAAATTATAAGAACCAATAATAAACTGTCAGTTCAACTTTGAGATAGCTTGTTTTACCATAAGTTCTGGAGTTGTGAATTGGTAAGTTTATCAATTAGTTTCAGTTTTAAATTTATACTTAGAGCATATCTATAATATTAAAATAAAGACACAGAAACTGATATTGAGGTTCAAGCTTCAAGCTAAAAATCAGAGAAGTAAAGCAGCCAAGCCAGTAGATCTTACCTCTACCAAGCTGAATGACAATCTTGTCTCCATGACTCTTCACAGGCAAAAGCTCTGAATTCCTGTCTCCCCTCCTCCTTATGTTCCTTGCTCTTACCAGGCATATCCTCCTGTCGCCTTTCTTTTTTTTTTGATCCCAGTTCTTCCTCCCTCCTGACCCCCCTCACACCCCATGCCCATTATTCCACAGAGAGGGTGATATGCCTTCCAGGATGGATCAACACAATCAGTTAAGTCCTTTGGAGTAGGGATTAGGCCCTCTCCCTCCTGCTTCTAGGCTAAGGGAGTAGCCCTCCATGGGGAATGTGCCCCCAAAGTCTTTTTGTGCACCAGGGATACATTCTGGTTCCACTATCAGAGTTTTCTTATACTTCCCAGGCCTTCTAACTGAGACCCATTTTCAGGGGCTCTGAGTTGGTCCAATTCTGGTTTCCCAGCTTTCAGTCTGGGGCCCATGAGCTCCCCCTTGTTCAGGTTAGCTGTCTCTGTGGGTTTCTGTAGCCTGGTCTTAACCCCTCTTCTTATCAATCCTCCCTCTCTGCAACTGGATTCCAGGAGTTGGGCTCATTATTTAACTGTGGGTGTCTGCTTCTGTTTCCATCAGCTACTAGAGGAGAGCTATATGATGGCATATAAGTTAGTTATCAATCTCATTATCTTTGAAGGGCATTTAAGGTAGCCTTTCCACTGTTGCTCAGATTGTTAGTTGGGGTCATCCTTGTAAGTCTCTGGACATTTCTCTAGAGTCAGCTTTCTCTTCAAGCCTATAATGGCTCCCTCTATTACGGTATTTCTTTTTTCTTTCTTTTTCATTTTCATTTTCTTTTTCTTTTTTTTTTCCCTGCTCTTGTCTATTCGTCATCCCCCAACTTAATCTTACTGGTCCCACATGTTCTCCTCTCCTCCCCTTCTCTTTCTCCTCACTTCCTCTAAACTCAAGCCCCCCCCCCCTACTCCAAATATGCTCAGGAGACCTTGTTACATTCTCCTTCTGTGAGGGACCTTGTAAGAATCTCTCAGGTTCCTCCTTGTATCCTAGTTTTTCTGGAGGTGTGCATTATAGGCTGGTGATCCTTTGCTCTATGTCTAAAATCCATATATGAGTGAGTACATACAATGTTCCTCTTTTTGTGACTTGGTTACCTCACTCAGGATGGCTTCTTCAAGTTCCATTCATTTGCCTACAAATTTCAAGACTCCATTTTTTTTTCTGCTGAGTAATATTCCATCTTCTTTATCCATTCTTCAGTTGTGGGCATCTAGGTTGCTTCCAGGTTCCTGCTATTACAAACAATATTGGTATTGGCATAGTTTAACAGATGTCTTTTGTTGCATGGATTTGGGTCATTTGGGTATATGCCTAAAGGTAGTATTGACAAGTCCTGTGGTAGACTGATTCCCGTTTTCCAGAGGAACTGCCATACTGATCTTCAAGTACAAGTTTACATTCCTATCTGCAGTGGAGGAGTATTCCCCTTTCTCTATATCCTCTCCAGCATGAGTTGTCATTTTGTTTCTTCTTTTAGCCATTCTGGCAGGAATAAGATGGTATCTCAAAGTTGTTTTGATTTGCATTTCCCTGATAGCTAAGGATGTTGAACACTTTCTTAAGTGTCTTTCAGCCATTTTGGATTCCTCTATTGCGAATTCTCTCTTCAGTTCTATACCCCACTTTTTTTAAAACATTTATTTATTTTATGCTGGACATAAGTATCAATTTCTAAGGGAAGCTATTATAGCAGACATATGGTTTTAGCAGTGAACAAAAATGTAAATGCCTTAGAAGGTTGAGAACATCATTTAGGTGTATGCCCAAGAATGTTATATCTGGGTCTTGAAGTACATTGATTCCCAATTTCCTGAGAAACAGCCATATTGATTTCCATAGAAATCACTAGCACACTGTTTAGTTAGAACTGTATGTACCTAAGCTAATCCTCAAGACTGAGACACAATGTACACATTCATGTACACATGTACACATATGCACAAGCTCACATACACTTACAACATCCAGGACCCACTGCATTTTCTAGGCCTGAGAAGTGGAGGACAAAGATAGCTCCCACAAACACACTGCAAAGTTTGGGAGTCATCCTGGCCAAGGCTGCTACTGAAGTCAATGTCTGGGTTTATTGCCCTGTTGCTGCTGGGGTGATGCCCATGGCTCCTATTACCACCAAGGGCTCTGTGGATGATCAGGTTCTGGTCAGCCAGTTGGGCCATGTTGGTCCGAGAGCCATGCTGCCACCAGGTCCTATCTAATGTGGGTGGTCTGTGTTGCCACTGGTGACCATGGTGACTTCTTGGGCCTTAGATTCTAGAGAAGGCAATGTTTGGGTTTGTAATCCTGGTGCTGCTGGAATCTGTGATGATGTGCATGGCCAGCACTAGCACATGGAATCATATGAACCGAACCACAACTGTGGAAATCTGAGGGTTGATCAGAGCCAGCCCTGCCCTTCTCTTGCCCTGGGATAGTAGGTTCTGATCTTTGATGGATAATGTGGTATGAGAGCTTTTATCCCCCTCCCCCCTCTGAACTCTTACTCCTGAATGATAGCTCCACCCTTCACCATCTGTTTGTAACTCACTAGGACTGTACACTAGAGCTGAACCTATTGTCAGAGGCACATATGAACATACTCTGAAGGTATCAGAGCAGTAGAGTTGACCCTGCCCCCTGATCTGTAATGTGGTGGCATGGTAAGAAGGGAAAGATGCCTTCCTCCATCTGGCCCTTACTACATGCAGCAGGGAAGAGACCTGGGATGGGGTCAGGAGAGTGAGAGGGCGAGACCTGCCCTTCACCAGCAGCAGCACACAGGAGAGCAGGTCCTGCACATGCACATCCCTGGGCAACACACTAGGGCTGACCTTGAGGACACAAGAGCAGGAAATCTGACCCCTTCTCATATATCCCCTGCAGCAGCAGGGAGAGCGCCCTGCACTTCACCTGCACAAAACATTAGAATTGTCCCTGGTTGTGGGAGTGGGACTGATCTGGGGATCTGAGAACTGAGAAACTGCCCCCACCCATTGCTATAGGCTGCATTGGTAAAGCTAGCCAAAGCAATGCTGAATAATTCACTTGGGCAGTGATGATGAGGAAAAGCTGGAGCATTGACCAACCCAGCTACCACCCAGACCCAGAAACAGGGCAATGAGTTAACCCACCCCATCCATAAACTGTTGGAGCATGTGAAGGGGATGAATCTAGAGATCCAAAACCAGAGGATCTCTACAATATGGGACAACATATTGTAGAGGAGCCCTAGAGAGAGTCCATTATTGACAGTGTAGCAGAAGCCTGAGACCTTGAACCAGACCAATGACTCATAGCAATGAATGCCCACAAGTAAAGATGAATGAACTAAAGATAAACTGTGTGATTAAGCTTACCACACTAAAACTTCCATGACAAGATTATTCTCCCTTTTCTCTTCTTCCTTCCTTTTTTTCTTTCTTTTTTTCTTTTTTTCTTATTTTGTATTATCTTTTCAATTCTCTTTTGTTTCAGAACCCTTAAAAATAGTGAAAGCTCAACTAGATGAGAACCTATTTATTGCCATATCCATATGACTCTTGACAAGAAAGAAATAAAACCAATTAATTTCTCAAATATAGACTTTTTTACATTTGAAGAGTATATTCCAGGGACAACCATTATAAAACTTATTTGTTGATCTCTGATGCATAAATTTCATTACTAATAATCACCATTTTGTATTTATAGGTATGAATGTAAGCAAAAGTGAGATAACAACAGAAGCTTCATTGAAACCATCTCGGAGATCCCTGCCTTGCCTGGCCCATAGCTACGCTCATTCAAAAAGCTTGAGCCAATCTGCTTCTCTGTTCCAGTCAACTGAGAGTGAATCTCAGGCTCCAACTTCTGTAACATTTCTTTCTGCTGATAAACCTGAGCATGGTAAGTGACAGTTCATACTATCATCTGTTACATTCTAAAACATAAGGCATTTTAAGAATTGATTCCTTTCTGTTTTGTTACATTTGGCTAGTGTTCATTTAATGTTTTAGGGATGTGTCTGTCAAAAGTAGACCAGTATAGTATAGTATAGTATAGTATAGTATAGTATAGTATAGTATAGGGGTCATAGGAAAATCCTGTTGGTTATATGTGTGTTTATTTCTGTCTTGCTTAACAGGCTGCCTATCCCATGGGAATCTGAACTTTATATTGGGTGTGACAAAGCCAGCTCATGAATCATCAGTTCACATGGCCCCTATTTTATGTTCCTGTTCTTAGAACATCCTTGGAAATAATTTACAGACTGTATTCAGTAATATACCAGCAATAAAGAATTTTATTTCCTAATATAAAGCACCACCTAAAGACACTCAAAGGGATTTCACACAAAAAATAAGAAATATGTACATAAGCACAAAACCTCAGGACAGATTGAATCTTGCTAGAAAAACAGATAATTGAACAGCAATAATGAAAAATATCAAGTATTTATTTAGTAAGTAATCAACTCTCCAATAAAAGAGAAAGAAAATTATGAATATTGTCTTAAAGAGCCAGGAAAAATCACCCCCCAAATGCTAGCAATTAGTATATATCTTTAAATTATAATACTACATACATATAAATAAAGGTATAGATTGACTGACTCATTTAAAATACAGACTAAGATCTAGTACTTCCTGTCATTAAAAAATTCACATCATGGCTGTATAAACACATGCTCAGAATAAAAAAGATAGGCATCATGAACAATGTTACCCACAGAAACTCAACACAGACAAAATCTCAACACAGAGGAGTGAAAGAAAGCATGAAATCTCACCCCTAGCCAATAAGCTATTCACTCCTAATGGGAGATAGAATATCAGTTTCCTTCCATGATTTGACACTGGGTATATGAACTATACTTCAGAGCAGGCCTCATTATTAATAGTTGGCCAAAAGAAATGGGACTTGTGTGTGTGTGTGTGTGTGTGTGTGTGTGTGTGTGTGTGTGTGTGTGTGTATTTAAAGAGAGGAAAAGAACATGTATTTGGTTGGGTATGGAGATGAAAGAGAAGCAAGAAGAAGTTAAATGGGAGTAAATATTATCAACATTTATAAAATTCTCCAAAACATTGATAGTGTTACCAAAATATATGTTGGAGATATAGAAGAACATTTAACAAAAACTTGAAAAAAAACATCCAGAAGAAATGGCATACCTGTGTCATCATCTACAAAAAGCAAATCACAATAGATTGAAGACCTTGACATAAAATAAAATCTTTAAATATAAAAGGAAAAAATAAGAACAATACTTAAAAGTATTTCAAAACTTAAAATTTGGCTCCAATGGCTCAGAAAATAATAAGAAGTGACAAAAGGGATTGCATCAAATTGAAATGCTTATGCATCCAGCGGAATAGACAGTTTACAGAATGAAAGAAAATCTTTGTCAGTTATTCATCTGATGGTGGATTAATCTTCAGAATAAAAACCTAAAAGAAAAATAAACATTTCAAGAGCAAATAATTAGAATGATCAAAGAAGCTGCATAGACACTTTATAGATGAAGGAGTAAATGGACAACAAATGCACATAAAATATCTGACAAATGAAGTCATCAGAGAAATGCAGTTTGAAATTCCAGGCTTGGTAGACTTGATGTGCAGACTGCCAGATCATTAGTCTTAAGTCAGAGTGGTCAATACATAGTTGTTTCAAAGGCAATCTTGGCGCTCTGGTGAAAAATCTATCTAAATAATACAAAACAAACACAATCAAAAATCAGCAAAAATCCATTATATTGTACTTCCATTTCATCTATTTGGAATGGCTATCAGTCAAAATGAGAGTCACAAAAGAAACCAACAGAAGAAAACAAACTACAGAACATTGGAGAGGATATATACATACATACATACATACATACATATATATATATGTGTGTGTGTGTGTGTGTGTGTGTGTAAACAAAGAATCCTTTACCTATGAAGAATGCAAAATAGTTGCAAATTCATTTTGGAAACTAATTTTTATGCTACAAGATGCCTACACATATTAATGTATCATTAATAATCACTTTTACAGAACCATCTTATGCCCATTGATATATAGAACAAAAAAAATGTGACCTATATTCACAATAGAATTGTATCCATCAAAACAGGGAAGGGGGGTGAAAAAAGAAAGGAATGCTTGTCACTGCAGGAAAAGGAATAGAATTGGAGTTGCTCGTGTAAAGTAAAATGTCTAAGAACATTTTTAAGAGAGACAAAAAGAATATGCTTTGGGTCTAGGTGGAGGGGTGGGACATGTCAGGAAAGCAAAGTCAAGACCGTGTTACTATAAAATAATAAAATAATCAGTAAGAGTCACATGGGAAAAAGGGGTGGAGGCATGATAAAAGAAAGTCATGAATGTAAGAAATTTTCATAATAAATCAATTTTTCCTGGAATTAATATATTTAAAAATAAGACAAACTGTGTTAATTCATACTGATGGCAAAACAGTAGAGTTGATTCCTGAGGATAATGTGGTATTGACAGCAGAACAGGGTTAAAATTTGAAGGATAGACCAAAAAGATGCCATATTGAAAAGAATTTTGGAGATGAAACATTCTTGCTCATATCTTCATGCATGTAAAACATTATACACCTTTAGACAGCCCCTGCTCATAAAATCGAGCCATATTCTATCATTCAATCAGTGTTTATATTTTCCCATTGTTCTCTTGATGTTCTGTTTTCCTTTGGAAAAGTATTCTATTAAGAATTCCTTTAGCCCTCCATGATAAAAGAGATCAGGAATAAAAGGAACACACCTAAACATAATAAAGGCAATAAACAACAAGCCAACAGCCAACATCAAACTAAATGGAGAGAAACTCAAAGCAATTTCTCTAAAATCAGGAACTAGACAAGTTTATCAGTCTCTATATATCTTGTCAAAATTGTACTTGAAGTTCTAGATAGAGCAATTAAGACAAAGAAGATCAAGGGAATACAAATTGGAAAAGGAAAATGTCAAATACTCACTATTTGCAGGTTATATCATAGTTTATATAAGTGACCCAAAAATTGTACCAGGTAACTCCCACAGCTGATAAACACCTTCAGTAAAGTGGGAGGATCCATGATTAACTAAAAAAAAATCACTAGTCCATATATATATATATATATATATATATATATATATATATATATAATCCATATATATATGGATTTTCTATTTAGATATATACTCCATATATATATATATGGAGTACAGATAGAAAATCCTCAACAAAGAAATTTTAAATGACTGAAGGCACTTAAGGACTTTCTGAACATTCTTAGCTATCAGGAAAATGCAAATCAAAACAACTTTGAGATACTCCTGTCAGAATGGCTAAAATCAAAAACACCAAAATCAGTTTATGGTGAAAAGGATGTGGAAAAGAGGGGACAATCCTTCATTGCTGGTGGGAATGCAATCTTGTACAGCCACTTTGGAAATAAGTATGGAAGTTTCTCTGGAAAATGGGAAACAGTCTACCTCACCATCCAGTAATTCCACTCTTAGTCACAGACCCAAAGGATGCACATAAGGACATCTGTTCAACTATGTTCATAGCAACATTCTTTCTAATAGCCAGAACCTGGAAGCAACTAGATGCGCCCAACTGAAGAATGGAGTACTACTCAGTGGTATAAAAAAAAAAAAAAAAAAAAAAAGACATCTTGAAATGTGCAGGCAAATGGATGGAACTAGAAGAAACCATCCTGAGTGAGGTAACCCAGACCCAAAAAGACAAACATAGTATGTACTCACTCATGAGTGGATACTAAACATTGAGCAAAGGATAACCAGCCTACAATCCACAACCCCAGAGAAAATGGGAAACAAGGAGACCCCTAAGAGAGACATAGATGGACTCTCTGAGAAGGAGAAAAAGAAAAGATCTCCTGAGTAAAATGGGAGCATGGGGAAGAGAGAGGGAGGTAGGAGAAAGAGGAGAAGAGAAGGATGGGGGGAGGAGAACATGAGAGATCAGGAAAGTTTAGTTGGGGGAAGAACAGAGAAGGAGACCAAGGAAAGAGATGCTTTGATAGTGGGAGCCACTATGGGCTTAACAAGAAACATGACATTAAGGAAATGTCCAGGAATCCACAAGGATGACCCAAGCTAAGAATCTATGTGATAGTGGAGAGGCTACCTTAAATGCCATTCCTCTATAATGAGATTGATGACTACCTTAAATGCTGTCATAGAGCCTTCATGCAGTAGCTGATGAAGCAGAAGCAGATACCCACAGCTAAACACTGAGCCGAACTGCTGGAATCTAGTTGTAAAGAGGGAGCAAAGGGTTCAAGACTATGGGGGGAAATCCACAGAAACAGCTGACCTGAGAAAGTGGGAGCTCACAGACCCTAGTTTGACAGCTGGGGATCCTGCATAAGACTGAACCTGGGTACCTGATCGTGGGTGTCAGTTGGGTGGCTTGGGGAGCTTATGGGATCCCTTGGCATTGGATCAGTATTTATCCCTAATGCATGAATGGGCTTTGGAAGTCCATTACCTATGGAGGGAAACTCAGCCTAGATACAAGGGGAGGACCTAGGTGTTGCCCAAAATGATGTGACAGACTTTGATGAACCTCCGTGGAAATTCTCACCCTCCCTGAGGAGTGGATGGATGTGGTATGGGGATATCATGGTGGGAATGGGAGTATGGGAGGGAGGGATAGGAAACTGGGACTGGTATATAATGTAAGATTATTTTCAATTTAGATAAAAATAAATTAAAAAGTTTTCCTTTAGTTCCTTCCTTCTTCTCCTGGGTAACTTAAGAATATTAATTTTGTTTTCAATAATGCAGCAATGCTTTCTATTATAGTCAATTTACAGTCATTCATAGTAGTGTTAATTGCTCAATAGAAAGAACGTGATGATGTTTAGTTGAATGTTAAGTTTTAACTATTATTTAAATAAAATTTAAATCTCAAACATTAAGTTAAAACATTTCTTTTTAATTGATTATCATTAGGACATCAGATATTATAGTCAGCTTTATAGTTATGCATTACTTTTCCCAAATGATGAATTATCTTTTTTTTTTCCAGTTAATTCTGAGGAAAACAAAAAAGACTCTACCCTCAAATGTTCCTTTGCTGACTTCAGTGAGTTTTGCTTGGGTGAGTTAATTTCTAATATATTTTCCTTTCTCCAAAAATAAAAGATTACTTCAAATCCAGAATAATTTTGCATAAAAATGTTCATTCTGTGTCTATAATTTTATCAGTAATTATAAAAATATGAATTTTATAATTATACAATTTAAAACTCAAATAATATAAGCAGACTGTAGTGAATGACACTATAAGAAAATGTCAGTGAATTTTAATTTTAACTTCATGAATTTCTTCCCATTCTACACAAATAACTACATTTACACTGATATGATGAGATGTATCAAATTTTACCACTGAATATTTTTTATGATGTTAAAGTTGAAAGATCTGACCTGGTTCTCTATTAGTGGATGATATATATATATATATATATACATATATATATATATATCCTATAAAATTCAAAATCTGTTTGTAACTAATAATTGACCATGAGTTTTCTTTATGGAAAACACTGTTGCTGTGTCTGCATTGCCTATGTGATTTAATGGGAACAGATTGAATACTCCTGGAAGTTTTTGAAATTCTCTGACCACACCAGCAACACATAATCAGGGTTAATTTGTCTGGGGGTAACATGAATATCCACCCTTTTTTTTATTTGCTAGGTAAACATAAGTGAGGACAAGATTAAAAATGTCTTGACAAATATTTTTATCGTGTTCTAATTCTTAAAACATTGTCAAGACATTTCAACATTTCCAATCCCTTGATCTATGTGGTGGCAACTTTCTGAGAACTACAAATTAATCATATTTTTATAATAACTATTAATATGTGTGGCATAGAAACAAGGCTACCAAATTAATTTTCTAATTAAAATATTATCTGGTTCATTTAAGTAACATTTAATAAGAACAAAAGAAAGTTCTTTGCATGATCTTCTGTCACTCATTTTCTGAAAACAAAATGGCATGAAAATACTTGGTTTTCAGGCTCCCTGAACATGGATGTCTGGGGGGGGGGGTCTGAGAAGTCAATGAGGCCTCTGACAGTGGAGCCAGTATTTATCCCTAGAGCATGAATGAATATTGGGAGACCATTCCCCATGAAGGGATATTCTTTCAGCCTGATTTCATGGGGGACAGCCTAGGTCCTGCCCCAAATGATGAGATAAGCCTTGATGATTCTCCCATCAGAGGCCTTACTCTCCCTGGGAAGTGGATAGGGGATTGGATGGGGTGTCAGTGGAGGAAATAGGAGTATGAGAGAGAGGGGGGGGGGCTTTTTTTGTTGTTGTTGTTCAACACATCCACACAGGTAGTAAAATTTATATTAATTTTTCACTAAGTTAGTACCATTTACTACTTCAAAAATTATCCAGAATCAAAATACTCTCATTGCAATTTCACAGATCTTATTTTTAAAAAATAATCTTCATTTAAATTAAAATCAATCTTATTTTACATACCAATCTCAGTTCCATCTTTCTCCTGTTTTCCCATTCCTCCACCTTCCTCCCCACCCCCATTGCTCAGGGAGAGTGAGCCCTGCCATAGGGAATCATAAAAGTCTATCACTTCATTTGGGGCAGGACCCAGGCCTTCCTTTGTGTGTCTGGGTTGAGAAGTATCCCTCCATAGCAAATGGACTCCCAAAGCCCATTCATGCACTAGAGATAAATACTGGGTCCACTGCCAGAGGCCCCATAAATGTGTCCAAGTCCCCTAACTGACACCCACATTCAGGGGCCTTGTTTGGTCTTGTGCTGGTTCCCCAGTTGACAATCTGAAGTCCATGATTTCCCAGCAAGGTCTTAACCCCTCAACACTACACACACACACACACACACACACACACACACACACACACACACACACACATTTGAATCTATAATCTAAGACTATAATTCCAGTATTCAGAATGCTGAAAGAGATTACAGATTTCAGGCTAATCTGAGTTTATGGTAAGACTGACATTAAAAGGAAAAAAAAAAGTTAATTATCTTATTTCAAATTTCACAAACCATACTTAAATGGAAAACTGCCATTATAAGAAAATTTGCTAGTATCTGTGTGAATAAACACCCACATAATCCATGAGGATGTAGCTCCTAGTTGATAGATATTTTTATCCCTCGTCTCTGAGAGGGTTATCTTTGCAGTAGATGGTGAATAACATGAAGCCCACAACTGGTCAAGATGTACAGAGCAAAGTCCTCAGCTCTATTGAGCATATATATCCCTCCTTCAAATAGATCAGGGATTATTATGGAAGAGGAGGAAGAAAGAGTGTAAAATCATGAGGAGGTAGGTCTCTACAAGGAAACGGTGTCTATAGGACACCACAGCAAAGTTCCAGACATAGCTCAAGAAGTTATGACAACTTTTAAAAAACCTATGTAATCACAAACCAGACCAAATCCCAGCATGGAAATTGGAGTTTGTTATGAAATTCAATGACTAGCCATAGAGATATTGTCCATTCTTCTATGAGAGGAAAAGCCAGTCTTTTCTAAGAGTGTAGTTCTCAGTAAGTTAACCACTCTGTAATAGAAGACCACATATGTCAGGATACTTGAACAGCACAAATTGCTCTTGACAAGGAAATATAAAATAAAAAGTTAGGTGGATATGAAGTAGTCATGTATCTGAAATGAGTTAGGATAATAAATATGATTTAAAATAAATTGCCAAGTAACTAAAAAGAAAGTCACTTGTATCTTTGCAATACAGTGTTTGCATTATCTTTTAAAGGAGGTCAAATACATTGAAGTAAGAAGCATTGAGTATAAATAAACATGAATACATTAGTAGTGCATGTTCATTTTCAAATGCCAAGCAGTCTTATTTGTTGCATTTGAAGGCATTGAGCACCATTGCATCTGAAGGTGCTGAATTGGAGTTTCCAAGCACTGGGAACCAGACCAGTGCATCTGGGTTTCATGGTCAACTACTTGGCATTGCCCATGGAAATATTAATGCTGTAGTATAACCAACTGCCTGTATACAGCATTTCATTGAGGACCGATATTTCCCCTTGCTCAAAGGAAGAGCTCAGAAGGAAAACCATATTTTCATTGTATTAGAGCTCAAGCTTCCTGAGGAGTTGATTAGTTTTTGTCACTTCTCCAGCTGCTATGATAATCATCCTGATCAAAACAGTTTAAGGAAGGAGGGTCCATTTAGGCTCATCGTTCAAGTTATTCCATCATGGTGGAGAAACCATGGAGGCAGGAGGCTGAGGCAACTGGTCACGTTGCATCACCTGTTAAGACCAGAGAGCAAGAGGTATTTGTGCTTGGCCAGTTATTACATTTATACAGTCCAGCACACAAGCCAAGGAATGAAGGGTAGGTCTTTTGACCTCAGTTAACTTAATCAATTTAGTCCTTCACAGATATGGCCAGAGGCTAGCCTAACCTAGAGTACCACTCACATGCATGCCAGGAGACTTGTCTTTTAGATTATTCCATCCTCTCAGATGACATTGGTACTAACCACCACAGTTGCCTAATAAAATTCTTATTTTTCTTGGTTAAGATATATTTTTCTACTCCAGCCATCCATCAATCAAAACATTCTTGTATCTATGAGCTATGTCACCATGGCATTTTATTTAATATTTCTGAATCTAGATGATCTTATTTGTTAATTAGAATCAATAATTTATAGTTTGATTCTTGTGTTCAATGAAGAAGCATAGCTTTACTATCGCTACAATGACACCAGAAAGTAAAGAGATATTTATTCATTTATGTGTTTAATCACTCAGTTTACTTTCACATTAAATTCTGATGAATCCACAGGTGGTTTTGCCATACCAATCCATGTGTAGGGATTCTATTACCACCAAATATGATACTTATAATGTAACTGTTATGCCCAGTCCACAAATCGCCAGGGAGACCACCACTTGCCGATGACTCACCAATGCAATTACAAGGTTACTTTATTGAATTCAAGCCTAGGCAGGGACCTTATCCCACAAACAAACACAACAACTGAAGGAGAAGTCCCACACCACACAAACAAAGGGTTTATATAGACAAAAACCATAGGATAGGTTGAGGTTTATGGGTTTAAAGTTGATTGGCTGGGGTATCTAGAGGAACTTGGGGACTTTGAAGAGTTCCCATAGATTTATCTCTGGATCCACATGTGTCCATAAAGGTTGTTTTTGCAATGCTGTTAATTGGCTAATTCAGGGCTAGGGACCTTTGTGGTTAGTTATCTGTTCTTCTTGATGACTTCTTTTTCCTGAAGCCAGCTGTACTTGTCATGGGATAAGGTTCCCATATTCTGTTTCTGGCCCTCTTTTCTAAATGGCCTTGGTTTTGTCTCTCAGTAACATATCAATAGTAATTTACTAAACTCATTATTCTACAACGATTTTCCTGTTTCAATTCATGTAATTCTCATAAAATTACATAGGGGTAGTTTTATTACCTTTTTACAAATTTGAAAACTAGGTCTCACTGGATTAAATAAATTTTCAGTTGATGGTAAACTCTTCAAAAGAGAAGTGATGTTCCCTAGAAATCTTAATCCTCGATCTCTCTCTTACTTTTACAATATGTACAGTGATCTTTAAGATAAAAAATGGATACTGGTATCTACATAACACTGATTTGGTAATATTTTAGTTTTTAATTACGAGTAAAGCTACATGGCAATGTACTTGGAGAAATGATCAGTTAAAACTAATCAGACTTTCAAACATTTTTATGATTTTCCTCCATTTTTTTGTGATATAATATTGAATTCTGCTTTTCATGAAGCATCTCATAAAGCTAGGATATCACTGTAATCTATATTTATAACACATACGTATACACACACACACACACAAATGTGTACACATTCATGTTTGCACACACACACACAAATACATATATGCATCTAGGAGCACACACTCAATCATATTATCCATTTCTTTATGCATGTATTCACACAAATCATTCAACAGAATAATAATTTTGAAATCATTAGTTTCATGATCCACACTAAAATTGGAAAATGACAAGGAAATGATAATTATCATGAATAGGTTTGATTATGCCCATACACAGTAAAATTAGTTAACTTAGAAATAAAATAAAATAAACATATCTCATCAAAACCAGTATATTTGACTTCAGTCAGTAAAAACATGCATTTATCTAATCATACTGTAATGTCAAAATTTCACTGCTGTTATTAATGCCTTTTAATAAAGGCTCATATTGTAAAGTTAAGGTATTTGGTTGGTTTCTATCAGTTCAGTAGTGATGGGGATGCCCTATATATATATATGTTTCTCTTATTAGTTAATGAATAAAACACTGTTTGGCCAATAGAGGCAGGAAGATAGGTGGGGCTAGGAGGAGACAAGGATGCTGGGAAGAAAGGCAGGGGGCACAAAGAGAAGCTATGGAGCCAACAAAGGAGTAACAGGTATGGTCATTCTCTAGTAAGACAAGACTATGTGGAAATACATAGATTAGTAGAAATGGGTTAATAATTAAGACAGAGCTAGCCAATAATAAGCCCTAGCTATTGGCCAACAGTTGAATAATTAATTTA
This sequence comes from Cricetiscus sungorus, assembly GCA_030556225.1. Lineage (NCBI taxonomy): Eukaryota > Metazoa > Chordata > Mammalia > Rodentia > Cricetidae > Cricetiscus > Cricetiscus sungorus. The sequence continues at coordinate 47,438,561 of JANBXA010000372.1, read as the reverse complement.
ACTCTCTGTGTGCTTAATTGAGAAGAACAGCGGGATCTGGCAAGACAAGAAACTCCAGTTACACTGTAGTTCAGTCTGACTGAGTAGTCATTGTTATTTCTTAGAATTGGGTGGCCATCATCCTCATTATAGAGTAAGGGCATTTAAGTTAGCCTCTCTGCTATTGCTTAGATCCTTAGTTGGGCTCATCCTTGTGAATCCCTGGATATTTCCCTAGTTCCAAATTTCTCTTTGAATCTATAATGGCTCCTTCTATTTAGGTATCTCTTTTTTCCCTGTCATTCTCTAATTTTCCCTTGCCTCCATCTTCCTAATTTCTCATGTTCTTCTAGGCCCCTCCTCTTCCTCCTACAACCCTCCCCCCTCCTACATCCATTGCTCTCAATTTGCTCAGGAGTTCTTGTCTCTTTCCTCTTCTACAGGGTTTGATGAAAGTCTCAGTTCTCCTTGCTTCCAAGCTTCTCTAGGGTTGTGGATTGTAGGCTGGTTATACTTTGCTCTATGTTTAATATCCACCATGTTTTTCTTTTTGGGTCTGGGTTACCTCACTCAGTATGGTTTCTTCTAGTTCCATCCATTTGTCTGTATCTTTCTTTTTTCCTTCCTTCCTTCCTTCCTTCCTTCCTTCCTTCCTTCCTTCCTTCCTTCTTTTCATTCATTCATTCTTTCTTCCTTCCGCTGAGTAATAAATATTACAATGTATAAATGCACCACATTTTCTTTATTCATTCTTTGATTGAGGGGCATCTAAGTTGCTTCCAGGTCTGGCTATCAGAAATAATGTTGCTATGAACAGAGTTGAACAGATGTCCTTGTGGTATGATAGAAGCAGAAGCAGAGATCCATAGTTAAACTCTGAACTCCTAGAATCCAGTTGTGGATAGGGGAGGATGATTAACAAAGAGGTCAAGACCATGCTGCGGAAACCCACAGAAACAATTGACCTGGGCAAGTGTGAGTGCAGGGACCACAAGTCTGACAGCTGTGGAACCAGCATAGGTCCGAACTGGGCACCCTGAACATGGGTATCAGTTGGGAGATCAGAGCAGTCTATGGGCCCCTCCTGGCAGTGGACTAGTATTTATCCCTAGTGCTTGAATAAGCTTTGGTACCCCTATGGAGAGATACACTCTCAGCCTAGATACAAAGGGGGAAGGCCTATGTCCTTCCCCAAATTATGTGACAGACTTGATGATCCCTGGGAGGCCTCACCCTGCCTAGGGAATGGATGTGGGTTGGGTTGGGAGATTGGTGGGGGCAATAGGATGACAGGAAGGAGAGGGAACTGAAATCAGTATTTAAAATAAGACTGTTTTCAATTTAATTTTTAAAATTTACAAAACAATAATATGGCCAAGTGAGTATATGGTATTTGCTTTTTTTATATATCATCTCTATTGAATTCTATTAGTGACATTATCTTTGCCAAATTCTATTGGTTTCCCAATAGCATTTTATATCAAATATGATATAAGAAATAACTACCTACTAATATTTCTAACTTACTTAAGGGTTATAGAAATATGAGAATTATCCTTAAAACCCCATTTTCAGTGATGACATTACAATTATTGTAAACATTTTAGGTTAACAAACTTGTTCAATTAACAGATATTGATTAACTTCCAAAACATATTCAGAATATGATCACTACTTAGCCCATTCATTCCTTTATATAGTCTGGTCTGTGATTGCCTGGCTAGACTGGTGCAGTAGCTGTATAATTAGACTCCATGATCAAACTCTTGCATCTTTACAGTCTGATTTCCACAGTGCTATAATGAAAGGAAAATTAACTCTCATTATTTCTCTGCTGCAATCTCTCCAGGGTTTCCATTCCATTTAAAATATGAACTTACTTTGGCCTTCAGCGGCCCTGTGGAATCTGGGTCTGTTCTATGTAGGGCAGTTTTTTAATGCTTCCTTTCACTAAAAGTGCTGCAACCAACTTATTCTTGTGCTTTTTATTCATCATAAGATTGCTCTTATCTCATAACCTCACATTAAAATAAATCAGATCCACACCAGCTCCCCCTTTTGTCCCAAAACTGATTTACTTTTCTACACAATGAGTACTGTGACTTAAAATTACATGATTTCTTTTTAGGGAACCCTACTTGAGATTTAAAAAAAATCCAGAGACCTTGTTAATCATGTAGGCACTTGGAGCCCTATAATCAAGCATAGTATATAGTACCTCTTTAATGCCCAGAAATATTTTAGGATCAGGAATGAGAAATGGTTATATAAGTCAGAGTATATTGATATATCCACATACTTCCAGAAAGTCTACCATCCACTGGCTACTTTGCTCTCCAGGGTACCATTCCTTACAGGGAAAAACAAGCAACAACCTGTTAGGAATAGATGCTTTGCAAATTTTTTCTTTGAATGAGGTAAGATGCTAACTGGAATAGACACAGGTGCAGAGTAGTATGGTTTGCTGAGTACCATCAAGAGCTTGGATGGAACTCTTTCACAACAGAAGTGCAGAAATAAGATAAGGTTAGAGACAAATGAGAAATGCAGAAATAAAAAATAATCAGTTCCTGGGTGCTCCCTATGTTAAATCCCCGAGTAACTATATAGGGTTCGTCCATGGAATGATTTTCCAAAAAAGTTACACATAGATAATAAATATTTAAAAAATGTAATGCTATCATTCAAATGTTACAGTGTCATGTGCTGATTCTGCCTCATATTACCTGGGTTAACACCATCTGTACTTCAACTTTCCTAATTATAAATTTGAGACATTGTTTAATCCCTTCTTATTCTGTGGAAATTAAGCAGAGAATAGAATTAATATCTTTTGTGATAGTCAAGTAAAAGAATGTAGGTTGCATAAGGCATTTAAATTGTAAAGCATGAGAATAATATTAATTCACTGTAATTATTGAATTATACATTCTTGGGTATTCTGGCAATCCTAGATAAACTATAAATATGCATAAATGTAAAATTTTCAAATTAGGGAAATAGACTAATAGTGCTCTCACACATTCAAAATTCTCCAAGAAGACCCTCATCCTTTTCCAGATGCCCCTCTTGTGCCTTTAGTAAAATATAATAAAGCAATGAGATAAAATGACATTATGAGAGAGAATATTGACATAATTGGAATAAGGTAGTTATTAAAATTGTAGTCTTAGTACTGGGTGGAAAATTTATTCTTGGATACCTACTTAGAATTTAAAGTGAAAAATGTGTTGCTTTCAGAAACTCCAAATACCATTTATCTTACAGATATATAAGTTCTAGATTTTTGTTTTGTTTTTTGTTTGTTTGTTTGTTTGTTTTTATTGAGACAAGGTTTCTCTGTATTGCTTTGTAACCAGTACTGGAAATAGCTCTGTAGATCAGGCTGGCCACAAACTCACATTATCTGCCTGTCTCTGCCTCCAGAGCTCTGGGATTAAAGGTGTGTGCCACCAATGTCTGTCTTTGTACCAGAATTTTAAATTAACAACAAACAGAAGAAATATATATTTGTTTAATACTTTTTAAAGTAATTTTTCATGGATTATTTCACTTAGTCTTAAAAAGGAATACATATAAATATTTTATTATCTCCCAATTTTATATTATGAGACTCATGCAAACCCACTTTAATAATAAAAGCACACATCAGATATTAGGGGTTGAAAGCTCAAAGACCAGAGGAAAAAAATAGCCAGATACTAGAGTTCTTATCTGCATGGAATCCTCTGACTGGACAGATCCCAAGCTAATGTCTTCTCCCACCTATATTCCTCTCTCTGTGCAACTATCTCACTTCCTGTCTGCCTGTATAGACCTCCAGACATCCATAGTTAGTTAGTGGCTAGATCTTCCCTCTGATCTTCAGGAAAGCTTTATTTGTTAGAGTATAAATAAGAAATCACAATATTTTCCCATTATTTGTCTAAAAATAGAAAAAGGTTATAGCTAATATAAGAAAACTATATACAATAAGAAAAATAACTATGTACATTATATACAAGCAATACAAATATCAACAATGTCTAATCCATTAACAATTGACAAATTCAGAGAAAATATTCTTATCTATTCTATCTTGATGTGTCCAAAAGGTTGTACCTAAGTCACTTTCTATTTTAATTTGCATTAACAAAACTATCACTTTGTCTCACAATCTTATCACTTTACATTTCTTTAGTGAATTTCTTTCCTGAATTTGGTAACAAGAAAATCTATAACTATAAAGTCTTCAAATCCATAAGAGACCAGAGAAAGAAATATTACATGAGTAGGCAGGAAGTACAAGAATAAAAACTTCCACAAAATGTGAGAAATGACAGAAACAACTGGCAGCCTGGAAGTCACCCAAGGTTGCTCTGCCATATCGGGGCATCCATCTTCATCCTACAGGCCTACTATATGTGACAGACTTTTCTGTAAAGCAAGATATTCTGAAGGCTGTCTTAACTCTGTCTTGGAAAAGTTTGGCAGTCTTTACTTTTGTGTTCTGCTTGTCTCATTTGAACATGATACTATCAACTGTTAAGGCAAGAGCCTTTTCTTGCCCCGTGGCTAACGTTTGCCACAAACAAAGTAAACTCCAGGTTGATTTTCTTCAATGCCTATCATCTTGTTTATAGTAGATTGGTGCTGCCATGAGCAGACATGTTTCATTGTCATAAAATAAAGAACCTATGCTTTTGAAACATCTTAAAATGCCATATTCTACAGACCTTTGAAGTGTTTGAAGACAACCTGTCTTTCTAAATTATATTTCTGTTTGATCTTGAAAACATACCCCATATGACTACAAGTTCAATTGTAATTGCTAATCTGTACTTGCATTTCCTAATTATACTAAATAGTTGGTAAAAATAACTTTCAAGACTAGAAATTGGCATTACAGTGTTAAATAGTTGTATAGTTCTAGAGCTACATATTTAAGTGTAAGTATGTTAGGAAAGTTGAATTATGAATTAAAATGAAAAATAACAGGTGTCTGGCAATTTAAATATTAACTACATGAAAAAATAAATTGATCGGATAGTCTAAAGTTTTTATCCTGTATATAAGTTAGATATGCTGCTGCATCAATTTTTTATAAGTACTGTCTGAATTTATTAAAGCTAAATCTATAGCCTCAGCTTTAATTCTACATTTATATTTTCTATTTTTTAACACTTGTTTTTAAGAGGTTAAAGAAAACGTACATAAGTGAAATAAGAGTTTGTTAGGAAGCTGTTGTATAAACATTTACACTGTGTATTAACGGAAGCTAACATACACTGTGTGTGTTTCTGTAAGTGCAAGACTTTTGGCCTGTGATGTTATTTTGTAAGGAATACTTTTGCTACAGTTTTCTGTCTCAGGAAATTGTGTGTGTTTTAATCCTTTTTGATTATGCAGCAAGGTTAATAGTCATTTCCCCTCAAAAACAAAGTTGCATATACTTTGAACAAGATTATAAATGTATATATAGTTTGAGCTACAAAAAATAATCTCAACTTTGTATCTAAATACAAAATTTCCAAGCCAATGTAAAATATTTAAAGCTAGATGTTTCTTTTTCTCATTTAAAATTAGATTCAATAATCTATCTTTTTATTCTATTCCTATATCTCCCCTTTTTCTTTTCTTAGTAGATTTAATAATCTACCCTTATATCCTGCCATATCTATATCCTCCTTTTTTCTTTTCAAAATAATTACTCTGAATATAATCTCCTTTGTTCAATTTTTTCTCTAATGATTACCAATAACAAGTTGTTACCAACTCCCTCCCAAACAATGAAAAGTACCAATAACACATTGAACTACCAGGAATATGGGTGTTGTACTTTTAAATTTACTTCCTGGTGTCTGGGATTTACCCAAAGAGTCCCAAAGAGGTGATAGGAGAGAGCAAGCAAAAAAGTCAGGGTCATTACTAGATGGAGGTGAATGGAGATATCATTTATTAAAATGGCAATAGTTTCAATGTTGCTCAAAGATATGAGTGAACAAAATTTTGACATTGTAAAAATGTATGATCATCTACAAAATATGTACTTGAAAATGCCTGATTTTTTTAAAAAATAAATCTCAAAATGAAAATCCCACAGTATTCTAAATAGATTTAAGATTTTGTGTTGGATTATACTCATATCTACACTTTGCTGCTTATTAAATACTACAATGTGGAGACAACAGATTGGGCACACATGGTAGAGTGAAATTATTGTTTATGATCTAGTAAGGCTACTGGATATCAAAATGGAAAGCACACCACAGCCATAGATCCAAGCAATGATAATACATACCTTTAATTCCATCAGCCACACTAGTTAGCTGTAGAAACTGGGCAGAACTCAGAAGTCAAATGAGGATATATCTCTGTGAGTTTAAGACCACCCAGGGTTACATTAGAGTGAATTGGTCTAAAAAATGAGATCACACAAATGAGATCTCAGCACTCTCATGTATTCAATTCCAAATCTAGAGGCATATAAGATAGGAGAGGGACATTCAGTATTCAATCTCAGAGATTTATTATCCAGCCACACTGAGAACAGGACAGACATTTTATCCTAAGGTAGAGGTAAGAGCTACTGGCCAGGTGCTTTACTTTTCTGATCTTCAGCTTGAACCCCAATATTTGTCTCTGGGTTTTACTATTTGGATTATAACCAAAAGTTTCAAATCATTGTACAAACTGGTCTAAAATAATTATATTTTCATTTTGAACTTTTGGTAACAGCAGACATTAAGTAACATAAAAAATAAAATATCACACACTTTGCTTGTAATCTTTGCTGTCTGGATTGATACCTCTATTATTGACAATTTGATGATTACATTTACAATCTAGTGTTTCCAGCATTTATATTTAATAAATAGATGAAACTTTTATATAGTCCTGTTATCTCTTTTGTATGTTATATTCATTACAATTGTCTTTTTTGTTCGAAATGACTCTTTGATCCCTCTCACCTTGATGCAAACTCACCCTCTCTTCCCAGTCTTTACAAGGGATTCGTCAGCATCTTTCGTTTTCTGTTAGCACCTCAATCTATTCTTTTCTTTGCAATATTAGCTTTACTAAAACAGAAATGATGCCATTCTACTGCTCAAATGAATTCTGGTGACACACTATTTAACTAAGATAAAGATAAACTGTTCAATAGTTCACGACTCTACAGAATCCACCCTACTCCCTGCACTGCCACTCTTATAGAACATCATGCCATGCCCTTCTCCTCCCCTCCCCCTGTAGCTTCACCATCATTGTCTGTGATCATGCAGGATCCACACTCTACCTCAGGAACCTGCCCTTAGTAGTATTCTTTACCTGTATTCTGCTTCCACAGAATATCACTTACCTCAATGGCATTTTATTTCAGAGTTAGACTGGGTAACAGTCCTTGGAAACCTTTTTAAAAGCACCAGTCTTTCCTTACCCAGTATTTCTTTTTCCACCTTCTCTTCTGGTTTCTATTTCTCATTGACTGTATCAGTTTCTAATATGTGTGTTGTTTTTCTTTATCGTTGTCAAGTTCATTAAGGTAGGAAATACATTTATTGTGTTTTGTGCTTATTCCCATCAAGGATAACCTAAAGTATACTGGACAGCTAAATATATTTATCTATTGAATGAAGAGAAACTGTCACTAGGATAGGAAATAATTGGTCAAGATTGGCTTCTGACATCTTTTTGAGCCACAGGCCAGTGCATGATCCCTGTTTAACCACACTTGGGTATCCTGCTTGCTGTCTCATATGGGAAGAAAGAAAAGAATAGGGACAGGCAGGCAACGAAGAAACAGACATACTATCCCCTCTATACTCTACAAATGAAAAGGCAAGTTGAAGAAATCAGAGATTTGGTAATTTCTCAAATAAAATCTAAAATGGCAGCTTTGATCTATCACATGTAACAGCAAGAGACAAGTCTAGAATTTGAACTTTTTACTGTCACTGAATTAACTCTTTTTTCCAGTTTCCATGTGTAACTTTCTACTTTTCCTCTTCATATCTGTAAGCAAATGTCCTTACTGTCCACTTCATTGAATTAACACCACCACATCTTACATCACCTGTTTCATTCCCTCCTATTGTATTTTCTCCAATGGCATAGTCATACAACATAGTTTCCTTAATTAGCATTTTTTCTTCTCTTTCATGTATGTTTTATGACAGAAAAGTTGTGTTTAACTCTTTTACTTAGAGAAGTTGTTTAATAAATAATTATTAAATGAATAAGATGTAGTTTGCCTTAATCTATAGTTAACATTAAATATTAACAACTTTCAGCTTTAGAATCATACTTAGACATGTTGCATTTTATACATCTTATTATCATTATAACTTCATGGTAGCTAATTCTCAGGTTACTTATTTTATCATTAAATATAAACAATATAATGTACTTTACAAAGTTATTCAATTAAAGGAAACAATGTATATCACAGTTCCTAGCTGTAAACAAATAGTAACTGTCAATCAGAGAATCATTTCTCTGGCCATGGTATTGTAATTAGGTTAAATAGTAAATTTAAACACTAAAAACTCAGCACATTTTACCTAACTGTTTATTAATTGTATCTAAGGTGATAACATGCATAAACAGCTTATATTAATGTTGATGTCACAGTAGCCTCATATGTACCATAATATAATATATATTTAAAGTTGATAAATAAATTATTGTTACTTTGTGAGTAACATTACTTTTCTTCTCTACAAGAAGTAAATTGGCTGAATTCTTTAAAATGCTATATACCATCATTCATGTAAAATTCATGTTTGATTGATATAAACAATTTTATAAGATAAATATATCAAAAACTCTTACTTATTTGAAAAGATAGCATTTAATGAGGAAATTAATCTTATGAAATGTGAATTGTATAAAATTCATCAAGAGTTCTTTATGATAGCAAAAGTCATCATAGATATTTCCTGATTTATAATTTATGATAATTATTACTTATAGACATATAGTTTACCTTATAATTTCCTATAGTTTTATTATTCTAATCATTTAAATGTTTATACTTCTTGGCAATGATAATTTTTATTTATTGTTTGGTTTTTGGAGACTGGGTTTCTCTATGGCTTTGGAGATTGTCCTAGAACTAGCTCTTGTAGACCAGGCTGGTCTCAAACTCATAGAGATCTGCCTGCCTGTGCCTCATGAGTGCTGGCATTAAAGGCAAGCTCTAATACCAACTGGCTACAATTTTAATTTTTATTCACTTTATTTATATATTCTTCATAATATGAGTTAACATTTCTTTTGTGGTTCACTTTTGTAGACTTCTTTAACACTTTAGTCAAAATAAGATTTCTGAAACTATTCAAATTTTAAAAAAATTAAACCCAAATAATGTGTTTGTAATGTCAAAAAATTGTTAAGAATCTACTCATTACAAATATCTCTTTCTAAAACTTCAAATCAGATGATATGTCCAAAATAGTTTTCATGGCTCTGGGTGTTTATTTAAAGTCTTGTATTCAACAACAACATATATTTCTGTGATATGTCAATCCTCTTTCAGAAGTCCTGGGTGGACCAGATCTTTCTGAGCTCGATACAGCAAGGATTCTTGCTTAGTATTTCATGGAGTCTCCTGCTCAGCCTTCACTATTTTCTCCTGCTATTCCTGTGTTACATTTACTACCAAAATTAGAGCACACAGAGCTTCCCACTGGGCAACATTTTTGGCTTCTGTGGTGGCTGAGAATTCTTGGCTAGAACACAGATCAGTGATAACTACATCACCCAGGATGTGGCTGAAGTCCTTGATGTGCTCTGAGATGTCTTTTTGGATGAAAGGTTACACCTGGGCACTGGGTACTCAGCTATGATGCAGTAAACCTGGCCACCATGCCCTTGAGCAACGTGTTGACAATAAACAGCAGCACTCACACCGAGTAGTCTCCCCTACACAGGCTAATGTTCACTTTTGAGCCTGTGATGGAGAACTTTTAGGGTCTGTCCCAAATGTCATGGGTGATAGTTTACTAAAACCAGGAGATCCAGACGTGAAGGCTTTTGGGATTGTATCCTGATGCATGTCACCAATCTGATGGTTAAAGAAGATGGTTCTGTGACGGTTTTTAAAGTGAACAATGGACACTGTACGCCTTGGCCCCCAATAGCAGTTGCACTCCCGTGCCCCTGCCTCAAACCCTCAGGGACAGGCATCCCTCCATGTCCTTCAAGTTCTGCATCATGTCTGATCCTCCTGAAAGCCCTGGCATCAGAGGTCAGGAAAGGGTGCGCATCTATTTCTACCCCCACTTTGTTTTAGAGACGATGGCCTGCACATCAGCATCAAGGACCATGGTGCACGCCAAAAGACACAGATTTTAAGTGGTGTATTTTCTGAGTTAAATGGGTAGACAAAAATTAATGTAACTTTCTCTCTCTCTCTCTCTCTCTCTCTCTCTCTCTCTCTCTCTCTCTCTCTCTCTCTCTCTCTCTCTCTCTTGTTGTTGTTTCAGCTCTGGGTAAAGATAAGGATTATATGGATGAATCTGAACATGCCAACTATGATCGATCTCGTCTCCTTAATGACTTTGTTATCAAAGATAAGCCTGAATCCAAGACAAAATCATCTAAGGTAATTCTAACTGAATTATCAATGCATAATTTGTAAAGTAATTGTTAAAATTATTATTTTTATTTGAACATTAGTCTGTAGGATCAGATTAGTACTGGAAAATCTAGACATGCATATTAATAAAGTTCTTAAAGGTCTCAAGCATGAAAATGTATTTATTGACATCATAATTATTTGTATTATTAAAAATTTACTTTAGTATTTAACAAATCCAAAATTATTTCTTTATTTTTAATTAATTCTTTAATTTTTAAACATTTTGTTTTTAATTAAATTATCTTCACCATCCCTAAAACTCATCTATGTCCCTTAATTTCCTTCTCTAACTCATGACCTATTTTTCTTTAGTTATTCTTCTTAAACACAAAAATATAAATAAAATAAGTAGTTCAGTTAAAGAAATCTTATTCAAATATACTACTGAATTTTGGGGATTGCCCACCTCCAACTCTTACTCTCCTATGAAAACCACCTCTAGTCATCTGGGCCATTCATTCTTAGAGCTATCAAAGCATGTCTACCTCTATCCATTGCATATGTGAGACTGAAGCATGAATTCCATTTCATGAAAGACTTCAGTTACATAAAAGAATAATAATACTTAAGGTTTTTAAGGATATAATAATCTGCCTTGAAGATATTGTATGTAGGATCTCAAAAAATAAATAACATAAATTTGCTTTATTTGCATTATCATGTGAGTGCTATATTTTGCAAATCTGCCATCTTCTCATGTTACTCTTAAATGATAACTAATGTATTAAACTATGTATGATATCTCATATTTGTAATCTCAGAGTTCTGGAGCCAGAGGTAGGGAAACTGCTAACAATTTTGAGGTCAGCCCATTCTACACAGCAAGCATAAGGTTAGTTAGGCCCATATTGTAACATCACAAGTAAAATGAGAAAGAAAGAAAGAAAGAAAGAAAGAAAGAAAGAAAGAAAGAAAGAAAGAAAGAAAGAAAGGGAAGAGGCTGTTAGGTAGGTAGGTAAGTATATAGATAAAGATTTTAAGTTGGATTTTATAAAATTGCCAGACTTCATTTGTAACCTAAAGGCAGCACAAATTACATATTGATATACATGTGTATGTATTATATGAAAATATACAGGTTTTAATACAAAATTGTCTGAGCACTCTTTCCTGCCAGCCTGGCCCCACAACTTCATCAGCCCCAAATGAACACACAGATGCTATATTCATGATAATATTGTTGGCCGCTGGCTAGGGCTTCTTATTGGCTAGCTCTGTCTTAATTATTAATCCATAACTACTAATATATGTATTTCTACATGGTCTTCTCTTACTGAAGCACACCTCATGTTTGTCCTCTCTTCCCTGGATGCACATGAAGACTTCAACTTTGCCTACACCTCCCAGAATTCTCCTTGCTTCCTATTCCCACCTATCTTTCTGCCTGATTGGCTGAACAGTGCTTTACTCATCAATCAATAAGAAAAACGTATACAGAATTACATATTCCATTACAAAAATCTCTGCCTCATGTCATGATGTCCATTGAATATTTGTTCTGGTTGCAATCTGCACTATACCTTTTATACATAATGAGTGAAATGCAAAGGGAGCATGTACATTTATAAACACATTTATAAAGATTCAGCAGAAAGCAGCATTAATCTGAAAGGGTGACTCATGCCTACTGCAAAGTACATAGAAGGTAAAGACCAGTATTGGATCCATAGAACACAAATAGAGTCTGTATCATATTAGCCATCAACCATGAACTAGGGTCAGAAGAAATGATTCTAAATTCTCTCAAGTGCTATTGCATTATAACACAGCTCTCTTGAGTTTTACAGATGTAAAATCTAACAAGGAATCTTAGAAATATATCTGACTAGCAGCTTGGCCATTGTATAGATGCATTTTCAATATGTTTTAAATTTTATTTGTTAACCATTGAGCAACATTTGTAGAGTGATCTTGAGTCCAAATGGTAAATGTTTTGTTTTTATCAATGTTTTGGCTAAATTAGTATGGTAATTTGAATGCCAAAGCTCTCATTAGCTTGGCTTGAATACTTATTGGTCACTAGTTGGTGGGACTGTTTGGGAAAGATTGAGATGTGTGGCCTTTTGGGAGGAGGTGTGTCACTGCTGTTAGGCTTTGAGGTGTCAAAAGACTCATGTCATTTCAAGTTAGTTATCTGCTTCCTGTTTGTGGGTCAGAAGATGTGAGCTCTCAGTTGCTATTCCAAGGCTATGCCTGCTTTACTACAGCTGTTCTCCCCATTATGATGATAATAAACTCCTATCACTCTAGAAATAGTAAGCCCTTCCTTCTCTAAGTTGCCATTGCCATGGTGTTTAATCACAACAGAAATATAAATATTTAATAAAATTAAGTATACTTTAAGTAACGCTTTGGTTTTACGATCCATCTTCAGAACAAGGAATTGTATTTTAAACTCCTTTTGAAGATTAAAACTTTTTAAGATATTGGCTTCTGGTATGATGAAGTGATAATGATAGCATAATTGGACCTACTAGGAAGACACTGTTCAAGTTTGGTACTCTACAACAGAGAAAGAGGGTAAGCATTAGATGGCTTCTATTGTCTAAGTGTTGAGATAACAATCAACAGAGAAAGCCAAGGGGCTCTACAAACCAGAGATAACATCAAGTAATATATAAATCTGGATCTGGATACTATTAAATCTTAAAACAAAATCCATATTTAACAATGATGTGTTGTAGATAGAATTTTAGTCACTGTATGTTCTAATTTTGTTGTGACTTTAAATATCCCTTTATCAACAGGTAAAGTCTATTGAACTGGAATTAAGGTTTCCTTGGATCCTAAGACTTTAACAGGAGTGATTTGATGCTAACACTAAACTTTGGGTTCAAATAAAGCTTGAATTTCTGTTCTATCTCTTGGGATTCTGCCCCAAACAGGTCTACTACATACCAGAGCTAGGCCTAAGGAGGATAAAAGACCTCCTATATCAGAGACTAATGGTTATAGTTGTCCTAATTGTGATAAAGATATCAGAAACTCACAGCAACACTAAGAGAAAACTCAGTTGATGTTAAAAGAATTCACAACTGGGAAAAGCCTATGCCAATAACCATGAAAAATATTTGGGAATTTTTTTTCTCAGCAAGAGATAATAGAGAGAGTTTAAATATTAAAGAACAAAATGATGATTATAACAGTGATTAACATAGACTTCACTTTTTCTTCAGATACTGGGAAGATCCAAAAAAATATGTCATCAATTTCCACAAAATACTCAAAATGCACCGAAAAATTCCTTGGAGCCTAGGTATATTTCAAGTAGCTTAACGAAAATCACTTCATATTAGAGAAAAATACTTAGTAGCTTAACGAAAATCACTTCATATTAGAGAAAAATACTTAAACTCTCTGAAGTAGTTTAGCTTTTCAATAATTTATTTGTAAAACTGTTGAGCCAGAGAGATGGTTCTGCATTTGGTGTGCTTTCTACACCTTCTGCATTGTTTAAAATGTTTTCCTGTAATATATTTTGACTATAATTTTCTCTTCCCAAACTCCTCCTAAGTACTCCCAATCCTTCCTTCCCATATAAATTTATGTTGCCTCTTTTTCTTTCTAAAACAGAAACATGGAAATTTAAATAAATACAAACAAGCAAAACAAACAAGAAAAATGCCAAAATAAAGCAAAATAAAACAAAAAGTCCAACAAACAAAAGCCAACAAGTAGATTTTGCATTGGCTGACTACTCCTGGTCTGTTGGTACTATATACTGTGACACTCCATTGAATAAAACTGATTTTTCCCTTTCATGGCAGGACATAATTACAAATTGCTTCTTCTTTAAGGGTGGAATATTGTATACATTTACTCCCCTTAGTGTTGGGACCTTGTCTGGCTTGAACCTGTGCATGCCTTGTGTGTGCTGCTGTAGACTTCATGAGTTCACGTGTGTGTCAGTTCTAGTACATCCAGAAGACATTGATTCCTTGGAATCATCCATTCCCTCTGGCTCTTACAACATTTTGTCTTACAACTACTTCTTCTCATAGATCTAAGATTCTTGAGGGGAGAGCCTTGAGGAGAAAATCTCATTTACAACCAGTGCTTCACTCCACACACTGTCCAGTTTTGGGTCTCTGTGTTAATTCCTATGTACTGAAAGAAGAAGCTTTCCTGATGAGAGCTATATTTGACCCAGTTCTAAAGGTATATAATATGTCATTGAGAGTCATTTTATAGCTATGCTTTTTTTAGCAGAGTAATAATAATAATAGGTTTTCCCTTAGCTTCATGATATTTTCAGTGTCAGGTTTTTTAACTTAACAGATTTTGGTATGCAGAAAATGTGTGTTGCTCTTACAGAGAACCATGGTTCCATTATAGTACACACACTGGGAAATTAATAACCACCTGTAACTCCAGTTTCAGGTTATCTAATACCCCTTTCTAGGTTCTGAATACACTAGCATACACCAGATTGGGGGGGAAGGGAGGAGAAGCACATACAACAATAATAAGTTTAAATCTTAATTAACTTCTGGTAAAATTAAACATTTTCATTAATTTAAATGTGTATATTTATATTAGCAACAGTCAAAACCCATTAAGATTAGTGAGAAAAAAGTGCTTGCTTATTTTTTTTTACTACATTTGTATGGCTAACAAACAAAAACCAAACAAATAAAAATTATTCTCATAAATAGATAAATGGATTGAATTAACTTGACTGCATGGAAGAGAAATTCTAGAGAAAGTGAGAGGAACTGCTTTTTTTAAATGATAATTTGGGAAAAGATTTTCTTTTCCTATTTTATTAATGTAAAGAATACTGTAAATAAAATTTGAAATAAGATCCTATAGAATGAGAATTCTTCTTTCCTTCAAGTAGCTATTTCTTGTGTAGCAGCCAAGACTTCTATGAGAGTACAATAGTCATAGAACATCTACAGTTAGGGTAGGAAAAAGAATCAAGTACATGTAGTGGAGGCCATGGCTTCCTGTAGAGCATGCTAATGGAGAGCTTAGTCTTGACTCAACACGGGGGGTGCAGATATTTACTAATGAAGTTGCCAACTTAGATTCTGGAATGATGAATACATTTCTCTAAATATGACATCTCCTTTGAAAGGATGTTGAATATCAAATCAGACAGGACAGGCTTTATAGATTGGAAAATCTTGACATGAATATTTTAGCAGTTCATTAAAATTGGATCACAAGACCATTCAGTTTGAGTAGATCAAGTGCCATGGGCAGATGGTGTTCATCATTTTACTCAACTAATAGTGTGGGTAATTTTCTGTGGGAGTGGAGGCACTGATCATTTTAGCTTTCTAAACTGCCTTTCATGTGGACATCACTAAAACTGTTATTTTCATAAATGCATCTTGGCCTATAAATTGGGTACAGGGCTTAATTTCTGAACTCTGCTGTGCTGTTATAGAACTACTATGGACTGCTACATGATACTATTGACACTACATTTTTTCCAGAATTGTAGATTTAGACTACAAGATGAGTAAACACTTGGCTGCATGTGGCTTCTTCCTTCTTTCTTCCTTCTTTTCTTCCTTCCTTCCTTTTTCCTGTTCTTTCTCTTGTTCTTTCTTGCTTTCTTATTTACTTAATAATTACTAGAAAGGGTTTATTCTTGAGTTTTTCTATAGAAACATTCTGGACAATATATCCGCTGGACAATATATATCCACCCCTCATTTTCACGTTTATCTTGAGACATTTGCTCATTAATTTGTCAGGTCTGCCCTTCAACACATCCTGTATACTAGGCAGGCCTTACATTTTTTACCTTAGAGCATCAGTTTTCCAAGTATCTATAAGCACAGGCTTGCTCTAACTGCCTTGGCTATATAGATACTTTAATTAACAATGTTATGCTTGACATAAAATACAGAAATCCTTTTATACCTACAGTTTGCACTGCCATAAATTCAAAGATTCTCATATGAAGAAATTTCAGTAACAAAAATTACAACTTCAGTAAACATACAAATAATATATTTCTTTTTAATGGATTTACTTTTTTACCAGTTGTAGTATTGGCTTTCATTTCTGCATGTGTAGCATATGTGATATGGCTGTCATATCACATGTACTGTTCTTAGAGGCCTTAAGAGGGCATTGGATCTTCTGAAACTGGGATTACAGGTGATTATAGCCACCAAACGATGCTGGGAAACCCAAGTACGCTCCAAGAGAATCAAGTGTTCTTAACCCTTCAGCCATCTTTCCAATCACAAGATTTTCTTTTCATGTTACTATATTCCCTGAATGATATAATATAACATCTTTTCTGGCATTTATATTCTCTTCAATGCTATAAGTAGGTTGGCAACTTAAGGCATATAGAATATGCTTAAGTTACATGAAAACACTCATTTTAAAAAATCATCACTTTCCCCCATGAAGGGATACTCAGCCGAGATACACAGGGGAGAGCTTGGACCTGTCCCAAATGATGTGACAGATTTTAATGATCCCCCATAGAAGGCTTCACCCTTCCTGGGGAGGGGATAGGGGGTATGTGGGGGGCATGGGATAATTCAAGAGAGAGGGGACTGGGATTGATATATAAAATAAGATTGTTTCTAAATTAAATAAAAATATTAAAAATTACCACTATGTATGTATATTTATATATTTATATGTGTGAGTATATATATTTATTATTTTTTCTTATTTTACATATCTATCCCAGCTGCCTCTCCTTCCCTCCTTCCCATGCCCCACCCCACTCCACAGGGAGGGTGATGCCTTCCAGGAGGGATCATCAAAATCTGTCAAGTCATTTGGAGTAGGGTATAGGCCCTCCTTCCTGCCTCTAGGCTAAGGGAGTATCCCTCCATGGGGAATGTGCTCCCAAAGTCCTTTTGAAAAAAATCACCACTTTTATAAAAGGATTTGAGCATATGTTAATAGAATAGCCCTGGTACTACTAGAACTCTTCCCCTCTAATACTTAGGAATGACTTACTAAGATGATAGATTCTATTTACATTATTAGTTAGTTTCTATGAGATATACTTAAAATTTCCTCAAACTTTGGAATAACTTTCTCTTATATTTAATATTATCATGATAATTAGTATTCTTAGCACTCAATTTTATATTGTATACAGAATAAACATAAAATGTTTTTTTTTGACTTGAGGTTTTAAACTAAGTTTCTTGACTTATGTTAATAAGTCCCCTTTCTAGCAACCTAAAGGGTACTTAATATCAGAACTTTTATTTAATCTCTCAGAAACTCCATGAATACTGAGAACTTTATTATTCTCATGCAACCTTTGGACATACCTTCTGTTTCATAAAATTTAATTTCATTAATCTTGAAACCTTCTCTAATAAGAAGTGAAAGTTTATTCTATAGAAACTAATTACTAGTATAGATTTTTGAGGATCTACTCTAAAGTAATTTGCATTCCCTCTACATTTGCTTGGATAGTAATATGTGATTTATGATTTCTGGGTTCTCTCGTGTGTGTGTGTGTGTGTGTGTGTGTGTGTGTGTGTGTGTGTGTGTTGTATCTTTGTATTAACGTTCAAAACAAAATTAGCATTCCAATCAGTAATAAAATAGTTACCTTTCACAACATGTTCTGATGTATTAACAACAGCTGACCCATCACTGGGAAGGGGTTAAACGTTTGTAGACATCTTCCTTTCACAGCTTAAAATGAAGAGCTAAATAGTTAATAAACTCAGAATGTATACATTAATGAAAAATAGAATTTTAACACAATGGAATAGAAAATAGGCTTTGACCCTGAAATAAGAGTTCGGTTTAATAGTTTAGATATTAAACACAGCAATGTTAAAATTATTATGGAGTGACAGAAATGAACTTAAGATTTATTGATAAGCTGGTGTACTAGAATAGACATGCCAGATCAGTGGCTGCATTCTTCAGTCTAATGCTCTCCCAACTGAGTTATTTTGGTGCTGTTAATAGCTGCATTCTTATTCTTCAAATATAAAATATAAATGTTAAAATAATAATATCTGAAAAGCAATTTAATATTGACATTTAAATAGATTAGTAATACTGGTAATGACAGAAATGCAAAGATTATCAACAAATTTTAATTAAATTAAAAAATAGCTTAAAACATGACAAAATCAGTGCTAAGCTACATACCAAAGTCTGCCAGTTTTATTCATGGTTAAGAAATGTGGTTATTGAGCCAATTTTCTGGGAAATGAGTTGATGATGATAGTGAGTTTAAAATAATAAGTAATACTTTAAATAAATTTGCACTTTGAGTCCTATGGACTTACTTTTAGAATTTAATTAGATATTTGTTGAAATAAAAATGGTTAAGACGTTTCTTTCACTGTAAATGGGGAGACACTTAAACACTCAAAGTTAACAATATCATTAACAACAGTGATGCATTCGATCAAAGCTACTGTTATAAAAGCCATCCAAATCCATAGTAATTACAGAAATTGATTGACATTATGATTCTATAATAAAAAAATGTAGCTCTAAAACCAACACATAAAGTTTGAGGCAAATAACGTAAAAAAATATGTCACTGTTCCATTTTATTCCTGACAAAATTAAATGACCTAATGTTTACCAGACATAACTTTGTATTCAAGCCATGTGTATTATATTCCTCTTGTCAACTAGGAAATAGTCTGATTCAGCTAGTAAATAATTGGAAAGTTGATCTAGAAGTTAAAAAAAATCTGGTTCTATAAAGCTGGGTTCAAGTTTACAAGACTGGAAAGGTGACAAGAATACAGTACTTCTTATCTAGGAAGTTTGAAAGGAAGTGTGTTTGTATCTTCTCCCTAGTATGCATTCATCATTTTATATGCATGATCTCAACTCACACAGTGAAACTAGCCACTTCTACTATTATTCCAGTGTTAAAGAAATAATATTTGAGTTGATGCTTCTTTCCAAAGTCTCTGACTGGGCAGGAGTCGCGCAGGGTGGTACATGTCTCTGTGACTCCCTTAGTTTTCTTCTTGTAGTACAATAGTTAATGATGGAATTGTAACCCAGACATGACTCAACCATTTTTAAAGGCTTAATTCACTGCTCTAAAACTGGATGTTCAACATTTACATTTTTTTGTGGCTTACCCACAACGCCCCAGAAATATACTGGCTTGTTTGCAATTTATTCTTGTAAAAACAATAATCAAAGTGAAAATGGGAAGTTTGTTATAATTACTTCTAACCTCGGTTATAGGAAATGTGTATCACTTGGGGTTACATAATAGTCAGTGAATTAGATATTTTCAAATACATTTACTACCCTTGGCAATTAGGAAACAGAAACAAACAAACAAACAAAAAACAATACAGCCCATCCCTTACTTCCACAATATTCCTAAAGTTTCCAATAGACACAGACTGGAGTCTAAAGAAATGTGGTAGGGCTGGGAGGTGGTGGTGCACAACTTTAATCTCAGCAATCAGGAGGCAAAGTTTGAGGCCAGCCTAGTCTACAGAGTGATTTCCTGGTAGGCTTGAAAGCAAAAAGAGAAACCCTTTCTGAATAAGAGAAAGAAAGAAAGAAAGAAAGAAAGAAAGAAAGAAAGAAAGAAAGAAAGAAAGAAGAAAGAAAATGAAAGGAAGGGATGGAGGGAGGAAGGGAGGGAAGGAGGGAGGGAGGGAGGGAGGGAGGGAGGGAGGGAGGGAGGGAGGGAGGGAGGGAGGGAGGGAGGGAGGGAGAGAGGTAAGGAAAGGAAAATAGAAAAGCAGTAGGTTTCCAGAAGAGTCTAGACAAGGAGGCATTTTTCAATGTGAGAATAAAATTATTGGAGTGATCATAACTGTTCCTAATGCTATGAAAAAAATTACCAGATACATGGTCCTATTTTGGAATTATTTTTTACAGGAAAGCAGATAAACAAACAAGAAGCTAATGCTGTTCTCTCTCTGCCAATAGCAATATTTGGTAACTAGACATATAGCAAGCTTTTGAAATCACCATTTTAAAATTAATCTCTTTTTTCATATTATTTAATAATATCATTATTGAAAATATGTTTGGTTGGTTGACTTTGTCATTGATCAAACAACTCTGTGTGTGTGTGTGTTTGTGTGTGTGTGTGTGTGTGTGTGTGTGTGTGTTTACATGTGTGTTGATTCTATCTGTCCCCATTTGCTTCAATTTTTACTCTCAGACTTCCACTATCTTCTATTTCCCAACTACTTTCCTACCTTTCTTGTCTCCTTCCTTTCTCTTCTTCCTCCACAGCTCTTAACTTGGGCTGTTTGTACAAAGCATTCATAGGAGGTTATTTACTAGACTATGTAGTAACTTAACAGTAGCTACACCCCAGAAAAGAAACAACATCCCTCTACTGGACAACAATAACTACATTACCTCCTCAAAGAGTAATGGACCTATTGACCTGGAACTCTTCTTCAATCCTTGATGGAATATTAAAAAACCCAGACATGTTCAGGTCTTATGCAGGTATCCACATTTGCTGTGTGTTCATGACTAATAGCCAACTCAAATATACAAAATATGTCCATACTAATTTTCCTAATCATCTCATTCTGAAAATTTTTCTACTCCCTTTTCCTTCATGTACTCAGTCTTGAGGACAGTGATAGAGATGTCCCATTTAAAAAGTGGCAATCAATAATCACTTTTGTCAGTCCTGAGTCTGTGTTAATTTCCATCCACTGAAAAACGTGTGTGTGTGTGTGTATGTGTGTGTGTGTGTGTGTGTATGAATATATGTATGTATGTATGAATGAATGTATATATATGTATATGTGTGTGTGTATTATGTATGTATGTAGGTATGTGTGTATGTATATTTTCCTCTCAGGGCTGAGAGCAGCACTTTAGTCTCCATGTACTGTATAAAGATGAAGACAGTTTGCCTGTGTGCCTGTCTAGCCAAACAACAATAGCAGACTTCCTACTGAAGTTCATGACTTCCCCTGTCATAGTTTTCTGACTCCATGTTCAGTATTAAGCATTAATTTCCTCTCATGAACACATCACTAAGTGTTTTTTTTTCCCCAGGAATACATCAGAATTCACCTGGTGGGTATATCTTCTGCCTAAGTCTAGGTTAAAGGGACCTTTAACTATGAAATGAAAGCTGCAAAAATTTGTCTATGGAAATTCCACAAAATTGATTTCAGTTATCTATCATTTGTTGCTAAACAAACTCAAACTCTTGTATAAAATCAAATTTGCTATTTCACCAGCGTGAAGGAAGAACAACTTGTAAACATAATGTTTAATTTAAGGCCATATCTAATAATTGGTATTTTCTTGGGTTCAATGTCTTATCAGTCCCAACTCTAAGCTTGCCTAGAGAGTATTTTTAAAAAAATTAAAAAATAACAATAATGATAATAATAATAATAATAATAATAATAATAATAATAATAATAATAATAATAATAAATGCAACCTTCCACTGCATCTCATCAAGTAAATTCTAATCAATGGGGAAAAACTGGTGAATTTTTTTTTTTTTGCTTCTAGGTAACAGTTAATTTTATTACACTTGGATTACAGTACTTCAACCTGGAGCCAATTCAACGCAATGTGAATTTTCGCTGGAGCAAAATCTTTCAGAGACCATGTGGTTTCTATTGTATTTTTTATTTATTTATTTATTTATTTATTTATTTATTTATTTATTTATTGCTTGCTTGCTTGCTTGCTTGCTTGCTTGTTTGAGACAGAGTTTCTCTGTGTAGCCCTCAATGTATGGTGTACATAGCTCTGTACACCAGACTGCCCTCAACGTCTCAGAGATCCCCCTGTCTCTGCCTCCCAAATGCTGGGATCAAAATTGTGCCCACCACCATCCTACATGCACTTTTCTTAATTTAAATGACAGACTATGATGATTCCCCATGGGAGGCCGCACCTTCTCTGAGAAGTAGATTGGTGATGGGATGGGGAATAGGCAGGGGGAGAGGAAGGACAGGATGGAGAGGGAACTGGGATTGGTAAGTAAAATAAGATTGTTTTTAATTTAAATAAAATTAATAAAAAATGTTTCTCTCTTTAAAAAGTAAAAGGAATTTTCCTACAAATGTTAAAAAACAAAAAGAAATACTTTTAAATTCCACTAAGCTACCAAAAAAGTATGTCTAGGTTCACCAAAAAAATAAAATAAAAAAAAAAGGTCACATTGCCAGACCTCTATTACTGAAACTAAAAATGCCTCCCACATTTTGTGTCAACCTATTCAGCTCATTCAAATACCATATGTAATAGATTGTTTAAAATTGACAGTAAAATCATCAAAATGTCACTGACATTATAGGATTAAATGTCACTTAGATGAATCATGCATCGACACTATTAACCAATGACACACAAGGCAACCCCGTACTGTACTTCAGCCACCCCCTAAAATAGATTAATAGAAAGCAATACAGAAGTTCTTATAAAGAGATGCATTGTCTCTTTTAAAGTCATTATTCATATCCAGGCATTTAAAGAGGTGCCTTCAAACCCTCCAGTCAGAAGCTTTGTGCAGTGTTCACGATGTAAGCCTCCAGCTAATGGATCAAGCAGGAGGTGTAAGGCAGAACTTTCAGCTGTCATGCTGAAGAGTGCTTTAAAGAAGATTGTCATTTGAAACGGTTGTCAGCAAGGAAGGGTTCCCAATGCATCTGAACCCAGAATTCTAACTGGTATGTTTAAAAGTGCCTCGATCTAGGAATTTTGTGTTGTTTTTCTGTTTGTTAAGCATAGGGAAGCCAATTAAAAATAGCAGATAATGGATTTTTCAAATTTGAGAATGGAGAAGCTTTATGATGCTTGGAATATATCTGTGAAAACGAAGTAGTTTTATCTAAATGTATATTTGATAATCACCAGTGTTTATCTTGCATGCAAAACAATTTTCATCTCTGTGAAACTGTGGCTGTGATTTAATGTATTAGTATTGAATTCACTGGAAAAGCTGTTCAGATATTCTACCTGATGTAGTTCTAGATTTGGAATTATGTAAAGCAGAATATTTTAAAATATAAATGTTTTCTGGTCATTTCAAAGGTATAGATTCATATATGACTTCCTTGTTAATATCAAAGTACAAAGTCTAAGAGAAATATTTAAGGAAGGAAAATTGAGTGTTAAACCTTAAACTACATAAGACCTGACTATGATTCGCAAATAGGCTAGTAAGTTGCATGTTGTCAATCTGCTACCTTTATTTTTCATGCTTTAAAAGTGATTTTTAAAGTACTTACCATTCCCCAATGTTTGTTTTCACTTCTTCTTTAAAATCATGAAGTAATCCCATTTGGAAATCAGACAGTCAAAGTGTCTATCTTCACTCGGGGTCAGAACACCTAAAATCAACAGTCACTGATGAAGAAGGAAATGTTAATTTTTAAGGAAAACAAAGTGTTTAAAAGAATTCTTGCGTGATATATACAATAAGGATCAGTGATTAGGAAAGGGATATGCAAATGTCTTCTCTATAAACTAATTCTGCAAAGGGAATATTCAGAATCCACATGCTAAATGGATTTACTACATTCAGAGCACAACAGAAAACTACAGTCTGTGCTCCATCATGATATATGGAAAACAGTTGGCTTTGGTTCTTCATTAGATAAATCAGAAGCTCTTTTATATTGAATACATAAAAATAAAAAAAATAAAATTCATTTATAGCACTTAATTTAATATCTGTTAAATTGTACAAATTCAAAATATATTTTGCTTCTCTCTCACCCATACTTTTATTTTCTATTTAGTGATTATTTATAATTGTTTCATAATATTATTCTTTGATGGATAAGTTTTATTACATGTGTTTAGAGAACACTGTCATATAACTTAGGCATTTGGGCTCCACTATTCATTATTAGTAATCATCTTGCTGTCTGCTCTATAATCTTATGCTATAGTAATTCTCAATGAAATGCACATATCTCACAGAACATTATAAATGGGAAACCCACTGGTTTCTCTTTCAACAAAATAAATAAAATTACTATGGAAAGAACATACCTAGGTGACAGCAGGTCTAATAAATCATTTAGATCAATTATTTAAATCATACTGAAAAAATAGGAAAATAGATTTTTAATTCTCATTCCTCATCTTAACTAATTTAATATCAGCTATAAGTAAAATAGAAAAACAGCTTCATATCTGGGGATATTTTTCAGAGAAAAATGTAAGTTGCATAATTAAGTTGATATGCATAATGTTTCACTTTCCTAAAAACAGAAATATCACTAATTTCAGATTCAACTTTAATTTTTTCTTTTTGGCATTTCTTCCTCAAAAAAAAAAAAGGAAGAAGTAGAAGTGAGATTACATTCTATGATATTTCAGACTCACTTCTCACACTCTAAGAAATTTGGGCTGCAACAAGCTTTGAAATATTCATGCTTCATTTTCTAGATATCTTATAACAGAGGTTGGCAAACTTGTAAATATAGAAAATTACCAGTAAGAATTGTTTAAAAAGATGATAACTTCTTATAGCATTAGGTTCCACTGAGGCTTGAAAATTTACAGTTTTAACAGGTGCCCAGATGATGCCTAAATTGTTGCTTTGCGTACCATATTTGAGAGCCATTACCTTGCATCTGTCTTAAGAAGCTCCACCTCACAATGAGCCATATTGTACCTGGAAATCCATTGATAAAAAAAAAAAAAAAAAAAAAAAAACAAGCAAAGTCCCCCCACTTGCAAATATTTTAAAAGCATGTTCACAGGTTGTCTTAAGTCAGTGTAGGGATATGGAAAGGCCACCACCCTGATAAAGCAGCTTCTCAAAATGGATATTGAGCATGAGGACTGGAAGGTGTGAGCTCAATAAAGGGATCAATAGAGATACAGGTATCAGAGCAGTAGAAGAGCCTCATTGGGGCCTTGAGTGTCCTCTATGTTGGCCTATGAAAGGAGAACACAGAGAATGAACAGGATTAGAGCAGAAGAGGTATTAAGGCACAGTACTCAGGGGTCTGTGGTGGGACTGAGATATTCTTCTGGGTCTAACAATTTTGAGGAAAGATGTATTCATAAAATGGCTCTGCCCCTGTAACTGGAGATGGGGTGACTCTTTAGTAGTTCAGGTGAAAGATGCATAGCATTTTGTAATGCTAAAATGTAGATGCTGCTCAGACACATAAACACATAAGTGACAGTATTAAAAATAAAATTTTGCTGGTTATGTTATTGTGGAACAAGGAGTGAAAAGAGGTTAGAGAACAAAATTAAGATCATTCATCTGAGAGTGATCGGCACTAGTGTTGGGAATATGGCAACTTTGTTTTTATTTAGAGAAGAAAAAAAATTTGAAATTTATACATCTGAATATTTCATAGACTCTGTGGTATAAATCTCAAGTTAAATTATTAGTTGGGTGTGTGTGTGTGTGTGTGTGTGTGTGTTCATGGCATGGGATAAATAAAGAATCTAAAATGTATATAATGGGATTGCTGCCCTCAAAAGTTTTGTAGTTAGTGGGGACAAAAACAAATGAAAAGGTACCTTAAGGAATAGCACTTAAAAGTTAGAGTGAATAAAAATTATGCTTTTTGTCTTATCCATGTCCTTTCAGATGCAAATTGCACCTATCACTTCCATCCTGTGCACGGGCCTTGAATATTCCTAGCCTTACTTGTTCCCTGGTACTTTACACATGGTGTTTTCTTAGTCTCGAAATGCTCACACACACACTCTGCTCTCCCTGCTGTTATTCACTTCTTTAGGACTCAAGTCCCCTATCACTCTGAGCAAATATTTTTTACTCAAGGCACTCATTTCATCTTTGCTATTATAGCACTTGGACTCTCTTTCTCCCTCTCACAGCAGAACAAATTTCACCAAATTATAACACATTCTCCTTCTTTTTCCTTGGCTAAATTATTCTCTTGAAGGAGCAGAGTAGTTTTCATTGTGATTATCTGAACGCCTTGCACAGACAGAGCCAACTCACAATAGGAATGCTGGATGAACCTGTTAAATGAGTGTATCACTAAAAGAAGGGACTTGGAAAATATTGTAACTCAAGGTAATAAAGAGCCACTTGAGTGGGCCTCGTTGGTGTAGTTTAAAATCTTACTTTAAAAATAGACATTGTTTAAAATTAATTTTCTACTATAAATGTATATTAATTAAGTGATTGGAGGAATTAAGAATAATGTAAAAACAGTGTACCCATGGCATCACTGTAGAACAGAGCAAAGAATAATTTAGTAAAATAAATCTAAGTAATCATTTTGTTGGCAATAAATAAATATGATAAATATACCTGTTCCATAAAACTGTTTCAGCTAATACAACCATGGTTATTGTGTCCCTAAAGTAATCTAATGCTGCAGTAGAGAAAAAATATGTATCCAATATTTTGGCATTCTCTATCTCTAGAAATGCCATACTAAGGATAGTGGGTCTTCTTCAAGGCATTTTCTGGCTGCTTCATGTGAATTTGATAAACTTTGGCTGAAAGATGACATAGATAATGATGCTTTCTTTTGTCTTACTCCATCATTATTCCTTAACTGCTCTCTTACTACTCTCTTTGCCAGTCGACCAGAATTCTCCATCTCTTAGGCCAGAGAGTTGCCTCAGCCATTAAGAGTATACAGTATACACTGCTTTTGTAGAAAACCACAGTTCTTTTCTAAGAATCAAGTGGTTTACAACCTCTGGTTAATCTTCCGGCCTCTGCAGGCACCTGTACAAACATGTTCCTATTTTCACACAGACACCCACACAAATAAGAACATTTTGGCAGGTGCATCTTGTTCATAGAAACTCCTCCTAGGTTCTTATGTGCTAAAAGGCTAAAGACATTTTGCTCCATAATCATAATAGTCTTTGATTTCCTTGCTCTTGGAACAGAAAGAGGCCTAACAGAAACTTGTGATATTGCGTACAATAAGAGAAGAGTTCATAAACACTAAATATAATCTTTATTATGTGCTATTTATCACAAACACTGTATATAAGTATGCATGCAGTTGATTCTATAGTCTTGGAAAGTGAAAAACTGTGGTCTTTTAATTCTAATTACTTCTGAAATGGTTTTTCTCAACTCTCTGCTCCCTTCTTCTTTACTCCCTCTACTGATCCTCTCTCTGTTCTATATCTCTCCACTTTCTTTGATGATAAAAACTGAATCCAAGGCCTTTCACTAGCTATACACATATTCCACCACTAAGCTGTACCCCGAAGTCTACTCATTATGTTCATTACAGGCTATGAGAAGAAGAAAATCATGTGGTAACTCTAATGTTAAATTCTGGTAAACCTTCACACTGATTCCACATGGGTTGAACCAATTTACACCCCCACTAATAGTGCAAATAGCTTGTTTTACCTTTGTACCTTAACAATTTGTTTTTCGTTCATTTGTTTCTTGATGATAACCATTCTGATTAGGATAAAATAGAATCTCAATGTAGTTTTGGTTTGCATTTTCCTGGAGGCTGAGGATATTGATATATTCCATTGATTTATCATACATTTTTTGAGGAGTGTTGTTCAGTTTGTTTGTCTGATTATTTGTCCATTTTGTACTTAGCATTTTGAGTTCTTTATATATTCTGCATATGAAGCCTCTCAGATGAACAGCTGGAAAAATTTGTCTCCAATTATGTAGCTTGTCTCTTATTTTTGGTGATTTTTCTTTTATGTTCAGGAGTCTTTGACTTTAATGCAATCCCACTTGTCAGTTCTTGCTATTACTTTCTGAGATATTGGAGAGCTACTCAGAACACTGTTGTCTCCATATGTCTCTTGAAGTATTTTTCTATATTGTGATGAAGTAAATATTCCATAAATATATCCATTAAATCGATCCAAAGGAGAGTCAAATACCTTGTATTGGAAATGATTAGGATTCCTAAACAGATAACTGTAGACTGGCATGTGTGGCTATGGTTATTATCTCTGCAATATTGTATTCAATGATATTTCCAAAAGTTTCAAGTATATATTAGAGAACTCAAAATATTTAAGTGATTTTTTTTTAGACAGATATTTTCTTCTTAGTACTTACAAGATAAGTGTGTCTTTGTTTAAAAGCAAGAACATGTTCAGAGTGTTGCCTTCATAGACTTAGCCATCTGACAGCACCTTACAATGCTTAGGGTGGTACCAGCATAGTCAACATCAAAGTAGAATGGTTTCATCCATGAATGAAAATTGCTATAAGCAAAAGAAACCCAGATAGTTTCAATGAGTAGATAAACTGCCTGTGTCCATATTTGAATTCCCCATGTTCCTCTGATAAATTTTTATAATGGTACAGGTGAAAAGAAAGAGATACTTTAATTGAAAACAAAAAGAAATCATCAACCAAATGCTCTTAGAATTCTATTCTAAAGATTCATTCCCACTGCTGTACTCCTAGCCATCATTAATAATGCAGCTGTCACTGCCCTCCATACACCACATTAATTTGCAAGTGCCTTTAGGAAATTTCTTCCTTGACTTCAAAGTCCCAAGAAACCACTCACTATATCTTTTACACAAACATGATTGTGTTCTTTATTGCTATAACATGAGCTTTTTATAACAAGAAGCAAAAACACAGCAGCAAATCTACAGCTTTGCAGAATAGTATGGAAAGCAGTGGTGATGTATGCCTTTAATCCTAGAACTCAGAAACAAGAGCAAAGGGATTTCTGTAAATTCAAGGCCAGCCTGGTCACAGAGCAACTTCCAAGACAACCAGGGTGGTTAAACAGAGAAACCCTGTGTCAAATAAATATACTCTCGTACCCAAATCACTCTACCTCTAAAGCATACCCTTTCAGTGCTCTGGTTTAATATCATGGGACCAGGCATGTTTTTTTAAAGCCACAATTATCAGTACAAATTAGATACTTAATATATATTTTCTTATCCAAATGTATGTTAAGGGTTCTATATCTATGTCCATTTTATTCTTCTGATAGCCGTTTGACTATGTCTAACTACTTAAACTAATCTCCTGTGATGTAATTAGGGATTCAACATAACATCTATGATAGTAGCGAAATCTCTTTGTTTCCCTAATACACAGTATGCAGTATTTGCTGAGGACTTTAAGTTTGTTCCTGTATATGATTTCACTTTCAAAGTTAATGAAGGACGATGCCTTAGTTAGTGTTTCTATTGCTGTAAAGAGACACCATGACCATGGCAGCTCTTATATAGTCAGAAGTTTAGTCCATTATCATCATGGTGGATTGCATGAAGACAGACATAGTACTGGAAAAGGAGTTGAGTTATCCAGTTGATCTGCAGGCAACAAGAAGTAAACTGTAATTATAGGTATAGCTGAAGCATAGGAGACCTCAAAGTCCATCCCCACAATAGCACACTTCCTCCAACAAGGCCACACCTACTCCAACAAGACCATACCTCCCAATAAGTGCCACTCCTATTTTCTTTCAACCACCAAAGTTATTTATAGGAGATTTAGTACTTTGGCATAATTTTTTAATCTGATTGGTTGTTTTTTTTTCTCATGTGCTGACTACTTTTATTTTCTACTAAGGAATCTGCTGGAAAGAAATTCTATAGACAGTTTAAGATACAGTGTCTGAAAGATAGACAATGTTTTACTGAACTTCAGAGTCCTTTTCAGAATTTCAGTTTTGTTTGGGCTTCTACACACGGGTACATTACAAAAGATTCAAATAAGTCAGTCAGTAATAAATAAATACTGCCTGGCTTTCCACACAAGTATCCTCATGGAACACATTGCAGATATAAGTAGAGATGATGGCCTAAGCTTGGTTCCTCTCTGGACCTTGGTTACTAACAGTACTCTTTAGGACCCATATAGCTGATACCATGGTCTTCCCCACTATTCTTTTAAGCACTCAGGGAATAGATCTCCCTACCTGAATTTCAGATGCTCTGGGTACCTCCACCTGTCCTCCTCTGGGGATTTGATTTTTGTTTGAATTTTGAAATTTCAAAATTTCAACCTCTTTTTATTTCATGTGTTGCTCTTTGCTACTGAAAATATTAAATAAACCCACGAGTTGCTATATTTCCATGTTTGCCAAAGCATAGTCTTTAAATAATTTCCAAGATGCAAGTAACTCTTTAAATATTTTAAGGATATAACTTGATTTTAAAGTGTATTAGAAGATAGCCCGCATACCTAATACTCATACTTTTTAAATTAAATCTTTAACAATATTTATATTTTTGAAAGTACAATCTCAAGAAAAATTACCAAGAAATAGTCCCTATAGATTTGTATATATTATAATATTATATATATGGAAACATAATGTTATATAAAGAGAGAAAAACAGTGTGAGGAAAAATGCCATATTGTGTTTTGTCTAATAACTTCCCAGATGATTCCACTTCCCACTTATCTTAGCACCACAGACGTCTGCCACTCATGTTACTTCTTTCTTGACTATTTGTTGCTTTTTTTAATCTAAGATTTTTATCCTGTGAATTATTCAAAACAAGTTTGTAAACAGAGTCATTTATATTATTTTATTGAGTTTCTATGCAGAAACTTAAAAAATCATTTTACCAATACTCCAAAGACACGTAGGTTATTTCTAGTTTTTCTTTTTAAAAATTAGTCTAAAACCAACAGCTTTATTTATGGAATTTTTATACTTACTTTTGTTTTATTATCTTCCCTGACCTCTTCCTGCCCCATTCTCACTTGCATCTATGCACTTCCTTATAACATGCATTCTACTACATACTTATTCATCCCTTAAAAATGTTTGGTCCCTTCTCATGGACTCTTCTCTAGTTATCAGGCCCCCACATACAATTAATCTCAACTAAATGCATGTATCTATCCACTGTAACCAGTGATCTCCATATAACAAGCATGATGGAGGTTTTGTCTTTCTGAGCCTAGGTTATCTCACTTAATATAATGTTCAGTACCACATATTTTCTACGGATTTCATTGTTCTTTACAGATAAATATAACTCCATTGTTTGAACATACCACATTCTCAGTAATCCATTCATCTGGTAATGGACATATAGGCTGGATATATTTTATTGGTATTTGAATAGAACAACAGCAAACATGAATGCACAAGTATATTTATTGTGGGATATTCAGAGTCTTTGGCAGTAGAATTTGAAGTACAGCTGGGCCATATGGTTCAATTTTAATGTTTTAAGAAGACTCTACACAGGGTTCCATAGTGTCTTCCCCAAGTTACACTCCAACGAACAAGTATATAAGAGCAACTCTTTCCATATATATACTGTATTATTTTCTGATACTGTTTCTACTAATGTGATTATGGAATCCCAAAGTAATTTTAGTGAACATTATCGTGTTGGTTAATATATTGAACACTTTAAAATATTTATTAGCCATTTTTATTTATTCTCCTGAGCACTATATGTTCATTTTCTTGGCTATTGGGAGGAGTTTATTTAATTTTTGCAGGTATTTATCTACATTAAACATTGTCATAGCAATGTTTCAAAGTACACAGGTACACAAACACGTGTGCACATATGTACATGAAGTACATAAGTGTTCACTGAGGGTCAGCAATGGATGACAGAGACTGGAAGGGAAAATGGAGAATAAACACTAATGACTATGGAAGTTTATGTGTGATGAAAAGTTCCAAAAGGCAGTGGTGATCATTGTACAACTCTGTGGACATACTAAGTTGTTTTTTTTTTTTCATTCAAAATAGATAAATTGTTTGATGAATGGATTTCATATTAATAAGTTGTTTTGAAAAGGCATTGAAGATTTAGTTAATTTGTGTACAATAGCATAAAAACATGGGGGTTTTACATATAACATTAGAATGAGAAACTAAACACATATTGTTATTGCCATTCATCTCTGAAGAATTCCCCCAATGAATATACTGTTATATCCAGGAGGCTTCCAAAGGGCTTGGAAGATTTGCTATAAATGATTTAAGTAACTTCTACCAATCTTGACAAGGAGAATTTGAGTTTTCAAGCAGGTGCATTTGTATATTGCCATATCACCTTAAACCTGCTGTTTCTCATGATATCTGAGAAGCCAAGTAAAGTCAGGCCTAATTGGTACTTAAATGAGAGAACATACAAGATTATTAGAAGCATTGCTAAAACCAGAGTTTCTTAGCCCACAAACACCCTCTCAGAGACTATACAAATGAGCTTCCAGGTGTCTATTATCCTCCTGAAACCCAATTAATATGTATTTCAATGTGTAAATATGATTATTTATCTAAATATATTTCCTACTGTCAAAGAATGGTTAAAAGTCACTGATTTTAGTTGAATTTCCTTCTATATTATAAGAGCAATTATAGAAGAAAGCTTCAAATAAGAAAGTAGCCTCCATAAAACAGAAGTCTTCAGTGCTGTAATCTGCAAGCTAAACATTTACCTCGCTTTCCTTGCGAACACCTAACTTTTAACATTAAAAGTAACTCTGGGTCTATAAAGAATGACACATGTATAAAAATAGTCTTTAACAGTCCAATGCATGTTTGATGTCAGTTTTCCAAGTTCCTGAAATATCTTAAGACATAGAATTTGCTTGTAAAAGGATTGGGGAACTTAAGTTCACTGAATCATGAAAAGCACTTTTCTGTAGATGCAGAAATTCATCTTTCCTAGGGCTTGCCTGTTCTGCCCAATGATAGGATATTTTTAACCAAAAATGATCAATTTAATGTAAAGATTATGGGGATTTTTTTCTTTGACACTTCAAAGTATTTAATAATAAACATGTAACTATTGAGAATAACTTGTCTTGGAACATCTGTGCCTTTCCTAATGTGGTTGCATTAATGATATTAATGCCATCCATATGTTTCATAGGTTTTTGTTTTTGTTCAATATTTTGATGTGACACCTTGATTTTGCATTGCAAAACTGAAAATACATCCAACTTGGCTGTGTATATTTGACCACTCTGAGCACCTGCTTGCTTGTCATATGATAAAAGCATAGAAACAAAAGCAGGGAACATCTTTTTATTTTTAATCATTTTTAAAATTTTAAAACAATCTTTTCTCATTTTACATACCAAACCAAGTTCCTACTTCCTCCTCTCCTCCTGCTCTTTCCACCTTCCCCATATTCCAATATTTTAATAGTTCAAGGTTACCATTATATGTATCCTAAAAATATCTGTAGCCTGGATTATCTGACTCGTTCTCCATTGTAACCATGGCACCTAGAAATTTTCAAAAGTAAAGCTCCACAAATATTCTTAGGGTTGAAATTGGATAAGTTATCAGATAAGCTGCTGAGCCCTGAATTATATTTTACCCTTAATTTTACCCAGTGATTGTCAACTACCCAATGTTTATAAATATTTTAATTTCATAATTTTTATTTATTATAATGGTTAATGTACATATCCTGAGATAGAAATTCTGTGACTTTTTGTAAATGTTTTCAATGTACCTTTAGGATTACCAGTCATTTCCTTATTTCTATGTATGTATTGGAAATCATCATGTAATGTGTTGTGTGAGTTCCTTAAGATATACTAAGGCATTTAATAACAGTAATAATACATTTAAATTAAATGTATTATTTATTAATAATTATGATGTTTACTTGTATGTTCTTAAATAGTATTTTTCTCTGCCCAATGGTGGCAGAATCTGGAATGAAACCTCAGCCATCCTGTTGTATTGTGTGAGTATTCCAGTTACTGCTTCAGACATGATTTTCATTACTGTCTGTACCATATGGAGAAGAGGTACAGCTGGCAGTGAAGGTAATAACCCTGGCCAAGCTCTCATCAGCACTGAGCATCTGCTCAATACTGAGGTCAGAGTTTTGGCATTCCTAGAACTCCGAATTAAAGATTATTTGAACAGAAAATCCAGAATTGCATTTCTGGTGTATTTAGAGTTAAACTAGGTACATTAAAATGCTTATATGTTAATATATACTTTATTCTCTAGAACACTTTGGAAATTAAAATATTTTCCCTAATAAGTACTATTTTTAAAATGGAAAAAGTACCTACCAAAGGAAGCAGAATTTTTAACAATTTGAGCAACATTTAATAAATTTTCACTGTGTATAAATTTCTTCTGAACTTCTGCATATGATTTTTCTTAAGTTTATTTTAATAGGAATTTTTTGAAATATATGAATGCATTATTCATTATAAGAAAAGGTCTATAATTAGCTAATGGTTGGAGATGGTTAGATCCTGAGATAAATTTACTATATGCCAAGTCTCTAGAACTTTAATTAAGGTGTCTATAACAGGAAATTCCCGGTGAAATAAGGCATCAGACTAACACTGTCTAGACTGCCATCACCTAACTCAGAATTAAAGCTTACCACAAAGATACACAAGAAGTCAAAAATTAATTTCACTAATTACAAGTACAAAAAAAAAAGATCTTTGATTTGTTTAAATGACTTATAGAGCCCTAAGACAGGATTAAGAAATAATTGTTCAATATGGCAATAACCTTGTGGGACAGTACCATTCAAATACACAGATTGCAAAGGAAAGATGGACCAATTTGTCTGTTGTGTATCATCAGAGTTGAGCTAAAGGAGCTGCATAACCAAGGAAAGAAAGTACGCAGCCATTGCCACTTAAGCATGGCAATCTTCTGAGAAAGTTTGAGTTATGCATTGCCCCTTTCTCTTTCAGCAAATGCCTGTTATTCACTGGATCCATTTTTTAAAAGCTGAGAAATTCATAAAATGGGCATAATAATAATAATCTATTATCAATTTTTAAAAAAACTCGATATCGGTAGGAGCAGATATGGGCAGCAGTTAGGAATCCTGCATAGTAGGAAATGTTCTATTATTTCATACTATTGAGTGTGATAAAATAAAATCTTTAGTCTAGACATAGACCAAATAATCAAGAAGATTTGACCTATTCAAGCTGTTCATGTTGCACCAGTCCTTATAAGGCCAGTACCTGAACAACAATATGTCCTACATATCAAGATTGACAAACTGAGTTAGATTCTCTACAATCCTAGGGTTAACAAGTGAACCATGATCACCTTTATTTCAATTACTGCTGTCATTCATGGAAAGTAGAGTTAGGATAAAAAGCAGTGCTATATAACCATGAGGAAAGGGATATTTTTCTAAGGGACACAGAACAATTGGATAACTACATGACAATAATGAAATTGATCTCTAACACATATTTTATGCAATACAAATCAATTGAGTGTACCTTGGCTGTCCATCTTTATTTATAATTTTATGCAATTATTATATTTTTATTTTATGTGCATTAATCTGTTTGTATGCTTGGTGTCAATGAAGGGGCGAAAAGAGCATCAGACTTCTGAGACTGGAGTTACAGTCAATTGTAAATTCTTTGTGAGTACAAGGAATCAAACTTGGGTTCTCTAGAAGAGAAGCCAGTGTTCTTAACCACAGAGCCATCTCTCCTGTCCTGGAACTCAGTCCTATGGGGGAAAAGAAACTTAGTCTACATAAATAAGGAAGAAATCCTCACAACCTAGAAATATGGAGTGTCTTCATTAACAGCAACAAAACATCCTAATAGTAATAAATCCAAATAATTAAAAAGGAGTATATGACCTTCAACTATCATTAACATGGTGAAAATTCATCTGAAGGCAGAAATTATAGTTTCAACAAATATATAAGTCAAAGGACTTGGTATCTAGAATGCTTGTAAAACAGAAAATTATTAGAAATGGAAATACAGATCAAAACACAAATAAATGACTATTATATAATCTCCCTATTTTTGAAATATTGGAGAGTATTCATGAATCACAAGGCACAAAAGTGTTGATGGCAGGGACACAAATCAATTTACAATGTTGTTTATCACTATAGATTGAAATCAAAAGTAAACATTAAGAGTCAACAGTTTTCTCATAGGTACACCTGATAGAAAGACCACTAAATAAGTATTTCAAGATATATAAATGGATGTTTATTATTGATTTACAGTAATCAAGACAAGATGTAGCCAAATGGCTTTCAATATTAAAAGATAGAACTTCTGTTGTATTCATATATTATGCTAATACACGATAAGAAAAGAAATGCAAGTGGATGAAAATTAGAAATGGATTTTACAGCTATAAAGTTATAATATTTCATGAAAGTAGCTACAGATAAAATCATCTTATGTTTATATTTGGGTAAACTAAATATTTAATGTCATACCCTTTATTGCTAAAACTAAAGATAAGTAAAAATATCAGAATCATAACATACAAAATTTGTGCTGAGAATTGAGTATGGAGGACAATGTAATTAAGAGAAG
Organism: Cricetiscus sungorus; assembly: GCA_030556225.1. Lineage (NCBI taxonomy): Eukaryota > Metazoa > Chordata > Mammalia > Rodentia > Cricetidae > Cricetiscus > Cricetiscus sungorus. The sequence goes on along the minus strand of JANBXA010000372.1, from coordinate 47,401,812 downwards.
GATCTAAGGAAAATTTCTATGAGTTGTTAACATTTTTTTCTGGAATTAACAGTTCTATAGATGCCTATTTTGTAGTGTTTTATTAACTATGATTTTTTCTGGTTATTTTGTGGTGAATTATTATACATGATATATATCATATTAGCATATGTAAGAGACATTGGCTTTTCCACTGCTCTGTGTCCATACTCACAATGTTCACGTCAGTGTTTGTTGTATTGCTTATCTATGTTTTCAGCTATCTTTATCCTGAGAAAGACTATTTTACTACAAGAAAAAAGAATATTGAAAACAAGCGATACCCTAATACATATTGAGTAGATGCAAGTTTGCATACATGTGTCTGGTGTGTGTGTGTGTGTGTGTGTGTGTGTGTGTGTGTGTGTGTGTGTGTGTGTGTTCTTGTCATATCATGTGTGTGTGTAGGTCAGTAAAGAACTTACAGGATTTAGTTCCCTCCTTCCACCTATCCTTCCACCTAGTTAATCCACTAGGTGGGTTACAAGGATGGAACTCACATTGTCAGGCTTGTCAACAAACGCTTTAATATGCTAAGCCATCTTTCCTGGCCCCATATAATTTTCAAAACATTCCGTTATAATAATAGGTAACATTTTATGGTCTTTTTAGAGTGAGTCTGTCAGTAATGCCCCTCATGCATTATCTCATTTTGTCAAAGTAATAATCCTTCACAGTTTGTATCATTTTACTATGGTTTAAAAGCTATAGAATGGAGACTGGGCCCTATTAAACTAAATGAACAAGGGATTGGTTAATTGGAGCCCAGATGATTTGAGTCCAGTTTTAAATATTCACCCAATGTATCATACTGAATTATACTAACTCAAAGTTTGGCCAACTGATAATCAGAAATCAGTCATAGACTGATGACATTGGTTTGTGGCCAATGGGCAGGATGAGTTCTTATTTGCTCTAAAGATCCCCCCATTTGTAGTCCAGGTAAATGCTAATGTCAATGCCAGAGAGTATTCCCCCGGTACATCAGAGTAGTAAAAATGAGCAAAACTGTAAGATTTGCTCTGGAGTGGGAGAACTTCACTCTGCCCAGTAACAGAGTACTTTCAGACCTCATCAATCATAGAGAACCTTGCGAAAGGGACAAGAGTAAGGAATCATGAAACACAAGACCTGGTTTGTGAGGTTGGTAGTTTTCAGTACTGCCTAACGTCAAATGCACACGGTGGCAGTGGAGAGTACCTCCAGGGACGACATGTGAAAACATCTGGAAACACACAACATCTTATTATTTTTTATACTGCCGTTATTTTATTTTTAAAATTCCCTTCAACAAATCCATTTTACAAATGGATTAAATATTTATAAAGGCTTCTTTCTTGACTTGAGTCTTAAGTCATGACCTCTTGAGACACTCTTTAAGATCAGCTTTTCTGAATGCTTCTGAGATCCATGACTTTCAAAGGCATGATTGTTTCAAAGAGGTTGGAATATTAGTGGTTTTCCAGTAACTTTCAAGTACTATAATAAACACCACGACCAAAAACAACTTAGAGAGGATTATTCTTTTCTTGGCTTACACTTCCATGTTATAATTCATCATAGAGAGAAGGCAGGACAGAACTTCAAGCAGGAACTGAAACACACACCATGCAGAATGCTGCTTAGTGGCTTGTTCTTGGCTCACACTCAGCTAGCATTCTTTCATAGCACAGGCCCACCTATGTAGGAATGATGCTACTCACAGTGGGCTGGGCCCTTTCACATCAATCTTCAGTCAATATATTTTCGCAGACATGGGCACAGGCCAATCCAACTGAAATACTTCTTCATTTGAGGTCCCCACCTTAACCAGGTGACTCTAGGTTGGGTCAAGTTGACAGTTAAAACCAACCACCACTCTGGGCACCTGATGAGTTAGTTTATCTGCATCCCTTGATCTCTGTACAAGCTAATTTTATTCCATGTCATGGAAATAATAAATATGAAAATCTTGAATATTAATTGTACTTATCCCACACTAATTGGAAAGTATTTCACTGATCTAAAGCATTATTATTTGATTTTATACATTGTCAACCATTTTATAAAAAAATACTTGACATCAGGTGGTGGTAGCACATGCCTTTAATAGCATCACTCAAAAGATCAGCCTGGTCTACAGAGTAATTTCCATAACAGCGAGGGCTCCAAAGATAATGTCACAAAAAAAAATTACTTGAAGTTTTACTTGTTGCATCTATGTGTAATAATATGTACAATAAACAGTCAGTTCTTCATTTAAGCAAAAGATAACTCATGGATTAGTTAACACCTCAGTTAATAAATGTCAAAGTTCAAATATAACATAATGCTCTTTGAGAATCTATATTTAACACCTTTCACATTATTTAGACAAGATCTCCAAATACTGGCTTGTTTTTTCTTTTTTGTATTTTGATATTGATGTTGTATTGCAAAAAGGAAAACTGACAAAATTTATTATTTTTATTTATATTTGACAGAATGATTCCATAATGAATTGTAGCACTGGTTCATGCAGGCTCTGCCATTGTTTATTCAAACAGAAATGAAATATGGGTATTCTACTGAAGGTCACTTCTAAATAGTAAGATATCAATTTTTAATCAGGCAAATCTTTCTTTGAGTCAATTTAGCCAACACTTGCTTAAATATTAAAAAATAGATATCTATAACAACCAAAGTTCCATTTTTCACTCCATGCTGTTATCAAAACAACAAGAAGTCCTTTTGAACATGTCATGTTTTGCATTAGTTGCTGTAGCAATCAATCTCTTGATTCCTAGGGTTTATTAAATATCTCCTCTTCATCTAATATAAAAGTATCAACTTCTATTTTTTACTGAATTGAAGAGGGCATCTATAAACTAAGAAAAGATAAAATACAGAACACACTGGGGTGTGGTACAAAGTAGCAGGCAAGCTGTTAACACTGAAGTGTCATGAAGCTAGTGTGCAAGTTCACTGTGGATTCATATCATTGATCTTCTTAAAGGAAAGAAGATGGTATATGAAAAAAAACTAGTTTTTCCTGTCTTTAAAGTCTTTTAAGTTAGTTCTACCTAGCTGCACATGGGTCTCTCAATTCTTTCATACCTCCTTGTCTGTCCCTTTTTCTCTCTTCTTTCTACAAACATTCATTGACTCCTACTATCTGTTTTGTTAAAAGATATATTTGGACTACTCATTGAAGAAAATGGAAGAAAAGGGGGACTGAAAACCCACTGTGAGGTACTGCCTCCTTCAAATTGCCTATGGGTTTACCTGTGGGATAGTGTTTTGATTACTAACTGATGGAGGAAGACCTCACCAACTATGGATAGTGCCACATCTAGGCAGGTGGTTTTGGGTTGTGTAAGGAAGGTAGCTGAGCAGAAGCAGGGGAAAGGGGCAGTCAGCAATGTTCCTTCAGTTTCTACTTTAAGCTCCTGTAATAGCTTCTGCTCCATGACAAACTGGAATCTGTAAGCTAGATAAGTCCTTCCTCCCCAAAGTTTACTTTCGTCACTCTCTGTTTTTTCACAGAAATAAAAGCAAACTAGAACACTTACCCTTATAAAATTAAAATTATAAAAACATAAAACAGTTTGTAAAATCATGAATAATTCAGTACAATGATGGAAGTTTTCAAGCGCTAAGAAAACTAATGTTAGAGAAAGTAAGACCAAGGATATGGAACACCATAGAGAACCTCTGGAGACTTGAGATGAGTCACTTGACTTTATTCATAGTGTCAATGAATACTCAGTACCTTACATCCTGTATTAGCAATGGAAAAGAGGGCATCCAAGTAGACAATCCAGACTGTTACAATAGTTAATCAAAAGGGTACCACAATTTCCACAGTTATTGGGAATGGTATAAATTATGAGAAAGGAAACATTCCATTTAAACATACTTGTTACAACCCCAAATAAGATGGTAAATGGGTGGATTAAATGTTTCCTTTACTATGACACCCGGGAATCAGCTCAACTTCTGAGTATTCAGAGCAAGACACATTTAAAGGGCTACATGGAGTTAAATTAAACAACCTTTGAAACATTTAATAAAATGTGTGGTTCAGAGTAAATGTTTAACAAGTGATAGCTAATATCATAGTAGTCATCTATTATGTAAAGCCTCATTGTATCTGTTAGTGTTAATAACCTAATCTCTGTATCAGGCAGGATTAGGAACAGAAAAAAAAAGAATGGAGATTATATATTTTTTCATGGATGTATATATGACTATATAGGAATACATATTCATTCCATCTTTATATATAACGTATTAAGTCAGCTTACATTGAAACAGCACCAACATCTGTGTCACTATGAGAAGCTGAGAGCCTGATAGTTGCTTAGACCACAAGGCTGGGAGCTTCAGCAATACCAGCCTGATACAGAAAACCTGAGGATTGCAGAACAACCACTGACTCTCAGTTAAAGTTAAATGAGGCCTGAACACATTACTTCTAATATCAGCAAAGGAATCAGCAGCCATAGCAAAGGGGAAGGCTAAGTAAGCAACATGCAAAGGATCCCCCATCTGCTATGGCCTTTTCTACAAGAGTGCTACAAGAAAGTGCCAACCACACACTAGGAAGTTCTTCCCATATTAACTAAAAATATTCGAAAAATTTCTCAGTTGATGATTCCTGCATAGGTGATACTGATTTATTGCAAGCTGACATTAAAACCAACGACTATAGTGTTGTTAAGTTTCTTAATAAAATATTCTTGGAAAACTTGTTAATTTTCTACTCATTATTTAAAAACAGATTATGTACCACACATTCTTGTCCTTAAGGTCAGGGGTTTCTAGAAGATGAGTGCACACAGTAGACTGTTGTGCTTGAGCATACCAGGGATCCTGATAAACATAACTTCTTGTGGGGTGACACTTTTTTTAAATTTAAATTTGAAACAAAGTTGTTTTACATGTCAATCCCAGTTCCCTTAACCCCTCCCATTCCTCCCCTATCACCCCCAGCAAATCCCAACCCATCCCCTTTCTGCTCCCCAGGGAGAGTGAGGTCTTCCATGGGGTAATATTTTTGTTTACTTTCTTTTGCTTCCCTCACCTAAATAACTTCTTGCTTCTTAGTTGCATGAACATCACTTCCTCACTTCATCAGACACCCAGTTCTTTTGACTGGAGCTGTACATATGCCCCAATCCATCTCTTGGTAGTAGTTCAATATGCCTTTATCTAAATTTATGTTAGCTCCCCTCCCCCAAGATGCTATGCAGACTGTCTAGAATCTCTAGAATGCTTACTTAGGAAGCATTGAATATCAGGCAGACACAATCTTCCAAGAAGTGGGGTGGCAGTAGAGAATGGATGACAGCTGGATATTAGCTAAAAATGCAGACCTGGGTTCAAAGCCATGCTCTTCTGTGCAATCTGGGACATAAAAATGGTACAGCACCAACACCCTTCAGGAACTCTTCAGGAAAATATCTTCATTTGTAAATCTGGTTTTGTTTGAGTAATGTATGTCTTGTCCAACTCTGAGGTGATAGTACTTGTTTTATCTTACTCTATTTTATCTTTGTTATATATTTTTATTAATAAATGAAATCATTGTATAAAAGGAAGAATGAAAACCTAGCCACTAGAGTAAAAGTTAACAATTGAACTGTCATTATACCTACTAGGAGATCAAAGATCAGTTTTCTCTAATGGAGTGACACTGGGTATATCAACCACTCCAGGACAGGCCTCATTTCAGGATTAGTTGACCAACATATAACTGGACACAAAACCTTTTATTGCTTTGTTTTGGTTTGGTTTGTTTTTTTATTTAGCTGTGGGTGTATGCTTCTGCTTCCATTAGCTACTAGATGAATGCTCTAGGATGGCATACAAGGCTGTCATCACTCTCATTATCGAGGAAGGCCATTTAAGATAGCCTCTCCACTATTGCTTAGATTGTTAGTTGTGGTCATCCTTATAGATCTCTGGACATTTACCTAGTGCCAAATTTCTCTGTATACCTATAATGGCTCCCTCTGTATCTCTTTTCTTTCTCTCCTCTATTATTTCCCTGACTCAATTTTTCTACTCCTCATGCCCTCCTCTCCCCTTTTCTCCCCTTCCTCTCTCCCATGCTTCCCATTTGCTCAGGAGATCTTGCCATTTTTCCTTCTCTGGGGGACCATGTATGTTTCTCTTGGGGTCCTCCTGGTTTCCTAGCTTTCCTGGCAGTGTTGGATTGTAATTCTTTGCTGGTAATTCTTTGCTCTATGTCTAAAATCCATACATGAGTGAGAAACCCACAAAACAGCTGACTTGAACAAAGGGGAGCTCATGGACTCCAGTCTGATTGCTGCGGAACCAGCATCGGACCGACCCAGACACCCTGAATATGGGTGTTAGTCAGGAGGACTGGGAAGTCTATAGGGCCTCTGGTAGTGGATCAATATTTATCCCTAGCATATGAATAGACTTTGTGAGCCCATTCCCCATAGAGGGATACTCTCTCAGCCTAGAAACATGTGGGAGGGCCTAGGACCTGCTCCAAATGATATGACAAACTTTGAAGACCCCCCCAAGGGAGGCCTAACCTTCCTTTGGGAGGAGAAATGAGATGGGTTGGAAGTTAGAAGTGGGAGATGGGAGGAAGGGAGATGCGGGAACTGGGATTGACATGTAAAACAAGCTGGTTGTAAATTTAAATTAAAAAATATTGTCAAATATATATATGTATATATATGTTAAATATATATATATATATATATATATATATATATATATATATTTATGCCATCCTAGATCCTTCATCTAGTAGCTGATAAAACAGAAGCAGACACCCACAGCTAAACACTGAGCCGAACACCCAGAACACATTTGCAGACAGGGAGGAGTGATGAGCAAAAGGGTCAAGACCAGTCTGGAGAAACCCATATAGTCTTAGTAGTGTTTTAAGATTTTAAGAGGGGGGATGTTGGAGAGGCATTTCAGAGCACTAAAGGATATTTTATTCAACATAGTACTTTTATTTATTATTTGGAATTTTACACAATGTACCCCAATCACAATTATTTTCATTACTCCCACAACTGTGCCTTCCCCCAAACCCAAAAAAAAAAAAAAACAAAAACCAATACACCAAGAACAATTTGTGTTGCCCAGATGCCCAGATACTTATTGGAGCATGATCAAACTCCTGTAGACAACCTCTTTAAGATAATAGAGTCTCTCTCTTCTTCACTACCCTACCCACAAACACACCCACCCACCAGAAGCCATGTTATATGACGAGCTACATTTCAACATCCTCTGGCTCATACAATCCTTCCTCCCTCTCTTCAACAGAATCCCCTGAGATTGGCACAGTGCTAGGCTATGGATCTCTGTATTTGTTTCCATCAGTTACGGAGGGAAAGTCTCTCTGATGATAATTGAGGTAGTTACCTGATAGGGGATGCCCTTCTGTCTGCTGTTAATATAAGTTTCTCTTATTGTTTGATGAGTAAAACTGTTTTGGCTCAACAGGCAGGATTTTTTTTTAGATATTTTTTATTTAAATTAGAAACATATCAACCCCAGTTCCCTCCCTCTCCTGTCCTCTCATGTCCCCCACTGAACCCTCATCCCATCCTCTTTCTGCTCCCCAGGGAGGGTGAGGCATTCCATGGGGTATCATCAAAATCTGTCACATCATTTGGGGCAGAGCCTAGGCCTAGGCTGAGAGATTATCCCTCTATGGAGAGTGGAGCTCCCAAAGCCTATTCATATAACTAGGGACGACTACTGATTCACTACCAGAGGCCCCGTTGATTGCAGAGGCCTCCAGACTGACATCCACATTCAGGGGGCCTGGTTTGATCCTACGTTGGTTTCCCAGCTTTCAGTCTGGGGTCCTTGAGCTCCCCTTTGTTTAGGACAGCTGCTTCTGTGGGATTCCCCAGTCTGGACAGGCAGAATTTAGCCAGGCAGAAAATTCAAACAGGGATAGGGAAAGGTAATAGGTGGAGTTAAGGAAATGCCATGTAGCTGCAGTGGAAACAAGAACCTGGACATTACCAGTAAGCCAATACTATGTAGAGATATACAGATTAATAGAAATGGGTTAATAATTAAGAAAGAGCTAGCCAATAAGAAGCCTGAACCATCAGCCAAATAGTTTATAATTAATAGAAGCCTCTGTGTGTGTGTGTGTGTGTGTGTGTGTGTGTGTGTGTGTGTGTGTGTGTGTTTTGAGACTAAATGGCTGTAGGACAAGGTGGGCAGAACCTTTCCTCTATAGTCACCAATATGATTACAGGAGATGGCCAGTTCAGGGTACCTATCCAATATTGCTAGGAGCCTTATCTGGAACCATCCTTGAAGATTGGTGGGAATTTCACTTGTACCCAGTTTCTTCAGAGGCTTCTTGTCTAATCTGTTTCTTTTGAGGTGGGTATTATAGAAGCCATCAATGTCTCTCATTTTCAACTATGAGTCTGGAGTCATTGATACTACTGCAATAGAAACCCCCATGCCCATAAGAGTGAGTGACAGCATAGATCATGAAATTTCACATGGTTTTCCATGGCTGCATGGACCACAGGCATGCTTCTTGATGCAACACAAAAGATGAACCTCAATATCGTTCCTAGTGACAGCATGGATCATGAACCTCATCATGGTCTCTGACCACAGCAGGTTTCAAGCATATCAACATGTCCCCAGCACAAATTATGGACATCAACATGGTCTCAAGTAGCAGCAAGGACTATGGACATCCACATAGCCGCCAGCTGCACTACGAAAGATGAACCTCAACATGGTTATTTTAGGATAAATCCTTTAAGGAAAATACCTAGCTGAAAATCTACCAGTTTATGAAAATAGCTTCTGATATTGGCAACAGCAATATGAGATCCTTCAAACTGCTTTGTAGGCGGTTTAGGGATTGTATGTGATTGCTACAGAATACCAGCTTGTTTGAAAAAGACTGTCTTTGCTATTTCATTAGCCAAGCTAGCTGGCCCTAGATAGTCAGAAGACTCTCTGGTCTCCTCTCTTTCCCATGCTGTGGCATGTTGGGGTCACTGATGGATGTATTTCTGTGTCTGGCTTTTACATGGATGGTGAAGATTTACACTCAGCTTCTGGGGTTTGCTCAGTAAACGTTTTTACAAAATGAACCAGCTCCTTGGCATCTTTACACAGTCTTGATGAGCTAGCTATGAGTTAAAATTGGTGCACTATTTCTACCACTTCACAGACATATCCTAAGCATAAACATTTCCCAGAGATTGCAGTTCAGGAATTATTGTATGATCTCAGCATTATTGAACAACACTTTAGAAAAGCAGAGATTTGTGTAAGTCTTAAATAACACATGGTGTGGTGCTGGTTTCATTTCTTTCAGCCTTGGTGTCTTTATCTTTGAAATGTAAGTTGTGCATGAACAAGATGAAGTATGAAAAATTTGTATCTGTTAATGGTTTAGTCAGCATGGAAGATATACTGGCTGTATTTTTACAGAGACTTATTAAATAAAACATACACCAACTCAAAGATCAGCCATCAAATCACAAACATAATTACAATGCTAGCCTGTCTTCCATTGTAAGTGCACACTAGCTTGAATTATCCTCCGATAGTTTTCAGGAGTCTGAAGCACACATTTTTTTTTTCTGGTGTCAGTTTGTTAGTGCCTATAACTAGCAAGCAATTTTATCTAACTTGCACTAATAATTTTGTTTTTAATTTAACAGAATGACATGAATTACATAGCATCCAGTGGACTCTTATTTAAAGATGGCAAAAAACGAATTGATTATATCTTGGTTTATCGGAAGACAAATATTCAATATGACAAAAGAAATACATTTGAAAAGAACCTGAGAGCAGAAGGCTTGATGTTGGAGAAGGAGGTAAAGGCTTTTCTATTATCAGTTTTTTGGAGTAATGATGGAAGATATCATTTTGTAAATATGTTTCTCTTATTGGTTAATGAATAAAGCACTGTTGCAAATAGGAAAGGAAGAGAGGAGGGACTAGGAGGCCAGGAGGAAAGAGGAAGTAGTAGGGAGGAGTCAACACGGAGAGACTGGAGAGAGCAGAATGCCGGCCATCTGTCTGGTAAAAGAAGACTACGTGGAAATACTTAGATTAATAGAAATGGGTTAATATTTAAGACAGAGCTAGCCGGTAAGAAACAAGTAACTGTCCAACAGCATTTATATTTAATACAGTGTCTCTGTGTGTCATTTGGGGCTAGGGTGGCAGTGGGTCCAGGCCAGTGGAAAAACCTACTTGTAACAAACTAATATCTGAGATAGGTACTATTGTACAGTAGCATGTATAATCTATTCCATGAAACTTTATGAAATGTGCTCATTTTCCCAAGTGTTTTTTTAATACATATGTACTGTTCCATTTCAATATGTATTTACTTTTTCTTCTTCTATGTGTTTCTATACATTGTAAATAGATTTTTAAAATTTTCAAAGGGTATGGCTATTTTTATAATTTTGAAAACTGAATACATAATGATTATACCCATACAAAGTATGAAGTCCTGTGTTAGGAAAACTAAAATGTTGAAAGTGTTTGTCAGACTGCTGAAGTTCAAGTTTTATTGCTAGAAGTATGGGCATTGCCCCTTACCATCCTCTTTCTTTTGTGTTTATATAAGTCTTTTTAAAGTACTATTTTCTTCTTTCAATTAAAACAATAAAAGGAAAAAATAAGAACATAGAAAGAAATAAAGAAAATCAAACTTTTCATAGTCCTAAGATGCTAAAATTACCACTTTCATTTTAGTTGAATAGTCTATGGTTTAACTTATTTTTTAAAAATCTATTCTATTGCGTTTTTACTATGAGTACTAGTGTTTGAGTATGTACACACGAGTGCAGGTGTTCTTGGAGGTTAGGCACATTGGATTCCTTGGGGCTGGAATCACAGGGAGTGGTAAGCCACTGAGCATTAGTGCTTGCAATGGAACTCAAGGCCTCCCAAATAGCAATAACTTTCCTTAATCACTGAGACATCTCTCTAGCTAAAGCTAAACAAGTTTGAAATGGGCACATGAAAAGCACTGTGAGCTCTTAAAATAGCAATTAAAACACAGTTGTTTGAGTTATGTTCTCTAAATCTTTGGAAGCAGTTATCAGAGACAACAGTATTTTTAGGCTAACTTTTCATTCTGAAGTTGAATCGCACCACTATTATCTTTTATTTTTTTAAATTATATCACATCATATCCCCCCCTTCTCTTTCTTCCCTCCAGTAAACTACCTCCATTCACTCCTTGCACTGTGTCAGATATATGGCCTCTTTTTCTTTAATTGATGTTATGCAAACACACATTGCTACATATATAAATGCAACCTACTCAGACCTTATAATACACAGAAAGAGAGAGAGAGAGAGAGACACACACACACACAGAGACACACACACACACAGACACAGACATACACACACATATATATACATATATATATATATATACACAGATATATATATATGTATATATATATATATATATGATCTTAGTGCTGATCACTTGGTATTTGATAACTAATTGATTTTTTATCTAAATCACATTTTATTACATTAGAGAAAGAAAAACCACTAATGTAAAATAAATAATAAACAAATGCTCTTTTCCTTTTCAGAATTTCCTATCAGCTAGTTTCCTGCTAGTTGCCTCTCAGTGTGTTTTATGCACATAAACAAAATACTATTTTATCTACAACCAACTTAGGTCTTTGACTCTGCAGAATATCAAAACATAGGGGTTTAGTCATCCCTTTTTTGTAGAGTAAAAATTTAAATGTTTTAAAAGTTAACTTGTAACTGCTGTGTTTTAATTTGATTTTTTTAAATGCTAAGGTTAAAACAAAATATTTAGATAATTTTCTAATAAGATATAGCAAAGTAATACTTGGGACTCACAGATAGGTTCTGTGACCATCTGACCCTATCCCTTTCATTTTTCATTCTCAAAACCTGTCTTAGATTAAATTTTAGAGTAATACATATTAAAGAGTACTAAACTATCATCCAATGTGTACCTAAATAACTGAATGTACTTGTACTTATTCAAATTCTTTTTTTTTTTTTTAATTTGGGTTTTGGTTAGGACAGAGTTTCTCTGTGTAACTGGCTGTCCTGGAACTCTCTTTGTAGACCAGGCTGGCCTGGAACTCACTGAGATCCACCTATCTCTGCCTCTCAAGAGCTGGAATTAAGGGCATTTGCAACCACCACCTGGCTAAATACGTACAAAATAGCAGATATGCAATGAGTTCACAAAGAGTAAAACTGTATTATTTACTGTCAAATGACACAGAATGGAGAAAATGAAACTCTGATTTTAACCTTTTTTCTAATTTTATTTTGCTTTTCCTTGGATTCTACCCCCTGGTTGTTAAACATATCAAAAGATATTTGTTAATAAAAGGATTGTTTAGGGTGTTCTTATTCATTTGATTTCCTTGTGGTTTCTACTGCACACAAGTGAGAGCAAATACTTCCTAACTGCACCAGAGAAGTGTATACTCAGGTTCCACTGTACACTGGCAGTCATCCTGCTCACATATCTTCCCCTATTTATTCATGAAGTGATTTTACAAGCACTGAGCGAGTTTCTAGGGAGCCCAATATTTAAAGTGGCCCAAATCACTGTAAGCACTGAGTTATACTCTCCTATAGAGGTTCCAGACATACACACTAGGTATCATAGCAAATACCACTGCTTCTCTCTAATATATGGGGGGGAGTGTCTTCTTGACCAAAGGTCCAATTTCCTTGGTTTCTTCATTATTTCTCTGGATTATTACAAAGAAAAATGTTTAATGATGCATTAGAATGGTTATGTTTCACACTGAAAGGGATGTTTCTTTATTCTTAGTGTATCTGATTATTTAGATTGGCACACAGCAAGATTGAGCCCTCTGATTCCTGTTATCCCTACTATTCCATTCTAGGTTGCATAACTACAGTTTTCTCAAGTCACTTTAACTTTCTTAAGGTTGAACTCACACATTAAAGAGCTAGGAAAGCTGGGTCAGTGGGTGAAATAAACTAAATGCTTCTATTATTGGACCTGCTACCTTTGCACACTATAGCTGTTTCACCATCACTATTAGTTTCTCTTTCCTCTCAGTGTCCCCTGTCACATGTTTTGTTGATGATGATGGTGATAGTGAAAAATATTAGGGACAACCCATTGCTCAAGATTTCATATTACTAGTGGTAAAGTTATGTGGGTGATTTTATATTTTTCCCTCTATAAACGCCTCTTTAAATTTGATCTGGATAACAGTAAGAAACTCTGGTTGTATTTCCAAAAGAGGAGAAAAACCAGGTGGGGAGCAAAGAAATATGAGGATGAAAGGAGACAGAATAGAGAGAGGGGATTTGTTAGTTTTGTTAGTAGATATTAGCTACACATAATAGATTTTATTATGATACTTTCAAGCCCATAGAATAATTCAAACAAGGTGATGTTATATAAGGAATGTGACTGACTGGGTGTAATGTGTAAACTGAAAGAAAATAAATTGATTGAAAAGGAATCTCCATTAGTCGGGGTTCTCTAGAGAAACAGAACTGGAATGAGTACATATTATAGAATGTACTTATTAGATTGGCTTACACAGTGGATAATCCAACAGTGGCTATTTGCAAACTAGAGAGCCTGAGAAATCTAGTAGTTGCACAGTCAACAAAGTCAGGCACCTCTGCAGTCACAATCTGGCTTCAAGGACCTAAAATACCAATGATAGCATCAACTATGTACTGAAAAGGGGGTAGTAGGGATAATAGAAATGAAAATAAAGAAAAGAAATAGTCCTACAGAATTATGAGAGAAGAGAACAGACATGTGAAATCATCTGGGGTAAGGTCATGTGTCTCAGGGAAGATCTGGTCATAGGAAAATACACTGTAGGGAAGTTAAAGATCAGAAAGGATGTGTGCTTTGGAGGATGTGGAGGCCTTTAGGGAAAGCAGTAAGCACGACTTACTTCTCTGAGAAGAAAATGTACACTCTATGCTAGCAAGCAGTATATGATGAAGTAGACTAGCAAGAGTAGATCTTGAAAAATAAGCACAAGTCACTCACTTAGTGATTGTCTGTGTGGGAGATGGAAAAAACACCAGGGGAGGAGAGTACTCCAACGAGATTGCTGTCCCTGCATCCTTTCACCATTTTATTTATTATCTTTTTAAGATAGGATGACTAAATGTCTATAAGTAAGATTCAAAAGAAGGGGAATGGAACCATAGAGGAAGGGAATGGAAAGAAAGAAATCAGACAAAGGAAACAAGAAGAAAAAGAGGCACCAGTAAAACAAGGAAAATGATATGATTATTAAAATCTCAAAAATAATAATTTAAAAAATGTCTTTAGGAAAGAGTAAAGGCAAAGATTATGCAATGTTCAGGAAGCACGATATCCTTAAGCTATATATATATATATATTTTAATTGCCCTTATCTGTTTATTATATATATATATATGTTAGTTATACCTCTGTGTGGGGATATGCACCACAAATATCTATCTCCAGACATGAAGATCTCAAAGGGAAATTGCAGAAATATGTTATCTCTTTCTAATATATGAACCCAGAGAAGAAACTCATCAGGCTTGGTCATGAGAACATTTACCCACTGATCATCTTGTCAGTCCCCTCACTTTCATTTTAAATTTTACAAAAAATTATTTTGCCTATTATATGTATTATCACAAATGATTCATGATCCTAATTTTAATAATGATAAATGTTTTTATATTTATTTTATTAGGGTTTTATCTATTATTTATGGTTTCATGTATAAATAAACCTGTTATTTATTCATAATAAATATATTATGAATAAACAGAAATATTTTTCTTAAACAAGCAAACAAGAAAAATATTTTTCTGGTATTATATCACAAAGCATATATATTGATTCAAAATAATCAAGACTTCTTGAAATTCTTTGTTTTAGTTTTCTAATGATGATTAACAAATTATCAAAAACTTGGCATTTTAAAATAAAACCCATTTTGTTCACTCAGAATTTTCCAGTTGAGAAGTTTTATATGAAGTGGTTGAGTTGTTTGCTCAGTTTGTCTACAGAACATAAATCACCATAGATCAGGGTATGTCCAGATTTCTTTGTGCCTGGACCTTGGAACACTCTTTGAAGCTTTTAAGGTTGTGACACAACTTCAATTCTTGAGGACCGAGTGCCTTTAGTAAATTTCAGGCCTTAAAGGGAATCTTCATTACTACATATCTGTTCTGCAAGCTCCATTGAAGTGTTTTACCTGCTTCCTTATGCTATTTGCAGTCTGTCTTGCCAGGAAGAGATTAGTCCCTCTTATGGACTAATAACCCATGGAAAATAATCTTCCCTCTTTTTAAAGATATCAAATGAGGCATGTAACATAATAATATAGTTGTGGAGTGTCATATACACATTCATTTGTCCCACAGATTATAATGAGCAAGTATAGTGAAGAATAGAGATTATTAAGCCCTGTCCTCATCACTAATATTAAAACAAACAAACAAGAAAAAAACAACAGCTCCTTTTATTCGACTGCTAAGCAAGAGGCTTATATGATAGACCATAACTTAGTATATTTTGAAATACAATTTCAAGAGTCATTGATGTGAAAATACTCATAGCTCTCTGAAATATCAAGTCCAGTGTTTCAAGGTTAGAGAAACAGATCAGTGGTAGAGCCCTTACATGCTTGGTGTGCTCAAGGATGTTAGTTCAGTGACCAGCACTCACCCCTAATTTTTTTCAGTATTATGACTATCTAAAACATGAATTAGCCTTCAAAGCTTCTCTTTGAAAGTTATGGATGGTGGGTGCAATTTTATTTGATAAATGACTGAATTGAAAATATTTAGGGCTTGTTCTTGATGGAAGGATAAACAGTTTTGTGAAAATTTGCAAGGCATGAATCCGATAGTTAAAATGTGGCAGTTAGAAAATCTGTCTGTGTTTTATAAATGGATATTCCTCAGAGCTAAACACCGAGTCTAGCAGAGATCTCATATGGTCATTAAATCGCATGACAATACGAGCGTTTTCTAGAGGAAAGCATCACCAGGAGATAGTATATATTTGAGAGCCATCTTTGTGTACAGAATTTGTGACTGTGAGGTTTGTGTCCTGTAATCCTGTTCATAGCAGCTTTGTCTTACTCCTAGACATGGAAAATGCCTTGAGAGACTACATATTCTTTTCTTTGTTCTGTATCCCAGCAATGCAAAATATAATTTTTAAGCTCCCTCTTTGCCTGGGAGTAAATGTTCTTCCCCTTGGGAATTTTGGGTGGAATAATTAAATAATAATGAGAAGTGTGAAGGTTGTTTTGTTCCTCTGAGAAGCCTGCTTTCAGTGGAGGTGAGCTGAATAGACCCGAATTGCCAGCTTGTGCTTCTAAAATGGAAAGTGATCTTTCTCCCTGAAAGCACCATCCTGTCACCAATAGCATCACCTCACCTGGTACCACCAAGAACGAAACCAGTTGTCTTCTGTTTTCAAGTGGTGCCAAACAAAAGAGAAATTGAGTTGAGAAGTTATAAAAAGATCAGTTCATCCTACTTAAAATGATCTTTCAGTATGTATGCATTGAAAGCTAAGGCATGGAAATGAGACACATTCTAGCCATGTGCACTTAGCCTAACATTTCACTCAGTGGTGATAGTTATGGCAATGCAAAACCCCTCCTTCCAAAGCAGCCCCTTATTTTTGGTGATTAGATTATTTCACACCAAGAGCTTGACAGTGATGAATTAAGGAACTGCAAGAGGCAAGCTGTTCTCGGTGCTATTTTGGATCCTGACATAATGCCCCACCACAGAAAGTCAGACTCTTTGCAATTCCTGCTTTCCATATCTCTTGCTCAGGTAAAAGTTAGGCAAAATGTAGACTCAAAATAATTAAGTTCACCAGGTATAGTGGAACACATTTGGAGTCTCAGTTCTCAGCAAACTCTGATAGAAGGATCATGAGTTAAAGCCTGCTGAGTATACACAACTAGTTCCAAACAAATTCACACTACCTAGTAAGATGATATCTGAAAATAATGGGGCATAATAATAATAACAAAATAATGATAATGGTAGTAGTACAGAAAACGAAAGTTAACTCACTCATTTGTCTTTTGGGTGCATGGTCAGTGAGTATTACACAGAATTAAATGCAAGGATATACATGCCATATGTCTTCTCTTGCAGCACACAATAGAAGGGAAACCACTAAAGGGATAGGAGGAAAGTGACATGGGACAAAGATAGGAAGTAGCAGTTAGTGATGAACGTGTTATGAATAAGACAGCAGTGGTAGACTATCTACGGATGGGACCATTTTTAAATAGTGGCTGTGAAGAAAGGTAAATCTCTTCCCCAAACGTAACATTTATACAAATACAATTTCATTTTTTATAGTTTATATTCAATGTATATTACCAGAGAAAAATACTTAGCTGTTTGGATTACATCTTGATTCAAGTCACAAAGCACATTAGAGGCCTTGGTGTAGTTTTTGATTTTTGTTTCTGTTTTGTTTTGTGGTATTTTTTTTTTGCTTTTCATTTTTCATTTTGCCTTTGTTTACAAATTGTAAATTGTCCACATATCCTTGAATCAAAGGTATTCAAAACCAAGATACAAGGTCCATCACAAAGGAAACAGAGAAGAAAATGAGACATAAACCATAAAATGTTTTATAATTCACCTTTGTTTTAAACACTGTCTGATTTGAGGTGAATACTGTCATCTGACAACCAGACCCAGTCAGGAACAGGCACTTCACATAGTTACTCTATAAATTCCCTCCTTTCACTCAGAGACAAATATCCTTGATTTCCCAGGCAAAATAATCAGAATCAGAGAGCCAACTAATTATCCAAATGTTATATAGATAACAAATGGTATAGATGGAACCTGTTCTTGAGTGTTTGGGATCTGAACAGCATGTTGCTGCCACAATGTCGCATATTTCTAAAGGGGTAGTCAGGATGAAAACAATGTAAGTTATGCTCTGCAAGTGCAAGACTGGCTGATATAATTAGAAGAGTGGGCACCTTAAAATCAAAGCTGGACCACAATTAACACTGAAAAATAGTTTCTTACAGATAAGACCAAAAAAGTATAGTAGAACATGAACCATGTCTTCTACTTGTTCTGGAAGAGAGACTCTTTTAAGTGGAAGGCTTAAGATTTCTGCTTTAAATTTATTTATTTATTTATCTATCTATCCATTTATTTATTTTTAGTGGTTCTGAGGTTCAAATACAGATCTGGAACATGCTAACCATGCTTTCATTATTTCTATGGGAGATATAGCTGCAAAAGTTTTTTATTGTTTCTATCATACTTACATAGAAACCTTTCCATTAAGGCTAGAAGAGTCATTACAAACATCCTGGCAATATTATCATTATAACCTTCTCTTTTATCTTGATCAATGACAAGGTATCTAGGTGGATTTTAAATATGTTTAAGTAGTTATTTGAATGAATAAGCAGTGCTTGTAAAATTTGTACATAATTTGCAACACTAATAGATTCACTGGTGTGTGTGTCTGTGTGTGTGTTTGTGTGAGTGTGTGTGTGTGTGTGAGTGTGTGTGTGTGTGATTATAATAATTAAATAAGAGAAAAGGCCATGAATTTGAGAGGTAGGGGTGCCAGAAAAGTTGGGTGGGGAAACAAGTGTTAGACATTTTATAAATGCATGAAATTCTCAAAAAATAACTTAAGTCTATAGACATTTTCCCAAGCATAGGTAAAATTTTTAATGTTGAACTAAATTTAAGGAAGTACAAAAACTTAACATATTATGTCTACCTATGGCATGGTCAATTACAATTTTCACAATATTTTACCTTTAAATATAAATAAACATTTTAAGCAAAAACAGTGCTTCAGAAATTATTCTGGCATGGGAGTGTCTTTTATTTTTTTTTCCTGTGGTGACTTGCTGAATTCTCTCCCATCATTAAGCTTATAAATCTAACAGTTCATCTTGCCAAAGGCATCTTACCATTTAAACAGCTCAGTTTCCCCAGAATAAAATCACTGAACCCGGCAAAAGTTGGAGGATTTAACAATTACTTTTAAAGTGTGCTAATAGAATTGATTGATTGATTAATTATTGACTTCTTTCAATAATTTTTAGTGTTTTATGCATTCGCTGAGTGAAAATGAGGGTCTTAATAATCTGACATGAAGAATAATTTAAGATTCTTAGTTGTCTTATAACTTCTTTGAATGGGAAATCAGATATTAATAGTGATCAACATAAAAAAATATAAGTAATGACAACAATGTTTATTTCCTACAGTGACTGAGCAAGGGCATACCAGTTCTTGTACTTGATAAGCAACTATGACTGGGAGTATATGTAGAGGAGAGTAAAAAAAGAGATTTGACATCGTTGATTTGACGATGACAAGTGCAAACATTAAGATTCTTTTATACAGGCAGAGATAAACACAATGCCTAGTCATGCATCACAAGTTTCTTTCCAGGGAGTCCTCATGTTCTATGTGAGTATTTTGACTATGTGTTACCACAGGCCACGTTTAGAACAAAGAGCTTTCTTTATGGATGCCCACCAGAGTTTCTAACCAACTTTGAATGTCCTCCTAAGATATTTCCCAACAAACAACTTACGGACACTTTTGTAATTAGGAAGTTTATATAAAAGTATATACATTACATTTATTAATTGCAGCTAATATTTAAAGTACTTTTTAGCAAGAAATTTTGAGAATATAATTTTATATATATAAATATAATTCTTAAATAAATATAATTCTTATATAAGTAAGAATGATTCTTGCATAGCCACAGAGACAATGCTTCTTTCTTCGAAAGAAACGTTATGGCAGAATGTCATCGGCTCTGATGGTAAATAATGGTGCCTCTCTACTATTCCTTTTCAGCCAGCTGTTGCAAACCCTGATATCATGTTTATCAAAATTCATATTCCATGGGACACACTGTGCAAGTATGCAGAGAGATTGAACATCAGGGTGCCTTTCAGGTACTTTTATATATTATTTCATTTTCTATAGATAGTATTAGGATGATACCATCTTTTGTAATACCTAACATCAATAAATGTGGTTCTTTATTCAGAGATTATTTCCCTTTTAAATTTTAGGCTGTATTAGACAATTTTCACCTAAATAGTTTTACTAATGTGGTAAGTTTTCTGATTCCCTGAACATGTAATATCATTTCAACATAGACTTGCCTAGAGATAAGTTAACAATTATTTTTAGATTTCAACTTTAAGCAACTCCCAAGATCAATTCTCACTCTTATTTCATGTGAGTGTAATACAACTCTGATAATGGTTGTCAAGAATTGTTTTTCAAATCAGGTCTTCCAGAACAGTTTCTGAGCTCTTGCCTCAATATCAATCAGTAGGCAATAAAAATAGATCACCTTCTTTCAAGGATTTCAGTCCTTTTTTTGAGCAAATTAATGTGTTGGCCTAACTTGAATGTCTGGTATTCAATGTAGAATGTACCCACTCCTCCATCATGTCCCACTGTAACTTTTATAGTGTACATATTCTACTCAGTGTTAACTCAATTGACAGTAAAAATATTTGCATTAATGTGGAGTTCAACAGACCCCATCAGATGCTAAGAAGTAGTAAAAGGTTTAGAGAAAATGAAACTGCAAGTAAAAGTGCCTTATTAAGTGTAAGTAAACACTGAGATCAATTAAAAAAAATCGTGAAGATTTCATGGAACATGCAGGAAAGACTTATGTCAAGCCTCGAGTTCATTCAAGATCATTCAAGAAGAGATGCCAAAGCAAATGTCTTCAGACATCCGAAATATCTCAAACCTCAAAAGATACAACCTCAGTCATTGTGAAGAAATAAGCAATTAAACATTATTTACATAAAATCCCATTATTTTAGGTGTTTATGTTATATGTACATATGGATGCCTGAAATTAGATATAAACACTATGCCATTTTTCATAACTTTGTATATCTATGCAGTACTATATATTAAGAGTATACTGGAACTAATTCCTTTAGAATATGGACTGACTATTGTATAAAATCATCATCATCTTAATTAGCAAAAGTGCATAGCTTTTTAAAGAACAAGATTTTTATTATTGAATGATTTATTCATTCTAAATTATCAATAAAAATATACTTGTGAAACCTATTACATTCCAAAAAGAAAAGCTAAAGTTTGGGTCAGCAAAATGGCTCAGGAGATAAAGGCACTGGATGCTGAACCTGAGAATCTGAGTCTGACCTCTAGTACCCATATAGTGGAAACTTCCCTCTAACTTCTGTATGAGTGTGATAGCATCCCCATGCTTACACACACAGCAATGTATAAATATGTAAACATCTAGTGCTTTATTTTTAAAAAAAATGAGAAACATGGCCTGCAAATTTCAAATCACTGCAAATATATGCATGCCTTTTAAAATTTTGCCTATGTTTGACAAAAATGAAGAAAAATATTTAAAATGCAAATTTAGTATAGACAAAGCAAGCCTTGAAATTTTATATCTGAATTTAGTGTTGGAATATGGCAAGAACATTTTAAAATCTTTCCAAAGACTAAGGCCTGTGTTTTACTCTGGGAGAAACATACCCAGTCATATGTAAAGGATATTTACTAAATTGGCTTCCATGATACAGTCTGTGCAGCCCAACAACAATTGTCACACACTGAAGAGGATGGGAACCAGACAGATGGTCAACTCACAGGGCAGGGGGCTCTCAGCAGTCCCAATCTGGTGCTTTAGGCATGGCAGATTCCTGTAGAACCACTGGTATTCATTCCACTAATGTGGAATGAATACCAGCATGATGGGTTCTGTTGTCTGTGTATGGTGAGAGTAGCAGCAGCAGCAGTAGTAACAGCAGAGATGAACTTTCCAGCAAGGAGGTGAAGACAAAGCAAAGCTACATTCTTTTATCTCCTTTTGCTTGTGCTGCCAGGAAAAAAGCCACTCACATCTATGGTGGGGTGGGCCAGTTCAAAAACCTGGTAAAGAAATTCCATCACAGGAGTGCACAAGAGTTTGCCTTTTAATTGATTCCTGATCCTGTCAAGGTGACAAGCAAGATAGACCGTCACAACCTGTTACTAAAATTAAATATGGCATCTCAGCTTCTTGAACATTCATAACTCCATCATAACTGATGATTAATTACAAGTTATACAAACACAGTGTTCACTGAGCCTCTGAGGTGTGTTTTAGTGGTAAAGATGAAGGGAATTTTGGAAGGCTCAAAGTATCAGATTCCTGAGCTCCAATGAGAAGATATACAGTTGGCATCTCTGAAACCAAGTGTGTTTCACTTCTTTTTTTTACAAATATCTTTCCAACATTCATGTATTTTTATTTTGTTTTAGTTTTTGTTGTTTTTTTGTTTGTTTGTTTTGTTTTGTGAATGGCTAGCCATGGGTCTGGAACTGTTCACTGGTGGACTCATCAGGGGTTGTATAACTGAAGACAATGACTGCTACTTTTCCAGCATTAATCAATAGCCAAAAATTCCTCAGGGAGGGGTAGGGCCCCATAAATCTCTCCATATCCATGAGTAAATGTTGACAAATTTAGTCTTATGAAGATTTCATTCAGGCAACCATAGCTACATTCATAATTGCAATGACTGCCCCAGACCCAGAAGATAGAATTTCATAGCCTTTCCCACTGTCATCTGACTCTTAGCATTGCTCATGACTCCACTTCCATGATGTTTCCTGAGCCCTGGGTGGGGGGTTGTAAATGTCAGGTCTAAACACTAATACCATGACCTCTGCATTCGTAGCTATTCATTGCAAATCTACCAGATCCTGTGGACATTTTTGTGGAGTATTTTCTTGATTAATGACTAATGTGTGAGGGACCAAGCCCAATGTAGGCAGTGTTGTCTCTGGGAAGATGCTATAGGTTTGTATAAAAAAAACAATAGGAGCAAGCTGGAGGAAGCAAGCCACTAAACAGTGTTTCTCACTCTCCTCTGTTTTAATTCTTGCCCTGAGTTCTTGACCCAATTTCCCTCAGTGATGAAATAGTTCATAGAAGTACAAGATTAAATGAACCCTTTCTTCTAAGGTTACTATTTGCTCAGTGTTTTTATCATAATAACAGAGAACCAAATTAGGACAATTACACATAAATTTAAAAGATAGATGGATAGGTAGATGATTGGATTTATGTCTTTATGTAGCATATAAACTAATAAACAGGTTAATAAATACTGAGTTACAGAAGACAGATTTTCAAATAATTAAAATCAAGGTATCAAAATATATCCTATTTTTACAGTTATTTTGTTATA
Organism: Cricetiscus sungorus; assembly: GCA_030556225.1. Classification (NCBI taxonomy): domain Eukaryota; kingdom Metazoa; phylum Chordata; class Mammalia; order Rodentia; family Cricetidae; genus Cricetiscus; species Cricetiscus sungorus. The sequence continues at coordinate 47,378,524 of JANBXA010000372.1, read as the reverse complement.
TTTCTTATATGTTTTTGTTAAATTATCATATTTCTGAAATTAAAGGCATATATATATGTATTGCTCTTTGTGTTACAATATAATGACTTAATTTTAAATGTTTTGATCTCCTAAGTATTTGAAAATAGAGTATTGATACACATTGTTGAATACAGTCACTTTCTGATTAAATGTATTTTATTCAGATGATTGTAATTTTTTTTCAGGAAAAAATGTTACTACACTGATCAGAAGAACAAATCAATGAGCAGGTTAGTGAATTAATCACAATTTTATTACTAATTTGTCATTTATAAAAGCATAAAAAGAGCATATTTGAATATCCATGTCTTCAGTTATAAATTTTAGGAAGAAAATTATGTTGATTTTTTAAAACACATTTTTTTTTATTTCGAAACAACCATCTTACATATCAATCCCTCTGTTCCCTCTTCTTCTCATCCTCCCATGATCCCACTAACCTCCCAATATACACTCCACCTGTCTCCAAAGGCTAGTGAGGCTCTCCATGAGTGATTATCAAAGTCTGCCACATCATTTGGGGGGAGGGCCTAGGCTCTCCTCTGTGTATCTGGGCTGAAATATTATCCCTCCACAGGGAATGGGCTCCCAAAGTTCATTTGTGCACTAAGGATAAAAGTACTGGTTCCACTGTTAGAGGTCCCATAGACTGCCCAGGCCTCCTCAATGGCATCCACATTCAGAGGGCTTGGTTCGGTCCAGTGTTGGTTCCCCAGCTTTACCACTGGGTTTCCTATGGTCTCAGAAGGTCAGGTCAGATGTTTCTGTAGGTTTCTCCAGCCTGGTCTTGACTCCTTTGCTCATCCCTCCTTCCTCTCTGTAACTGGACTCCAGGAATATGGCTCAGTGCTTAGCTGTGAATTAATATTTCTGCTTCTATCAGCTACCGGATGAAGGCTCTAGGATGGCAGTTGAGGTAGTCATCACTATCATAAGAGAAGGGCATCAAAGGCTGCCACTCTACCACTGCCTAGATTCTTAGTTGGGGTCGTCTTTGTGGATCTCTGAAGATTTCCCTTGTGCTAAATTTCTCCTTAAACCTATATTGGCTCCCACTATCAAGGCGTCTCCCCTCTTGCTCTCGTCTATTCCTCCCCTGACTCAGTCTTCCTGATCCCTCTTGTTTTACTCCCTGTTCCTCTCCTTCCCTTCTCCCTTGAAAAAATTTTAATTCAACATATTTATTTATTGAATCTTTGGGAATTTCACATCATACATCTTAATTCCATTCACCTCCCGGTCCCTCCATACCATCCACTGACCTCTGTAGTATCCCCCTTAAAAGAAAATTTAAAAATAATCAGACCAATCCAAAACAAAATAAGCAAGCATTCAGACAAAACCAAAAACAAAACAAGTCCCCTCCAGGCATAGGAAGAAGCTAGCTTCCTGAAGCCCATGCCATCAGGGTCTTTCTTGCCCATGCTGAGGGGTGGGACCATCTCTCCAGAGTCTGGGTGTCCAGCTCACTTGCTGAACTATCCATCAAGGGACAGCATCAGCTATCTCAAAGTCAGTGAAGAGCAAGACAGAATCAGCATGGCCCTCTGATATCATTATGAATAGGTCCTATGGCTCCCAGTGGTAATATAAGCCACAGACATCAACATAGACCCCAAATGCCACAGGACCACAGACACAGACATAGCCTGTGGCAGCAGCTATCACCTAACAATATCCTAATTCTGGGTGGAAGCATAGACCATTCAGATAAGCAACAGTGGCAGCACGGACCCAGATACTAACAAGGCAACAGGTTATGACCTTGACCCCAGGCTTTCATGTAACCTTTGGAGGCAACATGGTCCTGGAACTTCAACACAGACCCTGGCTACGGGGTGGGACATGTCCCTCAGCAGTAGCCAAGTCTGGATGTCACCTTTGCCCCAGGTGTCAATGTAGGCAACTAAGATCTGCATAGCCCAGCAGCAGCATGGCCTTCAGACACTAACTTGGCCCCAGTTCTTGGGCTGTCTGTGGTAACAGGAATTCAAATATCAACATAGACCCTCACTGCAGTAGGAACATGGACCTAGACATGGCCTTCAGCTACAGCTCTGGTCCGTAATTCACCAGTGCATCTGTTAACAGATTTGGCCACTCAAACCTCCATGACCTTGGATGTAGCATGCCCTCAACCAACATGGATTCAGTTAATTGACCTGACTCTGGGTATCTACACAGCCCCAGGTGGCAACCTGGGCCATGAACTTCAACACAGACATGTGCTGCCTTAAAACCATGGAACCAGACAGGGTTCTTGGCGGCAGCCCATATCTAGACATCATCATTGCCCCCAGGTAGTGGTGCAAGTCACCAAGATTAGCATAGTCCTAACAGCACTGTGGCTCTCAGACACCAAGACAGCCCCAGGTACAGGGCCAAAACCTGGAATCTTAATGGCCCTTGTGGCAACAGGAACCATGGACATCAATATACAATCTGGTTGCTATAAGACCACAGATTCAGACATGTGCCTTCAGCAGCAGCCTAAGCCCTGATGACACCATGGCCCCAAGCTGGAACACAGGCACTCAGATATGCATGGCCCCTACTAAAGCAAGGTCCCCAGACTCCAAAAAAAACACAGGTTGAGTCCAGACCCCAGGGCTTTGCCAGGCATCTGGTGGCAGCATAAGCCATGAACTTCAACACAGACCTTGGCTACAGTAAGACTAAGGATCCAGACATGACCCTGGGCAGCAGCCTGGGCTTGGATGCCACCATGACCCCAGGCTGCAGCACATGCCACCCAGATTCCATGGCCCCAATGACAACATGGCCATTGAACACCATCATGGCTTCTGGTGGCAGCCCAGACCCTGGGAATATGCATGGTCCTTGTGGCAACAGGAGACACAGACATCAACACAGCCACTGGTTTCAGTATAGCCACATTTCCAGACATGGCCACCAGTCTCAGCTCTGGTCTAAACATCACCATGGCACTAGATAGCAGTATGTGCCACTTAGATCTGTATGGCTCCAGATGCTTCATGACCCTTGCACAGCAACATGGTTCCGGGCTGCTAACCAAACCCCAGGCAACTAAATGGCCCTCAGTTATAACTTTAGCTACAGACATAGACTCAGACTCTGGTAGCTAAAGAGCCACAGACACAGATATGGCCCTCAGCAGCAACTAAGGCCTGGTTAACATCATCCCCCTGATGGCATCACAGTCCACCTTAGTTCAGCATGGCTCCAGAGGAGGCATGGCTTTTGAAATGCTATATGGCTACCAGTGGCAGCATAGACACTGAGCATCATTGTGACGTTTGATGACAACATGGGTCATGAATAGCCACATAGACACTTCCTGTGATAGGACCACAGAAACAACTTTTAATATAGCTTGTCACAAAAAAATAAAATAGCTTATTTTTTATTTAAATTTGAAACAAGGTTGTTTTACATGCCAATCCCATTCCCTCACCCTCCCACCCTCCCCTATCACAGGCCTTCCATGGAGAGTCTTCATAGTCTGTCATATCTTTTGGATCAGGGCTTAGGCCCCTCCCCCATGTGTATAGGCTGAGAAAGTATCCCTCTGTGTGGGTTGAGCTCCCAAAGCCCATTCGTATACTAGGGATAAATACTGATCTATTACTAGAGGCCCCACAGACTACCCAATCCTCCTAACACCCATATTCAGGGTGTCTGGATCAGTCCTATACTGGTTTCCTAGATATCAGACTGGGGTACATGAGCTCCCCTTTGTTCAGATCAGCTGATTCTGTGGGTTTCTCCAGCCTGGTCTTGACCCATTTGCTCATCATTCCTCCCTCTCTGCAACTGAATTATAGGAGTTTGGCTCAGTGTTTAGCTGTGGGTGTCTGCTTCTGCTTCCATCAGCTACTAGATAAAGGCTGAAGAATGGCATATAAGGTAGTCATCAATCTCATTATTGTGAAAGGGCATTAAAGGTAGCCTCTCCACTATTGCTTAGATTGTTAGTTGGGGTCATCCTTGTAGATCTCTAGGCATTTCCCTAGTGCCAGATTTCTCCTTAAATCTATCATGGACCCCTCTATTATTGTATCTCTTTTCTTGTTCTCCTCTATTCTTTCCTTGTCTCAATCTTCCTGTTTCCTCATGCCTACCTCTCTTCTCCTCTTCTCTCCTTCTCTTTCTGCTAACTCCCTTTCCCCTCCCTCCATGCTGTGTTTGTCTTTTTGTGACTGGGTTACCTCACTCAAGATGGTTTCTTCTAGTCCCATCCATTTCTCTGTGAGTTTCAGGATTCCATTGTATTTTTCCACTGAATAGTACTCCACTGTGTAAATGTACCACATTTTCTCCATCCATTCTTCAGCTGAGAGGCATGTAGATTGCTTCCAGGTTCTGACTATTACAAATAATGCTGCTATGAACATAGTTGAACAGATTTCCTTCTTGTGTGAATGTTCATCTTTTGGGTATATGCCTAAGAGTGGAATTACTGAATCTTGAGATAGACTAATTTCCATTTTCCTGAGGAACCACCATACTGGTTTCCAAGGTGCCTTCACAAGTTTGCACTCCCACTAACACTGAAGGAGTGTACCCCTTTCTCAGCATCCTCACCAGCATAAACTGTCTTTGGTGGGTTTTTTTTTTGATTTGCATTTCCCTAATGTCTAAGGATGTTGAGCACTTTTTAAGTTTCTTTCAGCCATTTTAGATTCCTCCATTGAGAATTCTCTATTCAGTTCTGTACCACACTTTTTAATAGGGTTATTTTGTGTTTTGGTAACTAGCTTCTTGAGTCCTTTGTATATTTTGGAGATCATCCCTCTGTCAGATGTAGGGTTGTTGAAGATCTTTTCCCATTCTGTGGGCTGCCGTTTTGTCTTGTTGACTCTGTCCTTTGCCTTACAGAAGCTTCTCACTTTCAGGATGTCCCATGTATTAACTGTTGATCTTAGTGTAGTGACATTGGTATTATGTTCAGGAAGCAGTCTCCTGTACCAATTTGTTCAAGGGTACCTCCCAATTCTCTCCTAAGAGGTTCTGTGTGGCTGGGTTTATGTTGAGGTCTTTGATCCATTTGGACTTAAGTTTTGAGTGTCCTGAACTAAATAGTTTCTATATTATTATTTTTATGGCCACTCTAGGAGTGAACCCAAGATGTATGGGAAACTTAAACTGTAAGTTAGCATCTTAAGAAATTTTAGTTTTTAAAATGATTATAAAATTGGATTCAATATGTAAATTATAAACCCCTAGACTATGAGAATAACACACTTGGAAACCCTTTCTACTGGATTCAGTCTTCCCATCTGACAGTTGTGTAGATACTAGCTTCCAGAGGGTGTTTCCAGGATATCTGGCATCCTTTGCATGGCAGACCTGCTTTTCCTCTACCACTCTAACCTGCTTTTCTTTTACATGTATGAAAAATAAATTTCTTTTCAGGAGGTTCAGTTTAAATATTTGTCCTTTATCCTCTGCGGTCAGAGTGGCTATGGAAAAAGAACTAGCCCCAGCTTGGAGACAAAGAAACACTTCTGTATAAATACCTTCACTCTACGTGAATCAAAGAAATGAATTTCCACTTAAGGAATGCTTAACAACAAAACCTTCATATTTATAACTGTTTTTATGTCCATTACAAAACAATCAATTGGCAAAAACAAACCTGTGCAACATCTACATAGCATTGTACTCCATGAATAACACTGTAAACTGGAATTGTCAGAGTGATGTAAAACACAGAGAAACAAAGTGTAATGTCATTTAAAGTAAAGATTTGATAAATCTAAGGCTTTATTAAAGGAAATGGGTGAAAATAATTTCAACATTAAAAATTGTGGTAAGAGAACATTTTTAAACATTATGTCTATTATAAATAAAATGTTTTGTTGGGTTCCTTTTAGCTGTTACAGGACTAGCATTTTAACTGTGTTATGAATAGATTTATTCTTGAATAGTCATTTTCAGACCTTTGCTAAATAATAAAATTTGGATATTAAATCTATAAAAAATAGGTAACTTAAATTTAATTAATTGTATTAATTAGTATATTAAATTCTAAATTGACAATTGTGAAACATATTTTAGAGATTTTAAAATGGCCTTTTGTGTATGGTGTTCAACCCTTTAAGTAAACTAAGAAAATGAACATTGTATCATGATGTTTTATGATATTTTATGTTGACTATTTTTGTTTCAATTCATAAAATTAAAATTTATGTTATTTGGAATATTAATAACAGTTGTCCATCTCATTTAATTTGTCACAGTTTTCTTTGGTTCTCAGTTTCATGGATTTGAGTGGTGAGGGATAGGCATCAAACAGTAAGGGGCATCAGCATTAGCATCAAGTGAAAAGAAAATCTTTCTGTTGCTTACTTATGTTTATTTACGTTATGTTATATTGATTTTGATTTGGATTTTTTTTTCAATTTGTTTTGGGAGAAAAATGTAAATTCTGAGGAACCTTGGCAGATTCCATGGTAGGAGAGGGAGACTGGGGAACAAACACACCAGGCAGACAGAGTTTAAGTGATAAGTTATATTAGAAACAGGGAGGGAGGAGAAGGAAAGAGAAAAGAGAAAAAAGGACACTGAGACAGAGAGAAGGAGACAGGAAAAGTCCTGTTGATCCCAGGGGAAGGGCAGGGAAAAGAGGAGCAGGCAAAGAGCAGGCAGAGAAGACAGCATAAGTTGGCATGACTCTTTTCTCTCTCCTCTCTCCTCTCTCCTCTCTCCTCTCTTTTATTTTACATATCAATGTAAATATCATATCAATCCCTCCCTCCCTCTCTTCCTCCCCTCCCATCCCCCCACACTCCGCAGGGAGGGTGGTGCCTTCCAGGAGGGGTCAACAAAATCTCTCAAATCATTTGGAGTAGGGACTAGGCCCTCCCTCCTGCCTCTAGGTTAAGGGAGTGTCCCTCCATGGGGAATGTGCCCCCAAAGTCTTTTTCTGCACCAGGGACACATCCTGGTTCCACTGTCATAGGTCCCAGGCCTTCTAGCTGAGACCCATGCTCAGGGAGTCTGAGTCAGTCCAATGCTGGTTTGCCAGCTATCAGTCTGGGGACCCATTGGTTCCTCCCTATTTAGGTCAGCTGTCTCTGTGGGTTTCTGTAGATTGGTCTTGTCCTCCCTCTCTGCATCTGGATTCCAGTTCTGCTCAGTGTGTGGCTGTCTGCTTCTGTTTCCATCAGCTACTAGATGAGGGCTCTATGATGGTGGATAAGTTAGTCATCAATCTCATTATCAGGGAAGGGCATTTATGGTAGCCTTTCTACTGTTTCTCAAATTTGTTAGTTGGGGTCAGTCTTGTAGGTCTCTGGACATTTCTCTAGAGTCAGTTTTCTCTTCAAAACAATAATGGCTCTGTTTTATGCTCTCTCTCTCTCTCTCTCTCTCTCTCTCTCTCTCTCTCTCTCTCTCTCTCTCTCTCTCTCTGTCTTTCTCATATCTATTCCTCCCCTGACTCAATCTTCCTAGTCCCATGTGTTTTCCTATCCTCCTGTTCTCTTTATCCTAGCTCCCACTCCACTCACTGCCCCCCCTTACTCCCAATATGCTCCTGAGATTTGAAGGGGTCCTTTGCACTGATGCAGACTATGCAATCATGGAACCCTAGACCAGGGTTCTGCCTGAGTGCATTCTGCCAGGTGACAGGCAGGCCAGCATAATGCCTGAATGTATGTGAAAGGTGGGCATAAATGATCATTGTTTACAATATGTTAAGCACAGTCAGTAAAATCTGTACACAGTATAAAATTTACATCAAACCCACACATTTATTTTTATTAGTGTTTTTCTTTTCTTGCTATAGAAAAGATGTTTGTGGATGCTTAACTTGGGCTGGTAAGCACTAAGGAATTAATAATACCCAGGCAATCATCCAGCTTCTGAGGATCATCCTATCTCTGGGCACCTTTAGAGGAAATAACTAACCATTATTGTTGCAACAATGTCAGTTTTATTTACAAAGCAGTTTCATGGTCAAATATTATGGCATCATCACAATAGCCTTCAAGGAAAACAGAACAGACAGTAGCCAATGTTGCAGATGAGGGAAAATAGCAGATTTTCTTATTGTCCCACCCACAGTCCCACCCAGTGCTTTCCCAGATGTTAGACAGTTTGCTTTTTAGTCAGATTCGCTGAGCCCTTTGATCTATGTTTTTAGTTTACTTACCTAAATTACCTTTCCCTCAGTTTTGATAAAAGACACTAAAGCTGTATAAGAGGTAAATTTCATGTTTTATCTGAAAATCTAGCATTTAGAAGATATCCAAGATGATAAATATGTTTGGATGCTGTATATCAATATGATAAACAGTGTTGGTGTCAAGGTTTATAGCAATATAAACAGTAGTTCAACATTTATTTCTCACCTTATCCCTGTGACTATTTGTGCACATACTGCACTGTTTCTTCTGTCCATTTAGTTCTCAAGATGTCATTTCACTTAATAATGAAATAAAAATTAAATGACACCCAGGAAATTGTTAAGATCATGTTTTCCCATCTCAGAAAATGTGCATGAAGGCAAGAGTTGATAATAGTGTTTATTTTCTGTTATCAGTAGAAAATGATGATCTTAAGTTTCTTTTATAAATTTTAGATGTTTGTTTACTTCTAGATTGTTTTACTGTTGCCATAGATCATAGGCCATTAGGTGCTGCAGTCCATCTACATTATCCAAGTGTCTTTGCAGTTACCCCTTTGGTTTGTTCTGACACATTGAAGGATGTAGGACACATGGGATCACTTCCCCTCTTTAGAGCTGAACATGATCTCAGTCACTGAAGTGTTTTATCTAGTCCCAAAACTGGCAAAGTAAAGTTTCCTCATTCATCTAATATGCATATTCCAGCAGTAATACTGAATTTTAAAAGGCTAGAGAAATTAATCTATACTCTAATGCTTTCAGCATGTCTTTGCATTGGCCTCAGGATAGTGGTATTCTGTTAATTCAGAAGTTTTGTTTACAATGAAAACCAAAGAAATGAACTCTTCAAAATGTGCTTGTTAGTTTAGATTTAAAATAAATGTAGTTCCTCCAAAACTGAAATGGCCTTCATCGCACTGATCTTACTTGGCAAGAAATGATCAAGATTTTTATATCCTAAGCTTTTCAACGGGAGTTAATTCCTATTTAAAATGTCTCATGGTACTTTCATAGTAATAATAAACTTGTATGAACTTGTTCTTAAGATACGGTATTTGATACCTGACATTGCTTTCTTAATTTTTTTATAAAGTTCAAAAACCTAGCAAAACCTATGTTAAGATACACTGCATTTAGATATATTCTGTCCTGCTATTTTGACTTCTGCATTTTGGCAGCATACCATGATCACTGTGGAGTCATTAACTGTGTAGTGTTTTTAAATAAAATCAGCTGTTGTTATAGTAACAGAATTTAGATTTGCAGAATCAATGCTGAAGGTCAGTCTTTTGTTTGGCATTTTTTGTTTAATTCTGTAAAAGAAAATGATGGAAATTATTCCAATTAACATACACATATACTATTCATTTACATAAAATTTTTCACACTTTTTTAAAGAACCAGAGAGTAATTTACATTTGCCTATATGTTACATAGAAATATATTATGCCACCTTTAAAATGTTCCTTCCTTAGGCCATCTTCATGCAAGGTATTTTCTATGGAGATATTATTTCTCTGAAATGTCTAAATAAATTCAGGACTTGTTTTACTATTTATTCTGTAAGAAAATAGAAAAGTGTATGTGTGAGTATATGAGCACATATATGTGGATAATGTGTGTGTGTGATGTAGGTATAGGTGTATGTGTGTACCTGTGTGTGTGTTTGGTGTGTGTGTGTGTGTGTGTGTGTAAGAGAGATGGGAGAGAGAGGTAGGAGAGAGAGAGGAGGGAGTGTCTGGAATCTTTTTTCTCTAATACTTAAAAAAAAAACTGTCACAGAAAACTATCATCTATCATGGCTCTTGAAAATAACCTTATCTTGTTCTGGAATTTAACTTTGTTCTAGGGTGCAAAACTATTTTAAAAGAATCAAAAAGTGGATGTCCCAAAACCCAATGGTTCTAGACAAGTCAGCATTCCCAGAGTTGGAGGAGTCAGACTGCTACACCGGACCTTTCAGCAGAGCCCGGATTCACCAGTGAGTGATCATCTCTTCTTCCTTGTGTTCTGGCGTTGGAATTTCTATTACCCCCAGCTGGGTTATAGAAGAAAAATAACTGAGGATATTCCCATTGGTCACCAACTAGGTCAAGAATATATCAGTGTATTGGAGTTTATGTTTAACTTAAGAACAGCGTTATATGAGCATTTAATTCTATATTAATTTCATGATTCAGAGATAGTCGAGTAATAATTAAATGCTAATATATAGGCTGGTAACCTACATATTCCTTTGAAGTAATAACTATGTGGGCTGCGGAGATGGCTCAGACATTCAAAGCACCTGATACACTCATAGAGGAGTTTCTGGCACGAATGTGGAGGCTGACACCTGTAACTCCAGTTACAGGGGATCCACAGTGCATACATGGCAGCTTATGACTGCCTGTGACTCCAGTTATAAAGGATTCAACAACATCTCTGGCTTCTTTAGGTACCAGGCACATGTGTGGTATAGATACATACATGCAAGACAACACATACATAGTAAATAATTTTTTAAAAAAGTATATGGTAGAAGATAATTCATTAAAATAATAATGGTAATAATAATAGGATTGTTCCTAACACTAATATTAGTTAATAAATTATTGAAACTATAATTTTACTTTAAAATGCATTCGTTTAATCTTGAGAATTTCTTTAGAGAAGGCTATGTGACTCTAACTTTCTTGTCTTTTTCTTTCCCTCTGTGTCAAACCTATTTGTTTCTTCTTGCCTTCTTTTATATCTATTTATTTGTCCATGTTTTCATTCTACTGGAATTTATTGAGTTTCTGAAGGACATTAATTGAATTACAAGGTTCGTTATGGAATATGTTCTGCTTTCATGGTCCTCCTAGTCAAATACCATAGGCAAGAATGGAATTGTAAAGCTAAATAAAATAAGGCAAACATGGAGATAGAGAAATATAGAATATTTACAAAATATTGTAGTAAAATATGAAATTTAGAATAGAACCAAGGCTGTGGGCAGATGGTGTTCTAGATGTCTGGATGAAACTTTATTATGGGATGTAGTAGTTGAAAGAATTATAGAACCAATCTATACCACATCCAAAAATTAGAGTTTCTACTTCTCAAATGTTCTTCTCGTCCTTTGAAAACTCAAGGAACCAGATCAGTCTTTGAAGAAGACTAATGAGATCATGAGACACCTGGTTTATACCTCCCAATCAGTGTCCCATTTGTACTCATACATTCAAGTTTTAATTATTTCTAGTGTAGGCTACCCTGCTGTGGTATCTGTGGACCCTTCTCACTCAGCCTTCTTCAGGCATCCTACCATTAATAGTGCAACCTCACAAGCCTTGCATGCCTGACTCAGCGGCTCTAGTGAAACTCAAGCTGAATCTTTACCACTTTTCACTTCATCTGGGCTATCCTGGCCCTGAGCTTTGCAGGGAGTTTTGCAGGGTATTTTTCTTCCTACTAGCTTGCCTCTATTAAGTATCTAAGGAAAATCATCATAAAATTCTTGCTGTTGCCCCTTCCCCCAGTCACTCACTATATTGTTACACATTACATTTTCACCACAGAAACTAATTGAAATAAACAAGGCTGGGTAAAACCTGTTAAGAAGATAATCTAGCCCAGGAGCAATGACACACAGGAAAAGGGTAGCAATACCATGGAGGCAGTGGTTCAACAGGAAAGTTACTTAGCTTGGTAACTCTTTGGATATGTGAGGAGGGTGAGGAGGAAGTAAGGGATAGAATAATTAATAGCCTAGATGAAATGTCTGACAGAACTATAGTTCATTATTCACAGAGATAAAGTGCCTAGAAGCAGAAAGTGTCAGTCCAGTAAGATCCAGTTCATTCCACTGCTTGAAGACACCCAGTATTTAGAAAGAAAACTTTTAAACAGATCCATCCTTTCCTTGTGAAGTCCCGCTTTGCTTTCTATATCATCCACAGTCAAAGTGCCCCTTGCTACTCTTTCCACACAGGGACATTTTAGGGTACCAAGGAAATAGGAAAAAAATTATGGGACATCACTAAACTCTGAAAGCTGGGTAAAATAGAATGGAATGTATTGCATGGGAGGTAATTTCAATTTTTATGGAAGTCTATCTGGAGCACATTGCTTGAGGTGATAAGTACAAGCACCAGCCAGAAAATGGTTAACTTCTTCTTACTCTATGATAAACAAGACTTAAGAGAATACCGAGAACTTTATACAAGCTGAAAGAAGATGTTAAAATGAACATCTGATCATCACTGCATTTTCTATAAGTACTTATTTTTAACTGTCAGTTTATTTTTGTCAGAGAGGAGGACTTCTCTCTCATCCTAGAATATTTTGCATGCATTGTCTTTAGTTATAGAGACAGATGGGTGGTTACCCAGGGACTTATAATTCTGACTAGATTTTGTGCGCTGCTCTGAATATATTAAAACAAATCCCTTCATCTTAACAGCTTCATAATAAACAATAAGGACACCTTCTTCAGCAACGCTACTCGAAGCAGGATAGTTTACCACATGCTGGAGCGCACCAAATATGAAAATGGAATATCAAAAGTGGGTAAGAACATAATTTCACAGAATTAGTTAAAAAATATGAAAAAGCTATATATGGAGTTAGAGTTTCATAAGAAACCTTCACTTGCTAATGAATTGTTTAACATAGACACAATTTCTATGAATATTTTGTGTTGCTACTTTTCATAAAAATATTTTTGAGGGCATTTGGGCCACTGTATCAAAATGTAAAAAATACAAATACTCAAGAAAAAAATGTATCCTAAACTACTAGATTTTTTTTAATGGAAATATGTGTAGAAAGAGATCAGCATGGCATTATAATAAAAAAATTAAAAGTACCAAATGTGTTACATTCACCCATTAAAAATTGTGTATTTTCTCTTTATCAATATTAATTATCAATATAATTTCCCTTTATCAGTATAATTAACCTGTAAATAATACTCACTTAATATTATTTTTTGTGTGCTGTATGTTGAATAGTTTAAGGCACAAATTTTATATTCTGATATTAATATTGGTTCTTAGATCTAACTAGTTTTGAAAGCTCTTCATGATTCACAAAGAAAAGGAAATTACAAATATATTAAGCTAATGTGATTCCATTTTCTGAATAGAAAGAGATAAAAATAAATAAAAATATAGAAGAATATATAAGTAACCTAATGAGAAATTATTTCTGGAATATTAAGTGGCCACTTATTTTAACATATTAAATTTTAATATTCTGTAGCATTTGATGGGGTTAACAGTTTGGTACATATGAAATACAAAAAAATTGAGATATTTACAACCAAAATGAGATAAATAAAATTGCAAACCTCACACAGAACTGAAAACAAAGCTAACACATAAGTTTACCTTTTAATTGTGAGACTAAATTGCAGCACTGAAGAAATCAGTGTTAGCCAAATGCTTTAAATTCTTTAAAATTAAAAATTGACAGCCCATGGTATCTATTACAATCTTTCCTGATTGTGCTAGGATGAAGAACAACACTGATAAATAGAGTCGTGTTCCATACTTACTATGTCAAGAAGAATCCCTAGGGCTCAGTTTATTTCTGACTAACAATTCATTTGTTACCTTAGACACTAAAACTTCACCCAAAACAATAAGAATATTTTACATACCCATGGAGGGATACTCCCATAACCTAGAGGCAGGAGGGAGGGCCTAGTCCCTACTCCAAATGACTTGACAGATTTTGTTGATCACTCCTGGAAGGCATCACTCTCCCTGTGGAGTGGGGGTGAGTGGGATGGGAGGGATTCCATATTTCAGGTTTACAAATACTTTTTTCATTAATGTTAATAAATAACATTACAACTAAACTTCTTCTCCAGAAAGTTTTTCTCAATATCAAAAGAAAACCATGTGATACCTTCACTGAGAAGACAAACCTGTGTGTGACATTTTATATTCTTTCAGTTTAGCAAAATAAAAGTTTCTCAATGCAACGATCTTTCCTATAAAATGCTGGGAGCAGAAAGTTCTTATTTGAGTAAACTTTGTTATATTCAAAGGGTGCTAGACAAAAACAATGCCATAACTTGCAAATAATGCCTTAAGGACAGACCTAGGCTGAGTACCAATATTGTTCTCAGAAATACAGTCGGTCCCTATAGTTGACTTGAACATTAACATCATTTGAATCACTGTAAGTCTTAAACTAATTTTGTGTTCCATGTGTGTTTACATATGCTTTAAGGGAAAGCCTTCATTGAAATTGACTCAGATTTTTTTGTTGTTGTTGTTCTTTCTAGGTATCCGCAAGCTTATAAATAATGGTTCATACATAGCAGCATTCCCCCCACATGAGGTAATTTTGAAAGAACTTTTCCATTTAATAAAAATAAAATAGTTTCATTCTATGAGACAGTGTTGTTTACTTTTTTGTTGCTGTGATTAAATGCATGACAAGTGACTTATGGAAGAAACGGGTTATTTAGACTTGGATTTCTACAGGGTTAGAATCCATGAGGGGAGCAGCATGGCAGCAAGCCGCAGAAATGATGGCTGGAGAAGCCTGCTTAGAACTCACTCCTTTATTTTATTTTAAAAAAATATATTTTTCAGTTTACATACCAATCCAGTTCCCCCTCTCTCCCCTTCTTCTGCCTCCCACACTATCCACCCCTCACCCACTCCTCTGAAGGGGTAAGGCCTTCCTTAGGGGAATCAAGGAAGTCTGGCATACCAAGTTGAGGAAGGACAAGGAGTGGGCTCCAAAAGCCACTTTATGCCCCTGGGATAGGTCCTGATCACTGCCAGTGCACCCCCCCTCCAAAATTAATTTTTCAAGTCACACAACTGTCACACATATTCATGGGCCTAGTTTGGTACCATGCAGGTTTCCCAGATGTCAGTCCAGGGTCTATGAGCTCGCTGTAGCTCAGGTCAACTATCTCTGTGGTTTTCTCCATCATAGTTTTGACCCAAGTAGAGATAGGAACCAGGATGAGACCATAAACTCTCAAACCCCGTGGAGAGTGCTTACTGGCTACACCTCCTAAACCTCTCCAATCAACTTACTTAGCTGAAGACCAAGTTTTCAAATGCCTGAAACCATCAGAGACCATTTATCACTAAAACCATCATAGTGCCTGAAAAATTCCATTCATTATATGTGAATGTCCACACCTAGAACAGTCCTCTGAGACCCTTTTACCATCTTGTAGTTTCACAGTGGCCCATCAATTCCAAAATATATCTAAAGTTTGTCCTATGGAAGGAACCTCAGCCTCTGCCAGAGTGGCCTAACATTCTAGCCTTTCTTTGTTCTGCCATAATGATCCCTGCTTCGTCCTGCTTGAAATGTACAACCCTTCCAAACAAGGCAGGTTCCTGACTTGTGTTTACTATTTTAAAATATCTGAAAGTCAAAAACAACACCACAATCAAATCTTCAGTGTATTATCTACCTTACTTCCAGCCTGAAAGCCTTACTGCAAGTTTTAACTAGAAGCTGTCAGTGGCCCTGACTAACTAAAATAACATCTGTTGACTATTAGTAGATAAAATGAATTGTAAATGTTGTATTTGACAATGAGTTAATGTTTGGTATGGACTATCTCTCACTTGAAACAGCCCTTAGTTACTGGCAATAATATTACTTCCATTATAAACATGTACAATCCAGTTACAAGAAGGTAAAATTTCAAAGGCAGTTATAAGCATAAGAAATGTTAATGATCTTCATGAAATTTCCACTTACATTAAATATATAAGACTAATAATTATGAGTGATTTTTTGTATAGTTCATGTGCTCAGCCAGCATAGGCTTTATAGTGATTGTGACTGCACAGAAGAAAGTAATCATAATTTTCTCTTCGGATATAGGGAATAAAGCTTAGAAAAATTAAACATCATTTCAAATACCTCATAGTACATAGTAAACTAAAGTTATCAGAGAGGCACATCTAAGGAAGTCATTTTACAAAGTAAGGTTTGGTTTATTCTCTTGTTCACAGTAATTTTCTCTGCATAATTAGCTTGTGCACTGACAGCTCACTTGCATTTCTCATGGGAAATTTGGCAGCTGCCAAAGCTGCCAAAGGTTGTTGATCGTCTTTTAAATTTAAGTATATAAATTATTTGATATATAAATATGTGGCAAAAATATGCAAAAGGAGTAAGAAATCCCATTGTTGAACTATAAATATGCAAAAAAATTGAGAAACAATGAAATGGGCTCAGGAATTGTCTATTGATTTGAATTGCTACCTACTCATGGGAGAAAAGCAAAAATTACAAAGAAGAAAATAAAGTCAGTGCTAATAATCTATAGTCTGACAATGTTACTTTAAAATGAATGTCTTCCTTTTTTATTGATGCTGGATATTATGTCCAGTCTCACACGTTTTATCCCTAGTTGAGAGGGATTTTTTTTCTTACAAAAACAGCAATAGCTAGAGGAGCATGACAAATCATTTCAGTGAAAATGGGCAGGAAGAGGAAAATCAGTTGGCCAGAGGTGCACATGTATGAGAAAACTGTCTAAGTCAAGGATAGCTCATGGAGGAGGGTCAACTAAAATTGTTATTAGGGACGATTGACAATGTTTGAGCCTTCAGAATGGCTCACAAGTGCATGAGTCATTTAGAGTTATCTTTTCAGTCAGTTCTCCCTTGCAGCCCACCACTTGTCACTGTCAGGCTAGAGCATTGTAGTATTGGTGTTAAGTGTAGGTTACACAGTGGCAAACCTTAGTACACTAAATTTTAGCTTCTAGAAATGTATAGATCTAACCACTAAAGCTGGGTGAATACCATCTGTTAGATCTATTAACAGTGACTGCAAAAGAGTGACAATTTTGCTATGCATCCTTTCAGATAAGCAGCAATCTAGGTTCAAGAGCAAATTGTGGCCCCAGTAGATGTTCAGCACCTGCAATCAGTATTTTTTTCATTCTTCTCTTTAGGTCCCAATTATTACAATTTAAATACTTGGGCTATTTAAAGAGGACACCCTGGGCTTGCACTTTGAATGTTCATCACCTTTTCCCTAATTTTCTATTTTATTAAAGAGTCAGAGGTGGTATGAACATAAGTTATACCATTGCAGCCTCAATGCACTTGCAAGCCAGAGCTCAAGACATCAAGAAAGCTTAATAAATAATCTGTCCTAGTGATTAGAAAACCTTCAACCGTATGAAGCCAATTTGAAAGAAAATGCTATTTTTAAATGCTTAAATTTGGAATACCAAAAGTAAATTTTTAGGACCATGGGATGTAGCACATAGGTGGCTCTTAAATGTTATAATCCTGTGCTGTTTTTAGCAAATATTTATTCTAGAAGTAAAAGAAAACGTTTCTGTGTTTAGCCCACTTCTTAAAGCAAAATGGTATTCAATTTCTCAATTAAAAATTACAATATTTTTGTTATTTTTAATGAAAAGACCCGGACTCCCAGTGAAATATAAAGTCTCGTTTACTTAAGTAAAAGGGTCCCAATTATTTAAAAATTATTTAAAAATTTATTTTTATAAAGCTATCATATTTCCAATGGTAATGACATTTACTTTTCCAGTGGAGGGCTTGAGTATATTATCTTTAATTATTGTATATGTTGATAAATTACCTTGTTAGGAATACATTAGTCCTTATTCACTTCAAACTTTGGTAAGAAACTGAACTCCAACTTATGTTATTTTATTTGTCTCAGGGAGCCTATAAGAGTAGCCTACCCATCAAAACCCATGGACCTCAGAATAACAGGCATCTGTTGTATGAGCGCTGGGCACGCTGGGGAATGTGGTACAAGCATCAGCCTCTGGACTTAATCAGGTACTGCAGATGGACTGATTGGTAATAAGTAGCAAACTGTTCTTTTGTTTGCTTGGAATTATTTCTTGGAATTACTTCTAGCCTTGGAATTATTTCTTAGCACAGCTATTTTAATTTGAAAACACTCTGCAGGAAAACATAAAAAATAAATAAATAAAACACATGACCTGACTTTTCAATGGAAGAAATTTAATTCAGGGAATTGGTTACAGAATAAATTTGAAAGCTAATTAAAGAGTCTTTAAGTCAATCAGAGATTGGTAACAGCAGGAAGTAACTACCCCTCTTAATGGTAAAGGGGAAATGGCAACATGTTTATTACAAAAATAAAGTACCAGATGCTAGGGAAGGAAAATTATCCTGGGTTGTTAGCTGGTTCTTCCTACCTCCAAGACTTCCAGTAGCTCCTCACCCAGCTTGATGGTAAGCATTTTACAATGATGCTAGAGCAATTGACTCCCTTGTAAAAACAAAAACAAACAAACAAAAAGAAAGACATACTCAACAAATACGAGGGCATGTAGGAAAATAACAACACAGGAAGTCATCTACCATATATGTTATGAAATCATCAAGCCTGTCTAGAAACCAGAAGTTTTAAAGAAGCAAATGGATAAGGATCCATAGAGGTGAACTCTGTGTGTCACAGGGTAGTAAAGTTGAGTAAGCACTAGGAGATACACAGGATGAATACTCAGCAAATATTAATAGCTGAATATATGCAGAATCAAGATACTTTGATTCTTATTCTGTACCATGACAAATTTCATTATTCTAATTTATAAAGGTAAAGGGATTATTGTTTTGGAGATAGATAGACACAATAGGGTGAGATGTGCTGGCTCACACACATAATAAATAATGTTGAAGAACTGAGTAGCATTTCAGCATGAGTTACTATTCCTACCTACAAGCAGAATTGCTATTATTGTTTTAGGTAAACTGAGCTATGATCCTATATGAATAAATGTGGTCTCTATTACTAACATCCAGGGTTATTCAGCTACTATTGTTTGATTACTCATGGAGATGGGTAATTTTCTCATGAAAGCATGTGTTAGTTAAAGTGACTAAGCAATGATGTGTCATGAGAGATCCACCAGAAATGGGTATTTAATAAAGGAGTACAGGTGACATTTCAATGGACAGCATTTCCTAGGAACTTGGTTTAAACTGAAACTGAAGCAGTGAAGAGAATATTCAGGTTAACACACTTAAGACTATGCATTTATTTTGTACAAGGCACCATTTTCCAGAACTTTTAACTGTTTGTAGTTAAGCTGGTCACGGGTTTTTATGTAGGATAATGTGTGACAGCTGGGTTCTTTTAATCATAGCTGATGGGATTCGCACAGGCAAATCTGGCATTGTCATGTTCAGTAAGCAAATGCCTTGATGTGATGTATGAGCCAAAGGCTGTAAACTTTTTTTTTAATGAATGAACAACCATTTCTGGAGATGTGTTTAAATAGCTTTCTTGCTTTAAAATTGATTCAAATACTTAATAGCTAAAGCTTATTTAGTTACAACCAAATTTCCCATGGAATCTATTTGAAATCCAAAGGAGTGCTTTAAGAAAAATCATCAGTCCCAAAAGCAGTGGTATGGCATTTCAAACAATTTTAGAAATAGGTATTAGGGATTTTAATTACAAAAGAAAAATTTGTTGAATTAAGTGACTATTTCTAAAACCATATATACCAGGGTTTATTTTGACATAGAAGTTGTTTCAGCAAGGGACAGATCAACTGAAATATCACAAGGGGAACTTTACATAAAATAGACAAAGCGGATGGCCTTGGTTGAGCAGTCGTGGAAAACTGCTGCAAAGTATCCTTTGGTTCTCTTTCTGCTGTGAGATTGTGTTGTTCTGCTAAGGAATAATTAAGTATTGTAGATAGTAGTCAATGTCAGTGTTCTTGGGCAAGGTCATTCTGGGCCATTTTTCTTTGTCTGCAGCTAGCTTCTCCATCTCCTGACACACACTGAAACCTGCTTTGATTCAGATTATATTCTAGCCTGATAATATTGCTTCTAATAACTTCAACAAAATGCAGATTAATATGTTAGTGTGTTATGAGCAGATAGGTCCCTGCAACTACTTTAAAGATATCCAGGTGTTCATAAGCAGAAAGCGAAACCTTGTTAATAAGAAATAATAATTGAATTTTCTCCCCAGCAACAATCACTGTAGCTGCAGGCAGGGGTATGTTATGTAACCGGTTTTAGAAAATGGAGACCTTAAAGTAGTAAGGAAATCAGGGAATGTAAAATTATTGCTATCAGCCCTTTATAAATTACGGACCTATAAAAAGCCAACATCGTAGTGGGTAAAGGAACAACGATTGAGTAGATCTTAAAACTGTCTCATTAATCTGCTATTTCCATATAAACTGAAAAGTGCATTAATTCCTTTAGCTTTTTTTACTTTTTTAATAGTGGCTGCTAGTGAAACAATGAGCAGCTCTGCCTTCAAGAAGCTTAAATGTTTTGGAGGTAACACGGTAAAACGTTAAGTGAGAAATAAGGAAGAGCTATGCTAAGGCATCATGACTGATGACACTAATTGGAGCATGGGTTAGGGCAGTGTAGGAACAAGAGCAAAATATCTTAACATGGATTAGAGAGAAAGGCTCCCTGGAAGAACCAATATGAAAGAAGAGCAACTTCCAGGTATAGGAAGAGGGAAACTTTTGTTTCAGTTAGAAGCCAGTGATAACTAAAGGAAATGTCCTTGAGACAAACAATAGAGCTTTAGTGGAAGAAGATGAGATGTAACCCTACAGACTATAGCACAGGCATATCTGACCAGGGGCTCAAGTGGAGACATATCTACCCTGAACTGGGAATCCAATCAGATAGCCAACTGAATTTTTTCTTTTTATTTATTCTCAAGAAAACATTGCTCTGTTAAACTAAACTAAAAAGAGACTAAAAATGTTTACTATTAGGAAGAGGGAGAACTGCTAGTTTGGGGTTATGAAAACTGTTTTAAGAAAGTTGGACAAGAAAGAGGTGCTGTTGAAAGTTTACAGAAACACGTCATGGCCATTATGACAGTCATGAACAGCCAGAAGATCAGATACACTAGTATTGCTGACAAGTACATAAGCTAGAGGTCTCAGTTTCCATCTGAAATTGTCACTAGTTGTGGTATTTGGAATTGTTGTGTCATTTATGCCATTTATATTGCATTCATTCAAACTGAAGATTGGCTTTCTTGTGCAGGCTATACTTTGGTGAGAAGATTGGTTTATACTTTGCCTGGCTGGGATGGTATACTGGAATGCTGATTCCTGCTGCAGTTGTTGGCCTGTGTGTTTTCTTCTACGGATTAGTTACAATGAATGAAAGCCAAGTAAGGTGAGCTATGAAAGAATTGTCTAAAGTATTTGTTCTGCTTTCCGAAATTACAAATGCCTATGGATGGTGTATATGTGTGTTTTGTTTTGTTTTGTTTGTGCTGTTAAAATGTCATTTTTATGGTTTTATATGCAAATTCTTTTTTTGTTTGTTGGTTTGTTTGTTTGTTTTATTCAAGACAGAGCTTCTGTGTATTGCTTTGGCACCTGTCCTGGAACTAGCTCTGTAGGCCATGCTGGCCTCAAACTCACAAAGATCCTCCTGCCTCTGCCTCTGCCTCCTTTTTAATGTGTCCCAAGGATTCTTATCTCTTTGCTAAATTTATTTTTCTAGTATGTATTACATAATCTAAAAATATCAGAAAACTGGTATTTAACAACATTCAATCATATAGCAAAATTGTGATTCTACTTTTAAAATAGAGTGACGTAAGTTAGAAATAGGAAAGAATTATTCTTACAAATATAGTATTATTTTTCAACACAAGTGTAACACTCAATTTAACTTTACATAATCAAGTTCAAAACACAAAGAATCCCTGCTGGGGCTCAGCATTTAAGAGTCTTGTCTTTGCAGAGGACCTGGTTTTGGTTGTACCACCCATAACTTCTGCTAAAATGGATCTGATCTTCTTCTGGCCTTTAAACATGCCTACAGACACATGGTTCGCACACATATCCTCAGGATCATATGCACTCACATGAAATATTTAAACAAATTTTTTAAATCTTGCCATACTCTACATTGTGTTCTCCTTTTGCTAATCCTTTTGTAATGACCTGGCTACTAGGAAGTATATATTAACAACAATTGCTGATATAAAATTATATATAATATCATAGATATTAGCTTCCTGGTATTTTTCTCTAAAATATTATAATGTGTATAATTTTTTTGCTTGGAAAAAATATCTGCATTGCATTTGAAGTGTATAACCAAACTCTTTTATTTGAAAACTCTAAATTCCCTTTTTTTTCAAAGCAATCACTGTAAACCAAAGCCATATGATCCAAATAGGCTTGTTTCAGGATTTTACAGAATCACTGTGATGCTAAGAGGCAACATCATCCTCTATAAACCTCAACTTTAAGACTTCCCTCCTTCTCTGATTATTTGGTGTGTGTGGGGGTGTGGAGGGGAATTCCCATATACTATTCAGTAAGGGATCTCAGCTCAGAGACAGGCTGGGACTTACAGTTAAAGTGTCCCGAAAAAAAATAATAATAATAAATAAAAAAGGCTGTTCTTTCACAATGTACGAACACATAAAAGCAGGTTCATTTCTAATGATAGATAGGGGGTGAGTCCAAAGGGGAGGGCAGGTGGGGAGGAACTGGGAGTCTGGGAGTGAGTGGAGGACAGGAAATTATAATCAGGATATGTTCTCTGAGAAAATAATCTATTTTCAATAAAAATTAAATATGAGGAATGATCTCTCAATAGTTGCTACTCAGATTGGGTTCATGGAAAACATTCTCATAATTTCAACACTTCATATAGCCTTACTATGAGATACAAACACCTCCCTCCATCAAAACAAACATGAAAATGCACAAAAAGTAGAAAATGCACAAAAGGTAAGAAATTTACTGTCCCTATTGATTTTTTTTAACTGCTGAAGGTTTCTTTAGTGTACACTTTCTTTAACCTTTAGTACAAGGAGCATTTTAAAAATCATTAACAAACTCTTCAGTTATGTGCTTTTACCACTGCATTCACACTATAATTAAGACCTTGTCAGACTTTCTATTCTAAACCAAGACAAGAAGCACTGAATATCTTGACTTTGAAATTTTTGAGACTGAAAGTTTCCATTCAGGGTGCCAGACATGTTTGGGTCCTGGCTGTTATCTTGGTGGGCGGCCAGGGACAAGGCTGCTTTGTTTTGTGTTGATTCATCTTACTATCTTGTTAGGCTCCTTTTTGTTTGTTACAAAGTAGTGAAATGATAGAAAGCTGGAGATATGGGTCTGTTTATTATGGATCTACCAGAAACTGACAACCAAAATGCAGTCACACTCTTTCAGAGGGGACAAAATTGTCCAAAAACAAATGATTATTTCTTATATCTGGTAAAAGGACTTTTTATGTAAAGACAGCCACACCAAGATACTTGAGTTTTGTGCCTGAAACCCACACTAGATAGGAGAGAACTAACTCCTTCAAGGTGTCCTCTGACTGTCTGACTGCCAAAAGCATCTACACACACATACACACACACACACACACACACACACACACACACACACACACACACTCACGTAAATAAAATATATTAGCTTAAAAAAAATAAATTGTTCCACAGAGAATGATGGCACACATCTGTAATCCCAGCACTTGAGAGATGGATGTAGCAGGATCAGGAATTCAAGGCCAGTTTCTGACTATATGGGAAGCTGCCACCCTGAGCTAAATGAGACCAGTCTAGTGAAACAAATGAACAAAAACATTTATTATTTTTTTAAATGGTATCAAATTAAGATTTGAGCAAAGGACAGAAATCGAGTTTTATGATCATGACAGCAATATAAAACTAAGACTCCTTGTAATGATTTAAATTCTGGACATAGTAACTTAACAACAAAGGCTTTCTTTCCTGGCAGAGGAAAAAAAAGATGATGCAGTACAGACCAACCCTAAACCTTTCCTTTATGTGAGAGTCCAGTGTAGGATGAATTGTAAGCATTTGTGAAATACAGAAGAGCTGTTATTCATCCATTTCAACTAAAATTTTCTTCAAAATGTATATAAATTTTTCTTCTGAAATTTTTGGGATTGCTAAGAGAAGATACTATTTCTTTTTGGTGTCAAAATGTGTGTATTTTATGTTTGTCTATTGGGTGTAAACATCCTAATTGCATTAATTCATCATTCATAATGGAATCTGAAATGAATTTGATTGTTTCAATTATGTTAGAATTATTGAGACACTAGACTTATAATCAGCAAATTCTTCATGTCTCTGAGGTACCCTTCTTATCTCTGTGACCTTGAACATGACCTTTTTATGTTTATCTTCCAGTGCTAAGCAGAGATAATTGGCATTACCTTAGATAGGTGAAAAGTAAGGAGTTTAAGGGGAATCAGTTCCTCTTGCCTGAAGCATCATTGTTACATTGTATCATTGTGTACTATTTATTCTTACTTTGAACTGAGGCTAAAATCTCATATTCAAATACACAGTTTTTTTTGGTGTTTATTGGATGTATTTTTTAAAAGCATCAAACCTTGCTGCAAATTTTGTCAATTAAAATTAAATTAATAGTTGTATTTCAAAACATGTTTTCTAAAGGCTTTAAATTCATTTCAACATTTTAAAAATGATGATATTTCATTTTACTAGGGTAATACAAAGTGAGAAATGACAATGGGTGTGTCAGATGAAGGCACAAAACATCCTAAAATGAGATGGTTGTGAACTCTGAGTAAATAAAGTTCTCAGGAAATTGTTAATGATTCTTCACTCTTATCACAAAGCTCTCTATAATATACACTTGAATATTTAAAGGCAGTAGGCATAAAATGGAAGAGATACATTCATAAAGTTACATCCTCATTGAAAATATATTTACATGGAGACAATGCTATGCTATCCTGACAGAGCTGTCAAGAAACCTCTCTCATACACACACAAATACACACACACACACACACACACACACACACACACACACACACACCTTAAGTTTTTAGAAAACATTCTGCATAAGATTGTATATTGAAGTCTATGCTGTGAATTATCAGATCACTCTACTTGATGTATGTCTCTACATTAGTCCATTCTAAAATGGTGAGGTTTGTAAACACTCCAGAGATTACTGCCTAAGATAATTGTGTATGCCGTGAGAGATCATGGATTAAAACACCTTTATTTTAAAATAAAGTATTATAAAAGTAAATGTATGATCTGTTGTTATTATATTATTTGTCAGAGTTTTTTTCGATTAAAAAAACAAACAAGAAGCTCTCTGTCACAAATATCATTAAATATTGACATGGAAGCAAGCCATAGTCTAACTCTATCCTTATTGTTTCCTATTCCCTCATGTTCTTCTCTGCATTGCTGTTCCCCGTATGTGTTCTGCAGGGCTAAGACAGTAGTTCACACTTTCTCTTTTAATTTTTCAAGCCAAGAAATTTGTAAAGCCACTGAAGTCTTCATGTGCCCTCTGTGTGACAAGAATTGTTCATTGCAGAGACTCAATGACAGCTGCATCTATGCCAAGGTGAGTGTGGGCCTACGCAGTTCCTCTCCTGAACTCCAGTGTTTGGAACACTTGGATAGTAAAAAGATCCCCAAGAAATAGCTTTTCTGCAAAAATTAATTATCTCTAAAATCTTCACCAATTATTAGTGTCATTGACAACTGAAAAAGAAAACCAGGCTATTGCAATTAAAAAGAGAATATATTTTATTTTAATCTTTTTCTTCTTCTGTTATTATAACTGGTAACTGACACCTTCCTCTTGACATTGCATCTGATTCATTTTATGAGAGTAATTATTTCCATGGCAATGATTCAATTTCTATCTTTCATGAATTTATTAAGTTAAAATACTTCTAGCTACACAGAGGACATGAAATGTCATTTCCCAAAGACCTACATTTCCTATCTATCAGGATAACCTGAAGGACTTTTAAACTCCCGGAGAGCAAGCTTCATCCCAGAGCCAATAAATAGGAATCTCTAGGTTAGAAGCTAGATGTCATCACATTCCAAAATTTCTACAAGTCCCTAGGTTAACACAATATTCATACAAATATAAAGAACACCTGTTTTATCAGTTTTTATTTTCAAAAAGTTCCATGGGAGAACAATTAATATGTAATAAACTAGACTAGACCCACTTGAAAAGTAAAAGTCAGTACATTTTGTTAATGCATATGTACCTGTGAAACACATATTGACAGTGAAGATAATGAACATATCTGTCACCTCCAAAAGCTTCTATATACCCTCTTACCCTCTCCTCTACTTAGGTAACCAATTTCAATGAGTCATTAACAATAAGCATGCATGTTTTTTTATGTCTATGTGTATGACATTATTGGTATGAATTTTTTACGACTTCTCTTGTACACTGTTACTGTTTTGAAATTCATCTTACAATGTAGACATAGCAACAGAACATCCTCATTGTTGGTGAATACTGTTCCATTTTCTCTATATCAATGCTTGTCATTTGCTTACATATTAAAGCATTTCCAATTTTAATTACAGCTCCTAAAAGTACTCATTTACCAGTCTTATGTCTGACAGTTTTGATTTCTTTTTGGTCAATATCTAGAAATAGAATATTCAGGTTAGATGGTAGCTTTATTGTTATCTTCTGTATTAGTCCATTTTATCTTATTGCAATGATTTGCCTGATGCAAGTCACCTATATAAGAAAAGAGGTTTATTTTAATTCATTATTATTGAGGTACCATATTCAGGGTATCATCTAGTAAAGGTTCTTGCTGACAGAGCCCCAGTGTAATGCAGAGGAGAGGCACAAGATGAGACTGGCAGAGTGAGATTTTGTATGATCACTCTCATTTTTACATAATCATGAATTCTTTCATGAGGACTGGACTCCACTGATGATTTGTGTAACCCTAATCACTTCTCAAAGGTCCCAACTTGAAACATTAGCGTCAGATTACATTTTCACCTGTTACCTTAAAAGTAAGTAGTCAAACTGTTTACATGATGACCTTTTGAAAAAAGGCTGAACAACCATTATCCAAATTGGTTAAACTATAGTATATACAATGTCTTTTGCAGTCATAACCCAGATTTGTTTCCCACTCACTCATCTAGCATCAGTGTTTCAATTTTTGTAATTGTAAAGACTCTGGTAGATGTCTAGAAGAATGTCATTATGGTTTAGTTAGTTGAAAATCATTTGATGTCTGGAAGGGGCCTTTTTTTTTTTTTCAAAATATTCAACTTGGACTACTGTTAGATATTGTTGCTAAGGTGCTAGGAATGATGAGGAGCTTCAGATTGGCTGAGGAGAGTACATGCTTGGGGAACTCTAGTCCATTCTTGGTTCTGTCCTTGACCTTGGGTAGTTTCCTTATATACATGAACACTTGATGCATAGTTTCCACCAGATTACTTAATTGAAATATTTTAATTTGCATAGTTCTTTATATGCCTGGAATCTTTTAGAATAGTAATCCCAAGTAACGATACCTTATTTCTTCCCCAACTCTCCTGTTGTTGTAACTCCTTTGTACAGTTTTGGTTGTTTCTAACATAGGTGTAAAATTGATTCTTTTTGGTCCATTTTGTCTAGAAGTAGAGATCCCTATAAGAATTCATTTTCACAATATCCAATATAATATCAATAATCACTTCATCACAAACCAAAAATTTAATAAAGTTAGCTACTTAATTTTTATCTTGAATAACAAAGATTTAAAGAAGTTTGTATGGTTACTTTATGAACATGTTTACTTTTGAGTTATCTGGGAAGGTCCAACAAAGGTGATAAAGACTTAGATATTAATATCCTGTTTAGTAGCTGTATTTTCACATTACTTTTTTGTAATAATTTCAGTGTAGCACATATAGATGGTACAGACTAGATACAATAAAGACAGGCAGATAGATAGATAGATAGATAGATAGATAGATAGATAGATAGATGGATGGATGGGCATATATACAAGTCACTCTTTTATCAAGTTATGAATTGCCAAGATGTTCCAAAATTGATAGCTTTACTGATAACAAGGGTCTAGATATATGTTATTTCTGTCACTTCTAATTTTTTTTTTGAAAAATCCAATAATGGCAAGACATGAACACTATGGACAAAAATATCTGTATGTATCAGAGTTAAAAAGCAGAGTATCTGTCCAAGAATGTTTAAATCAGGGGTGGATGCCTTTTGCAAAAAAGTCAATATAAATAAGGAAGATACACATAAAGACATACATACTTCAAGACTTGTTTGAGAATTTATGCAGAAAGCACTGGAAAAAAATTGCTTCATAAAAAACACAAGAAACAAGTAACAATTGTATGAAATTTTTAAGGTGCTGCAGTTCTCTATATAAGATTATATGTAACTACTTGTTTTACACCTATAGATATCACTTTCACTCTATATTTGATGGAGGAAAATGAATCCTCATTTTATGTGCTAAGAACTCTAGATTCATATCACTAGCCACAAGACAATGTGAGCTGTCACTTCAGTTCTATAAAGAATCCATCAATTCCTGAGACAAGGGAGAAGAAATTAAACACTATCACATCTTATTTTAAAATGCATATATGTTTGCATATAAAAATTACATTACTTTTTTCATATGTATATATATATATATATATATATATATATCAACATTTCCTCCAGTTGGCTACCCTGATTTTAGTAATAAAAACTATAGGAATTAAACTATCACATGACAATGATAGACATCATACATTACTTTAAAGCTTTTTGCTCGGCAAAATTTTGACCTCAGACAGAAATATTATTTTTTTTTCTTGTTTGAGACAGGGTCTATGTAGCTGAAATTGGCCTTGAACTTATGAAACTCCTGCCTCAGCCTAAGGGTCAGAATTATAGACATATACCACCATACTTTAAATAAACCTATGTGCATATAAAAAATAATATTTAACTAAACAATTTAGTTATATTTGTGCAAACATTTAAAAACAAAACCCTACACTATCAATTCATGTGATGCTATGATTTTTCCTGAATGTTAAATATTAAATAGAGGCACTCAATATTGTATATAGTTGTAAAAACAACTTACTCCTTTAAGCTAAGATCATTCATAATTTTCCCTTTGATTATTAAAGTTCTTTCTTTAGAAAATAATTATTCAGTACTTAAATGTGACTCTAACTATATACTGGTTATAAAATGACTACAGAAATAGGGGATACAATAGGCTTTTTATTTAAGAAATTTCAAGAAAGAGTCTGCCAAATCATCCATCAAAATTGCAGAGGACATTTGTTTAAGAAGAATACTCCATAGCTCAAGATTTTGGGAACTTACAATCACTTAATCAATGGAAAACACATAGAAATCTAACTGTTGAGCAGATCCATGTGGAGTTATGATTCTGAGGCACACATTTAAAGACAATTGTGTAGGTGAGCATAAACCAAAGTTTCCACATTTAGTGTTTATTGCATCTAGATATATTGAATATAAACCATTATGCATTATATCTGCTCACCAACAGCTGAGGATATAAAGTGAGAAATAATTGCAGCTCAGACCAAATTCCATTCCCCTTAATAGCATGCCGACAGCGATAGCCTGGCCTACAGGATTGGATTAGCCCAGGAGATCCCTGCTGCTCATTTGCTGTAGAGTGAGTGTGTCATGGTCTGGACATAATGAAGTCCCAAACCTTCTAAGACATGTTAGAGGACATCCACTAGCTATAGTATATGAGACCTAAACTCATTCCCAATGTCACATGAAGGGGATGTGCTTAAACAGTTCCAGCATTCATCAATGACTAACTGTGCTCAGCTGTCAAGGCAAAATCAGACATTAACCACCATAGAGAATTTGTACTGTTAGGCCAGTACAGATTCCCCCTTCATACATTACTCTCTTCTCATCAACCATGTAAAATCAAATGGTTGTTCCTAAATCTGAATAAAACTTGTTTTGAATAAAACAAGTCATTGAAAATGTATATTCTTTAAAAAGAGCAAACATCCATTGTTTTTAGAAAAGTCTGAAATATTTTTTGAAAATTTAACTTGGTATTTTCTTTGACATAGCAAATGTTCTTTCCTGTTAGAAAGGTCAAAGCTCGTATTTTTCCTTCCAATTACCTCAGATCTAATTTTGACCTAACCACTGTGTGTTCAGTTGCTCTCTCTCTTTCTGTATTCCCCATTTAAACTCAGCACTTTCTGTCAGTATCATAAACAAATTAGTAACTGGAGTATAGACACAGGTTAATTGCTTATCTCTGTGATCTCCAATATTGTGATCTTTCATGTGTGAACAACTTGTAAATCTAACAAAATTATTTTGACATCATTATACTTCTGAACATTTTGGTTCTCATTTTAGTTCTATCTCCTGTTACATGTATATAATTCACAATTAAAATATACATTATATAAATATTACATATACCCACCTTAATTAATTAACTATTATATGTCTAAACTGCCAATGATCAAGTTTGAACTCAAAGATGACTAAAAGGTTTATTAATAAACTTTTTAAAAGATAATGGAAACCACTTGAAAGTAAACACTGCATAAACTATAAGCAATCACATTCACAAAGCATGTTTTTGTTGTTGTTGTTAACTATGGCCTTTTACTTCCAGTTTTCTAAAAGCATGGCTGTGTCTGAAGGAAGAGGAATCCTTCCATTTCTTGGTGACCTTTAAGTCCGCATATGTAAAGACTCTGTAGCACTCTGAGAGACTGTTCCTGTACTGTTTGTTTAAAGAGGGAGCCGGACAGCTGTTCATCTACTAAGACAGCTCAGGTCTCTCTGCTGGGTGCCCCTGGAAACAAAGAGGCTAGCTTCCCCTGCTGTGCGTAATTTTATGAGCTCTGTGGGGGGAATTTTTCTATGATACTTGTCTCTGCCATCCATAGTGATTATTCTGAAAAGTAACACATAATATTTTTAGAAATCTCCAGCCTTAACTAAAATAAAATTTTAGGACCACAAAGAATACTTTGTACTTATATCCAGTCACCAAGGCTTCTCTTTGCTGTTTTTTATCCTGTGCTGTGTTGCAGGATAAGACATTTTCCTGTGCATTCTAGACAAGTCCTCCATCACCAAGCTAAGCATCATTCATAATGTTTTAAAAAGGCTACAATTGAAATATATATCAGTATTATTGTAATGTTCTCATTAGGAACCCTCTTGACTATAGACTAAATAAAGTGATGACATTCTACCCCAACTTCTCTTATAAGAATGTTGTTTAACCCATAATTTGCCTTATCTTCTTTGGGGGTTAATACTCATTTTCCTCTGTACAAAGGCCTTCCTTATTCGCAGCTTCATTTTTTGTGATTTTATTTAACCCTGGTAAAGTAAACTTTGTAAACATTAAATAAAAATCCAGCATTAAATTATTCATAGGTTTTAGACTCCATTCCATTCTATTCTACCTGGCACATGAATCATCTCTTTGCATATACTCATAGTATATGTTACCCATCTGCTAGCTATACAAAAGCTCTTGGGTAAAAGTGCTATGTTCTTAGTATCAGAGTATTTGTGACCAAGTAACTCTAGACTCGTGCAACCTCACAATGCCACCTTCACTCACCTCACTTCATCTGGGCATGTAGACATACTATCTCGCATTATTTCTACAAGAAGAATGAGTATAGTATTATTAAGTTTTTGTACATGTGAGGAAGTCCACATTCACAACTGACATCGTATGTTGTTATATTTGCTCTATCCTATCTTTGGCTACTATTGTGCTCTTATTGTGACAGCCTTGTATATTAAGCTTTAGCAAGCAGAGTTTAGCACAGTCTGAAGTTCTGAAATACTTTGCAACATATCCCCCACTATATTCAGAAGATTGTTGTTACTTCTGTGGTATTTATTTACATGCCAAATATTTAATTTCACTAATTTCTTGGGAAAGTGTTATGTAAATTAAAAGAAGCACCAGCAAATTGGATATTATTACATCAGAATTTTATTAAAATCAATTAGTCCTTGCAATCCTAAAAATTATATTCTATAACATTGAATAACTTTACATATTTTATCAAGCTTCATATTGAGTAATAGCTGATTAAAATGTGCTTAATTATTCATGAAAATACTTCTTAAAACAACTTAAGAAGAAGCTCTTTACAAAGAGTATATCACTACTGGATCCGTGGCACATTTGGAAAACATGAAAGGAATAGTACTGAGACAGCATTCAACTAAAGAAGTATGGTTGCTACCTCTCTTTGTTCTATAACTTCCCCATTCTAGAAAATTTTGCTTACAGGAAACAATACAGTACTTTAACTTAGACACTAACTTTTTGCATTTCACAGTATTAACGTGTTTGACTATGGTGTAAATTGGCTTCCTTGGGGGTCTAGAAACACGTAAAAGCCAGAATGAAGTTGAGGTACAAAGGAATCAGAGGGAAGTGAGAAGTCTGTTGTTTCCTCATCTCTTCCCATGAAGAAATCACATAAACTATTGGAGAACTGATGAAGTTCCCAGGTCAATAGATTAATAGACTACACAATGCTGTGATAGAATCTGGGGAGAAATTATAGTACCTGATGCAAGCAATATCATCTATTTTAGTACTATCATTAATTAGTATGAATAATGTTTCTATTTTTTCTATTAAGGTAACATATTTGTTTGATAATGGAGGGACAGTCTTCTTTGCTATTTTTATGGCAATATGGGGTGAGTATTTTCTTTCATTACTCATTTTTCAACTCTGATTTTCTAACTCTATTTCTGTGCTACATACACATGCCTACACACAAGGGTACGTGCACACATGCACACATAAGCACACACCACATGTGCCAATCACACCACGTATTGACTCAACAATAAAATCTCTAAGATGGTACTTGTTTGTTTTCCCTCTCCATACATTTACTCACTAGTGTTTAACTCTTATTTAATCCTCTAATCTCTGAGGCTTAGACTGTCAAAGATGGGTTTTAATCAAAAACAAACTAAAACCAAAATTAAGTTCCTTGTATTATTACTGGTACAAACAGTGGTGATGAGTTTGCTTGATGATTTTACTTGGTTTTTTGTTTGATTTGTTTTGTTTTTGTTTATGTTTTTCAAGACAGGGTTTATCTGTGTAGCTTTGTAGACCAGGCTGGACTCAAACTCAAGAGATCCACCTGCCTCTGTCTCCCGAGTACTGGGATTAAAGGTGTGCGCCACCACTGCCTGGTTTTTCCTTGTTTTGCTCTGTGCTTCATACCTTTAGAGGGATGAACTGATTCATATTTGACTGAACAAAAATGTAATGTGTTGCAAATTCTATTTCAAGCCAGCAAGTTAAAATCATACTAATCACGTGTAAGTATATTCTTTAGCCTTTTCCTCACATTACTCATTGAGATTCTAAGGTGTCTAATTAACTGAAACCTGATGTGTACTCATGCAAGTTGGAATTGCAGTAAGGACTTTGAGAATTTTAGGGAGGGTATCATTTTCCTGGCTAGAGTCAGTTTTCTTGCTGGCTTTGCTGAATGCATTCATTGAAACTGGCCAACTGAAGAGAACGGCTGTTCATTGCGCTGTTGTAGAAAATTGAAATGTGTTAGACTATGACAAGGCTTTCATTCTTATTGTCTTAACTACTCAGAATAAAAAACCTCTATGATATCATATCATATTTATGGCTTTGAAACAAACAAACAAACAAACAAAAAATTACAGTCCAAATCATGGCCAAGAAAATGGTTGTTTTGTGGTCCTGGATTACAGACAAGAGGAGTGAAGAGTTAACTCCAATTTCTTGTTTAAACACAAAATAATTTTGGTCCCCAGATTTAGCATGAAGAATGGTTATTATTAAGTTATCAGTCAGTGCTACCATGGTGATGCATATTAATTTTGCCTTACTCCACAAAGGTTTCCCAGAGAAACAAACCAGAATACAAAGCATGATTATATAATGCACACTTCAGCCCAGCTGAAGACTAAGAAAAGAAAGCTTTTGGGTGATGGTCGTGCTGTGTTTCGGCTGCACAGCTCCTGCTTTTTGCAGCTTTCCCTGTGCAGGTAGCACTGCAATGATTTGCAAAACCTCTTGAAAGGTGAATTTACTAAAAGGTCAAGATGGAGATAAACTCTTGTCCTCTGCAGCCATTTTTCTCCTAATGTTATATTGAGGTTCGAAGTGGAGGTATATCATCCATGGGAATGCCATCATGCATATTTTCTCCACCTTTTGGCATGGATGAATCACTCACAGCTGAGTTGTAATAACTAGCATTTCCAAAATTGACATCATAAGGTTCTGGTGAATTGTCTAAGCGCAGAACTGAAAACAAACAAACAAACAAACAAAAAAATATCGAAATCAACACAGTGGTTTTATGTGATAGTCTCAATGATGAATGTTCAGCCACCTGATTATATTATCAGACTTTAGGAATTGTTCTAGGTGATGAAAAGATACATCTTCAATGTGGACTTCTCAGACATTACTTTTGAGATGTTAGATAAGTAGAATTTGCAAGCCACATTTATTTCCATGAATAAGAGAACAGGTTAATGATCTAATTATTTCTGTAAGTATTATGCTGCCTATTTATTAAGTCATCTGTTTACAAACTAGCCTCCTGGGAACTCTGGGTCTTTGAAGAGGTTTCCTAACTGTATGGAGGAGATCAAAAAGAGTCTCTTTGTTGACTTGTTATTGCTCTAGCCATCAGTTACAACTACTTAGAATGGAAAACCTGACAGAATGAATTTTTTATATTATATACATAAGACAAGGTTCTTATTAAAAATCATGTATTTGGAAATTTGCAAATCCTCTCTTGAACTTTGAAACATGTCACTTTTATATGGATTAGTAGAACCCACAAACAGAATTTTCTGAATTTACAGTTAATGAATTTGATTTTCAATGTGTGTAATATATTAATGATAAACTGAACTCATGAGAATTCAATGAGACTTCACCATTGGACTCATTAGAGTCAGGTAACTATTTGCAATGGTGGCAGAAACCTTGTACATGCCAGAAAACAGACCTTCTCCTAAAGCATGAGAGAGGAGTGAAATGTCTGTGGTGATT
This sequence comes from Cricetiscus sungorus, assembly GCA_030556225.1. Taxonomy (NCBI): domain Eukaryota; kingdom Metazoa; phylum Chordata; class Mammalia; order Rodentia; family Cricetidae; genus Cricetiscus; species Cricetiscus sungorus. The sequence goes on along the minus strand of JANBXA010000372.1, from coordinate 47,343,481 downwards.
TCATTTATCTTTTTTTGAATAATATATAACAAACACTCTGTTTTATTTAGTATATCTATTTATATTAATTACAGATATTATTACTCCCTTTTAAATCTCATGTACATGAGTGTGTGAATGTGTGTGTGTGTGTGTGTGTGTGTGTGTGTGTGTGTGTGCATGGTATACTTATGCATGTTTACATGTGTACATGTATGCATGTGGAGACTGGAAGCCAATGTCAGGAGTTTCCTCAAGCAATCTGCATGTCACACATGGAGACATGGTCCCTCAGGTGAACGCAGTTCTTCCCAATAAGAGTAGACTCACTAGTCACCTTGTTTAGGGAAATCCCATCTCTACCTTAAGTGCTGGAACTGCAAGCTCACTTATTAAAAGTTTCCATGAGTTCTAGGGAATCTGAATTCTGGTTATTATGCTTAGGCAGCAAATATTGCAACCATCAAACTATCTCTAGAGCCTCGTTGACTTAAAAAAACAGAACAAAAAGACATTATATGAGTGGGAAAGTTCCGAATTAACGTATAATGCCTTTATTTCTGTACATATGAAGCTTTCAGATACTGTGCTTCAGAGCTACATTTCTGTTTTCTTTTCTCTTTTTTTGCTGTTATTATTATTATTATTATTATTATTATTATTATTATTATTATTATTTGAGAGCCAGACTGTTTTCTTTTCAGGGGTAATAATAAGATTTAATAATATAAAACAAATACTAACACATATTGGATTTGTACAAAACAAATAAACAGTAAGGAAGAAAGAAAGAAAGGAAGAAAGAAAGAAAGAAAGAAAGAAAGAAAGAAAGAAAGAAAAGCCCAAAATAAGGCACAATAACCAGAGACCTACTTGTTGTCACACTCAGGAATCTCATAAAGACACTAAACTGGAAGCCAAAAATATACACAGGGCCTAGTGCAACATGCAGGCCCGGTACATGCTGCCTCAGTATCTGTGAACTCATATCATGTTGATGCAGAGGGCATTGGATGCAGAGGCAGCGTTCTCTATACCCTCTGGCTCTTATTTTTCCCCACCTTTTCCACAGGGCTCTCTTAGCCTTAAGGGGAAGCATTTGCCAGTACATACCACTATGGCTGAGTGTTCCAAAATGTCTCACTTTCTGCATAATGTCTCTATTTGTTTTCATATGCTGCAAGAGGATTCTTTTCTGATGATGATTGATCAAGGAATTTATAATTGTTTTCATGCTCTTGTATAACTCACTTGGGATGACTTTTTTCTAGGTCCGTTTACATGCAAATTTCAGAGCCATATTTCCAGAATTTCGTATCACTGTTGTCAATGATACGTTTGGATTCTGGAAACAGGCATTGGAGGGAGGGAGAGAGGGAAATAGGGAGAGAGGCAGAGAGGGAGAGGGAACTAGGATCCATATGTAAAATAAGAAAAAGTAAATTAAAAAAGTAAATAAAAATAAAACCAGTTTTAATAAAATGAGCAAAAATTCCAAGTGTTTTTAAATGTTGCACAAAGATAATGCAAATTATTACTATTATTACTATATTAGTACTATTATTATTATAACTAATATTTTGATTTTGGTAAAGGAGATGGCTCCAAATAAATCATGTCTTTCTCTGACATACAACACCCTAACTCTTTCATAGGTAGTGCATTGTCACTTAACTAAAGCCATTGTGCATGGGTGATGTTCTGAAAACTGTTTTTACCTGGTTCATTTCTGTCATCATAAAGTCTCCGATGGGAAAATGAATCTGTTTTCCGTTGTCCACACAATAAATAGCCAACAAGGCTTAACAGCGAAGCACCCAGAATTCCCCCTAAAATGGCTCCAAATATTATACCTGTATTCTTATTCCCTAGAAGAAAACAAAAAAGAAGTTACAGTTCAAAAGTAAGAAAATAATTATTCAACACAGAAACATACAGATGTAAAGAGACAATATATAAAGATTTGATGTATCTCAACATTTAGATAATGGTGACAGTGTGTCTATGTATGTGTACTTTAATGTATACATAGTCTTTGTGATATAGTAGTGAAAATAATTAATTTTAAATCTTACACTTTTACTTTCTTTAAGATAATTCCAAGTTTGTGACTTATAAGTGTCTTATTACTTATTATCACCAAAAATACTGCATTCTGAAAGAAGATCAGATTTCAGTAATTAAGCTTTTTATAGACCCTGAATCTATGAGAAAATTTAAAGTTAAAATCAACTTTGGCTTTGTATATGTGTGTATATATGTATACATATATGTGTATATTTGTATATATACATGTGTATATATGTATGTATACACATATGTATTTGTGTATATATCAAACAATACATGAGTAATAGAAAACAAAGCTAAAAGTAAAAGCATTCTATTTTAGTATAAAATCCTTACAAACCAAGCAAATAAAACTTACAGCAGACAAAAGAAAGATATTTGTAATGCCTACTTATACCTCAGCTCAGGTATCAAAAAAAATAAAATTGTACTGTATTTTATCCTTTAGTGGAATAACTGACTTGAAAAATAATCATTAAAGTACTACTGCCCTCTGGTATCTAGATACCAAGTGCACTTCTAAATACCAAATGAAGCTGTTCTTAGGCTATATACTCAATTCCACTCCTAAGAAAATTAACTCATTTGTAATAAAAAAAATACTATAAAAAGAAACAAACTTAACAATTCTGATAAGAGAGCTATGGGTAAGTGCTCAGTATTCACAATAAACATTTACTAAGTTTAGACAGACAGAAACATTTTAAATATCCTCTCTAATGGATATAAGAATGATAGGATTATTAAAGTTATAATATGAAACATTATATATATATATTGCTATTATGTTATTTTTAAAGGCCTAGATTTTAGAAGTTAAAAAATTCCCCATAAGCAGACAATAGCCTAGAAATGCCAATCCAATTATGTGTTTATATATTATAATCAATTTAGCCTCTAAGAAAGTCCAGCAGAAGGTACTAAGTTCATTTAAAAAATAATAATAATAAATAATAAAAATCACTTCAGGTACCCAAGCATACAGCTAGCCCTGAGGACATTAAGTATAATGAATTCATTATACAGCTTCTGACATCTTTCCTACTTTTGGTTTTAAATTTGATGCAGCCTCTAGGGGAATCATATAGATGTCTATGTAATAATGTTGTGGTCCAAAAAAGTTATATTTATATAATTTTCATTAGATGTTAAACTAAAAGGTTAGGATGCTTTTCTTGTGGTAAGCTTGTCTAAGTAATTCTTTGATGTCACTGCTCTGTTATTGTCCTGCAGTCACTGTATGTGGTCTGATCATCTATAGAGAACTCATTTTGTTCTATTTCAAAGCTCACATGCATATATTTTAAAGCTCATTCATAGAATATGCCTGAAAGCACCTGTAGTTAGGATTGTCTCACAGGTGTAGTGGAAATGTTACCTGATGCCTTGGTAGTGTTCTCAACATCATAACCTTTGTTGCACTCTCTCTTCATGTTCCCACTCGCTAATAGCTACCATATGTTCAGTTAAGTCCCAGAACCATTTCACAACCTCCACTGTTTCCTCCCCACACCACCGTAATTGCCTGCATTTCTCTATAATGGTGCTCTAGACTTCTGTACAAATTCAACCTTACATACCTAAAAAATTAAATCTATTTTATGTACCTTTTTGGGTGTCTGATGAATCAGAAAAAAGTTTTGAATTATTGGTGAATTTTAAGGTAGGCTGTAAAGTTGTTTTTTCTTGATATGGGGTAAAACCAGCGAAGTCATCATTGTTTGTGGCAAGCCATCCAGTAGGTTCAATTGTCAAAGGGGTCACAGGTGTGGTCATTGACGGCAGAGGGAGGATGCTGACAGTACTGGAAATGTTGCCAGGAATGTTCATGGTGTCGTTGTCCAGAGACCACGTAAAGTTTTTTGATGATGTGGGATGTATAGGATTGGAATGTCCTGAGACCTGTAAAGGATTTACGTGTGCTGTAGATGAGTTCAAAGGTGACTTGGAAACAAAGCCTTGAGCCAAGGGAGGGGCGGAAATTGTGGAGGTGGGTGTTGAACCCTCAGTAGAGCTAGCTGTTGGCCAGCTACTAGTGGAACTTATTGTTTTGGGTAGATTCAAAGGAGAGGTATCTGTCAGCATGGGTTTGGAGGCATTACTACTTTCATTCTCTGAAGTTACATTTGTGATCCTTTTCAAAGGAATAGATTTGTTTCCCGTTGTTTTCAAATCTTCTATGGTGTGCAAAGTTGCATTTCTTCCTGGATTTTGTTTCTCAGAGCTCCCAAATGGTAATGAAATGAAGAGAATTAAAATAAATGCAATTTTGCCTAAGGTCAACATGGCAGCCTTCTTTGGTATTGGTTTTAGTATGAGGAATCTGAAAGAAAGTAAGAGTCATTTGAATTACTAAACACGTTCTGAGTTTTCTATGGATCTTCATTACTAAAGGGAAAAAGGTCGAGAGATACAATGTTGAGATGATAATATATTTCTTATTCTAAAGTGCTGGTTTTGAATGGCTTATGGATTTAAACCAGTGCCACTTAATTCTATTTTTTTCTTTTATACAAATTTTTGTTATTTTTTCTTATTTTACATATATATCCCAGTTCCTTCTTCCTCTTTCTCATGCCTCTCAACTCTCCTCCCATCCTACTCTCCCCCCACTCCACAGGGAGGGTGATGCCTTCCAGGAGGGATCATCAAAATCTGTTAAGTCTAAATTCTATTTTCTATATAATCCCTCTTTCTAAGAAAATGCCAGGGAACAATCATGTCAAGTTAGATACTATTTCAAAGATCACTGAGTTTGAAACAACTAGAAAATATATTCATTGATATATTTCCATATATATATATATATATATGCTGCTAAGTAACTGTTTAAATATTGTAAATATAGTACATACAGAGCTATCTGCTTTCTTCAAACTATTTAATAAAACAGCCTCCTTTACAGAGATGTTATATTTAATTCTGACTGTGATAATGACTTCACTGATCAGACACTAAATGTCCCATTTTTAGATCTAGGAAAGAAATCTTTCCACTCTCAGTATGTTTTAATTTATGTTTACTTTTGATTTATTGAAGTTGAAATAGCAGCTGTGCTATAATCAATAAAAAATATAGTTGAGTGTATGTTATGTAAAATACCTAGGTATTTTACCTAGGTAGATTATGGAATTATTATGTAATAAAACCATGATGGTAACCTCACTAAACCAAGCACACCATTTTGCTTAATATTCAAGTTTCCTAACATTTAAATAGGTAATAAGGGCTTTCCCTTGGATCAAGTATATTTTAAAATACTGGTTTGTGCCCTAAATAACCTATAGCATCATCATCATTTGTAAGTTATTAATAAATTATTGTCAAGGACTGTTTTACAGTTTTGTTTTTAAACTACATGAATAGCATATGAAAAAGCATTCAGAACAGATTTGGCCTATAATACTGTTTAAATGATATTAAACAGTATTTAAATGATATTTAAACAGATTTAAATGAGTAAGCATTTAATATCTCAACCTCTATTGGAATCAACCAAATATCACAATATATCTGTAATGCAGCAGTTCTCAACCTTTGGTTCATGACTTCTTTGGAGATCAAATGACCCTGTCTTGGGGGTGGCCTAATACCCTCCCCAAAACACAGATATTTACATTACATTTCATAACAGTAGCAAAGTTATAGTTATGAAGTAGCAATAAAAGTAATGTCATGGGTGGGAGTAACCACACTATGAAGAGTTGCAGTAAATACTCTCAGCATTAAGAATGTTAACAACCATTGCTATAATGTCTCAGATATTACAAAATTTACAATAACATTGCACTGGATACAGCTTGTGTTATCTTTTTCATATAGTAGAAGAAACTGAGGCTCAGGGTAGCTAGTAATATAAATTACAAAACAGAAGAGGCAAACAAAATGCAAAATGATAAAGTATGTTTGGCTGAATTTTCATATTTAAAAAATATTAGCCTGGAGCCGAGAACATTGCTTAGTTGCTAGAGTGCTTACCTAGCAAGCAAAAAGTTGACATTCTGCCTCAGCATTGCACAAATCTGGTAAGCTGAGACGTGCCTGTATTAACAACAGTAGGGAGGAATGTGGAGGAAATACAGCAGCGTCAGAGGCACAAGGTAATTCTCAACTACATAGTTCAAGTCCAGCATAGACTGTATGAGACTCCATGTCAAGCAATCTCTTCAGACAATAAAGTCTGAGAACTGATTCGATGCTCTTCAGTTGGATTTTACTTTTCCTAATTTGACTCAGGAAAATAAAGACCAATTGCTAAATTTTGTGTTCTGTGTTACCTGCCAGGTTTTTAAAGATTTATTTTTATTTTATGTGAATGAGGGTTTTCCTGAATGCACGTGTAGCAAAAGCATGTCAGGCACACATGGATGTCAAAAGAGGGCATCAGACATAATGGAACTGGAGTGACAGATAATTGTGAATTGTCATATGGGTTCTGGGAATCAAACTCAGATTCACTGGAATACGAGTCAGTGATCTTACCCACTGAACCTCTCTCCAGCACCTTGACTGAAGTTCTTCAAGGACTTTCCTAGACATGTTGCTGTTTTTTTTAAAATAAGCTTTAGAGAGCCTCTATACCCCTCTGAGTATAATTTTGTTGTATTTACTACACTCACCTTCCACTCAATAATCTGTTGCAAGTTTTAAATAAGTCTGCATTACATTCTGTTATACTGTCTTCATCAAAAGCTTTTAAAAATCAGACTGAGGTTTTGCATTCCAAAGATTTCACTGGTCTATAACTTCTTCCATTCCCATTCTAATCAATTAAGAAGAGTCTAAAGAGGAATATGGTATGTACTTGCTCATATATGGATTTTAGACCCAGAGCAAAGGATCGCCAGCCTATAATTCACACCGCCAGAGGAACTAGGATACAAGGTATATTCTAAGACATTCATATAAGGTCCCTCACAGAAGGGGGAAGGAATAAGTCCCTCAGAGCACATGGGAAGTCCAGGGGGGTGGGGTATCGAATGGAGAGGGAACTAGGAGAAAGAGAAGGGAAGGAGAGGAAAGCACGTGGGACTAGGAAGATTGAGTCAGGGAAGGAATAGAAGACGAGAGAGAGAGAGAGAGAGAGAGAGAGAGAGAGAGAGAGAGAGAGAGAGAGAGAGAGAGAGAGAGAGAGAGAATAAAAGAGGCAGCCATTATTGGTTTGAAGAGAAAACTGAACCTAAAGAAAGGTCTAGAGAAATACAGACCAACTCCAACTAACCATTTGAGCAACTGTGGAAAGGCTACCATAAATGCCCTTCCCTGATAATGAGATCCACAACTAAATTATCCACCATCATGGAGCCCTCATCTAGTACCTGTTGGAAGCAGAAGCAAACACCCATAACTAAACTAACTAAACTAAACACTGAGCCGAACTGGAATTCAGATGCAGAGAGAGAGAGAGAGAGAGAGAGAGAGAGAGAGAGAGAGAGAGAGAGAGAGACAAGACCAGGTTGCAGAAACACAAGAGACAGGTGACCTGAACAAGGAGGAGCTAATTGGCCTCCAGACTGATAGCTGAGAATCCAGCTTGGGACTGACTCAGACCCCCTGAACATAGGTCTCAGCTAGAAGGCCTGAGCAGTCTAAGGGACCTCAGACAGTGGAACCAGGGTGTATTCCTGGTGCACAAAAGGACCTTGCCGACACATCCCCCATGGAGGGATACTCCCTTAACCTAGAGACCTAGTTCCCACTTCAAACGACTTGACAGATTTACAAGACCCCACCTGGATGGCATAACCCTACATGTGGAGTGTGGGTAAGGGGGGTGGGAGGAGAGGGTGGTCAGGGTGCATGTGACAGGAGAGAGAGGGAAAAAGGGAGGGAGGAAGTGAGGGAGGGAGGAAGGGAGGGAAGGAGCAAGGGAAAGAGGGAGGAAGGGAGGGAGGGAGAACCGGGATCAACATGTAAAATAAATAAATAAATAATTTTTTTAAAAAAATGGAACAAAAAAAAAAAAGAAAAAATTCTTCTTAAAATATAAAGCAGGTAGGCATGCAGGAATATTCATAGGCACATTACTTATGATTTCTGGCTGAAATCCACCAGTAACAGATTGAACAACAAATCCTGACCTATTCATAATGCTGAAAATTAGCATCTTACCGGCTTATGCAACAGTATGGATGATTATCATCAACATAATGCAAAGCCTAAAAGTCCTGGCATATTGTATAATCCCACATTTATAAAGTTCAAAACAGCCACAACTCTCTGTAAAGAGACAAGCGATTGTGGGTGGACACATGTGGGAAGAGGGTACTGTTCACTGAAAGGGTTCTTGTGTACTCCTCTTACTCTGATTCCAGACGATATTACACAACTATTTACATTAGTGCTAATTCCATTTCCTTATATCTTATTTCCATTTTTTGGTGATAATCAATTTAAGTGGTTTAAGTCCTAAAAGTATTAACATAATCAAAAATTATAATTAGTTATACACTTATTATAATAGAAACTTTATACATTCTTCCATTGAATCCTTACAAAGGAATCACAGAACAAGATTTGTAACTGTAAATGAGTTAGAACACGTGGAGGAATAAAGAATGTCAGTGAAGTGCCCAAGCACTCACATTAGTGAATCACATTTAGGAATAGAATAAATCTTGGCATACTTGAGTTAATGTGCGGGGTTGTCGCTCAATAACTGCAGGGAACTGCATTCAGAGTCTCCCAACAGCATGAAAATCTGCAGCTGGAAAAGCCTTTTATGTAGTGTGTCATAGGTACTGACACATTACCCAGTCCTGTCCTCCTGTATACTTCAAAGGCTTCTAAAATACTTAGAATACCTGACAAAATGTGAATGATAGATAGTGGAAATGCTAACCAGTTTAAGAAACAATGACATGAAAATATGTGCCCATATTCAGTGCAAGCCTTTCTTCTGAACTGTTGCAATTTACCTTTGGATAAATGCATGGGCACACAGCTCATGAATATGCAGGGCCAACCATACTCTGTAGACCATTCCGCACAACTTAGTGCATTCTGTCAGTGTAGATCTTCCTACCATCGTTTTAAACACAGCTTCTAAGTTGAAGAGGTTAAAGCATTCTAAAAACACTGCTAACACAGGTTCATCTAGCTTAAGTGCTTCTTAACACTTAACATAAAAAAAAACTCCAACAACTTTATGTATGGTTTCTTGTATGATCCACATGAATAAAAACTTAAGTGCATTTTCCCTAGACCTATAGCTGGTCAATATTCCATTTAGTGAATGCCTTGTGTTGTAGGTACATTTAAAATGCAGTTTAGCTTGGTGTAGCTACATGTACATTTCAGAGGATTTTTCTCCAATGAAATCTTTATAGATCTCAGCACACATAGTTATTTTTCTTTTCATCTGTTGCCTGTGCTCTACTTTAGGCATTGTACTTGGTCACTCTTTTTATCGTTATTATCCCACGTAGTTTACGTTCTCTCTATTTAGCCTTTTTCCTTATTTTCTTCTAAAAAAAAATATGATTGCCAAATGTAGGGTAAAGGCCCATTCTAACTTTCTTTCAGTTTTGCATGAGCAACGTAGCCTGGAGCTTTCACTCCCTTCTTGTAATGGGAATCCTTGTATCACTGGCCAACAAAGTGAGCTTTATTGTGCCAGTTTCACCTTGCCTGTAACATTGAACCACCAAGGGCATCTCTCATTCCTTCACCTCACTTTTGAGTGTAACCTGAAAACCTTGCGTATCAACACCCCAAGTAAGCCAAAGCGCTGTTACTACCTATAACTTATCTCCTGAGAAAAGGTTTAAAATGAAGGAAGAGAGGGACAGATATTATGTCTGAACAAAAGGTAAAGTAATTGAGAAATGAATACAGCTGTGGCCATGGCATTGCAAAGTCTGACTTAGGCCTATAAGTCTGACATTTGTGTCAGGAGATAAATTTGCTTCTTTTCTCTGGCTTCAAGAGTAACCATTTAACTAACATGCTTTTGATACCACTCATTTAAAAAACATAGAAGGAAACTCAAATCTAAGCCATCCAGTATTCAGAACTTTAGCTGTAACCATTTGCTAAAGCAAGGATGTTGTGAGTCAGGTTAAGTTAGACCCGGCTGAATTAAGCTATGTATACTGTGAGGACAATATAAAACCTACAGAGGACAATGGGTAAAAGTTTTATCTTTCCCCTTTCATTTTTTCTTTGAACCCCTCCCCATTTATATGTTACAAACATTTAAACGATGTGGTATATTCATGTAACATATTAAGGTGAAATTAATTATTTTTGAGTTTGCCTGAGTTCGCCTACCAGCCAGATAGCCTGTGGAGTGGGAAGAAAGGGGTAAATGGAAAGACGAAGTGTTTGGAGAGAAAGAAAAAGAATCAGGTTAACTAGGTAGCATATCCCTCCTCATGTGTTTATTGCCTCTTCTTGTGCCAGGTGAGAGTAATACTGGGGGCGTAGCATCTAAAGAAATTTAGGAAGTATAACAAAAACAGATGTGCAATCATCATAAACTTTAAAAACTAAGGACAGAATTGTCATTAGAAAGAGGATTCTGCGCCAGTCAATATACCTTAACACAGTTTCTAAATGTCTTGAAATGGAATTTTTACTGTTCTTTTTATTAACAATACTTGTAGTGTCATTTCAAAAGAGTCCATTTCAATTTTTAAACATTTCTTCTACAAAGAGAATGAACACTGCTTATTCCCTTTCTTTAGTGTTAGCACTGAAAGGTGCCTTTCCTATGACTACACCTTCATGGAGAGGCTGGAAACCCCTAGAGAGGAGACAACATCCATGGAGGCAAACCTTCCTGCTCTGCTTAATTTTGATTGCTCATAATTGTATAATGTCATTATTCTGCCAAATCTCCCCTTCATAACTGAGTTATACTATTTATACTTTCAGAATAAAAAGGTACCCTGGCTCTGTCTGGCTATAAATTCGTGCAAGAGAATGTATTATATTAATTCTCAAATCAATCAGGAGAGTTCTATATAATAACATCATTTCAGGTATTTGGAAGATTCCATATAATGTTGTGTCTCTGTGGTGAATACCTGAGAGGTCCAGACCACCCCACTTTGCCCAATTGCTTTGGTTGTTTTTTGCCAAAGATTCATTGCTCATTTGTTCAGTTTTGTCATGAAAGTTCAGTCAGCCAAGTAGCTAATATGCGAGGCAGAATTTGAGTACTTGTGTGTTATTCTAAGTAGCTTTAGCATTTTGGACTAGTATTAAGTCTGTTTTCTAGAGCCACACTAATAAGAACATAGGAAATTTATGTTCTAAAACTCATTATATAAAGGATTGGAAGCATGAGAAGTCAAAAATTTTACTTGTACCTGAGAACTTTCATTATAATTATTGTTTCACTTTAATTTGAGAAAGAAGTAAGAAAGAATGAATGAATGATTTTTTTCCTTGGGAGAAATTCTCCAAGGTTTTACTATCACTCCATTATAGGGCTCAGGTATACATAAATGTATATAAAAAAACTAGCATAAGAGAATGACATCCTGCCTGCTAACTTGGGAGTCCAGTCATGAATTTCACAACTGTGAAAAAATAGATGGATGACTACAAAGCTTAGAAAGAAAGAGTCTCCAAAAGAGATATTCTGGATCCAAATCACAAAGGATGAGGGGTTAGACTTCTATCACATTTCACTGTCGTTAGAAACAGCTTCTATGAATCAAAGAGAAAGTGGGTCAACAAGAAACCATCCCTTTTAAGAAGGGTTCAAAGTCCCTCAAGATGAAAATGATATTTACAAACCCTATCTAAATCTCCATTACACAGGAGGTCTTCTATGAGTGTCTTAGACTTCTGAAAATTTTGGGAATTTAGCATGCTACTTAGCATGCTAGATAACAAAATTAAATGTAAAAGTTTTCAACTTCTTTAGTTAAGAACAGCATTAAAAAGGATGTGTAGAAGCTTGTAATTCGTCTAGTGTAAAGATAATTTTTCCAAAAACCTATAAAAAAACATCATTATACTTAAAAATAAAACTTTAAGCCTGAATACATATTTTAAAGCTATTCAGTATGTGTTCCTGCCACCAGCTCCACTATAAACATTTTGGTAGCTTGCTAAGACTTGACCAAACCCTGTAGTTGAGGTGCACACATTTTAAGTAATATTTTCACTGAACTCTTGTGCTGGTTTAGTTGGTTAACAACTTTGGCAGTGCTTCCTAAAGTGAGCTTGTTTAATAGTGTGAATGTCCACTAAGAAGTAATTCACTAAGGAAACAACAGCCTGTTTATACCAGTCTCTGTGGCTACTTGCTTTATTGTTCTGTCAAAGATTGAGGCCGCTGTGATTCCCTTTGATAAAGGAAAGAGAGGGAGAGAGACGGAAAGGGAGAGAAAGAGAGAGGGAGGGAGAAAAAGAATCCCAAGAAGCACACGCTTACCTTTCAGAAGTAACAGGTGTTTATAGACAGGGAACAAAATATCAAGTTGGCCTAGCTGGAATGAGTCCTCAGCACATGAAAGAGCAGGTGGGTTAAGTGTGACAGTGTGGCTTTGAGCAGGACATAGGCAGATGCTAGAGAAACAAAATTAGGTGGGGCTAGCTGGCTCACTGGCTGGCTGCCTGGCAGGCAGTATCTTGCTTGTGTAATAGAGCAGCCAAGAACCTGACTGACCTGCCTCTCTGCTGTAAGCAATAGGATATCACCTCACTGAGGTCTGGAAAAAAGTCCAACCCTCTAGTTTTCATAGGCTGCTTTGTCAGATTTTGAGATAGGTTCGTTCTCTGAAGCCGTAGCATAAAGGGGGGTTGTTTATTTCTTGAGGGGGGAGGCAGTTGGTGGTATCCTCTGGTGTTTTAAGAACTCTTGAAACATGCTGGCTACCACTTTGCAGGTAAGAAAATCTGAGTGAGTCATGCTCCACACCTGCTTCTGTATGCTAGTCCAAATTATTTCATCTCACAAAACAAACCCTTCAGTCCTTTTCTGCAGTGACCCTTTGTGACCTTAAACCTGAATGTGAAAAATCATAGGGGTCAGTATTGAGGGACTTACCTGAGTTGCACTGAAGTTGATATTACAGAAAGTCACACTTACATAAAGTCGATGAATATTTATTGGGGTTCTTGAGAATACTGTACAGGGTTACTTTAGAAATAACCTCCAGTACTAAATTTGAGTTCTTGCTGATTTTCTATCATTGGGACTTGTGTGAGAATGAGCCAGGAGCCTTTTTGATCTAGCAATTTCCACCCTGTGTTCTAATTATTTTTACTCTCAAGTTAGAAGCTAGATGATTTGTAGAATGCTTGGGTCATACTAAATACTTGAGTTAGTAACAATTTTTCATGCTTCATTTTACCTCCTTCCATGTCTTATCAAAGGAAGAAATGTAAAAGTGGAATATTATTCACTTCAATATTTGGGGACTTGTATTAGACTGTCCTATTTAATATATGTAAGCCTTATGCTTTGTTTCTGTTGTACAAACAGTAGGATTTTTGACTTCTGAAGGGGTAAATGAAACTTCAGGTAAAATGAGATGAATGTATGGAATCTGCTAAGTTGATTGGTTTCAGAAAAGAATAAGGTAACACTACAGTTTTAAATCTCTGCACCCCAAATACAGAGGCTGATTAGAAATTAAACTCCTAAAAATAAGTCTTCACTCCAAGGATATTTAAGCTATGTCTACATTGGCATGAAGAAAAACAAGTTAAACTCATTCAGACGACTGGTTGCTGAGTGATGGTTGAATAGAGTTCAATTGGTTATTTTCAGGTAATCAAGTTGCCAGGCAAATAATTTACTGAGGATGGGAATATTCCCTGTCTGAACTCAAGGAACTGAGTATGAACAAACAGCTTTGAGTGTGCTGTATTCCTCGACATTCTCCTAGGTGTGTGCACCAATGTCATTACCCCTTTCTGACTTCACAGTAGTAATTATATAGATGGTGATAGGCAGGAATGTTGCAAAGCACTTGTGTTCCAACTCTTTCCTTTGGTTGCCCTGAGTGTCAAAGCTGTCTTGACATTCTCCTGAAGATGTTAGCTGAGAGTTCAAAATGTTTAACATTATTGCCTCCCTACAACCATAACCATCAGATTAGAATAAACGGTAAGGAAAAGTCCTACTTAAACCTCCATCATGAGTACACCTAGAAATAAACCCAAAACTAAAAAGTATGCATTAATTGAATGTTTTAGTTGTTTTTAAGGTTATTTGGTTGTGACCAGAAATTTTTTATTCATATGAAACTATATGTAAATTACTTAGACAGATAGACAGATGGACAGATAGAAAAAAAATAGATATATGATAGATAGACAGACAGACAGATAGATAGATATATAGATAGATAGATAGATGTAGATAGATGTCTCCAAAAAACTCTCAATATGGTACAGTTCCAAGTGTATATGACCTTCTAGGTAAGGCTAGTTTCTCCTGAGAATCTCAACCAAAGAGCAATTACTGAAAATTTCTCTAACCAGACCAGATAAGATAATACATTTTACAGTGTGTGTGTGTGTGTGTGTGTGTGTGTGTGTTGTGCATACCTATTATGATACTTTCTATCTATGAATTCTAACTATTTTATTATTCACTAGTATAGACTTATAATCCACACTAGGAAGAAATACTTCTTGATTTTAAAGTCAAATTTAATATGAACATATATTCCTATAAATATGGGTTTAAAATCAAATCCCTGTAGCTTGTAACCACACTTAAAGCTGTTCTGGAAGAAAACACCATTTTATAGCCACATACACATGCAATAACACATCCTTGCATGCATACAGACTTAAGCATTCTAAGGAAAGTTGTGAAGTTGATAAGCCACTATAACTAACTTTAAGTGATAGATTTTGTATTGATCTTTGACTTTTATATCAACCTGTAGTTCAAAGAAATGATATTACTGTAACAAAATCTGCCCCATTACTTAGTGAGCACATCCTCTCAGTATGTTAGCCATAAAAAGTAAAATACAGTTCATAGTGAAACAAATCCATTGCATTATATAAATGCAATAGGGATATTCAAAAACAGTTTATTTGGGTATTTTCCTATATGGTATAAGGCCTAACACAAGTTTCCTACTGTGTCCATTTAGCTACCCTTCAATTTCTGTAAACACAAGGTAGAAAATGATTTGTGGGCTGCTGCTCTATAATCACTTAAAAATAAATTTCTTTCTTAGTGCTCCCTTTATTAACAAGGTCATGTTCTGCTTATGTTAGCAGAATAGATTTTCAGTGTACAGCTCTACCACCTGATCATTCAGTATAAGACTTTTCAGGCTTATTCTGGCAGGGTTCTCAGTTTTCATACTCAGGGAGGCAGCTGTGTGCGTGGTAAGGCAAGTTTGGCCACTGAGTCATATTTCTTTATTGAGTCCTGACTTTGCAGATTACTCATTTCATAACTGTGGCTAGTCACATTTCTAAGGCTGCCTTCTCATTTGTAAAACATAGAAAGTAACTCCTACTACACTAGTTGCCTGTGGGGAGTCAATAACTTTAAAGTAAGAAAAGAAGATATCACCTGGACCCAGTTAATGACAGGAATGACCATTTTTATTTTGAGATGTTAGAACTTGAGGCTTAGCATAGCCAAGATAAGAAGTTAAAATGAAACCAACAGAGGGTTCAAAACCTTGAATTATTCTGAACTTTTTTATATCTCTTGGCATAAGAATTGGTTAATAATACTCATTGAATAAAATATGAGTGAGATATTGATGTTTAATTGATTTAATTTTCCTATAGGAAGGCTTTTCTGATCTTAACTTTTGTAAAACTACAGCCCTCACTTTTTAACACACCTTAATATCACCTTCCTTATGTTTTTCTCATAGCATTACTTACATAATACTTTATATCTTACTTACCAGAAAATCACCTCAGGAAAACAGGTATTTTGGTCCATTTCTACCAATGTTTTATGCACAGAACTGGATGAGGTTCACAGTGAGAGGTCTAGTGTACAGAAACTGCTCAACAAAGTCTCAATAAATAATTGAGTGGATGTATATATGAGTAAAGAACACATTTAACATCAGTGTAAATTAAGATCAAGTGAATGTATAATACATCTTAAAAATCACTGTATTCTACCTGGAATATTTTTCTTGTTGACTCATTTAGTTCTGAAACTTGATGCTAAACTTTTCATTTAAAGTCACACTTTGCCTGGACCCAGTGGCACATATATGTAATCCCAGCACTATAGGTTGAGTCAGGAAAAAAAAGGAGTTCAAGGACATTCTCAGCTACTCATAAGTTCAAGGCTAGCCTGGACTACACGAGACCATTTTCAAACAAAGGAAGACATTCCTTGAACACATTTGTATTTGTATATACCACCCTGTGCTGTTTCCTCTAGTAGCATATAAGGGAGTGTTATTTGTCACAGAAATTGACCCTAAGAAGGAATCTATCAGTCTTTTATTCCAAGAATGCAGAAAATATGGGAACAACTGTAGCTAAGGGGACAGATGTGATTGGAAGAATACTTTCTTCTGATTGCTTCATATTTAATATTAAGCTGAACAGCAAAGTTCTTACCAGTGACAGAAATATAGGTGACAGATGTTAAAAAAGGAAAAGAGAAAGTGCTATAACATGCCAGCCAGTGATGACCACTCACAGTTAATGGCCATTAACTTAAACTAGTCACTCAGTATAAAGCTATGTTTTTTTTTTCTCATCATACTAATGTGCTTGAGTACAGATAGGTGTACGAAAAGGAGGGGTGATGGAGATGTTATTCTGTAATATGTTTCTTATACTTGTTAATGAATAAAGCCCTGTTGGCCAATGGGAAAGCAAGATAGGTGGGGCTAGGAGACAAGGAGGAAAGAGGAAGTAATAAGGAGGAGTCAACATGGAGAGCCTGGAGAGGTAGAATGCCAGCCCCTCTGGCCAGTAAGATGAGCCACGTGGAAATACTTAGTTTAATAGAAATGGGTTAATATTTAAGACAGAGCTAGATGATAAGAAAGGATAGTAACTGGCCAACCGAAATGTATCAAATACAGAGTCTCTGTGTGTTATAGAGGGCTGGCATGGCGGCGGGACAAGACCTGTGGCAGGACCAGATCGGTGGCAGGAAAAACCCTGCTCATAACAGAGGGGTTGAGAAAGAAAAATAAGAAGAACAAATAAGGGGAAAGAGAGAGAGAGAGAGAGAAAGAGAGAGAGAGAGAGATACAGAAACCTGCAAGCACACGTCATGTATGCATAGAACACACACACACACACACACACACACACACACACACACACACACGAACACACCCACGCATATGCATACACACACAAATCAATGCATATAAATAATTAAATAAAAATAGGGTATAACTAAAAACAAATAGTGTCTATAAATAATAAATTGGACAGTGGATACAGTGATTAGGTTCATTAAATCTTACTCTGAGAGGACATTAAGAATCAAAGCAGCTTGGATAATTCAGAAGCCAGGCTATTGGAACAATTGCCTCTGTTTATTGTAGCTTACAAAAGCTATTTTTGGAGAGTGGTTGGTTAGATTTACACTAAGCCCTAAGTTAAAAAGCATCTAGAGAAGTGGAATGAGCGTCTCCAGGGAGTAGGTGACTATAACACTGAGAGGCAGAAGGAGATATGAATCAATAACGAATATTCAAACCTGTGAATATTTGAGGGAGATAAAGTGGTTCTGGGTCACAATTAAGAGCAAAAAAATTTCAAAAGCTTCTCTTCATTTTTTATTGATAGTAGGGACAGCTATCACTTGAGAGCTTTTCATGGAAAGTGGGAATTCAGGAGAGTGCCAAATGATGGTTAGAGCAAGAATGTAAGGAAGCAGAAACTACTTAGCTATCGATTGAGCATGCCATTGGAGACAAGATGGCAAGATGGCTCATCAGAAAAGCAGTTCTCTTTCCATGGAGGAATGGACATTGGAAAGTTGAGGGATGATCTGGAAATTTGTAGATCCTTGAAACAACCAACAGAAGTAGGGTTAAGGGGTACAATGATATTTACTCTAATGTGCCAGTTGTGTATGGTGACAGGAAAATAGTGGGACTGAATTGTGATAATATAGCAATGTCTAGGCATTCTCTGGACACCAGCTGATTTAAGAATTCTAAAGTTGAACACTTTCCTAGTATCTGAGGGTATTTAAAATTTGCAAGGGTATCTTTGCACATTGAAAAATTACATTGATGTCTCCTGTAAGTCATAACATTCTTTTGTGCACAGATACCATAGCCAGTTCAACCTTCTGCCTTTAAACCCTAATTTCATTGTGGAGTCAGGTACCTTCTGGTAACCCTTGCTTAACTGATCAAACACTCACTTTATCTGGAACTATTGTATAAAATAAAGTTACAGCCAGGCATAAATGTAAAAAGGCAGCAAAGTTCACAGGTTAATAGTGCTGGGACTTGCTATAGCACTCTTAGAAACACTTGTGAGTTATTCAAGCTTCCTAAATCCCCAAGTAGAGATAATCAGAAACTCCAGAAGAAAAATTCACTTCTTTCTACTTGGAAAAATGTGTCCTAGATAAGTCACATCTACTATACCACACAGGAGTTTGTGTTGAGGGATCTCACCACTGAGCTGTATCTTAGAAAGGACAATGGAGAGCTCAAGAAGCTACACCACCAGTGTGTACCTTAAAGAGGAATCTTAGTATGCTTCTTGGCTCAAACTCTGGCATCAGAGGAAAGGGACACTTATTCATGGTCCAAAAGAGGTTTTTAAATCAAGTTCACAGGCACCACATGACAATGCCATTTGGTCTTTTCATCCACTGAGACTGGAAGAACCTAAAACCTTTGTAAAGCCCAATGAAAAGACTTGATTTCTAATTAAACTCCTTTCCTAGAGGTGCTTAGCTGCAAACAAAGGATATTTCTGTGCTGAGTCAGGAAAGAATCCTGAAAGAGTGACACACATGGATATCATGAATCCTTTGCTTTAAACCTGCAGTTAAAATTAGTAACAGGATCACTGATGTCGGAGCAACTTGAATCAAGTTCATTGTGAGCAAGTTTGCTATACTTTCTGAGCTTTAATGTGCTTGCCAGGAAAGTAACTTCTTACAAATGAGACTGTGGCAAAGGCTTGATGAGTAAATATGCAGATCATGTGACAGAGTAGCAGGTCCACATGATACGGGGAATTTTTTGTATGTGTTTGGATAGCAAGACAATGACTTCTTATGTAGCCCAGGCTGGACTTGAACTAATAACTTTCCTGCCTAATCCTCAGTTCTGAAAGACAGGTATGGGTCACCATCACCTGCATTTGTTTTTAATGCATTTTATATATTTGTAAGGAAATAAAGTTTTTGAAGACCTATTTAAGAATAGAAAACAAGATATACAAACACAAAATTAGGCACAAAAGTAAGAAAAATTGCAGCCTGGTGTGGCAATCTGCATCTAAATACCTTCCTATTTAGGTCTGTGACTTCAAAAACTACCATGGGTAAGATGCTCTCTCATTTTTTAAGTAATAAGAGCAAACCTCAAATATCAAGGGCTCCAGAAGGAAATACACCAAAACTAGAGTATAGAAATCATATTTTATCATTTCTTGATACTTCTCTGGAATACTTTTGATCTTGCTTTTTCTGAACTTTTAAAAAAAATATTACTTCTTCAGTGGACCATCAACAACATAACTCAAGAGCACTAGGTAGAATAATGCTTTCCTTTCCCTCCAGAATATCTAAGTCAATGTCATTTTGATTGCTGACAATGAAAATTTTGTTCAGCTTTATAATGCTGAATGTACTATGCATTTTTAAATTATTATAGATTTCATAGTTCAAAGCTTACTACATTTCAAAACTTATTTCTCTTCTATTGTCTGTGCTGAGCCCTATAGAGGATATGCAAATTCCTACACAAGCCCAGGCATAGCTGCTGAGAGAATCAACATAGGAATGCCAACAACATTCCTCAGGATCCCTTGCTACATGCCTTACTTGAGCACAGTCTAAAACAATTGGACAATATATGAAAGTTCCTGTGTAACATATATGGGTGCCTTCCTAAGCACAAACTAAGCATATCCTGACTCCATCATCCTATTGTCTGCTGTCAGAAGCACCTAGGGCCATTCTGCCATCCCCTATTTGAAGAAAGTCAGGAATATAACTATGTCTACATGTTGCTTTTAGAGAGAGCAAACTATAAACAGATCAATTATTGTTTGAAAAATTGGACGTACATGAGTTTTAGACCAAGAAGCATAAAATGTGAAATGCAGGTGTGGATTGGAAACACAAGTTTCCAACTGACATTTTAAGATCGGTAATTGAAATTCAGTATATCATTCAAGTCCATTAAACAGAAATAGGCCACTGACAAACTGCCTGCATCTTAATTTGTCAGACAGCCTTATGAAGTTTATTTATTATCCTCGTTTTAAGTTTCAAAATGGAAATTTACTATTTTTAATTTATTCAAGATCATACATTTAGAAAAGAATACAGGCATCATTTAAGCCACAAAATTCCTAATTTAACTCATGCTCTTTGTCCAGTGCCACTTATAGGTATTCTAAAGATAAGAATTTATCAATAAGGCCCATTTTATTGTGTTTGTTATGCTAATGAAGTTGGTAATTTTTATAATCTGTGGCAATATCTGTGTTTCTCAGTATACTCTAAATTACTCCATCCAAGCCCAGATTAAAGCTTAAAGGTAGGAAAAGTAAATATTTAATAATGTTTAGGTGGCTTACATCTGCCAATCAGGAAAAATAAATACAGAATTTATTTTTTGAGCATTTTTCTGGGGCACAAAGTTATTCCAGATATTAACAATAGTTGGAGATAAACAAAAAAAAAAAAACTTATTTCAGGTCTTTCTTCCCTTTATATAAATTAACAGCTGTTGTGAGCCAAGAACAATATGGGAGTGGTTATGTTGATAGTTGCTTTCAGTTAGTGGGACAGTGATGACTATGTGTGCTTTTGAACAAGCTTAATTCATTTGGCACAAACCCCTGTATAACTAGATTTCAGCCAAAGACTTGATCCAGTTATTTCTGCTTGGTGTTACATTTGTAATAAAAATTGTTGGCCGGGTGTTGGTGGCACACACATTTAGTCCCAGCACTCAAGAGGCAGAGGCAGATGGATCTCTATGAGTTAGAGGCGAGCCTGATCTAAAGAGTTAATTCCAGGATAGGCTCCAAAGCAAATCAGAGAAACTCTGTCTTGAAAAACAAAACAAGCATCCCTGGTGCACAAAAGGACTTTAGGAGCACATCCCCCCGTGGAGGGATCTTCCCTTAGCCTAGAGGCAGAGGGGAGGGCCTAGATCCAACTCCAAATGAGTTGACAGATTTTGATGATCCCTCCTGGAAGGCATCACCCTCCCTGTGCGTGGGGGAGGGGTGATTAGGATGGGAGTGGGGTCAGGGGGTACAGGAGGGAGGGAGGGAACGAGGGAGGGAGACAGAACTGGTATTAATATGCCAAATAAGAAAAACTAGGAAAAAAAACTAGTTTTGAAAATGAAAAAAAAACAAAACAAAACAAACAAAATGTTAAAATAAATGAAAGGTAAAGTGAGAAAAGAACATAAAGAAAATTGGTGTCATAATTAACAAAATTATACCTGTTTAATAAGAATGTACCGATGGCTCAGTAGTTAAGAGGTCTTATTATTCTTTTGGGAACCTCAATTCCCAGCACCCACATCCAGTGTCTCACAGCTGCCTGTAACTCCAGCTGCAGGGTATCCAATACTTCTCATATGCACATGAATGCGTGCAATAACACGCGCGCGCGCACACACACACACACACACACACACACACACACACACACACACACACACTTAAAATAATATGTCTATTAAAAAGAAGCAAAGGTAGAAAGCTGCTGTTTATATTTGTATAGACATATTTAATATTTTGGCAACTGAGGTGTGAATACCCAACTCAATTTGAATAAGTGGTGCTACAAAATGTATTTAATATAGAAATTTCAAAATAATTAAGTCACATGATTTCTTAGTTTTATTTTATATTCTTATTATATTTAATTAATTGATTGATAGATTTAGAATGTTAGTGAGTGTGTATGCATGTGCACCTATGCCAGGACATACCTGTGGATATTAGAGGATAGCTTGCTGGAGTTGATTCTCTCCTTCTACCATGGAAGAGAGGGAGAATCAAAGTTCAAATCCTTGATGTGTCTACACTGAGTTATCTTCCCCTCATGATGACTTCGGGCATCAAAGCTAAGAGACTAATCTGGTCAATATTGTAGTGAGAGTTCTTCCTCCAGGCCCCTTCTCCCATGTCTCCTTACTCTCCCCTCTTCCCCCATTCCCTCTCTCTGCTCATATCTGCTCAAATCTGAGCTTACGTGACCTCAGCCTCCAGCCTCCTGCTCCCTGGAGCTATAGGGGAATGCCACCTTGCCTAGCTACAGTTGTCCTTGTTTCACATAGCATGGCATTCTTTAGGCATAACTTCTTATCTCTCTGTGGATTTTTCTAGGGGTGAATAAACAGGTAGTGATTTCAGAAACTTGTGAATATTTCCATAAATTAGCAAGACTGACTATTTTACCATCTATACTTCATGTTAGAGAAGGAGGAAGGATGGGAGTGGGTCAGGGAGTCACTGAATGTGAAGTTAGAGAGAGCCCTTGAAATAAGTCTGGCAAGTCAAGACTAGTCCCAGGTATGTTCCCCTGGGGTAAACAGCACTGAGCTCAGGCTTCAGATCTTCCCCTTCAAGAACATTCTTCTTGTACACAGGCTCTTCATACCAAAAGCCATCTCTAGGCCATTATTGCATTCCTATAAGATGTTTGCTTCAAAACAGACAGGAATGTACCCCAGGCTGGGAATTTGAAGTGTCCCATATTTATGGACTGTTTTTCTAAATGTAGAACCTGCTCTGCCAGGTCACCAATTCTACCCTGTGTGTAGTGGTGTTGCAATACTGCACAGGGAAAGCACATTATGCTTGGGGATGTTACCGGAAAAAAAAAAATTCCCAGGAATAAAAGAAGGTCTTCAGCTGCACTTGGGTGAGATCCAAACTGGCAGTCTGCTGCTCTGAATCGCCCTGCTTCTCATGGGATTTATTGGAGAAGACTCCAAGGCTTTATCTCCTTTGATGAACACAATAGCTGGAATTTCAGTTTGTTCTCCACTTACAGACATATTTAGCATCATTTGTGTTTGGAATCATCCTTTTTCTCTGTGCTTTCAAATCTTCTATCCCCTTAGAAATGTAAGAAATTAGTTTGCAGAGTGTTTTAAGTGATTTTTTTTCTAAATAAAATAGAAGTTCATACCTGATAACCCAAAACAGACAAGGAAAGACGGCATTTCTGGTCAGTGACTGATAGTCTATCCCAGTGGATAATATCCCAATAGAGCATAATATGAAAGCCTAGAATAATGCAAACAGCACAAGACAAAGATTGACAATTAAATCCCTGGATGCTAAAGACATTTAACAATCCTTTTATAGACCATTTAGTGTGGAAAATAGTAACAAGGTCAGGGGCTGGAGAGACGGCTTAGTAGTAAGAATGTGTATTGTGCATGTGTTAGACCTGATTCACCTCTGAACAAGTATGTAAAAAGCAGGGCCTGGTCACACATGTACCTGTAACCTTCATTTTGTTCTATGTTATAGAGGGGGGTGAGGGGAGATACAGAGACAGGATCACTGGAATTTTCTAGCTGTCAATCTAGGTCCAAATTCAAAGAGAAACATTTTCTCAACAAAATAAGGCAGAAGGCAGGGTGACCCAATGTATTCTGTTGGCCTCTGCATAAGCACATATGCACACACACACACACACACACACACACACACACACACACACACACAAGGGATGGATTAAGAACTGGAAAAGATCAAATGAAGAAATAATGAGTAAACTCTGCTAAATATACTCTGCTAAATATTTGTTGACCTTACATGAGGGTCACAGAGTATTCAACCACAATAGCCTTTGTGTGTGTGTGTGTGTGTGTGTGTGTGTGTGTGTGTGTGTGTGTGTGTGTGACTTCTATATAAATAAATAGATAACTAGAAACAAACCACAGAGGCACCTAAACACCTTTCCATGAGCCTGTGCTTCTGTTCTGTAGTTAGACACTTTAAGTAAGGAACCATGAGCTCTCTGTGGCCGATCCCTTATTTATGATGAAAATGAATAGTCTGTTCCTCTGTAGAGAAAGCATGTGATCACAGCATGATCCTCTACACATGTCTGTGCTCTGCAGAACATGCATGCATTCTGTGATCTACTTCTTCCAGACAATTACTATTAATATGAAATACATGTTCTATGAGCATTACATGTTCATAACAATACTGTATCTTATACATCTACAAAGAAATGCTTATGTGCAGTTCCACTCCTAAACTGTCCCATGTCTGTCCTTGCATTGAAATATTTTTCTCTCTTAAAACTCAACAATGGTTTCACTTTTATCTTAGGGTATTATTATTATTATCATTATTTTGGTTTTTCAAGACAAGGTTTCTCTGTGTAGCTTTGTAGACCAGGCTGACCTTAAACTCATGGAGATCTGCCTGCATCTGACTCCCAAGCTCCGGAACTAAAGGTGTGTGCCACCACTGCCTGGCCTGTTTATTTTTCAAGAAGTAAGTTTTAGTGCATAGCTTCTCTTCTTCACCGCCCCACACTTCTTCTGTTGCTGTGTTCATTTTGGGCTACTGTGTTGTTGTGTTGTACTCCAGGCTCCCTCCTGTGAGTACCATATAATTTGATTTCTTCTATTCTTTCTGTGTCCTCACATCTCCAGGATATTTATTTCACAGTAGTATTACAATTATTACAACTAGCTCTTGGCTTTGCATTCTCACCTATCAGCACCTCAATTCTCAGTTCTACCTAGTAACACTGAGGGATGCTTTGCATGGTATAAAGGTAATAATCTGAGAAGTAGGCTGACTTCCACAGTTCACTTTGGACTTAAAAACCCCAAGTTTCCAATCTAGTCAATAATCATCTTTGTAGTTCACATAGTGTGTAACAGATGAAATCCAGATCTTTGTTAATAATTGTGAGACCAAGCATTAGAGATGCTGTTAAGGGATATATGCATTACATGATTTTTAAGTGATTTATATATAGTCACAAACTGAGGCAGAGTATTAGTCATTATTAATGTCAATTTGGCCTGCAACTTTGGTGCTAAGGTTCTATTGTGTCAAGAAGTGTGATGTTGATTTCAGTTTCATTTCTTTATCAGCACAACTGTTTTTCCTGGGAGATGGTATGCAAATCTCAGTACTTTAGGAGCTTTAAATGAATACTAATGTGTAGCCAGGTATAGAGGCACACACTTTTAATCCCAGTACCTGGGAGGGTGAAGCAAACTAATTTCTGATATTTTTTTTTTTTTTAGTTTTGGAGACAGGGTTTCTCTGTGTAGCTTCGTAGATAAATCAAGCCTGCCTCTGCCTCCCAAGTGCTGGGATTAAAGGTGTGTGTGATCGGTGTGTGTGATCACTACCCAGCTAAATTTCTAATTTCTAATATCAAGCCCAACCTAGTATACCTAGTGAGTTCCAGGACAGCCAAAGCTACATAGTGAGACCCTGTCTCAAACAAACAAACAAACAAACAAACAAAAACTAATGCAATAATGCAATATGGTTATTCCCAGAGGTATTGAAGTAATTGGCCTTAGGCATAGCTCAGGCATTAAATTTTTCCCATACTGTAAGATATTAAGCACAATAAATCTGTCCGCTTCTAATTTCTATGTCTCTCAGTGTTCACACTAAGAGTTCTTCTGAACTCTGTCTGGGCTTTTGTCATTAATGCTGCTGTGTTCTTTCATCCATTGCTTCCTGCAGAGAGTAGATAACCATGCAGGATCACAAAGTCAACTGTTCATGCCAAACTTTCCTCCACTGATTACCACAAGATGACTAAATTGGCTTTGCTACATTCATAATCTATCAAATGGGTCTTTTAGAGTTTTAGAGTTCTAGAGTTTAGGGTCTAGAGTTCTAGACCCATGTCACCCCACATCTAGTGTTGAACTAGATGCCAGTTTAACAGACCTTTTACATCGTAGTCTTTCTACTGACAATGAAATTCTCTCAGGACATGGTGATGTATATCAACAATTCCAGGTTGAGGCACCAAGATCCTGAGTTTTAGGTTTACTTGGGCTGGCAGAGACTGGCAGAGGTGTGTTGAAATAGGAGGAAGGAATCCTGTGAACTTTGAGAGAAGAAAAGCATTAACTGTGTTTCCATCTTCAATTTCCATCCTTTGAAATTGGCTTTCTATTCTGGGATGATGTTGGGCAACATGTGAACCAGTAAGTCAAATCTTCATTTTTTTAAGAGCAAGCCACAACTTTTACTTATTTTTTTTAATGAAAATAGATTCTTCTCTCATAAATAACATCAATGACCACAGGTTCTCCTTCCTCCACTTCTCTTAGCTCTATCCAATTCCCCTCTTGCCCTTATCCACCCACTCCATTCCCCTTCAGAAAAGAGCAAACTTCCAAGAGACAAGGACAACACAAGATACAATAAGACAAGGCAACTGCCCTCACACTGAATATGGACAAGACAATTCAATAGAGGGAAAGAGGCTGGTCTCTCTCCAAACTTGTCATTTTTTTAATTAAAATTATTATTTAGGTCTTTGTGAATTTTGTACAATGTGTTTTAGTTTTATTTATTCCCTTCCCAAACTCTTCGCAGATCAACCACCCTTTTGTAACCACACAACTTTGTGTATGTTTTTAATACCATCAAATCCAATTTGTGCTGCCTTTATAAACTTTGACATGGGACCTTCCGCTGGGGTGTGCTCAACTTATCTGGGACACCCTTAACAAAAACTGACTCTAATTCTCCTAACAGCTCCCAATAGTCAATAGTTTCTTAGTTAAAGGTGGATGATGCCTGTTATGTTCCTTTAGGCTTGGGTCCTGAAACACTGGCTAGGGCCAGTAAAGAAAGGACATACACATAGACACACATACAAAGAAGCTGGCAGGTGGGATTCTCTAATTACTACCACTACAACCCCGAACCTCATGTTTCTGAGGTACAATACATAGGGAAGGGTTAGCTACTCTCAGTAGATTAGTAGTCTCAGGTTGTAAACATCCAGGAGGAACAGGCTGTAATTGTTAATCTTTGCACATACTGATCAATCACTCATAAAACTTCACTCAGGCTCCTGAGGAAAGCTTTCTCATCTTTCTTGAACCTGGCCTTTATTGGTGTCAGAGTCCTTGCTTGACTGCCCTTGTTTATGTCAAAACACAGGTTCACCCAGGATTTAACTCAATGTTTTCTCCATTCCTTCAGGTACCCACCTCTGCTTTTCTGTACTTTTGTCTCTGCCTCAGTGTGCTGAGGTCTTACATACCTTTCCTCAACTCCATGAATGCATATGTGCAATCACCCTGCTGTATTCAAAAATCCCTGTTTCCTTGTAGTCATCTGTAAAACAGTTGTACCAGGAAGCTGTTAAGGGTTTTGTTTGCTTGCTTTTTCTCAGCCTATCAATACATGTCTAATCTCCATGTTTATAATCTGTGCTGATAGCCAACTTGAAACTAATTATGTAATGAGATATGGTCATGCAAGTCAAACTCCCTACTGCTAACCATAGGGATTAAAAATACTGCAACATCATAAAATGCAAACCTGGGGAAGACCACACTATTGTTATGAGAATCTAGCCAAGTAACATATTTAATCCTCTTTGGGTTTTTTTTTGTTGTTGTTGTTTGTTTTTTTTTTTTCTTTTTAATTAGTTTTGTCTTTGTCTGTTAATTCCTGTCTCTAAAATCAGCAGGAGACTGAAGCAGGACATTAGGTGTGTTGAGGTTATCCTAGCAACACAGAAATCTTTAGGCTAGCCTGACATATATAGTGAAAAACTGTCTCAAAAGAAAAAAATATTTACTTACATTTGTTTGATGCTTTTGGTTGATGGTAGATTAGTTCTCTCCCCATCACTGAAAACAAGCTCCAAATTAAAGGTTTACAAGTTTTCCAAAGCTGTTGGAGTTGTTTGTTTTTTTGAGACAAATTCTAAGTATGCAATCCTGGATAGCCTAGAATTCACAGAGATATGCCTGCCTCTGATTCATAGACCTGAAACTGCCTTTTAAAGTATAATTTACATACATCAAAAAAATCTATAAACTAAGTACAAAATTACTATTTTTGTAATATGTATGAACTAATATAAACCTTACTTTTTGTTAAAGAAGGAGTATGCTATATCCATCATTTTGGGTGGTTACCAAAAGCAACGATATTATAATTTCTGAAGTTAGATTTTTTTTAATAAATTCAGTGGATATTTTTAAGTAATAAATTTTATCCTTGTTTTATGTCTAGCACAATAAATTATTCTGGAAGCTTTCTTTCTAATTAAGTTTAAAAAGTGAGACTGTGAACTCACTAGAGAGTTCAAATAAATAAACCATGCATGAATCAATTGTATCTTTGTGAGAATGGAACTTTAACACACAGCCCAATTCAGTATCAGGTTCAATGAAAATGCCATCTTGTCTAGATTCAGCATCTGTTCCTGAACCTTCTTGCTTTGAAATTGCAGTTATTCCCAATCACCTCTATTTTATTTAAATTTTGTGTCAGATGTCTGTTACCCAAATAGATGCTTTTAAGGGACGTTAAGAGGCAATTTCACACTATTCAACTGTAAGCTGTGACTGATACTAATATTAATTAAAATGTGACTGAACATTCTGTGTTATTGTCCATATTAAAAATGTAGACTGTCCTTGATTAGAAGTCAAGGCATATTATCATTGATTAATTAAAACTGTACCTCATTCATATTCTCCCCCTCCCTCTCCTGTCTCTCTCTCGTTTCTTTCCATCCAACTGTCCTCATATTATTATTATTACGTGTTTTAGCCACAGTCTTTCTTGAGTTTTGGAAAAGAAGAAGAAGTATACTGACCTACGCTTGGGACCTTATTGAATGGGAAGAAGAAGAGGTAATATATCAAGAATGCAGAAGTTAAGGAATCTGGGGGATGAATGAACAGACCAGGAACAGATTCACATTACATTACACTGACAACATTCCTTACTTCATGAAGGTTACAGGGGTCAAGGGTCAAGCTTATATTGTTAAAACTATTTCTATGTTTTCTTAGAATGGATCCAAAGAAAATTGTGTTAAGTAAAATGTACCCAGAGGTTTACTTGGATTCTAAGTGATCTTGTTCTTTAAAAGGTTGTATCTTTGAGCAAACAATGCAAAAGCACGCTAAGTTTAAGAGTTCGTATTAACTCTTAAAAGTTTTTCTTTTTTTAATTTGTGGACTTTCTGTTTTATCTGTGTAACCTCAGTTTCTCCCATAGGAAACACTTCGCCCCCAGTTTGAAGCAAAATATTACAGGATGGAGGTGATAAACCCCATCACAGGAAAACCTGAGCCTCATCAACCTTCATCCGACAAAGTCACACGTCTTCTTGTGTCTGTCTCAGGAATCTTTTTCATGGTAAAATATCGTCATCTACATGAAAAAGTTGCGGGACTGTGTTTAGAAGGATAGTCCAACATACCAGCTCATCTTGTACTCCTAAGAATGCAAAAGTTGCCTGCTGTTCCCCTGGGGCAGGCAGGGCCTTTCCTGTCTCTCACTTCTCTTCTGTCCTCTATTGCTGTGTCTCAGTGTCTCTTTACCTCTTTTTCTTTTTCCTCCTCCTTCTCCTTCTCCTCCTCCTCCTTCCCTTTCTAATAAAACTTCTCAAAGAAAGAAAGAAAGGACGATATAAATAAATAAATAAATAAATAAATAAATAAAGAAGGAAAGAAGGAAGGAAGGAAGGAAGGAAGGAAGGAAGGAAGGAAAAAAGGTACTCTTTTCAGTATCACACACACACTACATATATGTGGACACCACAGCCAGTTTGTGACATTTTATTAGAGCATCTCTTTTAATAAAACACTTATTGAAAAAATAGTTAAAGTAGAAATTCTGAAAGTGAAATATCTCCTTAAAACTAAGCAGTCTATATGAAAGATAAACTTTGGACAGAATTCACACTTTAGTGTAATAGTTGTTCTCTATACTAAAATAATATAAATATTTCTTGTTTTTGTTTTAGTTTCTTTTATTCCCTAATTTACTTATTTCATTACATATAGTCCTTGGGTGCTGTAGCAATGAGTTACTATTTATTCATTTAATATAGCAGATAAAATGTGTGCTTCGCATGTGAAAAATATTTGGAAGTACACTTGCAAATGTAATGCTTAAATCTAGCCAACTAGAATGTATTTCCCCATAGCATCCATATGTTTAAGCTTAAATAATACATTGTTTTCTACTTCTAGTTTAACTTTCTCCTTTAAAGGAGACAACATCATTTATGTATCCTTTCCCAGAAAAATAGATACCTTCAACTTTTAGAGTATTAATGGGTGGTTTGCTTGTCATTTTTTAGTAACACAAAAGACAAGGTGTCCTCTCTGTTCCCCACCCTGCAGATTTCCTTGGTCATCACAGCAGTGTTTGCAGTTGTAGTATACCGTCTGGTTGTAATGGAACAGTTTGCATCATTCAAGTGGAATTTCATCAAACAGCACTGGCAGTTTGCTACATCAGCTGCTGCTGTCTGTATCAATTTCATAATCATCATGCTGCTGAATCTTGTAAGTGTTTATGGAATAATTTTTAAATAGACACTAAGACAGTGAGAAAAGTGGTGTGTGTGTGTTTACATATATTTTTCTGTTCCAAACAGCTCATTTTAACAAGAAATAGTTCATCCAGCTTTGTTTGTTCACTGGATTTTTTATTTTTTGAGATGGGGTGTCACATAGTGAGAAAAAGTTGTATCTGAACCATTTTGTACTATGTGCCTATTTTGGATGCAGGCCTAATGTATTTTTATTTACACAAAGCAAAGACTAAAGTCAATGAAATGAATATCTACCTGTGAAGACCTCAGAAGATAGCTAAGGCAACCCTAATTCAGTTATCAAGTCACTCATTCCAACAGCCTTACAGTCTCACCATCTCTAATCAGTGACTGTGGTGCACAAGTCTTTTTTTAATACTGCAAATCAAATACCCAGATTTAATTTATGTATTCTTTCCCAGAAAAATAGATACCTTCAACTTTTGGAGTATTAATGGGTGGTTTGCTTGTCATTTTTTAATAACACAAAAGACAAGGTGTCCTCTCTGTTCCCCACCCTCAGGCTCAACAAGTTTTCTCCATTCTCGTATCTTTGTTAGACATTTTTGCATAGATATTAGAGGATTATTAGATTACAAATTCTTCTTCCCTCTTACAACGATCATGCAGAAGATTTGTGAGTGGGTTTAGCATAAGCAATGGAAGTATACAGCCAACTCAATCAGTGTGAAAATAACTTCACTTTCTTCAATCAGTTAATAATGCTCTTCAGAAATTACTTATTTGCTTCCTATCCAGAATATTAAAACACTTCACAAATTATTAGACACTTTAATTCATTTGAATATACAGGATTAATTTGAGAGCTTAATACAAATAAGGACACAATAAAATGTCAATATTATATTATCAAAATGTTCATCTGACTATCCAAGTGCTACCTCTTCTTATTTTCAGGTCAAATTCAATACTCAGCTTTAAAATGTGATTATGAAGGACTGAGCCTAAGTAAAAGTATTCTGTTAGTCTAATGTGCTTTTTAGCTCTAATCTGAATGTATTAAGTTATAAAATGTAGGCATGGAAAAATACTTTAAATCATCAAGCATTTGTCTTTAAATCAGGAGTCTTCTAGGCTCTCAGGAAATATAAGGCATTACACAAATCATGTGCTATTCTAGTGCATTATTTTCTTTTTTTAATCCTATTTCTGAGCACTTGTGAATTTTGTTTCTGAATCTCCATTATCCAGGCTCTGCTCAGCATTCTCCTATCTACAGTTTTTGTTTAGCAATAGGCACCTAACAACTCAGTCTTCCTTTGTTTTTCTCAGATTTTCTCTCACTTGCCACAAAGATAAAAGCTGAAAGGGTCTGTGTCAATTACATATTTGAACACATCTTTTTGTAACTAAGATTGTTCAATGAATTTCATTCTCTCCTATTTAAATTATAAATTCTTTAGCTTAGTAAATGAGACACTGCTTTATTTAAACCAGTTTTTCCTTTCTCTTGTCTAAAGCTGTCCCTCCCTCTGTCCCTTTCACCCTACCTCCCTCTCTTCCTCCCTTCCTCTCTTGTCTGCATTTCAGCATGAAGAACCACTTTCTCTGGCCCTGCAATTTGTTAATTCACACCCACAGTTCTTGGTTCACAGAGCTTTCTCTGTCTTAAACGCTCTTTTTTTCCTTTTGTATCCTTGGAGAATATCTCTTCATCACTGAAAATAACAGTTAAGGATCACTTCCTCCATACAGCTTTTTCTGGAACCCATATATAGAACAGAATTATATCTTTGTTTTTATTTTTGTCATGAGGTTCTTGAACTGCCTTTTGTTCCCATTCATGGGAGTCCCTGGAAGAAGTAAACACTATCGTTGTGAATATTGTTTTGTTTCTGGTCTTAATACATTTCTCCCACTGTTAAAATGTTGAGTTTTCTTAGCTGAGGCCATACCTTCCTCTTCTTGTTGTTTGTTGTTTTAATCTAGGTCCACATGTCTTCTTTTCTTTTTTTTTAATGTTTGTACAACATTTAAAATATATCATTTGAGCAAATTGTATTTAACTTTTTAATGTTCCAGTATCTGTATATCATGTGACCAAGTTAATTTTAGATACTAAAATTATATTCTTAGTGTGTTTCCTTTTGTAGCTATATTTTAATTTGAACTAAACCAAAAGCTGTACTTCCCAAAATGCATGCAGAGTTTGAAATATATATATATATATATATATATATATATATATATATATATGTATATATATATACATATATATATATATATCATGACATCTCTAAATAATTATTCAATTGAGGAAAAGAAATATATTCTACTGCAATCAAAATTTAAACATATTTCCATTATACTAATTTTAACAGCATATCCCATTCAAACTATGTATCAAATTGTCTGCAGTACCTCTTTTGTGTAGCTAAGAAAACAGTATCACAAACAAAACACTCTAAATTTTTTTGTTGATTCTGACCTAATCAGTTCCTAAAACCACTAATTTTTGTCATCTAAAGTAATAGTGATACACAGCCAAGATGAGTAACTTCATCTTCAAGAAATAGATCACAAATAATTCAAACACAATTAAATTTTCAATTTCTTCTTTTAACATCCACTTGCCAAAAATGCATCTTAAAAACTGAGAAGACAGAATTTGAAGAAACGGGGTCTTTCTAGGCACGCCCTCTTTTCTTTCTGACTTTGTTAGACTCTGACTCTATCCATATTGCTATAGATACCATAGTTACTATTACATCTGCAAAGTCCCCAAAGTTACTGTGATGAAAATAAATATGTGAAAATTGTTCCAAAAAAATATACTTTTGCTATTTGACAGTAAAGCCTTAACTGATTTTGTCATATTATAGTAAAATAATAGCTGCTTGGCACTGTAATTAAAGAGTAATTATTAAATAAAAACACAAAAGAAAGAAAGAGAAATGTGAGAAGGAGGGAGGAAAGGAGGAAGGAAGGAAGGAAGAAAGGGACAAGCAGATGGCCTCTGTGCTTTGAAACTTCCAGGAGTAAGTCACCCATACCTTTACTACAAACTCATTCAAAGAATGATCTCCTTTGAGTATTTCTGTGATCATAAATGTGTTTAGTAGACAGAGAATATAATACTGGGGTAGGGGGCTTTAATACATTAGCTAATATGTATTAGCTATAATCTATGTTAGTTCTGTAGTCCACTCCATCTTGGACTTCTATGTGTAGAGATCAGAGCATTCATTACTATGTTTTTCTCAAAGATCCAATTGCTCCAATAGAAAACATTAAATATACATTTATCTTTCCTGAATTGCTAGGTATCTCATCACCAATTATGTAAAATAGGTTATTATAGAATTGGGTGGATCAAAGATTTGGACCATACCTCTTAACTAGGAAAGTAATTCATGCCAAATGCTTCATTTAGTAAAAGGCTTTACTTTTAAAAAAATGTGCATTCTTGATGTGTTCATGTCCATGCTAATGGTTTTTAGGAGTCTAGGATTATAGATAATAGAAGACAAGTCTCAGACTCTGCAGGCTAGTCTGTATAGAATTCATTTCACAGTGGAGGCTGGGCAGTCATGCTCTGATGCAGAGACAACACACACTGAAACACACAAAACTCCCTGCTCTGCCCTTCCTGCATTTGCTGCTCTTTTCTTCCCAGTTTGTTTTTACATAATGAACCACCACAGCATTAGTAGAAAGCTGATTCCTTCTAAGCTCAGAATGAATTCTAAAATGATTGCCATGGTCAAAAATGCCCTGGAAACTGTTTCCCTCCAGGGTTACTCTGGCTTAACAATTACTGATTTTCTCTACTCTTTCTGCCACTACTATCTTAAGTCTTTGTCCATTGTTATGAGACTATCAGTCTCAGAAGCTTTGCATTCTTGTTCATGTTCCCAAGCTATTTACCCAGTCCATGTTTTTGCTTGACACTCTTTTTTGCTACTGAAGGAAGTGCCATGTTCTCCAAAAGGCTTTTCTACTGGACAGTAATATTTTTTAACCTATTGTTTTTGTTTTGGTTCTCAAGACAGTTTCTCTGTGTAGCTTTGGCTGTCCCGGAACACACTCTGTAGACCAGGCTGGTCTTGAATTCAAAGACATCTTCTTGCCTCTGTATCCGAATGCTGAGATTAAAGGTATTCACATCACCATCTGGCTTTACCTCTTAACATACATATTGGTCACTTGTGCCTTCCCACTGGCAATTAAGTTCCATGAAAATATAGACTATGTCTGCATAGTTATTGATTATTTGATTTTCCCAAACATGATATAACATACTAATAATTACAGATGACTATTTAAGAAAATAACCTTATGTGAGCAAGAGAAATTCTGCTTACTATATGTAACAGGTAACTTTAGATCTCTCCAATGTGGTATCCTGTGTCTTATGTAGGGGGATAGAATCAGAATGGTCATCTGTGATCCTACTTGTCTTTTCCTTCCCCAGTTAAATAGCCATTTCATTACATGTAGTCAAATTCACACACAGACAATCTTCTCTCTCAACACAGTTGCTGCCATATACCATACATTTGAATGTGTTTAACTCATTGGTTCTTCCTGCCTTTACAGTTGGATTTAACAACTCATTTTGTATACTAATTGTGGACTATAGCATATGGGTGGTACCAATTAGCTGTGTCATTTGGGTCTTGACTATTAACTACCCTATATAAGTTTCAAACAACTATTTATAACTATCTTCCAAATGTTACTGTCATCTCTTTGGGCATTCACCTAAAGATATTTCATCACAGAATTGTAGACAGGCTCTATGTGCCAAGTACTAAGACAAAGCATACATGGTGAAAGGCATTTATAAAAGAACATCCTTACTTCTTACTGTTCTTCTTACTTAGTATTTTATTCTACCAGGCTGTGTGCTCAGTATTCTCAGTCTTGATCCCCTGTTCTGTAAGATGGGATTATTATACTCACTTGACAAAATTGTTGTGTGTAATTAAAGTACTGGCACTGGTGAAATACTATAAATGGCAACTATTTCAAGAGAATTGGTTTTCAGTCTGCATGAGGACATTCAGCTCAATACTGACAAAAAGAGTGGTTGGTCAAATGTTATCCATAAGCTGATAAAGTCCATCCTACTAAAATTCTGAATCGTAATGGGGGCATGGAAAAGAGCATGGTATAATGAAAATAACATGGGCTTACAAAATCAAAGTGATCCTGCTTAAAATTTGGAAATGTTAGCTCATAAGTAGAAATAAAATAAGTACGGACAAAATGCTGCATGAGAGAGAGAGAGAGAGAAGAATGTTTACTTAATATAACCTGTCTCAAGAGAGTCCTGGCCTTAAAAAGAGGTACATTCAGATCATGACTAATATGAAATAGCAATAGTTTAATTGAAAGAGTAGTCAGATAGTATAGAAAATTCTTTAAGTATTTAGATACATTCCTTGAATTTTTAATACTTTTGGTATTGTTTTGTTTTGTCCTAATTTACTTTAAGTGTATATACATGTGTTTGGGTATGTGTATGGCACATGTGTATGGGCACCTGGTCATTCCAGAAGAAGGTATCAGATCCCCTAAGGCTGGAGTGGCAGACAAATGTAAATCTCATCTCAGCAATTAGCTAACTGAATGAATTTTGGCAATTTTTCTCTTAGTTTAGGGAGCAAGTATTCAATGTAAATAAAGATAGCAGAAAAGTTTCATTTTGCAGGTAATATGGTGTCCACATGTATGCATATACATGTTTCTAAGCTCATTCATAGTTCAGCAGTTTTGTGTGTATTCATGTTTAGAACATTACATAGTGTGTGTGTTAATAAATACTTTTCCTTTGCTAAAAAGGTATCCATTTATAGACACACTTTAAACACTTTTTAGTAAAGTGTAAATTATAGCACTATATAAAATAGAATATTTATCTGTATACTCCTTTGCAGGCTTATGAAAAAATTGCATACCTCCTCACTAACTTAGGTAAGTTCATTTCCTTTATTTTGCTTGTAATGAGTGAATAACTCTGTGGACATTTGTCTTTAAATATTTTGTGTATAATACCATTTTTATGTCTTCACTTAAGCAAGGATTTGCAAATAAACCACAGAGATGTGGGGCTGGAAATTGATGTACATTGGACAGCACATGGAGGCAAAGAATGTCATCAGAAACTATTCAACAGGAAGCTAGAAAAGTTATTTATCATTACTTGAGAAAATTTTTCCCAGATTTCTCAGGTCTTCACCTAGCTCCATGTGTATGTGATGTGTGTGTGTGTGTGGGGGGGATCTCAAACACACTTAGACTTGTGTATGGAGGTAAGTGGAAAACTTGAAGGAAATGATTTGATTCTTTCCTTCCATCAAGCAGAGTTTAGGCTCTAAAGTGACAATGCATGAGTTGAAATAAGTGTTCTACATAATTTTCTAGTTAAGTAGAAGTTAGTGAAAATAGCCTTGCTTCTTTTTTCAAAACAAGTTTTTGTATTTTTAATATTTTTGTTATTTTACATATCAATTCCAGTTCTCTCTACCACTCATCCTCCCATGCTTCCAACAGACACCCCCTATCTCATCCCACATCCATTCCTCAGGGAGGGTGGGGCCTTCAACGAGGGATCATCAAAGCCTGTCAAATCATTTGGAGTGGGGGCCTAGGCCCTACCCCATGTCTCTAGGCTAAGGGATATCCCTCCATGGGGAATGGGCTCCTGGAGTCCATTCCTGAACTAGGGATACATCTTGGTTCCATTGTCAGAGATACCATAGACTTCCCAGGCCTCCTAACTGAGACCCACATTCAGAGGGTCTGGGTCGGTCTTTTGCTGGTTTCCCAGCAATAAATCTGGGGTCCATGAGCTCCCCCATGTTCAGTTAAGCAGCTTCTGTTGGTTTCTCCAGACTAGTCTTGACCCCTTTGCTCATCACTTCTCCCTTTCTGCAACTGGATTCCAGGAGTTCAGCTCAGTATTCAGCTGTGGGTGTCTGCCTCTGCTTCCATCTAGGATGGCATATGAGGTAGTCTTCATCTCATTATCAGGGAAGGGCATTTAAAGTCACCTCTCCACTACTGCTTATACTGTTAGTTGGGGTCATCCTTGTAGGTTTCTGGACATTTCTCTAGTATGAGATTTCTCTGTAAACCTAAAAGGTCCCCTCTATTATGGTATCTCTTTTCTTGTTCTTTTCTGTTCTTCCCCTGACTCAATTTATATGTTCTCTAATGTTCTCCTCTCCCCTCCTCTTCTTCCCTTCTCTTTATCCTAACTTCTTCTCCTCTCCCCATCTGCTCCCAATTTGCTGAGGAGATCTTTCTGTGAGAGACCCTTCTGTTAGGGACCAAGTATGTCTCTCTTAGGGTTCTCCTTGTATCCTAACTTCTTTGGCAGTGTGAATTGTAGGCAGTTGATACTTTGTTCTATGTCTAAAATCCATATATGAATAAGTAAATGCCATGTTCATCTTTCTGCGACTGGGTTACCTCACTTGGGATAGTTTCTTCTAGTTCCATCTATTTGCCTGTGAATTTCAAGATTCCATTGTTTTTGTTGTTGGTTGTTTGTTTTTCCCCCATTGTGTAAAAGTACCACTGCATTTTCTTTATCCAATCTTCAGTCGAGGGACATCTAGGTTGCCTCCAGGTTCTGGCTACTAGAAATAATGCTGCTATGAATATAGTTGAACAGATGTCTTTGTTGCAAGAATGTGCATCTTTTGGGTATATGTCTAAGAGTGGAATTGCTGGATCTTATGGTAGACTGATTCCCATTTTCCTGTGAACTGCCACCATACTGATTAGTGCCTGAGTTAATGACATTCTATCAGAAAGTCATCTCCAGTGTCAATGAATTCAAGACCACTCCCCACTTTCTCTTCTGTCAGATTCAGTGAACCTAGTTTTATGTTTAGGTTTCTGATCCATTGAAGTTGAGGTTTTTGTAGGGTGATAGATATGGATCTGTTTGCTTTATACCACATGCAAAAACTCAGTTATACCAGCACTGCTTGTTAAATATGTGGTCTTTTTTCCAGGGCGTATTTTTGGCAAGTATGTGAAGAATAAGAAAATTTCCACTCTTCCTTGGAATATAGATAGACAAGTGCATCTATTATGGAATTATGTTGTAGACTTTTCAAAAATATTCCACTAATATCACTTCTGGTCTTATACTTACAGGACTGTACACTTTCAGAAATATAGTTGTACATCTCTGTTTATAATTGCTATTTTCACACAGAAAGTAAAATGTAATTATATCAGATGTACATTAATAAATAAATGGATTATGAAAATAAAGTACTTACCATGAGATTTTATTCAAGCATGAAGAAAAATAAAATTTCGGGAAATAAAGTTAGCTGAACCTAGAATTCATATTGGGATAATACAGGCTCAGAAAGACAATTGTTATATGCTCTCTCATTTTTGAATCCTAACATCTAACTATTGAATATATCTAGATGAGAGTATACATGGGTAAAGGCAAAGAAGCTAAAACTAGAGCCACATTACAATTAAAAAAATAAAATAGACTTTTGCTGTTTGAGTGGTCCTGCCCTGGCATGCCAGACCATCAGGAGCCTGCCTTCCCCTCATCCTTGGCACTGCTGGGCCCTCTGCTTGGGGTGAGTGTTTGGGCACCTCCACCCTCTCCTTAGAACTTCCTGGGTCAGCTCTGTTTACAGTGCACCACCCCCTCCACCAAGGACCCCACCTGACCCTTGGTTCCCCTTCACCCTTTGTTCTAGGTGAGTCTGAGGCCAGCTCAGGTCCAACCCCCACCCCAATCCTATTCTTGGAACTTCCAGAGTCTGCTCTGCATCTTGACTACCCCTATGCTTATCTGCTTGAGTAGTCTTGCCCTGAGAAGTGGGGCCATCTGGAACCTGCCCTCCCCTCATTCTTGTCCCTGATGTGCCCTCTGCTTGAGAGACCTCCAAGAGAGCTACAATCATTCAGTGATACTGACATTGAAGTCCTGACACACCTACACCCACCAGGAGAGGAGAGGAGAGAGAGACCCCACCTGCACCCACTGGAAGAAGTGATGGGCAGATTACAGTGCAAGAAAACAATCAACAATAGAAAGACCAATATGACCACACCAGAATCTAGGGACTCTACACAAACTAGATCTGTACACACCAAAGCAGATGGAGCAGAAGTGAATGACCTAAAAAACAACTTTATGAAAATGATATCATCACTCAAAGATGATATGAGGAAATCCCTTAAAGAAATGGAAGAAAAAACCAATCAAAACATTGGAAGAAATAGAGGAAAAGACAAAGAAAAAATGCAAGAAATCAACACATCTCTTAAAAAAGCAAGGAAAGCCAAGAAAAGTCAAACGGTCAAAGAGATGAAGGAAACAATTCAAGACCTGAAAACTGAAATAGAGACAATAACGAAAACACAAACACAAACTGAGGGAATACTGGAAATAGAAAAACTGGGTAAAAGATCAGGATGCATAACCAAGCATAACCAACAGAATACAAGAGATCGAAGAAAGAACCTCAGGTGCTGAAGATAAACTAGAGAAAATAAATTCATCGACCAAAGAAAAGTCTTAAATCCAACAAATCCTTAACATAAAATATCCAGGGAATGTGGGACACCATGAAAAGGCAATACCTGAGAATCATATGTATAGAAGAAAGGGAAGAAGCCTAGCTCAAAGGTACAGAAAACATATTCAACAAAATTATTGAATAAAACTTTTCCAACCTGAAGAAGGACATGCCTATGAAAGAACAAGAAGCATATCGAACACAAAATAGACTGGACCAAAAAAAAAAAAAAAAAGTCCCTTCACCACATAATAATCAAAACCACTAAACATACAAAATAAAGAAAGAATATTAAGAGCAGAGAAGAAAAAAAATCAAAGTAACACATAAAGGCAGACCTATCAGAATTACACCTGACTTCTCCATGAAAACTCTGAAAGCCAGTAGGTCCGGAATAGATGTTTTACAAACACTAAGAGTCCATGGATGCCAGTCCAGAATACTACACCCAGCAAAACTCAATCACTATAGATGGAGAAAACAAGATATTCCATGACAAAACCAGATTTACATAATTCATATCCACAAATTCAGCCCTACAGAAAGTTCTGGAAGGAAACTTCAACCCAAGGAAGTTAACTACACTCATAAAAACATACACAATAGATAATCCCAGTTTACTAGAACACAAAAGAAAAAGCAGAGCACAAATCTGCTTACAATTCCACTGACAACAACAAATCCAAAACAAACAAGCTGGCCAGGAATGTCAAGATCTGCCTGCTTCTGCTTCTAGGTCCAGGGATTAAAGGCATGCACTACCACATGGTGAGGATAGTATTTTCTAAGAATGTTATTTAATATTATTGTGATATATATGAGTTTTGACCCACAAGCACTGAAGAAAAAAATAGTAACCTCTAGAAAGCCTACTTCTTTTTGGAGAATATTAAGTTTCATTTCTATATGTTTTTTTTTTAATCTCAATGTTTTGATGTCTTTTTGTAGAAGACTTTTCTGAAGTACTGGGTAAATAATAACTCTCAGTCACTTAAAGTTTTGCCTACATTTGTTTAGTGTATGTGTGCGTGTCTGAAAACTATTTTCGGAGTCAGTTTTTGGCTCCCATGATGTGGTATCTAGGAATTGAACTCAGGTGTCTGGTTTGGCAATAAACACAACAAAACAAAACAAAACAAAACAAAACAAAACAAAAACAATGCATGGAGGACACCTTGTGCTTGCATTGTTTATTGGTTACCATCCCTATAGAATGGAAAAGATTCTGTGCTTTGCTGAAACAATCCCAACTGTTAGAATTTTAGATAGTGTTTCAGACTTGACAACTTCCATTCATCTGTTTGGCCCACCTTATTGTCTGCTGACTTAGAAAATAGCTATGGCTGTCAGAATATGAGTACAGTAACTCTATATGTATGTATACAGTATCTGCCATAGGGTCCTCCAAGTCATATCTTTATTGGTTCTATTTTGCTATAGTACTTAGGCTTCTTCCAGCTCTCTGTGATCTGATAGACATGTCTCAGCACTCTCTTCAGGAATTGCCACTCTTCAATCATTAGCTTCATGCTCAGATTTTGATTTCAGCCTCTGCTAATGTAGTTAGTTATTTGATTCCAATTATTTTTCATTTCCTAGGAAGAAGACCACTCCCATCTTCTTGCTTCTTTGTCCTAGTCTCATTAGTTCTGATGCTTTCATATTAATACCTATTTGAATATTTAGGGATTCAGGGATCCCTAAATTCAGGGATTCAGAAAGGATCCACCTGAATACCCATATATTGCAAACACTTAAAGAAAAAAAGAGAAAAAAAAAAGACAAAAAAAAGA
The DNA here is from genome assembly GCA_030556225.1 of Cricetiscus sungorus. Taxonomy (NCBI): domain Eukaryota; kingdom Metazoa; phylum Chordata; class Mammalia; order Rodentia; family Cricetidae; genus Cricetiscus; species Cricetiscus sungorus. The sequence goes on along the minus strand of JANBXA010000372.1, from coordinate 47,301,422 downwards.
ATGTGAAGGAGAGAAGTTCATTTCTTGACATTTTTGGTTGTCAGAATAGCCTTTAATGACTGAACAATTTCTTCAGTCCAAGGTTCATTTCTTAAACAGTTTTATAATAATAGATTTTTTTTTCTTCAAAATGAAAAAAAGCTATATTCCAAGATTCTGTCTTGCCAATGACTAGGAGGAAAACTAGGAGGGAAACACTATAAAGTGTTTTTGTTTGTTTAAGGTTTTGTTTTGTTTGTTTGTTTTTTTGGAGATGGGGTCTCACTATCGAGCATTGCCTTCCTGAAACTCGCTATGTAAATCAGTTTAGCCTCTAGGTACTAGAATTAAAGGCATATGCTAGACTTGGTTCTTTCCTTCTTAGTGTTTTTTAAGTGTTTTCGTACTTGAAAATTTTGAGTAACAGTTCCTATTTCATCATTATAGATGAACTGTCCAACACACTGCAGAGTGTGCATTAAGTGTGACTTACCTGTTTCTCTTTCACAGTTGGATAATAAAGTACTTGAAGGAATTATCAAAAACTTTCTCATAAGTTGTTAGAGAACTCTCTTCCTTCCCTGATACCTATGTTGATTTCTTTTAAAATATTCTATCTCCAGAAGAGGGAATTTACAAGAAGAAGGCCTAGAGTGTTTGGGGGGAGGTGCTATAATTAATAGGAATAAGAGTAGCTATTTGTTGTAAGTGGCAATAATGTAAAGTTTAACTTAGTATTTGATTTTTTTTTACATATGAAATCCCTTTGATGGCATAGTTTCTGTTGATCCATAATTCATAGTTAATAATGATGGCTAATTTGACATTTCTTTATGTAATAAAATCAGACTGTATGTTTGCATGTACTTATTTCTTATAGTCTTTGTCTAAGCTAATATATATTTCAGATTAGAAATTAGATGCTATTTATCAAAGAGACAGGTTTCTAAAAGAATGTTTTTGGTTTTGTTTCTTGGACTTTTCCAAATATTTTATTTTCAGAAGCAACAACAACAAAAAAAAAATGGTTGAGTTTCAGTTCACACTTTTAAAATATAGGAATAAATATCCATTACACCAAAAAGGGATTTATTTCACTTTTATAGTTTAGGGTTCTGGTTACTGAGAATTTTGTCAAGATGATTGTCAGCTGTTTAAAAAAAAGAAGCAATTACCCATAGTAATGAGTGGCCTTGATTACACAAATCCAGATTCTGGGAAACAAAGTTGGGAAAATACAGGCTTCATCAGAAGTCAAACTGAATCATATCATTACCATCTTAAAACTCAGAAATCACCTAAGACACACAGAACATAACTTTAAATTAAATTAACATTTTAAGTAACCTCAATTGTGACTGGTGATGATGGAAATAGCTTATCAGCAGTAGCTAATGTATTATCAGCATCTAGATGCATTAGGGAAAGCTAAGAAATAATTGAGCTATAAATACATTACTCTAGAAAACAATATTATATGTCAAAGTTTAAAATTCACTTTCCTTCCAACTTAAATGATCATTCAAAAAGAGCGAAGAATGTTTAGTAGAGGGGTGTTATAAAATTATTGTTTTGTTACTTGTAGTAGAGAACCCAAGTTAATATGAGAAATAGTTATGATTAAAGTAAGCTCATCTTGCTATACTTATTGATTCATGGCATCTTATTCCAAACTTAGTAGCACAGGATAATACTTTCTTTGGTTTATAAGGAATCTATAACCAGATTAACTTGTTAGGCAGTTTTCCTGCTCTACACAGTTATCTGATGACAGAGATGTCTACAATGGTCTCTTCACTTACATGCTGAACCTCATGTTGGGTTTTTGGGATGGCTAATCTCCTCCATTGACTTCATCTCTCTCCATGTCCCATCTTGGATGTCTGTCTTGAGGTTTCTGTAAGAGTACAATAGTACTTCTTACACGACTTCTAGCTTGCAAGGCGAGACACACATGTAGAAGCTCTTGTGCTCCTTTATTTCAACTTTCTAGTTTCATGTTGATAAGATTGAGGTACATTGCTCAAGTTTAAAGTCTACATCAGAGGTAATTGTATCAGGTCCTATGTAGATACTCAAAGAAATAATCCACAGGGGATTAGTATAAAGATCTATCCTGAGAAATCTTCATGACAGAAATACCATAATCTTGCTCAGAATATATAAAAATTGGAATAGCACTCTTTGAATCCACTTCATTTCTCAGAGTGATTTACCCCAATTAAGTCTTAGCAATCTAGACATTTTTGTCATTCCAAATGTAACCTATATGGAACTTTTATTGACTCAAAGGGATTTTTCCATACCTTGCTCTTCCCTTAATGGCTTATGATTAATTGTTTTGTAACCTATATATGTTCTCTTTTACTTTTTCATTGCAAGACTGAAAAACTTTTAAAGGTGAAACATTGATTTTTTTTGTTCACTTCATATATGTCAATCATTTGTTTCTTATAGAATATCCTCGAACAGAATCAGAATGGGAAAACAGCTTTGCCTTGAAGATGTTCCTTTTCCAATTTGTCAATCTCAACAGTTCTATCTTCTATATTGCATTTTTTTTGGGAAGGTGAGTTAACTTTAAATATCCTGTCATTGCCAGGAAGAAAACAAAGCATAAACATCTCAACTGCCAATTAGGTAACAGAAGTGGAGAATTCTTCAACGCTGCCTTAGAATATTATGTAATAGGCCAGGTGGTGGTAGCACACGCCTTTAATCCCAGCACTCAGAAGGCAGAGGCAGTGGATCTTTGTGAATTCGAGACTAGTCTGGTCTACAAGAGCTAGTTCCAGGACAGGCTTCAAAGCCACAGAGAAACCCTGTCTCAAAAAAACAAAAACAAAAAAAAAAAAAAAAGAATATTATGTAACAGATTTTTTTACATGTATTTTTACTTATGGAATCTCTGACAGCTACTACCGCACACACACACACACACACACACACACACACACAAGAGAGAGAGAGAGAAAGAGACAGAAACACAGAGAAAATGCCACCTATAAATTATCATCTAATTATTATTAATTATTTTGTTAAGAGAAAAATAACTTTATGATTTCTTGGTGTGTAAACAAAGATTTTTATTTTTCTTCCTTTAATCTAAAATTTGAGAAAAGAAAAAGTAAAATATTAAGGATCCCAGTTTGCTATTTGGTTAACCCTTCATCCACATGGTGCCATAGGAACACTCAGAAACCAGAAACATTTTGAACAAAATCATTCAGTGCATTGTGATGATATTCATTAAACTGGCCCACACATTATTAAAATTCTACATGGAACAAAGTATTAACAATCACCAGCTTGATATATCTACACTTTTCTACTCATTGGTACTGAATTTATGCATCACTTTCTGGCTTTTAAAGTCAGTTACTTTGATGTTGTTTAAGCATAGCAAATATCAACTGTATGGGACAAATTGCACCAGTGAACAATTATGTCTACCCACACAAGCACTCTGTGTGATGTGTCAGCAGGTGAACTTCACTTAATTGCTAATGAATTCAAATATCCTTTACAGATTCGTAGGCCACCCAGGAAAATACAATAAACTCTTTGAGCGATGGAGACTGGAGGAAGTAAGTAACCCCATGAGAGTGGGTGTGTGAATGGATATGGATACAGGCCAGTGACTGTGGGAGGTAATGGGCTGAGGAGAGAAGATGTCCAAGAGAGTTAGAGGAAAATTTTGGAAGAGAAGAGATTTTTGTGTTCAAAATGGTAGCAGCTACATTTATATTAAAAAGAATGATGATTTTAAAATTAAGCACCAATATTCTGGCCTATTCCCTTATTACTTTTTCAATTTTGTTTGGTTGTTTCTTTTCTGTTTATAGGCTCCAAGAATATAACCCCATTAAGTTTATTCATTTTGGAAAATTATTATCATCTATTGAGTGAATTTCCAAATGTAAATATGTTAGGTTTCCTTTGATGAAACGAAAATTCAGTCTAAAAAGAAAACATGAAATAGCCATTTATAAGCATGCTGAAAGCCTACATTTCTTTATTGATTTACAATACATATGACCTAGAGAAACAAGATGAAGTGGTAGGTTCATTGCATCTCATGGGTCTTCGCTGAGGCTAGAAAATGGTCCTTCAACATATCCTGGAGTGTAGAGTCTCTTTGTCACACTCTGGCCAACATAAGCATTTGAAAAGAATCTACTTAGTGAAGGGATGTTGCTCTTTGATTTTGGTTCCTTCAGTGGTAAGGGAATTGAAAACTAATATTTTTGTCTATAGTTATATTTTCCTGTGCGTGCTTTTCTTGTTCACTTTTGTAATATTCTTCTGCTGCTTATTAATTCATAAACAAATACAATTTGAATCTCATATCACAAATTTGCTTCAGATTTTCTCAATAATTCTCTTTTAGTTTTTTCCTTACTGGCTTATTTTAGAAAAATATTTAGCATTTATCTAATGAAAATGAGAGATTGTTTTGTTTTATTCTTGTTGTTTGCTTGGTTTTTCTTGTTGTTGTGTTTGATTTATGAAAGAGTCTCATGTAGCCCACAATGCTTTGAACTAGTGAGGTACCTGATGAAGACCTAGAATTCTGGCCCACTTGCCTCTGTCTCCCCCCCAAATGATGGGATCATATGAGTGAACTATTATGCCTAGCTTAATTGACACTTTCCTTATTAGATTTATTGATATTATACTACAAAATTTGTTCTTAATTCTAGGAATATAAGAAAAATCTAATTATTATTAGTTATTTTCTTTTTTATATCTTTTTAATCTTAAAACAAAATTTTCTCATTTTACATACCAATCCCAGTTCCCACTCCCTCACCTCCTCTTACTCTCCCCACCTTCCATTCACCCCCACCCCCATCCACTCCTCAGAGAGGATAAGGCTTCCCATGGAGTGTCAAGAAAGTCTGACAACTTTGAGGGAGGACCAAGACCCTTTTCCCCTAAATCTAGGCTGAGCAAGATATCCCTCCAAAGAAAATGGGCTCCAAAAAGCCAGTTTAAGAACTGGAATAAATCCTGGTCCCCTGAATTAATGTTATTTGCTAATATGGTGATAATTTACAAATTAAAATCTTACTTATAGATAAGAATGATCAAGTATTTTTTTTTTTTTTTTTTTTTTTTTTTTACCAAATAGAGGCTGCATATTTAAAGCAAACGTAGGCTCTAGATCTGTTGAAACCTATATTTATAATTGTGTCTTAGTCTGGTCTTTGTTCTTCAGATCAGAATTTTGTTCTTTTTCTCAAACAAAATGACTTTTCATGATTCCATTATAAAAATCCATTGAACAGATGGTGTCTTCAGTATGAGGTTGTAATATAGAAAGAGTTAAGGAAAGATTACAAAAGAAAATGAAGGGAGAATTAGTCTCAGTCTCTCTCTAAAAAACAAAAATGAACAAACAAACAAAAATTCTCCACTGTCCTCAAAACCACAGAGAGGCCTCATTTATGTTCTTTCCAGACTGTCCTAGATAATGTTTCTGTAAATGAATGAAGCCTAAAACTTCCTCAGAATATATGCTTTACAAAAAAAAAAAAAAAAAAAAAAAAGCTGAGCTCAAATATTATTTACCCTTGTAATTAACTCATCATTCATGGCTATCTGGTTCTCCATGCTAAATTGGCAGTAGTAATAATTATACTGCCAAGCTATTTATAGATAAGAGTTAATTTAAAAAACTCAGTAAACACAACCGTAGACTTTGGGAAGATCATCACAAATTATTGCTGAAATTTATCACTGTTAGAATTCCATAGCTATAGTTGTAATATTGTGGCCAAAGACAGACAAAGGCTGAGTGCCATGATACATTCCTATAGGCCCAACACTTGAGAAGTTGAAAAATAAAGAGGACAAGTTGGAGGCAAACACTGAGTGCATAATGAACATAAACCTACATAGGATTTTACAAAGTAAGACTTGGGGACAGGGTGGAGGGAAACACTAAGACCATTTATAATCCTGATATTGCTCAGAAGTCTCAATTTTATTTTCAATTTTATTTATTCTTTTTATTCATATACCTGTTAATTTATTTTTGTTGTTGTTTATGGCCAGGAATTGTGTCCACATCTAAAAAAAGCCTGGTCACCCCGGTCTTCCACTTAGTAACTTAAGGCTTACTTCTATCAAAAGGGCTTGATTAGATTAGTTAGGAAGCCTAAGATAAGAACAGAGTGATTATAGCCACATAGATTATAGCACTTGTAGGAGCTATCACTCCCATTAATATTGTTCAAATGTATATTATTATCTTAATATGAAATTGTGGGAAATTCTGATTAAGCCTTGAAAACTTCAGAAAAATAATTATAATACTAGCATCAGAAAAATGTCTCATAATTCTCCTACACATTTTCTATTATAGATGAGATATGTGGTAGCTATGTTTACTCACAAAGGACTGAATGTTCTAGGCAAAAATAAAATTAGCATTGTAATTTATGACACACCTTAGAAATCTCCAATTATGAAGAAAGTATGAAAATTAAGGATATCGACTCTGAATTTCTTCCTAGAAGAAGCAAGCACAGACAGGCTCTACAGCACGCCTCTGATGGAGGCTCTTCAAGGACAATATCATTGATATATTTGATTGCATTAGAGATTATGAAGAAGGGAATATAATCATAAATGAACAAATGTTTTGTCCTTGTGTTCATAATAGTCTGTGTGCTACAATTTCCCATCCAGAGGAAGATCTTACCTGGTAATCTCAGCTCCTTTATTTTTGAACTTGTAACAGGAAGAAGTAGCACAGTATTCTCATTTGTGAAATTTAAATTAAATTTAATTATGCATTTCAAATAAGAAGCATAATTGATAGGAACAAGTATAATGAATGAAAAATAATACAATATGCCAGAACTTTTATGAAGTGGCTATGTTAGATTATTGACCCTCACTATAGTTATGTGATATCTCACAAAAATATCACACAAATTTATTATCAAATTGTTCTAAATTACAGACATTTACCAAGCACTTATTACTGGACTATTCTAGCATCTGTTACTGTGTTCTCTTTTTATACAATTGTATTAAATACTCATAACAATGTTATTATTATATTAATTTTACAGACGATAGAACAAAGAAACAGAAGTTTTTAATTTTTGAAAAGTCACAAAACTGATGAAACTATGATTCAAATAAAATCAGCACACCTTCAAAGCCTTGCTTTGGACAATACTTCCAGCCACTATTGGAATGGAACGTGAGAATAGCCATGGACATGCATTTTGCTGAGATGACCAATTACTGGCTCATAGAGTGAGTTGCCTTTAGAGGAAAAGTTCTAAAGTAGGTAAAGTGAGAGATCATGAAGTCTGACAGTCCTGTCTAGTCCCTAACTTCCTCTAAGTATGTATAGTGACTAAGGACACTCAGACTCCTTCACACTTTCCCTAGGCATATTCTCACCAAGAATGTGAAAATAGATGAAATTACTTTGCTTTTGTGCATTCATCCATGACCATTTATATACATCTAAATTATGAGATGTTTTAGCAAATGAACTTTAGAGTATTTAATGACTGGCTTTAGCTCAAGACCATCATTATGTGAATTTAACAAACAAACAAAACTCAGTGTTCCTTATTGTTCTCTTTAAGAAAAATAAAGAGATTTATAAAGTACAAATTCTTCAAGGCTCAATTTTAACAAATTTGTTGTTGACTTGCCTTTTAACTTTGACCTACCCTTTACAAGAATGATTCCATCATATATCTCTCATTGTTTTCTTTCTCCTGTCCCTTTATAAAACTGCATTTGTGCCGAGCCTGCTCTCCAAGGCAACTGACATATTTGGTAAATATAATTATCCTTAGAGTAATGCATTTTGGGAAGGAAACCAGTGTATTCTTTTCTCAGACTCTGAGCAAGTCACCTCCAAGGCTTTCTGCGCAAATGAAGAGCAATCTTGTTGATCTGTGATTGTTCCTTGTCTCTTAGTGATTCAGTTTCACACATTCTACTGAACACACTCATGATATAAAGTGAGGAAGAAGTCAGGGAGCCATATTTCATGCTAGAAGTAAGAGGTGACCTAGGATGGCCAAATCTGGACCCTGCTATGCCATGAGTATGGCCATGGGCAAACCTACTACTTTGACTCAGATTGTTGAGCTACTGGGCTGGAACAGAAAATGCCAGCTCTTTTATGTCTTAATTATTCATTCCTTTTGAAGTCCCACTAGTACCAATTTGACAGAAATAGAAACTATGATCAAAGTCATAGGGACACTCATCCTTATGAACAGGACATGATCCCATTTCTAAAGATCCAGACCCACATTTTCCACCTGAATTGTTTTTATAGTGCAGTTTCAAGCAGAACATATTCACTTAAGTCACATCTGTGTGTGCTTGTGAGTGTGTGTGTGTTTTGTGTATGTTTCACATTGACTTATTGAAAATCTAAATGACAACAAAAACTTAGCCCAGAGAAAAAAAATCTTCATAGAAACCCAGATAAGGATGACTTCATGTTCCAGTAATCTTCAAAAGTTCTTGAAGTTACAAAAATGCTGTCTGAAAGAGAAGAAAATGAGGACACATGAAAGCCAGACAATGCAGGATGCTAGTTGCCTTGTTCAACAGTCCTGGAAGGGAGGGATAAAATAACAGTAATGACTGCAGCTTATTGAATTGCAGCTCACTCTTGTTAGTTCTTAGCTTTGAGCTCAATGGGGAGGAATATATGAGAACTTACTAAAATGTCTGATTTTCTTCAGAAAATCTAAAATTACTTAAAAATTTAAAGATCCTACAAACAAAATCATAAACATCATATCAGAATATTTTTCTAATATATTATTATTTGCAGATGTAGAACATTTCTTTGCATTTGTTATATGTAATCATGATAGACAGTAGGAGACAGTGAATACTCATTAAAAGCTTACCCAAATTTTATCATAATTACTAACAGTGTCATTGTACCTGCTTCCATTTTTTACATGAGAAAATGTGACCCAATTGTAAAGTTTACTTTGCAATTTAAGATTGGAGGTATTTAAACCAGCTTGTGATGCAGGGGAAGAAGCAGAATCCTTATGGCTCTCACTGTTCTATTTTAGTGTCATCCTAGTGGCTGCCTGATAGACCTCTGCCTCCAGATGGGAGTCATCATGTTTTTGAAGCAAATATGGAACAACTTCATGGAGCTGGGATATCCGTGAGCATGCTATCTTTAGACATGTCTTAGATATAGTTAAAATTCAGGGTTCGTGAGCAGTAAGATAATCGGTCAGCTCCCACTCTGCTCCTTGCTAAATGTGTGATTGCCTGTAAGTTTAGGCTTCCTGAGCTTCAAAATTTTTACATCTTTGAGAAAAGACAAATAGTATGATGGACTTCAGGACCAGCTGCTGGGATTAAAGGAACTAATATACATAGAATACTAGTTCAGCTTGTTAACTATTTTTAAAACATTAGTAAGACAGAAATTTTGAAAATACAAACAATCTTCTGGTGTCTTTGAGTTATCAACAGATATAAGGTGATAACATTACTGTTTTTAAAAAAAAGTTCCCTTTCCTTCCAAAATGGTACATTCAAGCAAAAGATGTTGAACAGAACAATGTTTGACAGTCCTTTTATGATGCCTTCCTCATAACTCCTCTATAAAAATCATTAGAAGCAATGTGATGTGATAATATCCTGTGAGGACATTTTCATATGATGGGGAAATTGGTTAAAATATATAACCAATTGGGTATATAAATAGATTTATGTATTGATTAATAATATAAACAGGTTTACTCATCAAATTTTACTTTCATTCTTTTATTCATGTCTTCCTATAAATGACGTTTCTGACCTAGTCATATGAACACAGCAGCATGCTGAGTATTGGTAGTTAAACTATGGGGATATTTAGTGCATGAACTCAGAGCTTTCTATTTCTGGTCTGAATTCCTTCTCTGTTCCTTGCTAATTTTATTTTAGAGTTTATGTCAGAGTTTATGAATTTTTTTTTCTTTCACCTGTGAAAGAAAAGATTTGGAAGGACTAAATAAAATGATCCAATATAATTTTAATTTTAATAACAAAATACTTTGAAGAGGTTATATTATATACAAACATATATAAAGTATTTCTATATAATATACATGTATACATATGGGTTATATAATAGGTTATATAACCGATTCAATGAAATCTCTTTTAAATGAAGCTTATATTAAGATTCATGGGCTAAGGTCACTCATGCATATTTTTCTCCTTTGCTTATCACTTTAAAATATATGGAATGAGCCAGGTGGTGGTGGCACATGCCTTTAATCCCATCACTTGGGAGGCAGAGGCAGGTGGATCTCTATGAGCTCAAGGCCAGCCTGGTCTACAGAGTGAGCTCCAGGACAACCAAGGCTACATAGAGAAACCCTGTCTCAAAAAAAAAATGTATTGGATGGGAGGTGTAGGAACTTGACATCAAATGTGTGGCATACGAGTGGATCTGCCATGAGAACTTCTTAAGTCCCAGAAGGGTGGAATTGTGGCCAGCCTTTGTAGAACAGATAAGGAAGGGTCTTTGCATCACCATCATATGTGGTCCATGGTTTGCATTGTTCATATGTAATATTCATTTTAACCATGATCTTACTCAGATAGTAAGCTTGGATAATGCATGCCAAAAACTGGGGGAAAGTAGCAAGAGATATTTCACATATGTTTTTCAAAGACTTAGGCAAAGGCCTTGTAGGTGAAAACTTAGCAGGACTAAATGGATCACCAAAGCAGTCGTTTTCAAATTTTAAACCACAATTCTCCAATCAATTAAAATCTTAAGCAAAATCAATGAAAATAAAATTCAAATAAACAGAGCTGTGTCAGTTCTAACCTGCCTCCCCACTCACATCTTTGTGAGATTCCATGAGTGACCTCCATGGGATGTTGGATGGAGTACTGCTTCTTCCAGAAGATTCTGGATCTCCAGTTACTTAAAATTGAATTTTAGTTCCTCTTCACTGAAATATGAAAAATTATGGCAACCTAGATAGAGCATCTTCTCAAAGTCTTTAGTATTTTGTTATCCAAAAGCTCTTCACAGTGCCTACTGGGCTATTTTTAGACTTCATAGTATCATGACCATTCCCAGGTCAGAGACAGAGCATTTTCACTTATTTTCCAGGCAATGACTCATGTAAGCATATCCACTGCCTGACAACTTTCCTTAACTATAGTAGCAAAATATTGTTATTAGTGTTCAAACTTTTCATGTTGATAAACTCAAAGAAGTTAAGTGATTTAACAAAAATCCCACATGCAATGCATGGCAGGATGGAGACCAGAACCTAGGACTCTTGAAACCTTATGTTTGCCTGATATTTTATGCAGAACATAATTTTATTCATATCCACATGAACAGCCCCAAAACTGATGGAGTATGAGCAATGAAGTGCTCAGACCTAAAGACAACAGTCAACATTTGAGTTTTTACAGGAGGAGTTAGGAGAAATGAATTTAGTCTAATCAGTTTCAAGAAATGGCTTAGTTTACTGGCAATGAATTCCTGATAAACATCCAGATGTTTGCAGTGCCTTCGAGAGTTACAGAATAACAGGATCTAGTAACTTTCACTAAATCTTCTTAAACTATACTTTAAAGATTTAAAACCTTGTAAAGTTCAGACTTAATTTTCACTTATTGAAAATTTAAAACCACGACTATCTTCACTTCCAAGAATACATGATATTACAAAAGAGTAGTCTAAATTTGTTATTTATTAGTAAAATATACATTTTCTACAGATGCTTCAGTAACAGGTCACACATCTTTGGTCTGCTCTCTGATTCAGGTTAATCCAAAACTGGTGGTCACGACATAAAATCAAGAGGGGAATACAGGATGCTTCCATACCACAATGGGAGAATGACTGGAATCTTCAGCCCATGAACATTCATGGACTGATGGATGAGTACTTAGAAATGGGTAAGGAGAAGCTTTTCTGCAGGACTATTTGGCCTCTTGGATATTGCTTTTTCTACTTTATATGAGCTTTGGTTTAAGAGACTAACAGCAATAATGACAATATTCTCCTTTTGCAGTGATCATTCTAAAATACAAATGAATTTTTGGTTGTGAGCCTAGCCTTTCATGGCTGAGTTATTCCTCCAGCCCATTACAAGTGAATTTTATCCTAACAAAATTAGAGGTGTGAGACACTGCCTCTGTGTCTCACATACTCTACAGTCAGGAAGCCATGACATTTAGTCAGAATGAAATTTTTTTCTCAATGCAGCCTCCGGCTTTTGAGCAATATTCTTTTTGAGTTAAAGTCTCACTGTGAAGTTAATACTGATCTTGAACTTGATGAATAGCTCAGGCTGCCCTTTAACTCACAATTCTCCTGCCTTGGTATCCCAGTGCTAGAATTATAAGCATGCATTGCCATGCCAGGCTAGTGAGCAAATATTTTGATGAAAAATAAAAAAGCTGGATCAGCTCTTTATTAAGAAAATTACTATCCTCTTCAAAGAAAGTTGAGGTTATTTTTAAATAACATTTTTATTAATTTCTTAATATTTCATTAAATATATTTGGCCATATTTATCCCTCTTTCCCAAACTCTTCCCATATCCATCCTTTCCATACTCTCAAAGTCAGTCTGAGTTTCTGTAGAAATTCTTATTTCTATTAAGAAAATTCGGATTTCCAGTCCAATTGTTGACTCATTGTCTGACCTTCAGTATCCTCATCTATAAAAAGAGAAGCCAGGGCAGTATATTGGAGATCTTTTAGGTCCTTGCCAGAGCCTTAAAGAAAATTCTCTTCTTTACCCATCTTTTTAATAGTCTTTTCCTCCTCTCCATTCTTCCCTTCCCCTTTTTTTTCTCCCTTTTTGTTTAATTCTTTCCCCATCCTTCTCATATTATAAAGGGGCAGGGGAGAAAGCAGATCTTAGTTAAATATACCCATATCTGAGATACAACAGAGGTTTTTAAAATTTTCTGGCCATATACTCTTTAACAAATTTACTTATCTCATAGAAACAAAAGTTTCTTCAACTGTAAAAATAAGAGTATTTACTGGGTAGAGCTATTATTAAAGGTAATTCATCTAATGTTCCTAATTGGAACTCAGCAGATTTTATTATGTATATTCATAACTCCCTAATGTTCTTGTCTTACAGTTTTGCAATTTGGTTTTACCACCATCTTTGTTGCGGCTTTTCCTCTGGCCCCTCTTTTGGCTTTGTTAAACAATATCATAGAAATCAGATTGGATGCATATAAATTTGTAACCCAGTGGAGGAGGCCTCTGCCAGCCCGAGCAACTGACATAGGTAAGGCTCGATTTTCCCTTTTTTGAGATAGTATATGCAACATCTCTAATATCTGGAGTTATGAGATACTGTAGTAAAAGAAAAAAAAAACTAATGAGGGGTTGAAGAGGTGGCTCATCTGTTAAGAGCAATCATTGCTGTTCCCAAGGAATAGAGTTCAGGTCTCATCATGGACACTGGGTGGCTCACAAGACAAACTGATGCTCTCTTCTGCTCCCTGCAGGTATAAAAATACATGAACACACTCACACACATAATAAGTAATACAATATAACCCTTTTTTCTTAAAAGAAGTAAATGGTTCACAGAAATGTGGCTCAAAACAAACAGAATATTCTTGACAAAATAAAATAAAACAGATTTCTTTCATCTTGTTCACTATTATTCACTAACTTTAATCTTTCTCCTACCAGGTATCTGGCTTGGAATTCTTGAGGGAATTGGCATATTGGCTGTGATCACCAATGCTTTTGTAATTGCTATTACATCTGACTACATCCCACGTTTTGTCTATGAATACAAATATGGCCCTTGTGCTAACCACGTAAAGCAGAATGAGAAGTAAGGTTAAAATTTACATATTTTTCTGATCTACTTTATAGTTGAAATTAAAGGGAGAACTTACAGGGAAGTTTTGTTCTATGTCCATTAGAAAGTGATGTTCCTGGTCATTGTATTTATAATGTGTTTATTAGATGAAAGCAAATGGGACTAAGAACAGGATGTGCTTTCTACAGCAACTAATTTTAGAGACCTTTTTTTACTTGAAAATGTGTCAAAATGCTAAGAACATTCTAATACTTCTAGAAAGATCCAGTTCTAAAGCCTGAACAGACTCTTTGGAATCTCCAAACTAGGCAATGCAGTGTTGTTACCATGCAGATGGGAAAGTAAAGCCCATAAAAGGGGGACAAAGATAGTAAAAAGTGAGAAACACAACATGCAGAGTCTGTCATCTTTGTGTCTGGAAAATTTCAGGAAGCATATAGAGCCAGGGATCTGACTGATACAGAATCACCTCCCTTTGTGTGGTTAGTATGTGTTTTTCATTACAAATTGAAATACACACATTGATGTAGGGTAGCCTATCAACCTCTGAAATACTTACCTTTTTGGTTTGGTTTGGATTGGATTGGTTATTGACATTTTAATTCAAACAATTCTTTCAAGTCATGAAGAGGGCTGTTTTGCCCACTGCGTTATGATTAGAAGCACTGTGGTCTCTAACCAGCTGATACAGTGACAGATATTCTAATCTATACATTCTGATAGCAGTAGGTGTCTCTAGACTTTGCCTGCTGTCTTCTAGGAGTCAAAATAATCAGATAGAGACAACTACTTCAGGCAGTATTTGTTACTTCACAGTTGCCCTTTGTATGAGGTATGGGGAGAGGGGGGAGACAATGCCTGAGAGAACTGACTAAAGAGAACTGAGCCACTTTAAAAAGCTTTGTGAGTAGATATCAGCCTTAGATATAAATCATGTAAGAAAAGGCAGAAGAGTGAGAACAGCAATATGTGTGGATAGAGGTCATGGGGAGTCTTGCTTTAAGGTGGCATTGACCATTAACTAACTACTGGAGAACCGGTATTTCCCCAGAACACTGGGAAAACCCTTGAACCCAAGTCTCTTCTTTCTTAAAGGAGTGATAATAGAAGAATTGCAATAGTGATATTTTTAAAGAGGTCCTTAAGAGATTTAATGGGATCCCATGTTAGACACTTTAAATTTGAGTTTTAATTTTGTCATTTGATGGGATTTACATTATATTATGGCATGGTTAATTCACAGTAGTGAATGTCCATGGGCTCTAATGATTATGAAATGGTGTCTGAGAATGTACACAGTGTGAATATACGGTTGTTTCAACATCAATAATGAAAAACTAAAATGCTGCCTTTTGATAATGCAAAACTATCTAGGAACAGATTTAAAGAATTTGAAAAGTATAAGTCAATCACCTCTCTCCCATTTGGCTAAGATCAAGTGTGAAACATGAAGAACTGCTGTCTGGTAGCCTTACATAAATTACTTGCTAGTAATTCTGTTGCCACCTAGTGGTGGCTGAAAATTCTACTGGCTGAGTTTGCGTTTCAGAACCTGTCTTTCTAGTAGACAGCACCTGACATGTCCATATTCAGGGACCAGTTTCAGGTGTAGACCAATGTCAGTCACAGTGATGCAGTTCTTCTGTGAACCGGACATCATATATCAAGAAGAACACTCAATTACTTAATAATCTTCTAAGTATACTTAGCAATGAAGTTGAAAAATCTATTCAGATTAGAAATTTTCAATCTAAGTCATGAAGAGACAGACAATATCGGAGAGGAAAATATTAACAAGAAAACATTTGATGGATATTATAGGCCATAGAATGGACAAGGAATACAGTTACCATTGTTGCATTGTGACTAATATTTCAAAGGTGAAATTATAATAGACATGTCTTTGAACCCAGATTTAAAAAGAAATTTTCTTCCAGGAGAGTATGTCTTTATATGGGATCTGCAAGCATCCATCAATGTCTATAACTTTTACACCATATTAAAATTATTTATTACATTATTTATAATATTAGTATTATATAATATTATTTATTAGTGTACTTGTTTATTTATTTATATATTGTGCTATGAGGGTGCATTGTGTAAGTTAGAAGACATGTTGGGGTATTTTATTTTCAACACATAAGTCCTAGGCATACAACTCAGGTCCTCTGGCTTGATAACAAGAAGTTTGACCGGCTAAGCCATCTCACCAGCCCATACTAACAGTGTGTTCACAATAACACTAAGACTTTATTTTCTTCTTTCAACCTTTTACATTTAGATGGATGGTTCAACAACAATGGTGATTAAAGTTCTGTAGCAGGATAACTCCTGAACAAAAACCACTCCTCAAAAGTAAACTGAATAAAAAAAAATCAATAGGAAAACTATAAGGAAGAAATGACAAAGACATGAGACGAAAATAAGAAAGCTCAATACTTAAAATAGGAGGAGTAATGGCATTTATTACATCCTGCCACTTGTAAAGAAGAAATTATTCCAGAAATTTATTACTTTGTGATTCATATAGTCCTGTTATTTTCTCCTAGTTGCCTCAAGGGATATGTCAACAACAGCTTATCCTTCTTTAACCTGAGTGAACTTGGTATGGGAAAATCCGGATACTGCAGGTACTTACCTATAATGTACTTATCTTTTCTGCTGCTTTTGCCATGTTATCTCCTCCCCTCCACATGTAAAACAGCTCATTTGAACTATCATTTTGGAGTTTTTGTAAACAAGGACGTTCCAGTACCTTTCATGCTTTCTGTTTTTGTGGCTTGCAGGTACCGAGACTATAGAGGCCCACCTTGGAGTTCCAAGCCTTATGAGTTTACATTGCAGTACTGGCACATCTTGGCTGCTCGATTGGCCTTCATTATTGTGTTTGAGGTTAGTCGTGGAACAGGCAACTGTGGATAACAGCTTTGCCGATTCCTACATCAGTTTGATGTCAATTCTTTACTGAGTTCTAAGAAAGGCCTTTGATAGGCCTGGGAAAAAGCTTTAATATGGTAAACCCATTATAAAGAAAATGAAAATGAATGAGCAAGAGCTGAATAATGTAACCACAAGTTAATAGGTATTTCTACAACAAAATCAAGGAGAAAGACATTTTCTCATAAAATTGTGAGGTTTCTAGTTTTAAGCTCCTAGTGGCCATGCTTAAAAAGAAAGGGGTGGCTTTGTTGAGCAGATAAATGAATCCAAATCTCCCATGAGGATAAAGCAATCTACTTATGAAGATAGAACATTTGTTATTTCTGAATAATTAAGTCAAAATACAGCCAATCACACGTATATATTTTAAAAAAACCATTGGGTAGATCCATATTTTGCCTAAAATTTATTAAAAATGTTTGGACTTTGATTATCACAGACATGATAGCATTGAATTGAAGTCCTGTGAGGCAATTTTGATGGAACTGCATACAAACATTATAATATGGTTTTTATAAATCATGATACAGGGAAGAATTGAGCACTGAGATGTAATAAGCAACTCCTCTGAGTTATCATAGAGTCCACAAAAGACTTAATGTATTTTCTGTGGCCAAAGAATATAACCATATCTAAAATTTTTAGAACAAAAAAGGCTTTGTTTGGTTGTTTGTTGTTTTTGAAAAACCTTTGCATGTATACAAAACTGGTTTCACACTTGCTATTTCAAACTTGGTCTTAAACTCTTAATTCTCTTGTCTGTGCCTCCCAAGCACTAGAATTAAAAGCACAAACCACCACACCTGGTTCCTATGAATCTAGGGGTACAATCCAGGGGTTTTTTTTTATTGCTAGGCAAACATTCTACCTACTAATGTCAGAATGTTTCTTAAAAAAAAAACAATTATTCATTCCAAGTGATTTCCAAATATAAGTTTAAAATGTGTAATGAAATAGCTGAAAATGTAACGCTTGTCTCTAAAGGTCTTAGCCAGGACTAAAGTTCTCTGATTGAATGACTCTCAGAGTCAATAAAAATACATCCTACTGAGTGAGACCTTCTACTTCATTGCAGGTAGTATAATAGCTTAACTCGTATTTTCAATCCAGTATTACAATGAGATGTTTCTTATTATCTAGTTTTAAAATAGACGTATTTTCTATATTCCTCAGAAGTCAGGTGAACAAAGTTAATCAGACAATCCAGAGTACCACTCATGGGTTCATGTGAGACTCTCTTCGCTTTTCTTTCTTCATTCCCAATTACTGTTCCCATAACCCCCATAACCTCTGTGAAACCCTTACACTTGTTGATTTTTAAGTAAGGTTGTTTATCTATGTATAAAAATATAGCATCATTTTAGGTGTTATATTTTCCAAATATATCTTCAATTATTTTGTACATTAAAGCTTTTTTATATTTTACTGACTTTACTTTAGATCTAGGAAGAATTGTCATCAATCACTACCTGTGTTTAGAACACAGCTGCCAAATGTGAACTGTAATCTTAAAACATGAAATATTTATTTTCATATATTAGACTTTACTAAACCATGGCAATATTTTTATTTGTATTTTAATAATTTTGAAGAACATTATTGGATATTTAAGTATCATATATTTAAATGATCAGGACAGAAAGTCCTGATTTACACGGAAAAATATGAACTATTTCATTGGTATCTACTTTGCAATGCAGTTTCTTGCTACTCATAAAGCAAGTCCAACTAAAAGTACAGTGAATTCTTCCTTTTCTCATAAAGAGGTTATTGTCCAATTGTCCAATGAAAGCCTTTTACATGAAAGTATTGTTTTAACACACCATACTAACCCCACAAATATCACATTGTTCCCTCTCTTTTCTGAGAAGTGGTAAGAACTGCTATTCTCTTAGGATATGCATAACAGCAGGAAGTGCCATTTGAGCAAGGCTCACCCTTCACCAAGCACTCTTTTAAGCTCTTCAAGTGTGTGTTTATTTAATTCATTTAAGAAGTAGCATTGTCATCACATAAACACAGAAGGTAGATGATGTGACCAAGGGTAAACAGCTACTAAGTGTTAGTAGGATAACAGCTTAATTGGCCTCATTCCAATTTTGAGCCTGTACTTACAGGTATAATGCCTTTTTAATTACATTTAGTTGTTCAAGTCTAACACTAAAGCTGGGTGTGGTGGTGCACCTCTTTAATCCTAGCACATTTGATGCAGAAGCATGCAGATTTCTATCAATTGGTCTACTAAGAAAGTACTAGGCAAGGCTGACCAGGAATATAGGGCAAAATTATTTCTCAAAAAATAAATAAATAACCCCACTACTGAGAGTTTATTTTAAAACATAAATAATACATATTTTCTTGAAGTTATGTAACAGATCAAATGTTTTGTAGTACTTATAGCAATAGTGAATTTATAGAATGGAATTTCTGAAAAACAAATTTGTTGTGTTTGAGTCTAATTGCTGGCTCACAGGTTAATGTAGCATGTATTTTGGTCTGTTTAAAATACATTTTCCTAGAATAGCCTTTCACATTTGTTTCTATTAATGTGTATTGTAGTAATATTGTATAGCATGTAAGAATTGTGAACATAAGAATATAAGATGCTTTTTATGAAATATCATCATATAAACAGGAAACAATTTTTGGTGTCTAATGCTTGACAGTGGCAGTTATTAATATTTATGTTCTCTGTCTTGAAAGCAATATTAATCTAAGTGCTACACATTAAATTCTGATGCTTAATTTTAAGGCAAATGCATCATTGTTCACGACTTTTCTGTTTGACAAGAAGTGTTCTGGAACCTTTGAAAACATAGTTTTTGCTCTTAACTTACAGCACCTCGTTTTTGGGATTAAGTCATTCATTGCATACCTGATCCCAGATATACCAAAGGGCCTCCGTGAGCGTATACGGCGCGAGAAATACTTAGTCCAAGAAATGATGTATGAGGCTGAGCTGGAACATTTACAGCAACAGCGCAGAAAAAGTGGTCAGCCTATTCACCATGAATGGCCTTAGGCAGTACCTGTTACCCAAAAGGGGAGGTACCATTAATATGAAGGAATGTGACCCTTTAAATGTAAATGGCATCCAAGAGGAAGACATACTTGGCAAACTATATGTATAAAATGCTACTTGGAAATACATCACAACAGCCCCTGGCACTTGGAATGCTCAGACTTCCAAAGAAAGAAAAGACTTGAGACCTCCAAAAGAATATAACTGAAACAGCAGGGAGCCAGGCTCTGATCTCAGAGCAAGCTCTCAGGGGAGTTCTGTGTTTTGAGTCCACCCAGCTCCATTAGGGACAAAGCAAGTAGGAAATGTGTTGGTAATATTTTCAGAGACAAACTTCCATGTAAATGTTCACAAGCTGGTAATACTAATCAGATCCTAGGACTTTCGCTTGAGTTCAGATGTTCACAAGAAATGAATTAAACCAGTCGTTGGCTCTGATGTCAGAGCTCCCTGTCCCTTCAACTTACAGGCTAGTGAGGTTGTTTTTGTCTCATTGAGATAATGGGTGAACACACATGGCATTTATGCTGCTTTATGTTGACTATGCACTTGAACAGTTGCACATCACCAAAAATCCAAGTTTCAAAAGGTATGCCTTTGGAATAATTCTATTATATTGGCTGTGTTTAAATTTGCTTAATCACCCAGAGCCAAGTACACTGCCCATTTTTTTTAAATGGATGCCAACAGATCAACTTTAAATATTTGAATGACTATTCTTACATCATTTAGACATGACTACGCCTATCTTGTATTCTATTCCACATGCCCCTCTCTGAATTATTACAAATCTCACAGAACACTATGCTGAAACAATGTAAATATGTCATTGTTCCTTTATGTTTGCACTTTTACACTGTGTAATACAAGTTCCAGCTTATGGATCTGTAAGACCAGTTACATGGGACGCTACTATAATCTGTTCATTCACGAAAACTGAAGCCAAATGTTCTGCAGCACTTATGTTTTTCCTAGAATGTGCACTGTCAATTATGAGCTAATGAAATAATGCATGCATATTGTGTATTATTCACATAAAATACCTTTATGAGTTTCACATTTTAATCATGGAATGGAGATTTCTGGGTTTTGTTTTTTGATGAGTTGATGTCATTTAATTTCAAAATTGTCTAGAAACAAAGTCAAACTAATTGTAAAGATCATAATTTCATTTGCTGTAGCATCCTTATTTGAATGTCAATTTTATCCTCACATTAATGGAGCACAAATGAAGGGGTATTAAATTAAAGGAAGTTGAGGAGGTATAAATTAAGGAGGCAGAATAGAAGGAAAGGCAAGAGGTGGGGTAGATGGGTATATGATTTAAAAAAAAATACACTTTCCCATGCAAAACAAGATAATCCAGGCTTTTATTTTTCCTGAGAATAAGGTGGGAAATCATACACAGAACACACATATATATACCTACATAAAGAGAAAACAATTTGATCAATTTGGTTTTGTTTGATTAATCAAAACAAACATTTACAAAATTCAAAATAAGGGATTAGGCATCCATAAAAATAAAACTACTTTGCACACATACTAATAAATCTCTATCAAGGAAATTAGTTTCACTTCTTGGAAGTGTGCTGTCCTAATTCTAACACTTAAAAATGCTTTATTGGATTGATGATGGTTGTTTTACAGTTTCTGCCAAGAACATTCACTTCTCTTCTTTCTCTATGTTTCTGGGCTATGTATATACCTTGGGACTCTAAATTTTTCCACAAGATCTGAGGATGTAGCTCAGTGTAGTGTGTCTCTAGCATACATGAGGTACACATAGACTCGACTCACATCATCTCTCAGCAACACTAAATAAATAGATAGATAAATAGATATGAGATATGTAGTAAGTTCCTAAACAAATCCTTGTTCCTGGGACTGTTCCACTGAAAAATATAATGGTTAACTTCACTAAGTATCCAATAAAGATTTCAGCTCCTCTATTTTGGAGCATTTGTGCTCCCTTTTCTTTAATAATTAAATGTATACACATGCCTGAGCATAATATTTTGTTTATCTAACATTTACATCTTTTCCAAATTAGGGATGCAGGACAGACATGTATCTTACAGCAGGACAAATAATAATAGCTTTTTCCTTAAGAATTCTTTTTCTAGGGTTTTCTATAGTCCATTTGGGGTTTAAGTCATATTGATTGATATGAACAGAGAAAGATATTTTAATAAATGGTATATTATATTAATTTAGAAAATGTCTTCTATGATATTTTTGAAACAGATATGAGAAAACAGAGAACCAAAAAAAAATATTGTTTAGAAAATGCCTTCCATGATATTTTTGAAACAGATATGAGAAAACAGAGAACCAAAAAAAATATTGTCTGAAATGTTTGTTTTGTAAAGGGTTGCAGGACAATCAAACTCGGTTTTATCATAACCGACAATAAAATAGAGAGCCCCTCACAGTATGTTAATTTAGATCACTCTACTTAAGTTGAGAGAAATGTTTTATACGTGTTTTCATATGAATATAAATTATTTCTCAAGGATTTCTAGCACACACTATTCTCAGGAATTCTGTATGATGTGAATGCTGCTCATATATTTTCATATTCTTACTTATTATCTTTTTATGCTAATAATTAATGGATATGTGCATGTACTTTGTCTTGACAAGTTGTGTGAACCATTTTAAGTCTTAACTGTAACAGTTCCCAATTGTATGAGTCTGTGTAGGCACTTTTAGGTGAGAACTGCTGCCTGGCTGCATGATGAGATTCAATTTGAATGCTAAATGATTCTTGACACAATATACTACACAATGGAATGAATAGATAATTTTTCCACTCAATAAATTATCATTTTTACTATAATCCACACATTACAGTTTATTCTGCTTGTTCTTTAAATGTTAAATTAGGATCTGTTGAATGTGTATGGGCTGGAAAGGTTACACATTCTTTAGCCCCTCAAAACAATAGTCCTGTTATTCTTGGGGAAACTCGACATTCAAACTTTCACTGTGAAAGCATGATGACCTAACTCTGGATCATCAATGCTTACATAAAAAGCCAAACATTGTAGAGTATGTCTGTGACCCCAACTCTAGGGAGGCAGAACTATGAGGATCCCAGGGGACAATCAATCACTTTTTTCCCCACCTATATTCTCTATTTCCCAGTCACTATTAAAATTACCCAGGGTAAATAAATCTTAAAAAAAAAATGGGTTTGGAGAGATGACTCAACAGATAACAGCACTTGATACTCTTGCAGAGGACCCTAATTTGGTTCCCAGCACTCATTTAATGGTGTACCACCATCTGTAACTACAGTTCCAGGAGATCCAGTTCCCTCAGTTAACCTCTGGGGACATAAGGCACACATGTCTCCAGAGGTGTGCAATCATACATGCATAAAAACTTATCATAATTAATAAATAATAAAACACGAAAATTAATATTCTTTTAAGGAAGAAAAGCTTTATTTTAATATATGGTTCTATGGGGATAGAATCTTCATGACAACAAAGGCATAATGGAAAGCAAGATATTACAATTTTATACACACACAGGAAGTATTGTGAGGGAACAGGAAATGGATCAACATTATAAACCCTCAAAACCCAACCCCAGAGACATTCTTTGTCCAGCAAGGTTCTACCTCCTACACATTCTATAACTTCCAGAAACAGCACTACCAACTGGGCACAAAGAGTTCAAACACATGAACCTATGGGAAGCATTGCTCATTCAGACCACCAGAACATGCCAGATAGCTGTGACTGTTTACATATTATTGCCCTCTAGAGTATCATATAAGGAGTGGCAGGATTAGTAGGCAAGACTTTGTTAGAATGAGTATGGCCTTGTTGTGAGAAGTAGGTACTATGGGGTTGGGCTTGGAGGTTTCCTATGCTCAGGATATCACCTAATATCTCAATTGACTTCCCGTGCCTGCAAGATGTAATACTCCCAGCTCCAGCACCATGTCAGCTGCATGCCACCATGATTCTTGCCATGATGACAATGGACTGACCCCCTGATCTGTAAGCAAGCCACCTCAGTTAAATGTTATCCTTATAAGAGTTGCCATGGTCATGATGTCTCCTTGCAGCAATATAAACTCTAATACAACAGCTTAAAGGTATGAGCCAAGGAACTGAGGATTTGAACACTGTTCTGACAATCCATTGTGAAATTAACCAGCACAATATCCCTAGGTTGGGGTAGGAAATTAAGCACAAATTCAGTGCAAGCCGAGGATGGATACTCCTATCTCATAGCGAAGAATCACCAACTTACCCATTTTGAGTTTTAAACTTTATAGTTCATCTTGAAAATTAGTGAAGCTTATTGAATAATTTAACTGAACTGATACCGGTGGATAGATTAATAGAGCAACTGGGCAAGTTTTGAAAAAAATGTCACCAGATATTTGTATTCCATTTTCCACAAATTATTTATCACAATGATGTCCGAACAGCATACTGAATTTTATAGAAGGAGTCAGTTAACATCTTATCTTACTGCTTCTATTTTTGGAGCTCCTAGGAGAATATTTTGAGGAACCCAAAACTCCTGGTTTCATTTGGAAAGCATAGGATCATCCAGATCTCCTTAATGAGGATAAGGCAGATTCTTCCATGAAGCAGGAAAGGTTGATTTTGGGATATGTATATTTCTCCTTTTGTTTAGGTATTGTGTTTATATAGCTCATTTAGAAATGTAATGTATAATTTAGTACATTAGACAGTTATCTATAACAGTCAAAACTTATAGTTAAGTTAGTTAGGATTTCTAGATATACAGAGATGTATTTGAGATGAATAAGTATTCTTCAAACCTTTCAAAGACCTATATAATATGGCATTTAAAATGGTTTAGGATTTTTCTTGACAGTGAGACATAACTGCTCCTGGAAACTCCACCTGTTTCAGACAGGAAGTTGGACGTCGAAGAAACTCGTGGAGCTATTTGGACAAGATACTGCTCTTGTTTGGACTGTTTGACTTTATGCTGTATAAACTGGACATCCAGGACCCATAGAAAAATGACTGCTGAAACAAGATAGACATTGCTTCAGCATTTCTTAACCCTAAGCGACAGCTCTTGATGACAGTGGACAGTTAACATGCAGCTTTTCTTAGCTTCAATTGTGAACATATCTTGCTTTCTTTCTATTCTGACAGCAAGCAAGTTGAGTTCATCTTTAAACACTTAAAAACAAATGAGACTCTTTATTATCCTGTGTATTTGTGGGTTTTGTGTGTAGATAGAAACACTACATACTTTATCCACAACATTGTGAAGAATGGCCTTATATATAATATAGTATAGCTTATTACAACATCTGTTTAATTGTTACCTGATAGGTCCATTTTAGTCTCTAAAGTTTACAGAAAGGTTTCCAAAGTAGAAGTCCACCTTGATCCCCATTCAGGAAATATTCCAGAGGTTATTTCAATGCCTTTCATTCTGAACTTATTTTTAAAAGAAATAATTTTAAATAATCCTAATTATCCATCATTCCCCAGATACTTTTTAAAATTTAAATAGTTATACAAACAAGATATCAAATTTAGAAGTATCTCAGAATTCATAAGAATAAAACTGTGTTTAATTTTAGGAATATAAAAATATCTCATTAAATTTCCCATTGATAAGCAGAAATACTATGATCATTGCACAGTTTTCTTCTGTAAGGCAAAACATTTCTTTTCTACTTTGTAATAGAAACCTAAAACTCCCAGTGATGGTTATATTTCCACCAAGTAGCCACAAATTAATAAGTGTAAATCTATTATGAAAACTTCTGATAATTCGAACACCAAAACACTATTCTATTGGAAAATATACTCATGTATTTATATTTGCACATTTTTATTGACTTGTTCAGGAGTTTTAAATTGTAACATTCAATCTTCTGAAGAACTACAAATAAAAATAACCCAAGTGTTTTTCAATCAATCAAAAGTTACAATTAATTTTAAGGCTCTAATATTTCAATAGGCACCTTTGGCTACCCAATGAATTACAGTAATTTGAAATGGATCAGGTTACAATGTTTTTAGTATTAGGCAAGGTGGTTAAATCCTCATTAAATCTACTTTACAATATTTAGATTATAAGCACATGAAATCTATAAATATACATGGACACAGTAAAAATTTCTATATTTTAAAATAATTCCTTGCTAACAGAACATATGAAAGAAAACATTTTTTCTGATGTGTCTATGTTTTATATTCTCAAATTATAATACCATGAAAACATTTCAATAATACTTACTTATAAATACTGTTGAAAGTGTCACAGCTTATGATGTCTTTATCTATTCCTACTGAAAGTTTGTTACCCCTTATCATCACAAATTACTCAGAAAATGCTGTTTGAATTTTAAAAAAGCAAATCCCACTTTTCTATTACTGTTTTAAGATTCATCCTTGCTTCCATGTGCTGAGTTATTATCTTAGTTTGAGATATTTGCTCCTAGCTGCCATTTACAAATATAAGGCTTAATAAAAGCACAACAGAGTATTTTGTTCTCAGTGGTGAACTTGTGGATCTTAATGATGAGATCTTTCTCCTTTGTGGATGTAAGAATTTTAATAATGTTTCATAAATAACATAAAAAACTAGTGTTTGAGCATCAGGACATTATTTTTTACTTGTAATTATGCTTCATTCATTAGTTGTGTTTTTTTCACAGTACCCCAGTAATATATGTACTAAGTCAATGTCTTATAGAGAAACAGTGAAACAAACACTTAAAATGAATATTATTTTCTTCTTACACTGCACAGTGGCATTACTGCTCTCTGATTGGGCCAGTCACTAGGTTAAGTGCTCACAGTAATTCTATTAAGTAAAAATAGTTTCTATTCTTTTTAATTGGTAAACAAACTAATATTTTTAAGTCTTTTTCCCAAATGACCATGATAGTTTGAGTCAGAATTCATGTTTGAGTCTAAGTCACTTGACTTAGATACCTCGTGTTAGCCAACAAACTACACTTTTTGCTCAAAATCATAACACAGGGAATGTCAGCCATATAAATGAGTTTAATGAGATCAAGTGAAAGTGACATTCTCATTCTCACCAATGTCCACAATTACACATAAGAGGCATTGAGTCTAACACTGTTCCCACTTCTCATCACTCACAGCACAATGGATTGAGAAGTCTCTGAACATTCTGTGACAAAACAGCCCTGAGATCAACCAATTCCAGCAAATGTGTCCCTGTAACACCACTCTGAGCTGCTATTGCTAGAGTAGGAGGCGGCAGGGAAGGAATGCTGGGAGTAGCTGCGCCTATTGACTGTGCACACTTTAATTTTCCTCTACTTCACCACACAATTAATATGATTCCCAACATGTGTGATATGTTTACTTCTTCAGATTTCTTTCTGCTCTCTACATGAAGGCAAATTTGATTGAATGAGTAAGAGGGAACCTCTACTCAGAGTTCAAAAAGGTCTTTATATATTCTCTACTTGTGCCTTATAGTTTGTTGTACAAAAGGAGATTACACCATTTCTGTAATAAAATGTTTGTAGGTCATTTTCAATTGAGTGCTTTTAATAATATTCTAAGAAAAATACAGACTGAAAAAGAACAAAAAATCTTTTAAACATAACTCTAAGGAAAGTGTTGATTAGTGAGGTAGCCTTAGGACAATTTTGGTAACTGTGTATGGCTATGTGCACATGAATGTGAATGCCAAAGGAGATCACAAAAAGGTAGTAGATTCTCTGGAGGTGGATTTACAGACAGCTGTAAGTTACTCAACTTGAGTGCTGGGAGTTGACCACAAGTCCTCTGGAAGGTCAAGAAGTTCTTGACAGACATGAAGAAGAAACACTTTCTCAACAGTGCAAAGTAAATAGTGTATTTAGATGTGATTTACCCTGCTGGAAGACTGACTGTTCTTTTCCTTTACTTAGTATAATTATCTTTAAATTTTAGCTATAATAGCTTTAGCAGCAGGAATCACTACAGGAGTATATAAAGGAGGCAGTGTGAGAGTGCTAATAGAAGTTAAGTGTTCTAGCTGCAGCCACATAGAAAGCATGGATATGTTCGCCTATCTACACACATGTAAGACATAAGGTCGGAGATGATGTCAATACTGTTTTGTCAGTTCTGTCAAAGAAGCATGGAATTGAGATTCCCCTCTCTCTTTAGTCTCTACCTCCACCAGGATATTTTGATGATTCAATCTTTAAAATGTCGACTAGGATCAATAGTCAGGCAGGTGTTATATAGGAATAAGGTCCTGTGCTCAATTCTCAGCACCAAAACAAAACATAAAACCTATAAACAAACAACAAGCCCTAGGATTTAATCTGATAGGAAGCAAAATGACATTGACTCCTTGCATAATGATAAAACTCAGTCCTGGTTTAGTTTGTAGCATCCAGTGCTTCTGGCCTTGGCTGATTTTTCTCACCTGAATTTGAGGCTTTCCAAAGAATATCCCAAGAAATAGTTTTATCATTCCTATAAATAAGTATAAATAAGTATTGGACATCTTTGTTTTCTGAAAAGAATCTGTACATGATTCTGTAAGAGAAAAAAATGGCATGGAGTATCATGGAGTGTGTGTGTGAGAGAGAGAGAGAGAGAGAGAGAGAGAGAGAGAGAGAGAGAGAGAGAGAGAGAGAGAGAGAGAGAGAGAATTATAAGTTGTATATATTGCCCTAGAAATGAGTAGTCTTCTGCTCCTTGTTGCTGTAGTTTTTGTCTTTAGGGCTGTAGCCTGGAATCTGGGCCAGGCTTTCTTGCTTGAGTCCATTCTGTAGGGCAGATTCAGCACCCTGTTTCCAGGCATTGTCATTGTCAAGGTAATCCTGAGGAAAGTGGAAAGACACATTTTAAAAGCCAGTCTTGACAGATTTAAGGGATATTATGTAACTACTGCATATTTTTGAAGGATGACCTAGGTAGCGTTTCATACATTTCTACTTTCCTTCAACATCTCTCATAATTCTTTCACTGCTCAAAACATACAACAACATACCATGCCACCCTCCTGAAGAGAGTCACTATAGTCTAGCTCTTCTGCAGTCCCTTAGGTTGCTCCATTGTCAATTGGTGCCATTTACTTAGAGCCCAAGCTGCTTATTGTGGGTCCTGAATGATGCGAATGTGACTCTTAAAAGTCTCTATTGGTCTAACATAAATGTACTTCTGGAGGAAAAAGAGGCTAAGAAAGTTGGTTGTATTTTGCTGTTTCTTTGACTATAATTTTCCCACCAAAATTTATAGTTATTGTGCTTTGAATATGAAATGTTTCTCAGTTTCACTTCAGCTGGTGATGCTGTGAGGAAGATTGTGACTCTTTAGGAAGTGGAGCCCAGATGAAAGAAATAAGTCACTGGCGGCTTTTCCCATGTGTTACATGCAGGTTTCCCGCCATCCCCCCCACCCCCCACCCCCACCACCGGTCTGGTCCCACTCTTTGTTCCTCCCGGCTGGCTGCCAGGTCCCACAGGCCCTGTCCTGCTGCCACACTGCCTACATTCCCTTTCTTTCTGTTTCACCCCTACTGGGAAGTGAGCAGTCTCCTCCTTCACATGTTTCCATTAACGTCCTCCTTCACGTTTCCATTAACCTCCTAATATGTACACTGAACAATAATAGATGAACCCTTTGAAACTGTGGGGCAAAACCAAACCAAACCAAATCAAACCAAACAGCAACAAAATCCCAAACTCCTCCTTTGAGGCATCCTGACAGGAATGTTAGTAAGAGGTAATAGACAAAAATGACTAATATAATATCCTAGAGAATTAGAAAGTTTTGTCTGTGTCATCCTGTATAATCTTCTTTAGTTCTCAAGTAATAAAAGCTAAACAAAAGGAAAACGAGTCTTAGAACCAGCAGTAGACCCAAAGTTGTGTGACTCTCAAACTCGTCTCACCTAGAACATTGACTGTGTCTTCCATTATGTATTCTTTCAAGCTGTTGACATTTACTGTTTTCCGTCCTTACAACCTTTTCCCTAGGAATTGTTGCAAGGGAAAGGAAAGGCACTCTTAGAGTTAGAAGGGCACTGCTAGTGGTGGGGATCACGGAGGGGAGAGCACTCTTTCCCCTGAGCCAATGCCTGTTTTAAGATGCATATGCATTCACTCACCTGCTCTGTTTCCCGCTCATGCTGAACTCCACACCAGCACAGAGTTTTGTATTTCTTAGACCAAAAGCAAAATAAATTGCAAACTGGTCTTATTAAAAGTGGGTCAATATCTTTGCCTTTTTGCCTGCCTGTTAAGAAAAGGAAGATGTATTAAACGGCTTCAGCCCTCCAGGCCTTCCATTTCAGTACAAGCATATCAACTTGAGGATGGGTTCTTTCTTAACAAAGCCTGAAAACAGGCTTCAGAGTTGAATCTATAGAAATTGACATAATGTTGAAAGAGTTGCATGCTAGCAGTTATAAATTCACAAGTTGTCTTGTCAAGGAAGTTCAGGACTATAGTTAAATAGTAATAACATATTCATTTGAAAATATGACACTAGTAGTAAATTTTGCAGACCAATTGAAGAAACAACAGAAAGTCGGTTTCTTTCTTCCTCAAATTTTATTTAAATCATATATTTACAGGATCATCTAGGTCAGAATTTGTAAAGTTAGAAGGATCATTTTTACTCTTTCTTTTTCTTTCATTATAGCAATAGCATCTTAGACAATTCTCTAAGGTTATACCAGCAAATCTGCAGTTCTCTTACACCTAATTTCTGTCCTTCAAAATATACTAGTTTCTTCCCTTTAAATCCTACTGAGGAACAAATCTGACTGTCATTTCTACCAAGATGTAAAGACTGATGAAGTCATCCTCCTAGAATCTTTGCAGTTTTATTTTTTTTATTTATTATTTTTTTTGGACAGGAAGATTAGTATAAATACTGTGTCCCATAGAATGCTGGTAACTATGAGAGTCAATCCAGCCAGAGGTCCCTGGAGGAAGCATTGGAGTAGGAGTTAAACACATTGGTCAGATTCTTTCTGTGATCCTAATTTTATGTCTGACAAAAGTGTTCTGCCTGTCCAATATTTTGAGGTTCACATAACATGCCCCATAGTATTATACCAATCAGTTTGTACCTTCTACCGAGTAGATACATTTGAATCATGTTATTGATAAGTAACTTTATATTAATTATTAAATAATGCAGCAATGAAATAGCCATCTGTAATCTGAAAGCTGTTAGTACATTTGTCTTAATGGGAAGGGGGGGGATGAGCAAACCTCATAAAACTGTAATGAAGAATGTCAATGTGTTCTGTGTCAAAGGATTTAATTTAAAACCAACCCATAGAATTTTTCTGCATTAATGCCTATATATCATGTCCCTGCATTCCCATAGAATCCAGAAAATGCCATCAGATCTCCTGGAACTGAAGTTATAGACAGTTGAGAACTATGATATGGGTGCTGGGAATTGAACTTGGGTCCTCTGGGAGAGCAACGTTTTCTTTTAACCACAGCATCTATCTCTCCAGTCCCCACTATCACTACTTTTATTGCAACTTTGGTTCCCCTTCTTCTGAACAGAAGCAATGTTGTGCTAAGGTACTGACCCTATGAGAACAGCATAATGCATGAATTATAATGCATCCCCTGCTTTTCCCCATTGTGATCACCATGGGTAGTGCATAAGCTTCAAAGCCCTACAATGAAACTCTGAATACAAGATAGGATTGTGTTTGGAGTCAGGCAAAATACACTGAGTATTTAGTCTTTCTTCATAATTGAATTTATAAAGATTTTTTTATACCCAGGTATGATTGTGGTGTCATAGTTCAAAATATCTTACCTATTTTCTGATTATTAAGCAGCCAGACAAATAGACAGACAGACAGACAGACAGACAGACAGACAGACACCCACACATACACAAACACTCAGGGGGGGGGGTTGACAGCAACAGAGAGATCAACTTAGAACCTTTGAGACAGTTTGTGTATCTCTTTGAGCAGAGAACTTTTTGTAGCGGATTCAGAAACAAATTGATGAGGCTGCTGTGTAGTCTACATCTGAATAAAATAAACCCCAAAGAGAGGATTCCAGATAACCCACCTGTCACGAAGCTGATGATTATTCCAGCAATTGTGCATCCCAGGAAACCCACAGCACTATAGTAAAGGTAGGAGAGTGAGTACCATGTGTCAGCTAGGGCAGGTCTGTGGAGAAACACAGCACATGTTATCAACTCTGTTCATCGCTCAGAACAAAGTGTTTATGACTTAGGACGCAATCACTTCTCTGTTCACTCTAAGTTCTGGCATCTCTTAAAACCCCAGATAGTAATATTTGAGTCTTAAAGGAAAAACAAGCATGAGCTAGATTTGCTTTGCATTGTACACTATCCATATCATTCCTGATTTACAAATGTGTGTCTACACACACACACATACAGAGAGAGAGAGAGAGAGAGAGAGAGAGAGAGAGAGAGAGAGAGAGAGAGAGAGAGAGAGAGAGAGAGAGAGAGAGAGAGGTGGAGGGAGAGAAAGAGAAAGAGAGAGACAGAGACAGAGATTTTTGAATGAGAATAATGTCTCCCATTTCTTTTCAATTATTTACTACTCAATTATTCATTAACTTCAGAATTACTGAAGGGGGAGGAATGTGACAGATACTTGTCTATGTGTATGAACTGACAGAAAAACTGCAAAGGGACTTTTCCGTGCTATTCATGGAATAGGAGCAAAAGTTTATTGACTACACGGAACCAATGCAACATTCACACACTTTACACTAACACCATGACTCTTGATCTGTTCTACAACCCTCCAGTGATGGGAGATGTTACTCTGTAAATATGTTTCTCATACTGGTTAATTAATAAAGCACTGTGGCCAATGAGAAAGCAAGATTGGTGGGACTAGGAGACTAGGAGGAAAGAGGAAGTAGTAAGGAGCAGTCAGCATGGAGAGCTTGGAGAAAGACGATGCCGGCGGCAGCTACCCAATAAGATGACCACGTGGAAATACTTAGATAAGTAGAAATGGGTTAATAATTAAGACAGAGCTAGCCCATAAACAATAATAGTAGCTGGCCAATAGGATTGTATCAAATACAGAGTCTCTGCTTGTTATTTGGGGCCCTCACACCTGACCAGCGGCAGGTGGGCTGATGGAAAACAACAATGCTACACTCCAGTATACTGTTTTCACACTTGTTTACCTCAATGCATAGAAATAACCATATGCAAAACTCCTTTTAGCCAGCCTTGCTCAGTACCCCTCATTTCCAAGCACTCCCAATTGAGCAAGAGCTAGTTCATCAAATTATCTCTGAGAGGTCTCTCCCCTTTTATGCTGACCTACTTTGAAACTTAGTACAATTTTCAAAGTTAACATACCTGTCGGAAAGCTGTGGACCTACTGTTGTTGTTATATTTGTTGGGACACACTGCTCTGTTGATAGAGGTAAAGGTAATGTCTTAGACTCTGGTGCAGGGTAAATGAAAGCCCCTATGGCAACCCAAAATGACAATGTGATTCCAGTAAGGAGGCCTCCTAGTGCACCCTTGGAGAAAAATAGAACATATTAAGAAATTAGACAAACCTTTTTTTTTTTGCAAAACTATTGATATAAGGTATAAAATACATGCATTGAAGCTCATTTCAACTATCAGAAAGCAGAATCATCTACTCATTTATTCACCTATCTTCAGTGTCGGGTATGAATTCTAAGGTTTTCTGCATGCCAGGCCAGTTCTGTACCACTGAGTCATGACCTCCAGTCCCATGAAGGGAATTTTAAGTAAGAATAATTTGTGCCTTGAATGAATTTTTTCTGCCTTAGATTTGTTCCCTCATTTTATTAGAAAGGATAGTGAAACTTCAATGCTCAACAAAAAAGTTTCAGAAACTATGGAAATCCTTAGACAATGTAGCCATTTTTTATTGGCAGACACTGTAAAGAAATTCTGGCTTAGTTTGCTTGTTTGATTGATTAATTCCTTTATTCTAAACTTAAGTGCATTTTTATTGTCCCACCACTAAAAGATCGTGTTTCATAGTAAATAGTTGAAAATGATGACTAATTTCTTCTGTAAGCAGGTAGAACCATTCTCACAAAGACTGGGATTACAGGAAAACTCTCAGTAGGATGTTTCTGTTCACCCCTACAGAGCTGAAACTTCAGTAGAAGAAAAAAGATGGTTGAAGTTCCTATTATGCATACATGAGTCCTCTGTAAGGGCCCAGAATGCTTTCTGAATTATTGTTTGGTGAAACTGAATCAACATATCCAATTGGTTATTTGTGCTTTGGCTCACACAAGAGGTCTGCAGACTTCCGTAAACAGCCAGGTACATGTTTTAGGCTTTGTGATTTATGAAGTATCTGTCACAGCTATTAATCTCTTCCATTATACCCCAAAAGAATCATGGACAAGACCAAACAAAAGAGGCTGCCCCAGTGAGATATTGTTGATGGACATTGAAATTCAACATTAACATGTCATGAAATATAATTACATTGACTTTCTTTCATACATCTTTAGGTGGCAGGTCACACCCCAAAACAGGAGGCAGCTATGTTTGTAGTAATCAAAATTTTCTGATCTAAATTTAACTAAAAGACAGCTGGAGGGTCGACGTAGGTGGCCACCTAGACAGCCACGCTGAAGCCAAATCTGAAGCTGCTAATCCAGTCCCTGAGAGGAGGATTAATGGTGAAGTAGTTGAGATCAGTGAACATGGAAGAGGTGGCACAAACTTATGATGCTTAACCATCCTCTGTCCAGAACTGAGTGGTTTTCCTGAATAATCAGAAGTTTTGGGGCATATTAACACAAATTATTTCTTTTTCATTACTTCTTTTATATTTTGAAATTATTATTTAATTACAACAGCCTGCCTTCCCTTGATCCCCCTCCTTGATTTCTTTCAAATTTATGACCTTTTTTTATTAATTGCTGCTGCATATTCATATATACTAATGTATAAATGTACATATATGTATATTCCTAAATATAACCTGCTCAATATGTATAACGTTAGTTGTATGTATATGTTTTCAGATATTTGATATATTTGATATTTGACGCAATTGGTGTGCTTTTCCCTGGGGATGGCTATTTCTCCCACTTTCACTAGTTGGGGTTTTGTGGTCCTTCTGTTCACATTGGCATGTCTGTTATTGTTATTGTTATTGCATTATACTAAGAACTACATAGACACTGCACAGGCACACTCTTTTGACTGTTCTGTTTAAGTGACTAGGTGTCACCTTAGATTATAACTTAATGACTATATTTTCATAACAGCAAATATTTCCATAGACCCAGATACCACAGAAGTGATTTTGACTGTGTTCTCCTAATAAGACGGCAGAAGAGTTTTTTTCACAAATGCCCAAATACTCACTATATATCCAAGCTCACTCCCTGTGGTAATTTGAGTGACTATGATCCCATAGGACCTGTCACTATTGAGAGGTATGGCTTATTGGAGTTGTTAGAGAAAGTAGTCATTGGGAGCCTTGAGGTCATAGATGCTCAAGCCATGCCACATGTGGCTGTCTCTTTCGGCTGCCTGTGGACTGAAATGTAGAACTTTCAGCTACCTTTCCAGCACCACATCAGTCTGCATGCTGCCATGCTTCCTACCAAGAAGATAATAGACTAAACCTTTGAACTGTAAGCCAGCCCCAATTAAATGTTCCTCTTTATAAAACTTGCTGTAGTCCTGGTGTATCTTCACAGCAATGGAACCCGAACTAAGATACTGCCTAATCTAGCAGGAGCTATCTAGAATAGTATCAACAACACCAGAAAACTGTATTGATTTAACAAACTGGACACCAAACTCAGGAATTATACTTAAATGCAGGCTTTTTGGAGTCTCTACAACTGTATAAATGTGTAGAGAACAATTATAGTGACAGTTTTGTTAGACTGAGAAAATTATATTTTAAGTGGTTAAAATAGTATTATGTTGCTGTTCTTAACAAATTTTCATCTGCCCTATATGCAGCATATAGTCTACCTGTATTTATCTAAAGTCTTGCTACTAGCAAAGGAAATACCAGATGTGTAACATCTCTGGCTTGCCATTTCTATGGATTAATCATTCAGCATATGAGCATTCAAGGCCATCTCTTATTTGCCTTTTGTTTCTAAGCATGTTTTAGTATTCTAAGCAGGTTATAGTATTCTAAGCAGGTTTACTATAGTATATAGGTGGGCCTGGATCCCATTTAAGTCTATGTCTGTGTATATGTATATGTTTGTAAAATAAAAATACAGGCAACATGAATTTTTGGATATTTTTCTGGCAAAAGCAAACAGCCTACCAAAGCAGAGAAAAAAAGAGAAAGAAAATGAAAAGACACTTATTTGTACTGGGCTTATGAAGAGAACTACATAATCCTTACCTTCCAGTTCACAAAAGGGAACACGATACCTAGATTGAATAATCCCAACATTGGTCCCCCACACATGCCGAGAATGCTGAGGGCAGCCTGTAGAAAAGAGCAGGCAAGATTAGCCTGACAAATCCACTGCCTCTGTACCCTGTAGCTTACCTTAACACCATCATCCATTCCTTGAACCTTGGATGAACTGGACCCCATTTTTTAAGCATATATTTTTCTTATAGCAAGGAAATATATATACATATATGTATATATACATTTTATAAATTATATATATATATATGTGTGTGTGTGTGTGTGTGTGTGTGTGTGTGTATACCCATACACACATACACATAAACAACAGATATATACAGCTAAATGTTCATCTGTGTATGCATATGTTCAGAAAATATCAATAAAGGTAACTTGCATTTGTTGGAGCTACTTTAACTTGTTATAAAGCCAATTTTTTTTTTCTTTTTACTTGCTTAACATACACAAGGCCCTGGGCCTAATTCCCAGAACCATAGAAGTTATTTTATTTGTTGGTTAAGGTATTTACTAAATCAATGCATCTATAACTTATTTTTCACATACTAAATGAAAATGCCTCAACTACTTTAACTTGGTTTGAAATTTTCTGTCATTTAAATAATAATGACTGTCTGGATCCCAAACTCTAGCACCCCACCCATCTCACTTCTGAGACACTAAGACTTCTTCAGTTTTTGGACCACCTTGAAAGGCCATCAGACACACCATCCCTTTTATTTCTCTTTACATTTCTGGCACCATCCCTTTTGGATATTGGGAATTTTGAGTAAAGTCATCCTTTAAATGACTAATTCAAATGAACTGGCTTAAAATTTATGTAATACCTATAGTATACATATAAGTGAAGACAGGTTTTCTGAAGTCTCTGTAACTATATACATATAAGTGTATGGGTAACAAGACAAAATAGCAGTTTGGCAAGAAAAAGTTTGCTTTCAGCATGAAAAATATTTGAGACCTTCTAAGAGCTGGGAAATGGAAATTCACTGAATTGTGTAAATGAGAGCACACACATACACAAACAACACATTTAAAACTACTTCCTCTGCAGCACTTTCTACATCTGTAAAAGCACCATGGAGGTATTTTATCAAGGGCCAAGTTTTAGAATGCTCCCAGGATCTTACACAAGTTTGTTTGTAAGGTGCCACCCATGTGTCAGTCAGCTAAGGAGATCTACTTGTGTACTCTGGTCTCATTTAACCCTCACACACGTCCAGTTCAGTAACAGTAATCAAAATTTGTAGGAAATAAATTTGGTATTAACAGAAATATATTCCAATCTATTTTCTTTTAGAAGGTGGGCAGATGTCATATATATGTCCAGATTTGTTTGGCTTTAAAATTTTATATTTTCTTTTTCCAAAGCAGTCTTTTAAAAATATCAAGAATGCTAGACATGAGGTAGTGGCACATGCCTTTAATCTCAGCACTCAGGAGGCAGAGACAGGCTGATCTCTCTGAGTTTTAGAACAGCCTGGTACACAGAGTGACTTCCAGGACAGCCAAGGTTACACAGACAAAGCCTATCTTGAAAAAACAAAGAAACAAACAAGCAGACAAACAAAAAACAAGAATGCAAATTACCATAATGGCATCCTGATTTTACTTAAGGAAAGAAATGGTTTTGAAAGAGTCTATCTTTAATAATTAGATCATTTTAATTTTCACTAAAACCTTCCATATACAACTAGGATTTGATGAACTCTCTGTTATTAACTTGTAATTGTGCAACTTTCACTTTCTTCTTGCTATACTAATACATACAAGGTCAAGGACCTTACCATTTTTTTAGCCATACTATACTATTTATCCAGAAATATGAACTGCAACATATCATTATGCTTGTGTGTGTTTTGAGTAAAGCAGCCCTCCTAGGTCCATAGGGAGTGGCACTAGTAGGAGATATGGCCTTGTTGGTGTAGGTGTGGCTTTGTTGGAAGTGATATGTCACTAGGGTGTGGGCTTTGAGGATACAGAAGCTCAAGCTATGCCCAGTATGGCATTCTCTCTTCCTGCTATCTGTGGATACAGATATAGAACTCTAGGCTCCTTCTCCAACACCATGTTTGCATGCTTACTCCCATTCTTCCTGCCATGCCAATAATAGACTAAAACGCTAAACCATAAACCAAGCCCAATTAAATGTTTTATGTTATTAAGAGTTGCCATGGTCATAGTTTCTCTTCACAGAAATAAAACCCTAACTAAAACAGATTGCCTTTCCAGATTCATTTTTAAAGAATTCAATCCCTATTATATCTTTGATAAGACAGAGAGGCATGTGTGATTAAGTTTATTTTCCTCTGACTTCAGTTATTTAATATTTCTGGCATTTCTTTGCTGGTAGTAAGACTAATCCATTATAGTTGTGGCAGCTGGATTTTGAAGGCTATTACCAGCTATCATGAGAAGAGTCAATAAAATACTGAAGACATTTATCTCATTTGAAGGGGATGGTGGTAAATAAAGACAAACTTCCAATGTCTCATGCCTCTGCATGTTTTGTAAAGTACAAGAGCAATGGACATTGATTTTTCCATTCTTTTTTTTTGTCATCCATTATCTATAATTGGAGGCAAGCTCAAAGCTAGTCTAACTTAGGTTCTACTTCAATGCCTAGAAACTATCTGAGCTTCCTAGACAAACAGAGGACAGTATCCAGGAGTGTGTGCTTTAGTGCTGGAGAAACTGACACAGTTTGGGTATGGTATTTAACTATACTTTGCCTTAGATTGCTTAAAATAAACTTTTTTTCTGGTGAAGATTTAAAGTGGACTCCAAAAGAAGACTCAGAAAAGTGTTTGAGTGCTATGACACATATTAGAAGTGGACCACTGTTCTCACTGTTTTTGTCAGTGCTGTGCCCTGCTAGGGAGCTCTGATTCATGTGGCATGGCTTCTGAATGCCAGAGTGCTGTAAGATCTACAGAAGACCAGCTTGACATGAGATCAAAACATGTTGCCAAGTTGTTCAACCCTTTAGCAGAATTCCAGGTAGTCCTGTGGGTAATAGCATATTGAGTAGAGAGGTACCATTTCCTTCCATCAGTCACTGGCCCTCTCTGGAGCCCACCATACCTTAATTACAAATTATCTGAAATGATGAAATGCAAAAATCTCCTTTTCAAGAAACAATTAAATGACTCACAGACTCACCAAGTTGGATAGGGTGAATCTTCCCCCCACTCATTTTTTAGTAAGTACTGATCTCAGTAAAAGAGAAAATAAAGACTATTTAGATAGGTTATTTAGATAGAGGGAATGAGAGAACAAATATTCTATGAGCTGAGAAAATGAACCCATTGCAAGTCATCCTACTACAACTTTCACCTTCTGAAAATAATTTTGGTTGACATTTTTATGTATGCTTTATTTTGAGCTGGTGTCCATTAATATTAATATTGGGACTTGGAGTAAGTAATACACAAGAGGGGAAAGTTTGAGGTGGAATCAAATGTCTTTTTCTTGTTCCATTACCTGTACAACACTCCCCATGAAGGATGCAACCACAGCCATGGAGGTGCACAAAATACCAAACAAGAGACCTGAAAGACAGAAATCATATGATGATACATTTCCTTGCCATCATCCCTGAGCACCCAGCTGAAGGACCGAAGAAGGGAAACCTTCTGCACACAGCCAGACAGTATCTACTCAGCACTTCAGTAACTGTTCTTCAGGACAAATGAACTGGAGTCCAGGATCTAGAGTTTCCCTCTAGCACTCCAGAAGTCTCTGCTGTGAAACAGCATGGATGTGGAAGGGGTCCAAGAATATCCAAGCTAATTATATAGGTGCTAATTTCAGGTCAGCCACTCACCAGGAATAAGCTGAAGGAGAAGCTACTGGACTCTGAGATATGGACAGATTTTCACCTTTTGGGTGGTGAATCAGCATTAACCCACTCTGCTTCGTTGTATCAAAAACCTGAAAGCTTTACTGCTTTTCCCTTTGGTGCTTTGTTCATAACATCTTTATGGCCCGTATTCATGCTATAGTATTATTACAATTAGCAGTTGACTTGTTTATATATCAATATAAGGATCTATTTGTTTATACCTCACCACAAGGAACTTTGGGTACCACTCCCATCTAGTATCATAGAAGCTTCACATTTAAATCATTGTGTTGTTCTAATGACTTTTAAAGATGATGGTTTCTTCTTCAAAAAATAATCATAGCTTTTACACATTTTTGTTTTAAAAACCATCCTGAGATTGTTCCCATAAAAACTCATCAACAAACTAAGAAAAAGAAAGATACACCGAATCAGAGATAGTAGCAGACATGGTGGCAGTTTTGGTTTTAGCATTCTTAGTGTGATCACTAGTTTTAATAGTCATCTTGAAAAAAATCTAGAATCACATAGGAAGAAATTTTCAGTGAGGTATTGAGCTATTGTCTAGATCAAGATGACTCTGACTCATGTCTATTGAGGATTATGATAGTTTCATTAACTAAAGTAGAAACCTCTTCCCACCCCCACCCCCCCAAACACTGTGAGTAGCTCCAATCTCTGGATAGGGAGATCTTAAACTACATAAAGTGGAAAAACAAGGTGAACATCTCAGGCATGTACTCAATTCTCTTTGCTCTTGATTGCAGAGGTAACTAGCTGTTTAAAGTCCCTGCCACTTAGACATTCCTGTTATTATGGACAGTAAACTGTAAGCTAAAATAGAACTTTTCTCTTCTAAATTGTCTAGTTTATCCCAGAAAATGAGATGATACTAACACAACTAAAGATCCAGCCCAGATCCTAATGTGACACTTGGTTCGATGTTATTGGGTTCTTACTATAGATTTGGTGTTTTGCCAAACACCAGGGGTATAAATTCAAAACTTTGTTCACAAAGAGTTCACAATTTGAGAAGGAACTGTACTAAAAGAATCTAATCATGTACCCAAAATTAATTTCTCAAGAATGGTACTTGCGGATTTTGTCAAGGCTACATCAGATCCAATGATGAGACAACAACACAGTTACTGAAATAACTTCTTCCACAGTCATACTTTTCCATGAATATCTGCTAGAAGTTGGATATTGCACTGGCCACACTACTCACCCACTCTCTGGGATCTCTAATTCACGTAGTGAAAATAAAAATCCACAGACTTCACCAAGTTAGCAAATGTGTTTGCATCCATCTAATCTTGTTCAAGCACAAATATTAAAGCATTAAATCATCCTACTATATGTGCTTAAATGATGATGCAATGAGTAATGTATACAATGAATATTTCTGAGAATAATTCAGCAAATAATCAGGAAAATAACACCTAAAATCTGGCAACCACTGTTTACTACAGGGAGTATATAGACTCATTTAAGCAAAGAAATATGAGTGTAGATTTAAAAAAATATATTCAACACCACTTAGTTTTTATGAAAATGAATTCAGATTCAACAACATAGCATCTCAAGTAAATGTGAAACCTTAAGAGTTGACAAAACACATCTATTGAAGAACAGTGAGTATGTTTCTTAAAATGATTGTAAAAGATTATTTCTAATTATCTTACACGGAATCAGCCCAGGGACATACACTGATGCACAGCAGCTGACACCCCAAATCCATGGTTTTGTTTTCTTACATTCTCCTAAGCATGACTGAAGTATAGGAAAAAATAAAAATTGTGCCTATACTGAACATACACAGACTTTACAAAATCTCGTTCATTGTGGGATTCCATCTATATGAAATTCTAGAAAAGTTAAAAATCTACATTAGAAAAACAAAATAAGATTTTTAATTAAAATAAAAAAATAAAACTTGAAAAAAAGTAACACTAATTCACTTAGAGTTTATTGATCAGATGAAAATTATTAGATAAAGTGGTCAATCCTAATAAACAGTACATCTCCTCATGTAAAATGTCTGGTAAAGTCAACTCAGTATTATTAAGAGACATTGATTTGAGGATATTAGAGCATGGGATACCTGAAAAGTAAGATGAGAACAAAGTGAATGAACTAGTCATATTTTCTGGTACCCTTCTGGCAGGATCTTTGTAAGCATGAAAATCTATATGTCTGTTTTTCAGCATGCATTTGTGTCTACTCATGCATCCTGAACAGCTCATACCAGATTTTGATATTTGACCCATTT
Organism: Cricetiscus sungorus; assembly: GCA_030556225.1. NCBI lineage: Eukaryota > Metazoa > Chordata > Mammalia > Rodentia > Cricetidae > Cricetiscus > Cricetiscus sungorus. Next base: position 47,259,124 of record JANBXA010000372.1, on the reverse strand, counting down.
AAGTTCCACAATGTGGAGTAGAAGTTCTACCAGCAATACCTACATAAGCCTTTACTGATCCAGGTACTCTTCTTGTCCGAGAGATGTGGAAAACAGCTCTTGACATAATCCTCAAAGGTCACTGTTGCTAAGGCATTAATGCTGGCAGCCACTGTGCTACAGGAAAAAAAAGCAAATAAGAAAATAGTCTGAGCTTAAAAAATGACCATTAAGAAAGGCAGAAAGGCAGGGAAAAAATTCATGAAAAGTATGTGAAAGCCCTTGGAAAATAAAAGGAAAATCACATGCATGCACATTGAGGTGAAGAGGTGAGCACTGCTTTCTACTGCCTGATACTTAGAGAGGCTAGAATGTGATTAATAAAGGAGAAAGAAAAGAGAAGCCCAGAAAGGCACAAAGACCATAACCATTGCTTGCTCTGACTTCACAGAATGTCTTGATAGACCAGTCAGAGAATCAGAAAGTTGGTATTTTCTTTGAAAAATGCAATGAGAGCTTATTTAATTTCCTCACATAGAGCAATAATCTTTTAGTTAGTTAACTGAATTAAATTCAACAGTTGAAAAAAAGAGCACCCAAGAATGGTTCCTTCCAAAGACTATTGATGATTTCTACTTCTGTTACTTGTTCACAAAGCATGGTTACATAGGAAGACAGAAAAGGAACAAACCTAGTAGAAAAGAAGAAACACTCAAAGAAAATATTGTTGCTTTAATAATTTGAGGAAAAAAATCCCAGAAAATCAACTAAAAATAATTGAGATGAAAAATACAATGTACAAAAAAATGTAAAAAGAAAATAGATAACCCTCCTCAACCCTAACACACAATATGTTTTACAGTCATGAAAAACACTGACATTGTTACAACTATAGACCATGAGAGGAATACAAAGGGGAGTTTATAAAATACTTCATATATACGGAAGAATTGTGATTGAAGCAATATTTCAAGTCATTGGTGAAAGATGGCTTATTTCACTAAAAAATAAGACAAATGGCTGATAATTTTGAAGGAAAATAGTCACATACTCTACTTAATTTTACATCACAGATGATTCAATAATTTTAATAATTAATAAAATCATAAATATGTTATTCATATTAATAAAATAGATCTCTTAGTGAACATATTATTAACCAACAAGATAATATCAAACATGATTTATAATTTCAAAATTTCAAGGATTGCTTGACAATTAGGCAGCATAATGCAGGGTCACATTGCTGGAAGCAACTCTTTATAAGGCAATGTAATGTAGTAATAGGAGTCAAGTTGAAGCTGCAATGGAGAATCAAGAGAGACAGACAAGACAACAGCATGCATTGATCATTGGAATAAGTTATGAGCAGCTGAAAAAGTCAGCTTGAGATATTGACTATGTGAGCTGCAAAAGCAAGGACACTGTCAGAACTGCTTAAACCCTAGGAAGCCCATCTTCCACTATGATGCTACCCCGATACAAGATGTGGAATATTAGGGTCTAATGCCTGCAGTTCTGTCTATTAGTCTAATGCCTAATCTCATCTTTGGCCAGTCACCCCTTTTTATGTATTACCAGAATTTGAGAGTATGGAATTTTCAGGTACTTACTACTGAGTTTGCCTTGATTGTAATGGAGAGATTTTAGGCTTTTGATCAATACCGGAACAATGAAAACTCTTGGGTCTTTTGTGGTAGAATGAATACAGACAAAGTTGAAACAATAACCAGGAGGATTTAAAGTATAGATTAAAAATATGCATGCATCAGGACTCCATGGTTTACTCACCATAGGTTAGTTGTCCCCCTCACCATTATTAAATTTCAGTATCCTTATCTACAAACTGGTGAGAGTGTGAATAAAGATTCTTCTTCACATGCTGTGTTTGATACCAATGATCAAATAGAAATACAGCATTGCAGTAGGCCAATTGACATTCAGCAAGTGATCGATCAATAGACAGTTGATCATGACTGTCATCATTCCAGCCAGTTAATCTTCATGACTACCACCACCACCATTATCTTCAGATTGTCAAGATACTAACCTCAGAGTTCCACTAAAGGCACAAGCCACAAAAAGTCCTGGCAGTCCTGGCATAGTGGCAAAAATCTCCATGACAAAATATGGCATCAACTAGAAGAAGGAGGAGGAGGAGGAGGAGGAGGAGGAGGAGGAGGAGGAGGAGGAGGAGGAGGAGGAGGAGGAGGAGGAGGAGGAGAATAGATAGAAGAAGAAGAAGAAGAAGAAGAAGAAGAAGAAGAAGAAGAAGAAGAGATAGAAGAAGAGATAGAAGAGGAAGAGAGAGAAGGAGCAAGAAGGGGGTATATTAATAGTTATCTCAGCAATATCTTAAATGTTGAAACACAGATTCTAGCAAAAGGAGATGAGAAACTTACTTCCCAATATATTCACTGTGTGGATTTTATTTATCTATTTTCTCTGAATTTATAATTAAGTTCTAAAACAAATTCTTAACATATATCTTTCTGGGCACTAGGTATGCCTAGCTTGTGGGAAAGGAGACTATGCCCAACAAAGTGAGGCATCTGAAAGTATATGGAGAGAAAATGGGAGTAGATGCTTTTCATGAGCATACTGTCTCTTGAGTTTCCAAAAACACATTTGGCATTTTATGCTTTTAGATATACTTGTGTGTGATAATAGGTATTATGAAAATAAGAATGACTTGTTCAATTTTATTTATTTAATGTTACTTTAATTTTGTGTTTTTGAAACATGATCTCATATAGACCATGGTATCCTCTCAAATTCTATGTAACCAATGCTAGCCTTAAACTCCCGATTCTTTTGGCCACATGTTTAAATGCTGTAATTCCAAGTGCATAACACCATGCTCATTTTTGTTTAATTAAAGAAACATTAATCAACCTAAGACTACATAGTAAAGGATATAAGGGAGCATCAACAACCAAAGCCATGGATTTGAGATGACTTTCTAGTTAGCCTTGGCCTGTATTTAGAGTTTGTCTTCATGAACAAAGTGAATTATCCCTTTTCTGCAAAACCACATCTGCATATTAGAATGCAGTGTTTGATGCCACCGAGAAGCTCAGGCAAGAAGCCAGAGGCTTTTGCTTGGCAAGTGAGTAATGATCCTGGCAGATTAAAAATAACCCGATTCTGCTAAGAGACCAAGAAAGTGCATACCTGGTCTGGTGCAGAAATAGCACCAGAAGTCCATGGGTCACAGTCTTTGAAATTTGCATACATGATCAAACCAGAGAAGATAGCACACACTGCAATCATCCAGAGACCCAACAAGTTACAGTACAAGGCACTAGAATAGAAGAGGGACAAAGGCCAATTGGTAAGCTGTCTGTCACACTGTAGCAGGGTAAGTTCATGACTGAGGACTGAAGGAGGACTCACTCTCTAGCTTTTAGGAAGCATTACACTTTATAATATCACATTAAAAGAGTCATAGCACCTTTTAGAATCACTACAAATTTCAAATTTAAAAAGCTTTCTGATGTATTTTCCTTTGTAAAGAAGGGATTTTTTTCCCAAAGTTTCAATATGTGTGGTATATGACCTATTTTCTTATATAATATTTTACATACTGATTATTCTTATTATATAACTTTAAATGGTTCCCCCTACTCAATTAATGAAACTGTCAAAAAAGCTAAATTACATTTTAATAACTTCTCCCAGAAAGATAATAATTAGGTAACAAAAATAGAGGAATATTGGTTACAGTTGCTTTAAGATGAGAGCAGATGAAAGTTAAAGTCAAATACTTTTTTAAAAAATTGGAATAATAAAAAAATCTAAAAAAATACTATTCTACAGTGAACAAGCATAATTACAGTTGAATTCTCTTTTAAGATCCTTTGCTTTCATATAAGCATTTGAATGTCAAGATTTTACTTATATTCCTAAACTCAGGAAAGACTTAAAAATAGGCATTCTTCCATGTTTTTGATAAAATAAAATTTCATTGTGGTGAAATTCAGACTGGTCACTTTTTAAATCCAGTCTCAGTTTGAAGATGATTTTACATTCAACTGCAAGAACACACATTTCTTTTGTGGCATCATGAATGTATTGAAATACTTTGAAAAGAATATGCATGCATATGTATATACATGCTCACATGCATCCACTCTTCCAATATTTGGGTGGCTGTATGCCTCTGCACATATACGAGAAAATGGCTCTCCTTAAGCATTATATTGTTTAATAAATGACACACATTTGACAAGCACAATGTTTTATTCTTGGTGTTTATGAAAAAAAAATAGATGACAAAGATATAGTTCCTAACTTACATCTACTAATTTTTTAGAAGGCAGAAATTCAACAAATCACAAGAGAAAGTAATAACTGGGCACATGGAAAATACCTATTGTACTAACAATTCAAGAGCCTGAATAGAATTAATTCTTATATCTATAAGTCTAAGGCTATTCTGCAATACATGGAGATCCCATTGCAAAACAAAACAAGTGTATTAAAATGAACGAAGAAAAGTATTTATTTCACCAAAAGATTCTTCTCTTTATAAATATTTGACTATAGTTTATCTAAAAGCAGATTGCACTTGAATTTTAGATGGATTTTATGATTAAAGTCACATGTATTTTCAGTAACATGCTGTAGTGGGATATTCACTGTATCTGCTTCTGTGGCACTGACCACACCCATTGAGGGGTGGAGCCAGGGGCAGTAGTGACCTGTGGGACTTGGTCTCAGAAGGAGGCAGAGAATGCTCTCTTTCTGGTGGGACATGGAGAGCGGAGCATCCAGTTTTAACTGCTGTGTTCATCTGTCTGTGTTGTGAGTTATTTCTCTCTTAATAAACATCTATTCTGCCTATTTGTTTATCCTGACCCTTATTAAACCACATTAACATGCATTTGATAAAGTGATGGCCATCAGTTGATAAATCATAGAAGTCTTAGTTAATATCATTTACTGTAACAGGGTTTTCATGTCTCACCAGTGGTTTGATAGAATGCTAGATGATGTGTCTGCTCTCTTCATTTTGCATTATAAAATATACATATAGTGACATGACAATTCCCACTTTGGAATTTTACTTACAAGACAAGTCTATGTCTCACTCAGTGAAAATAAGAAATTGTACATTGAAGTATTTTTAAATTGTAAAATAGTCATAGTAAGTAGACTTGGGCCAGGAACCATGAGAAGCATTCCTGGGGTTGTAATTCCATTTGGTGTGTAATTGGGGGGGGTGCTAGTTGTATAAAATAATAGAGAAATACCTTAGTTTTCTCTCTAGATTTGGGGTGTTCTCAAATTTTTAGTGGGACCAGACTTTCTAGCTATGCCTATTCTCATATTCTGCAGTAAGCTCTCCCTTTAAAATATGGACCAGCAATAGTCACATTACCTTACATTTTATAGTTTTTAAATATGTCCTTAAAAATATTAATGCTATCTGCATTCATTAAAGGGAATTAAAATGGACACCAGAGTAAGGATTCAGGCATTAGGCTGGCCTGCCCCTGACACCTGGCAGAATGCACTCAGGCTGTACTCTGATCAGCCCAAATGCAAACTACCCCCTTTAAAAAAAAAAAAAAAAAAGACCTCCACCCACTTGTGCTCTCTTTCTGCTCTCTCTTTCCCACTCCTCTCTTTCCTTCACTCTTTCCTGCTGTTCCTCTGGTAGATTAGACTTTCCCCATCTCCCTCTTCTGACCTCTCTATATTTTTCTGTGTCTCTTTAACTCTTTTTCTCTTTCCTTCCCCTTTCTAATAAAACTTAAGCTTTGTCTGCCTGGCATGTTTGTCCCTCACCTCAGTCAATCTCCTTTGCTATGGAATTCCCTGGTACAGACTAGACTTTCCTCATCTCCCTCTTCTGTCATTTCTATGTTCTTCTGTGTCTCTTTACCTCTTTTCTCTTTCCTTCTCCTTTCTAATAAAACTTAAGCTTTGTCTGCCTGGCATGTTTGTCCCTCATCTCGGTCAATCTCCATTGCCATGGAATCCACCAAGGACCCCCACACAAGGTTCCTCATAATTTATCATAGCAACCAGACCTGAAAAGACTTCTGAAGCAGAGATAGATAAATGTAAGGGGAACTTAACTTTGATTGATTTGCAAATGTAAGTGAAGCTGGTTTGTTCCCTTTTCCTAAGTGCCTACATTTAGAAAATTGAAGTGCTGTGTGATAATGCTCTTTACACTGTAAAGATCTTTCACTTCTTGTTGATTCAATAAAATGCTAATTGGCCAGTAGCCAGGCAGGAGACCTTTGGGAAGAGGAAAGGCAAAGAGAAGAGTTGCAAGCCAGACTCAGGGGAAAAAAGATGAGAATGCCTCACTGATAAAAGGACCAAGTTATGTGATTAAACATAGATATGCATTATGGGTTAATTTAAGTTGTAAGAGCTTCTTATTAATAAGTATGAGTAATAGGACAAACAGTTTATAATTAATAAAAATCTCTGTCTGTTTATTTGGGACTGAATGGCTACAGGGATGAGCAGGACAAAAACTTCTACATTGAAGCTTATGGCAAACCTATGAGAAGACTCCAAACAACTCAAAAATCTAGGCCTTCTCATATAAATGAGCAAATGAGGTGGTTATGTAGCTATAATCAATAGCATGTATTCTTTGCCTTACTTCTGTGTTCATACTAAAAGTGACATTCTTGTATTCCTTCAGTGGTGACACAGTTTGAGCAGAAGCTGGCTGATTTATCAGTTACTTTTTTTCAAATAAATATTTTAAAATATCAAAATGAATCTTAATTTACCTCCTGACACATAAAAATTAAGCTACAACTAAAGGCAACACACAATAAATAAAAAATGACCAGGTACTCTTGTCATGGAGACTACAGGCAAGAAACAAGTGCTTTTCACTTACCCTTACTCAATGCACCTAATCTAGTCCATTTATTTCTCAGTCAATGAAGACAAACATTAATTTAGCATAAAGCCAAACAGAATATTCTAAGATGGAAATAATCACATTTGACTGAAATAGTTGCTGAAAGAGGTGGAAGGATTTATAAGAGTACTTGCTATACAAGTATGCATAACTGTGTTTGGAATATAGAACTCAGATAAAGTGCTAGGCATGGCAGTACATATAACCCAAAGCTGAGTTAGGCAAAGAGACAAGAGGATCACTGGACCGCCAGGCTAGCTCCAGCTACAGGGAAAGATCATGTCTTAAACCAATAAGACCTAGAGGGGCTGATGGCATACACCTTTAACCTAGCACTCAGGAGGCAGAAGAAGGCAAATCTCTGTGAGTTCAAGACCAGCTTGGTCTATATAGTGTGCTTTAGGACATCTAGGGCTATGTAGAGAAACCCTGACTTAAGTAAATTAATTAATTAATTAATTAAACCGAGATGGAGAGTGATGAAGCAAGGCATCCAACATCCTCTTCTAACTTCCACATGTATGCACTTAACCCCCTCCCAAACACATACTTCTGCATACACCACTCACAGGTATACGGAAACATACACTTAAACACACATCACACAAAGACTTTGAACAGGTTAAATAAACGTCTTCCTTTATCTCTCTGTTTCACATGCTTGCATGCACACCTAATGACTCACCAAGGCAAGAAATTGTTCGCAATCAACAACTTACAGCTTTGCATGCTTTTCTGTTTTGCAAGAGATGCATCTCTGGATGGTTGATTGGTTAACTCCATAGATTCCAAGCCAAGTAAAAGTTCCTCCCACTGTAATTGTCCAAAAAGTGTGCCGTCTGAGGGGATCTACATCAAAGCTGTGACACAGGAAGGAAGGAATAACAGAGATGTTTCTTTGGTGCCCAGCTGTTACCATTTTATGCAGTTATGTAATTAAATGTTATAAAGGGTGAAAAAGTTGGACATACTCAACTACATTTAGCCGGGATCCATTTCTTGCTTTCTCTAACACATTGTGGAACCCACCAGCGTGACTTGATCCTTGAATGAGAACTGTTAAGAATCCCACAATCATGACAACCATCTGAAATGCATCTGTCCATACCACTGCTTTTAAACCTCCCTGAAATGGGGAGAATTGTATAAGTTATTGAAAACAAGGTCTGTAATCCCTCCAACTCCAGACAGTCTCCCTGTTACTGAATCATTTTAAACTCATCCTGAGTATTACTGAACATCTTTTAAGTGGCAAGTTCTGAGTTAACACATGGTAATAAAATGGTAAGTAAAGAAATCAGGTCCCCTCTGTAATTCCATGAACTTATAAGTTTAATGGAAGAGTTGGAAACTAAGTAATAATACAAATCTGTACTTAAAAGTGTGAGAAGAGCAATGAAAGACTAGTTAATTTTGAGAAGTACAGTGACGTCATGACCTGGTCTAGGAAGTCACAATTAAGGTAAATTCTGAGGAATGAATAAAAATTTTTGAGGTTCATCAGACAAATTAAGAATCTGTCTGAAATGTGTGAAGGGAAAAGAAGTATATATCTCGGAGGAAATGAAAGAATCCTGGAAGATACAGATAGAAGGTGTAGATAGGCAAAAAGGCAAGTTGAATTTTCTGGATGTCAGGGCACACAGATTTAGTTAAGACCACCTAAACATTTCCCTAAGAACAGAGAGTCATATGCTGAAATTTGTTTCACAGTAGCCATTTGTCAACTATTGTGAATGGCAAGGCTGCAGTAGAGCAGAAAATCTCAAGTTTATTCTCATTCCCCATACCTAAGAAGATCAATGGTTTGAAGCAGGGCAGAGATGGAAAGAACTCCATGGTGATTTCGAGAGATAAGATTTTCATACTGCATGAATCATTAAAAATAGGTGAGGAAACAGTGAAAGAATTGAGCAATCACATAGGTCCAGTTGGACAGTTTTAGACTTTTTATGTAACTAGTGATAGCATGTTTTAGAAAATGAAAGAGAAACAAAAAGAGACAGAGAGAAACACAGAGAAGAAATAATTAAGAAAAAAATAACTACCAGTTTCTACATATATGTGGGGAAGGTGTCTACAAGATAAGTAGACAGCCAGGCAAATACTAGAGTTTCAGAAAAAATTAATCTAATTGTTAAGTGTAGTATAGTTATTGGGCAAGAGGTTAAAACAGTGATATACTAAACCTGACTCTCTTTTAATTGAGGGGACAGTGAGAAAACAGTGTCCATATTCCTCCCCAAGATTCTTAAATTAACAGATGCTAGGGTTGGGTCTTTTTATTCCTGATTTTTCAAAGTTTCATGAATGATTCTAATGCAGAATTTTTGCTGACAGCACGCACACAGAAGGGAAGGAGGAAAATGAGAGCTTGCTGTAGCATTCCAAGACTTGAGTCCCCTAGGACCATAGTGAACAAGACAAAAGCAATTAGGGAGAGATAAAATGAAATAGCTTATAAAAAGTGTTTTGCAAGTGAATAAGTGCCAGTAAAATGAAAGGAGATGATATTTTTAACACTGAAAAATGGAATTGTCATCCTGTTATTCCTCCAGAGTGTCAGTAATTTCTATGAAAAGTTGACACACTTATCTTTAGCTTGAGAGGAAAGAAGGTACTGAAGTAACCCATCATTTATTTGGTAATTAAAATGAAAACATCATTTGAAAATAAACATTTAAGTTCATGCTAATAGCATTGTATTTTCATATGATTATTCAAATCATGTTTTGATAAACGATAAATCTGCCTTCACACACTCACATACACATTGCCTACATAGCACTATCATGTTGACACAAGTCTTTAATCCCAGCATTTGGGAGGCAGATGCAGACGGACCTCTGTGAATTTAAGGCCAGCCTGGTCCACTGAATGAGTTCCAGGACAGCCAAAGCAACTAGTGAGGCCCTGCCTCAAAAGATCAAAAAACAAAAACAATCAAACAAAGATGGTAAATTTTTCTGGTTCAAACCTCAGTTTTTCAATACTATAAAGAGGAAATATCAAATGATTCCATTTTCAGAGTACTTATTAGTTGTATGAGATTTTCACATACATGTACATCGGTTGGTCATTTAAGAGTAGAAACTGTGAAATGCCATTCTGAAGTCACAGATAGTCACCATAGGGTCTTTCCTGATTGTAATAACTATGAATTTTTATCTATTTGAGTGTTAAAACTCTTTTTCTCTCTTTTTCTTTCTCTCACTCTTTCCTCTATCTCATCCCACTATATTTAATTAGTCTCAGTTATATGAGATCTGATGTTCACTACACTAAATTGGAAATGACCTTGATAGCAGGAATCACTTTTAAAAAAATATCCTCCACTGATTATTTCCCAAGTGTCATACATCCTCGGGATCCAAGAGAAAAGGGAGTACATAAGAAAGGCAGTTTGTAGTGGGCTTTCTTGAACAGAGAGTTATTATCTATTATGAATGCTCAGCTTTAGTTTAGGCTTGTCCTAGTAGACCTTATAACTTAATTTAACCTGTTTCTCTTTATTTACATTTGCCTCATTCTTTCTTTCATTCTGTATGTGCTACTCTGTGTCTGGCTGGCTGGCAGCTGCCTGACTGGCTAGCCCTGGATATCTACCTCTCTTTCTCAATCATTCTCTCTCATATTCTCTTTCTTTCAAGCCTAGATGCCTCCTTTTATTTATTCTCTTTGCCCACCAGCCCCAATTATCTCTCTGCTGCCTAGTTATTGGCTGTTCAGCTTTTTTTTAAACCAACCAGGCGCCTTAGGCAGGCAAAGCAACACATGTTTGATCATTAAGCAAGTGCAACATAAACAAATGTAACACATCTTTACAGTGTTAAACAAATGCAGCATAAACAAATGTAACACACCATAACATATTTAAACTAATATTCTTTAACATAAAATGTAGCACATATTTACATAGTTAAAGCAATATTTCACAACAACTGTTGGATAAATAAGTCGTCTTTTTGGTGAGGCATTGCCATCTCTTGACTAGACAGAGAAGAGATTCAACAGACAAAATAATTTCACTTCCACACTAACAAACTTATTGTCCCATAAATGGTCAAAAGTATGAATCTGATCAGTCAGTCAACATGAATACACAATAGTTTCAAGCATACAGATTTTGCAAGAGATTGGAGGTACAGACCTGGTTATAACATGAAATTTTGTTCTATGATTTGTATGTAGTAATATTAAAGTTTCTATATTGTTATTTGTAATGTAAAAACTTACCAATAATATAATAATTATTACATATAGTTTTGGGTTTAAGAAGAATGATCTCTTCTAAATTAAGAAACAATAACGTGAATTAGGAAGCTAACTATCATATTTGAAGCTTTCAAAACTCTTGAATTTGGGACAGTATAAAATTGCTTAAAATTTGACTGTTATGAATACATGGGGAAATTTCAAGAGGATTTATTTGATAAAACAGTTAAAATGAAAATGTGAAGTTTAAATAAAGATCTCAAAGTATCTAAGCAAGAATACAGGAAATAAGTATTGACAAAATAGAACAAATAGACAAAATTTTATGTTACATATAAATCATATTAAAACAACAATTATCAAGTGCTAAAACTTGTGAATCTTTTGTATGGAATGCTTGGTAAAAATGTGTTTCACATTTCAAAGTCTTACAGATTTGAAATGTCTGTATCGTGAAGTTGCCAGTAACTTCAAAGTACAAAATCTGAAATGCTCAAAAGTGTAAAGAATTATAAGCATCCTTCCCACTCTCAATACATACCAGATATTGGTGGCATTTTGAATTTTTGGATTAGTTTATATTTTCTCTCTTATCATCAGCTGCACTACTTAACCCAGGCAGCTTTTCCATAGTATTTCCTTTAGATGACTCCAAGGGTTGATCTGTTAGTCATAAGTACTCAGTTTATCTGATACACAGCTCCTCGAAGAGAGCTTTGTTAGAAACCTAACTGTAATTTGAGAATTGTTTCCCCTTGATCATTGAACATACTATTCCACTGTTTCCAGCTTCTATAAAAAATAATAAAAATTTCCAAGAAATCTTCCAGATGTCTTCATGCATACGCTCTTTCAACATCATTGTTTCTTTTATTTTCTTTACTTTTCCTTGTTTTATTGCTTGGGTTTTATTCTTTTTTAATTAAATTTGAAACAAGGTTGTTTTACATGTCAATCTCAGTTCCCTCACCCTCCCATACTCCCCTATCACCCCCATCAAACCCCAGCCCATGTCCTTTCTGCTCCCCAGGAAAGGTGAGGCCTTCCATGGTCAGTCTCAAAGTCTGTCATATCATTTGGGGCAGGGCCTAGTCTCTCTCCCATATGTCTAGGCTGGGATGGGCTCCCAAAATCCATTCATATACCAGGAATAAATACTGATCCATTACCAGAGGCCCCATAGATTGCCCAGTTCTCCTAACTAACACCCATATTCAGGGGGTCTGGGTCAGTCCTATGCTGGTTTCACAGCATGAGCTCCCCCTTGTTCAGGTCACTAGTTCTGTGGGTTTCTCCAGCCTGGTCTTGACCCCTTTGCTCATCACTCCTCCCTCTCTGTAACTGGATTCCAGGAGTTCAGCTAGTGTCTAGCTGTGGGTGTCTGCTTCTACTTACATCAGCTTTCCATCAGCTAATAGATTAAGGCTCTAGGATGGCAAATAAGGTAGTCATCAATTTCATTATCGTGGAAGGGCATTAAAGGTATCCTCTCCACTATTGCTTAGATGAACAAGGATGAACCCAACTAACAATATAAGCATTGGTTCATTTTTGCATCTTCCATAATGTAAACTGTGCAGTGGTTTCACTAGTATTTCTAGACATGGACTTTTCCTTATCTCGATGCTTGCTAAACTGATAGATTTCTGCTTCTATTAGTTCTAAAATGCTTCAAGTCATACTGTTTGTAAATATTGTCTTTTCTTCATTCTTGGTAAATATGCCAAGTCTCCCTAAGTCTCTAATTAAATGTAATCTGAATCTCATTTTGTCATAAATATCTTTTGTTTCTTTCTTTTTAAAAAATTTATCATCTTTCTGAACTATGTATCTGTATCTTCCAAGATGACAATCACCTCTTCAAATGTATCCCATTTATTAAAATGATTGTAGCATAACCATTCATGATATACATTATGCAACTAGTTTATGCATATCTCATTATTCATGTGCTATATTTGAAAGGTTAAATCTTGTTTGAGGTTTCACTATTCCTCATTCATGCTACCTTGTTACATTCTATTTCTGGATGATATATTATTTTAAGATTTTAATAAGGTATTTTATCTTACTAAGCTAGATTCATTCTCCAGAGATGTGTTGAACTTTTCTACAATGCATGGATCAAAGTGAGTTACTAAACTTGAGTCACATAAGAGCCATCAAAAGACCCAAGTTTAGTAAGAAAGTCCCAAATTCAGCTGATAGCTATAGGAGACTATAGCTCACTATACAACAAGGGCAAACTTATGAGCTTGCCCTACAGAGAGCCTGATTCAAATTGCCCAAAAACTATTTATACCTTCTAAATAATAGTACTGATGATCACACATTTAAATTACTTCTATATTGTGCTGTTTTGTTATGTATATGTGGGTGGAAGCTGTGGGAAATGTTTTTGATATTATGTAATGCTATGATATTATGTAAATCTCAGCCACAAATCCAAAAATTATGTCTAGAATCTAGTTTCAGTCCTATTAGAGCAACATATCTGTTACACATGACCAAGATGGACAGAGGAGTCTCTTCTTAAGAAGAAGGTGCAGAAGTATGTGAGAATTATTGATGGGAGATGTTATTCTGTATATATGTTTCTCATACTGGTTAATAAAGCCCTGTGGCCAATAGGAAACAAGATAGGCGGAGCTAGGAGACCAGGAGGAGGAAAGAGGAAGTAGTAGGGAGGAGTCGAGATGTAGACCTGAAAGAAAGAAGATGCCGGCTGCGACTCCCGGATAAGATAACCACGTGGAAATACTTAGATAAGTAGAAATGGGTTAATAATTAAGGCAGAGCTAGCCCATTAACAATGATAGTCATTAGCCAACAGGATTGTATCAAATACAGAGTCTCTGAGTGTTATTTGGGGCTGGTGCGGCTGTGGGCCCAGACTGACGGCAGGTGGGATGGAGCCGGCGGGGAGGAACAACCTGCTGTAACAAATTATAGTTATAAGAACAAAAACAGAGAAATAAAGATAAATGTTTCAACACTGAGAAATCATGGCATCTGCAATACGTTAAAGAAAGATAAGTTAAGCATTTTAATTGTATATAATCATGATATGTGTCATAAAGTGTACATTATATGAGCGTATCAAATACATAGATAGCCAGCTATAATTTGCCAACTGTTTTATTATTTTTTGATGTGGCAGATAGACAATGTATTTTCCTAGTAATAACTAGAAAAGTATATCCAGAAAGTATTATGATGATTCAGAAGAATAAAAGATTTCAATTGCATGAAATGGATACAAAGTAAGTATGCATTAACTATTTCTTGATCTAAATGAATTGTCAGAACTGTATGAACATTCTATCAATAGCACACAATTTGCTTGAAAACTGAGAGTTCATACAATCAAAATATTAAATGTTGTCCTATATAAGTAAGGGATAAAACAGCCACGAATCACTCAGATTTATTTAATATCAGCTGTCCTTGATCATTCATATACATGTATTTTGTCATTTTTCTTAGAATATTCAGAGAAATATAAATATTATGATTTGTTGGAGGTTACAAATAATTGTTTATGCTCTGATCACGGAGATATTTCTCCCACTAAGTTATGTCTCTTTAGACATGGTTTTCTTAATGTCAATTGTTTTGTTATTCTGAACAAGCTTTATTATTTTGTGATGTTAGTTGGGTTATTTTATAGTCCTAAATTGAATTCCTTCTCCACACTGACTTTATACTTCTTTACATTGCATAAATCAAAATGAGTTACAAAACTCTAGCCACTTCAAATCCCTGCAATGATCCAAGCTCAGTAAAATAGTTGTACACTCAGCTATGACAGAGACCCTAAAAGAATAAAGCTTTATTCTTCTAAGTGAGCTCAGAGCCCAAATATTCTCTATAATGGGAACTGCAAAGATTTTTAAAGAAAGCAATAACACCTTCCTCAAGAAATTAAGTCAGTCTAATGCTCCCCCAACTGAACTATTTTGGCAGTTACCCACAGAAACAGCTGACCTGAACAAGGGAGAGCTCATGGACCCCAGACTAATAGCTGGGAAACCAGCAGAGGACCCACCCAGACCCCCTGAATGTGTGTGTCAATTAGGAGGCCTGAGCAGTCTATGGGGCCTCTGGTAGTGAATCAGTATTTATCCCTAATGTAGGAATGGACTTTGTGAGCCCATTCCACATTGGTGGATACTCTCTCCACCAACACACATAGGATGTGACAGACTTTGATGATTACCCATGGAGCCCTCACCCTCCCTGGGGATTGGATAGGGGTCAGTGGGAGCGGGGCTAGGGAGAATGGGAGAGAGAGGAAACTGGGATTGATATGTAAAATAAGATTGTTTCTAATTTAAATTTTCTTTAAAAAGAGGGGAAAAAATAAATTATGTCAGATAAGGCAATATGCTTTTTTTGGTTTTGGAATAGCTAGAGCCCCCATAATTCTTGTTGAAGACATGCCCTCATTCTATATTAGGAAGTATCTCATAATATTTTTTTTACAGCCCTGTACATACCAAACTACAGTAGAATGTGCAAACGATTCCTGTTGCAAACACAGAGCCCCAGAGATCAAACCCAGTCACTACAAAAGAAGAAAAAACATAAATCAAAATTCTCAGTGAAAAGTAAAACAAAAACTGTGACCTCTGATTCTATAGCTTCAATCTTTGGTTCACTTTGTTGTTGCTTCTTAACTGTCTCTACTGAGCAATCTGAAGCTGCCCATGCTGATTTTGAAATTTTTATTTCTGTCATTTATTTGTAAAGTGGTATGTAAACATAGCTTGGAGGAAGAGCTTGAATTTCAAGCATGCTGCTAATTTTTAATATTAAGTGTATATTTGATATACTTTTAGGCAGTACAGGAAATAGTCTAGAAGCAAAGTTTTTGAGAAACTAGTACTTCGCAAGATCACTACACAGCTCAATTAGTTTGACTACGGAGTCCTTTCAGTATAAGAGTGGCAACTGAGATAACTAAATTCTGTGTTTGTTATTTTTCTTTATTTTTGTTTCCAGGATTCTATTATCTTGAAAGGATCAACTATACCACTCAGTATAATATAAACACCTTTCACTCTTGTGCTTTCCAGTTTACTGCTCTATGAAGTGGTCTTCAACAAAGATGGCCTTACTTAGCACTTACTACTTAGTACTTAGTACTTATTTCTTGGTCCTTATTCATGTACAATGCCAGATCTGCCATCATTTCAGACACTGAAAAACAAAACTGAAACTCCCAAACAAACAACAAGCAATTGAACTGTCTGTTTGCAATCAAGGAGTTTTGTAATGTAAACTCTAGTAAGTAATAGTTTATATTATTGTTGGTTTTCAGGACATTTTTAGAGCTTCACACATGTAGTGACTACTATAGTTATTCCAATCCACTAACTACTATGGTATCTTTTCCATATATATATATATATATATATATATATATATATATATATATATATTCTATATATATATATATCAATAACTCACCTTGATTAAGAGCCAGAGCAGGGGCATACACCACGACTCCTGTGTAGAGTACCTGGTATAGACACAGAAACAGAGAGAACGTGGCATGAGAAGGAAGCCTGCCTAGAAAGTTCTTTAACTTTATTGACCTTAGTCTGAACAACTTACTTCTTTCAGCTTGTTCACCAAACATTGCATTCTCACATATTCCTGTTTTAAAATGGTTTGTTTACTCTAATTATTTGTACGGGGAATTTACCTACAAGATGAAGAAAGATGGTTGGATTTTAAAAGATTCTGCTATTTTAATGTTCTATATTTGTATTTGGCATTTTATAAAGGATAAACAGCAACTCTGGAAGCTTTGATGGGCTGGAAGGATGGCTTCTTCAAGAAAGACTGGGTTTGGGTATGCAAAATTTACACAAAGGCTGGCTAGGTTTGGCAGTTTCCCTGTAATTCAAGCATCAGAATGTAGAGGGATCCTTGGAGCAGATTTGTTAGGGAGGCTGGCTGTACTGGTGAGTCTGGGATTGGTTAGGAGACCCTCTCAAAAAAATAATATGAGTGGATGGGGATGGGGATAGAGAGAAGGTGGGAGTAGTGGGAGGACTGGAAAGAGATGAAACTGGGATTGTTATGTAAAACAAGATTGTTTCAAATAATAATAATGATAATGATAAAAGAGTAATATGCGAAAGCAATCGAGGCAGATGACTGATATCAATTTTGGACCTACACATACACCTGTACATAGGCAAATATACACATATACACACATGCACAGGACACATACAAACAAAAGGAGAATATAAAATTAATTTTTAACTTAAAATTTGAAAGCAATTTAGAAAACAGACTCCAAACTGCCTCTCCTCACTCTCTTTACATATGGACACAATATGTTCTCTGCTGACCTCATGAGAAGCTTTGCTAAAAAATAAAGCTCATTTCAGTAATTTCCTACAGGGAAAAAAAACAAGAACAACAGCAAAACCAAAAGCAAACAAACAAAAACCCTGAGCTTAAAATAAACATGGAAATGTCTCTGAGGAGGAACTACACAAGGATGACAGACATCAAAGATGGCCTCCATTATCAGAGGTTGCTCTAATATATGTATTTGCAATTGCTTCACTTGGTTAACTTAGTTATCTTCCATTTTATTTTAAACTGAATGTCATTACCTAGAACTATATAAATATGAATTCCATGTGAATGCCATGTTTTGAAATGTAATTATGGGCTGTTCAAATAGCCCTGAAAACATACATATAGCCATTTTGGAGATCAGTATGGCAGTTCCTCAGGATATTGGGAATCAGTCTACCATAGGACCCAGCAATCCCACTCTTAGGCATATATCCAAATGATCCACATCCATGCAACAAAGACATCTGTTCAATTATGTTCATAGAAGCATTATTTGTAATAGCAAGAATCTGGAAGCAACCTAGATATCCCTCAAATGAAGAATGGATAAAGAAGATGTGGCACATTTACACAAGGGAATACTACTCAGCAGAAAAAAAAAAAAAAAAAAAAACAAAGCAATGGAATCTTGAATTCCCAGGCAAATGGATGGAACTTGAAGAAACCATCCAAAAAGAGGAACATAGTATGGAGAGAGAGAGAGAGAGAGAGAGAGAGAGAGAGAGAGAGAGAGAGAGAGAGAGAGAGAGAGAGAGATCATAAAAGAGGGAGCCATTATGCCATTATAGGTTTGAAGAGAAAACTGACTATAGAGAAATGTCCAGAGACCTACAAGTGTGACACCAACTAACAATCTGAACAACAGTGAAAAGTCTACCTTAAATGCCCTTCCCTGATAATGAGATTAATGACTAACTTATCTGCCATCATAAAGCCCCCATCTAGTAGCTGCTGGAAACAAAAGCAGACACCCACAGCTAAACACTGAGCAGAACTCCTGGAATCCAAATGCAGAGAGGTAGAAATGGTAAGAAAATGGGGGCAAGACCAGACTACAGAAACCCACGGAGACAGCTGACCTGAACAAGGGGGAGCTAATGGACCCTCAGACTGATAGCTGGGAAACCATCATTGGAGCCACCCAGACCCCCTGAACATGGGTCTAAGTTTGAAGGTTTAGGCAGTCTAAGGGACCTCTGACAGTGGAGTATCCCATGGTGGGATACTCCCTTAGCCTAGAGACAGGAGGGAGGGCCTAGTCCCTACTCCAAATGACTTGACAGATTTTGTTGATCCCTCCTGAAAGACATCACCCTCCAGGTGGATTTGTGGGGGGGATGGGATGGGGTTCGAGGGGCATGGGAGGGAGGGAAGGATAAAGAAAGGGAAGGAGGAAGACAGAACTGGGATTGATATGTAAAATAAGAAAAAAAAAGCAAACAAAAAAGAAAGCATACATACACATAGCATTATATGGACTCAAAGGGTTATATTTAGGAATATATATGTGGATGTATATGTGCACACATGCAAGCAATAATAGTAAAAAAAAAAAAAGAGGCAATGAATTAGAAGGGGAGCAGGGTAGGATACATGGGAGGCTTTGGAGGGAAGAAAGGGAAGGGAGAATTGTATTTAAATTACAATCTAAACAAGAGGTAAGGGTGATTGCGATAGATTGTGTACTCTGATGCAGCCACTTTGTAATTAAATATTGCTAACAGTTGGAAAAGAAAGTATTATTTGCCTCTATTTTAGAAAATTCTTTGGGTTTTAAGAGGGCAGGAAGTTATCTTGTAACAGGGAGCACTTGGAGGGTAGAAAGAACCAGCTTCTTGTGTGTACAGGTGAGCTTGGGCAGCTTAAAGAATCCCAAAGTCCATTGGGGAACGAAATCATAAGGAAATAGGTATGTTAATGGAAATTACTGCAGTAGAAGCAAGGGGCTTAGGAAAAGTAGGCTGTGACTCAGTTTATTAGTTTAAAATATTACCTCAATCATAGTGCATAATTGATGCCAGGACTAGAGATACAGAGGCAGAAGAATTTCCAGCCTAAGTTGTGTTTATCTCCCAATATAACAACAGCAAAACAACTTACCAGATCATTCCATAATTAAATCTTTAAAAAGCTGAAAGATTGAAGTAAATTTGATAAAAAACAAACAAACTAACTAACAAAAAACCCTTTTCTCTGTGGCTTCTTATGCAATTTGGTTTTTTTATTATATATTTATTTATAATAGTTATACAATTTGTACTT
The DNA here is from genome assembly GCA_030556225.1 of Cricetiscus sungorus. Lineage (NCBI taxonomy): Eukaryota > Metazoa > Chordata > Mammalia > Rodentia > Cricetidae > Cricetiscus > Cricetiscus sungorus. The sequence continues at coordinate 47,239,386 of JANBXA010000372.1, read as the reverse complement.
GAATGTATGTGAATATTTAGATACTTCTCTGTGTATATATATATATATATATATGTGTGTGTGTGTGTGTGTGTGTGTGTGTGTGTGTCTGTGTGTGTGTATGTGTGTGGTGTGTGTGTGTGTGTGTGTGTGTGTGTGTGTGTGTGTGTGTGTTTGTTTCTTGAAACAAGTTCTCACTCATAGCCCTGGTTAACATCACTATATAAACCACAGTGTCTATGATCTCAGGGTTATCCACCTGCATCTGTCTCACACTGCTTTGATTAAAAGCCTGTGCTACCTTATCCATCTTACAATTTGTTTCTAATAGTTAGTCCAGAAATAAGGAGTCCATGCTAGTTGGATTTGTCTTAAGAAAATTACACATCCTAAGAGTTATATCTTTAGAGAAGATAGTAAATTCTTAGTATCAAAGCTGCCCTTTAATTGAGAGCATTCCCCCCTAAAATAAACAGAACTGAAGCTACTTCTTGTTACCCTCAGTTCCCCAATCCTGCCACAGTCCTTCTCACCGTCTGCACAATGTAGATGACCGTTGCTGCATAGCGGACTATTTTGTTGAATCGTAACTGTAGATACTAGAACACAGAGAAAGGTATGCAGTCAGTGAACTGTAAACAAGAGTTGTGTCTTAATGTTCTATTGCTGTGAAGAGATACCATAACCATGCAACTCTTAAAAGGACACGTTTAGATGGGGCTGGCATACAGTTTCAGAGGTTTAGTCCATGATCATCATGGTGAGAAACATGGTGCCCTGTACACAGAGGTAGCTGAGAGTTCTACATCCTGACCTTCAGGAAGCAGGAAGAGAGCCACTGAGCCTGGCTTGGGATTTTGAAACCTCAAAGCCCCACCCCTAGTGACACACTTCCTCCAACAAATTCATACCTGTTAATTCATCCCAAGTAATGACAGTCTCTGATGACCAGGCATTCAGATAGATATGCCTGTGGGGGACATTCTTATTCAACCACAAGATGCTGGTATTCTATTGAATATAGGATATAGGTTTCTTCTTCTCTGGAACAATTCTGTAGCCTTCTCATTGGTTACTATAAAAATAAGCCTTGGAGTATTCTATTAGCTCATACCCACCACATTGTGTCACCTGAGAATGGTCTGATCATGCCACTCTCAAAATCTTGGCTGATTCACTATTGATGCCAAAATAATGTGTGCCTCTTCAGCTTGGTCTGTACTGTTGCCTGGCCACACCTGTCTACCTGAATTTATATCTGTACCTTCTCGCAATTTATTCTCCAGATTAGAAAATTATTTATTGTTAGACTGGTAATTATTTTCTTTGTACTTTTAATATTTTAATATTTTCATTGAAATATAATTATACCAGTTTCCCCTTCTCTTTTCTCCCTCTGTCCCCTACTGGCTACCCTCCTTCAAATACCTTCTGTGCCCTCATCAGGTTGATAGCCTCTTTTTCTCTGACTATTATTGTTACTTACATACATACATGTAAGTGTATGCATAAGTGTCTCTAGCTGTATGAAAAAATATCTATAAATAGCCTACTGAGTCATTTTTTGTTGTTTGTGCATATATGTTTTCAAAGCTGACCATTCTGTATTTGACATTCCATGAGGGAACAGTCCTACCCAGCTGCAGCACCTATAAACCACAAGAATTACCATCATGGCAAGAGATTTGTAAAGGTGCAGTGTCACTCACATGATAGTGGCACCAACAGCTCTTTAATTTTTTCTACATTTCCAATATTATTTAAAAATGAGAGAGCCTTTTCCCAAAATTTATTTTCAATCTTGTTCCCATCACTTTTAGTTATGTCTCAGGAAGATTAGTTCTACTGGCATCCCTATTCTTATGCATATTCTCTCTTCTGAGCTCTGTTGCTCAGATACATGGAATATATTGGGGGGGGGTGTTGAGACAGGGTTACTCTGTAGCTTTAGAGTCTGTCATGAAACTCCCTCCGTAGACCAGGATGGCCTCAAACTCAGAGATCTACCTGCCTCTACCTCCTGAGTGGTGGGAATGAAGGCGTGCGCCACCAATACCCAGGACATTGAATATTTTTAAGACCATCAGTTTGTCTGGCTATGTTTTGGTATGGTGGGTTAAAACAGTAGACATCTATAATGTTCCATTTCTGAAGATCAATCATCCAAAATTAATCACAGGCCAAATTATTATTGTAGTACCACATTCCCACATAAATCCCTACTAGTAAATCCACTTTGAGCCTCTCTAAATTCTTGGTGTCTACTGGTAATCCTTAGCTTCTGGGTCCATAACCTTTGAGTCTTGTGTCTCCTTCTAGTCTGAGACTATTTTCTCATGTGTGATATATTTGCTACTCCTTTCCATATCTTTTCACTCACCTATTGGTTGTTTTTGCTAGATATATAAGCTTTTAACAACAATAGAAAGCAGAAATTGAGTATAACAGAAAAATAGCATATTTCATGCTAGTTTTTAAAAGTCCCAGAAGTAACATTAAGTGTCATCATATTTGTTTGCTTAGAACCCTAACCTTGGCCTAGCCACAGAACTTTCTAAATCAAGATGCAGTATATCCACTTTCAGTTGTTGTTCAAACCCAAGTAGAAATAATATGTAGTTAATTTTGCCTTCTTTTTAGCTCTCACAACCCACATCCATTTCATGGAAGGAGACTGATACCTACACAATTTCAAACACAAACACTTGTTGTATCTCTTTTGATACTACTTTAAAATTATCTTTCCTCTATATTTTGGTGATAGACTCTCACTGAGCTCAATTGTTTCAGAGGTCAAAACTCTAAAATCATTCTTGATGTTCAGCTAGAATATGTCCCTAATACATAAACTACATAAAACATGTTATTTCTCACACAACCTCTGTAATGACATAGCTACAAAGATTAAAAGCTAATTCCTTAATTGATTGAACTAAAATGCTCATAATATTAGGTTAGACTTTATTAGGTATTAAATATCCATTTTGGCAAATACTTTATAATGTCACTTATTTTGCTGAAGTAATATTCTATAATATTACTTATATTATCAAACTATTAACTTACCAAAGTATTATCAAAATAATAGCACAGACTCTAATACACAGAAGAACTACAAATTAATTTAGCAAAATTTATTTATCCCAAATACTCAGAGATCACTGTGTAAGACATTCTAACCTATGTGTTTAGTTATGAAATTTAGACATAGGATGTTTAAGGGTCATCCAATAAAAAGCTGGAAATAATGAAAGAATATGGAGCATATTTTAAACAAATTTAAGAGTAAAGAATAGGCTGGGCTTATTAGCACAGAAATAGAAAAAAAGTAATAAAAAGTACACTAAAATGAAGATAGCAAGAGAAGTTAATTATAAACCATCAAACAGGAGATAATGAAAATATATGCTATTGAAATTGATCTAATCATAATTTATAACACATGGGCGAAAAACCCCTATGTTTTTATATGGAATGGAATAGTAGTCAAGTTCACAGATGCATAGTTTCATCTTGAAATCCCACTATGTATCAAATATATATATATATATATATATATATATACATACATATATATATATATATATATATATATGTTTGTGTGTGTGGGTGTGTGGGTGTTAGATTCTGCCAGCTTGAAACAAACTAGAATCAAGGGAAAAAGAAACTTTGTTTGAGTAATTGGCTCCATCAAGTCTGTGGGACTTTTTCTTGATTAATGATTGATGAGGGAGTAACTAGACCACTAGAGATAGTGCCACCCTTGGAAAGTTGGTCCTGGGTTGAATTCTTAGCTTTGTAACTAGTATGTCTCCATGGTCTCTGTTCCTGTTCTTGCCTCAGGTTCCTGCCTTGAATTACTGATTGAGCTATCTTCTATGTTGAATTGTGGCCTGTAAGATGAAATAAGCACTTTCAAAAGCTTTTGGATGGACAGTGTTTTATCACAGCAACTTAAAGCAAACTAGAATACTCATCCCAAAAGTGATGGTTCAAACCTCAAGAATGACTATTCCTCATTACTCTGAGGATAATGACTATTTCTCCATTCTTTCTCCAGGTTCCCTTGTAGCTCTAGTCAACTGCAAGATCAATGGCTGGAGGTATATGATGGCCTAGCCTACATACATATCTGAAGGTGGCCGGTCAACTAGCTTGCCCCTGTTCTTTTTGTGTTCACTTTTGTTCCAGAGCTAGACCAGCTGTGACAGCTTGCTTGCTTGTATAGCAATATCATGGCAATATTCCCAGGAAAAAAAAACACAGAAACTCTTAATTTCACTAGGTCTAGAATCCAAACTCACCAATTGTTTGAAAAATTGTAATCATCACTGAATGGGTTCTGACCAGCTTGAACATGGTGAGCATGGCTCTGGAAGGTCTTTTCCTTCTCCCCAATTCCTTTAGCTAGCCCCCAAGGTCCCTTGCCTTATTTAGCACTTCTTCTTCCTGAGAATGACTACTGAGGTCCAGCTATCAAAGTATTCAAGTTCACCAATAAAATGTCCCCTTTGGTGCACTAAATAACATGCCCAATTAAAATTAAATACCTCATCCCCACATGGGGTTTCTCCTTGTACCTTTATAAACTGCCATTTTTTATGTGTCTCCCCAGAGACAGTCCTATATCCTCCAGGACAAATACTCCACCCCAATTCCCTGACTCCCTTCCCCTTCTCCCTCTTCTTCTGTATTCTGTATTTCTCTCTTTTGTTGTTGTTGTTGTGTTTTTTATTTATTTAATTTTTTCCATTTTATATTCCAACCCCAGTTTTCTCTCCCTCCTCTTCTCTCACCTCCCTTCTTCCACTTCCATATCTGACCCCCCATCCACTCCTCAGAGCCTCCCTTTGGAAGTCAACAAAGTCTGGGATACCAAGTTGAGGCAGAATGAAGCCCCCTCCCTGATTCAGGCTGGGCAAAGTATCCCGCCACAGGGAATGGGCCCCAAAATGCCAGTTCATTCACCCAGGATAATTCCTGGTCCCACTGCCAGGGCCCCCCAACAAATAAAACCACATAGCTGTCACTCCACTCAGAGGACATATTTCAGTCCCATGCAGGTTCCCCAGGTCTCAGTCCAGAGTCTGTGAGATACTGCTATCTCTGGTTGACTGGCTTTGTGATTTTCTCCATCATAATCTTGACCTCCACCTTGCTCATAAAATCTCTCCTCCCTCTCTTCAACTGAACTCCAGGAGCTCAGCCCAGGGCTTATTTGTCTTTTATTCCCTCTGTCTCTCTGAGGCAAATAAATCCCCTTTGTGCTGAAAACTTGGTCTTGGGTGTCCTGAACCAACATTTTTCCTTTCAATTACAGCAAATAACAAATCAGGCTGATGTTCAAGGAGTAGAAAATATAGTCCATTTATTTTAGTCCTTTATACCTGAAAAGATCCTGGAAGTCATATATTTTACTCTATAATGGGATATAAACAAAGACAACACAAATACCACAGTGTTATAAATATGAGACAATAAAACAATTATAAGTGATAACATAGCATTCTAGCCCAGATCTATAAAACAATTCTGTATAATATCTCATGCGCTGTAGAAATCCTCCAAGGCAGAAATTGTTATTAACAATGCAGAGTACTTAAGAAATTTTTCCTGTCATGAAGCTAGCATGTGGCAGAACTGGCATTAAAATCCAGTAGGCTTATATTGAGTTCATGCTGTTCACCTTGAGGCCACACTGTCAATTCTTGTAAAGCAAAGGCCAATCCCAAAATAAACTCACAGGTAGTTAAATAATCTTCATGTCCTCCTGTTATGATGCCAAATGCTTCAAAGCATTCTAGGCTAATGATAGCACTTTTAAAAGATGTTTGTATCTAAATTTACCATGTAAAGTTGAAAGGAGTCTTAAATCTCTTGTTATGTGTTTCAGGTTTGTTTAATTGCCTTTGCAGTATCTCATTCACTTTGCCAAAATTAGCTAAAACTTACAAGGCTCAGAGAAGGCAGGTTGTTTCACGTGAGCACATTGTTCAATACTTTTAAGGTAAACATAGGACCTTTGGTAACCTGACTCTGTGTTTCCAGGGCCACATTCACTCAAATTTGGCTCCAGAACAACTTATCTATTATTCAGTTTTAAACATGTTGGTTTTATTGAATACAGTTTCAAATTCAAAATTTCATGGTCTATTTCCCACTCATTATAGTTATTTACATACTATTTTTATTTTAGAATTCCTTCCTACTAAAATATGTCTCACTTTTCCAAAATATTCCCACTTGATTCTTAAAATTGGAGTTTTCTAATAATTACCATTAGGGATCTACTCTTTAATAGACAAGCCATAGAAAAGATCATATACAAATTAGCTTCTGAGTAGATTTTTATCTAGTATTAAAACATGCCTAATTTACCTATCTAGATCTCTATTAGTTTTCTTAGCTGAAAAATTATTCTGTTTGCCTTTTAGAATGATCATGATAGGATTATAGATAACATCTTTTCATTATCTTTCACCAACTAAATATTAGTATTATAAGTATAAATAATATTTCTCACTTTTCCAAAATAATTAAATTATGGAAATAGTCAGTGGTCTACATAGTGACAAAATGTGGCTAATCCATGACACATATTGTCTTTTTAACAACGTGGAATTGCCTTGAAAACAGTATTTCACTACTGATGTCAGGGTGATTTGCAAAATGGAACAACAACAACAAAAAAAACCCCTTCTATTGGAAAGCAAGTGGCATCTCCAAGGAAGTGGTCTCTTACCTCATAGGTGCTTGTAATACCAGATCTGTAGAACACGGGGAGAAAGAGTTCAGATGTAAAGAAGACCACAAACGCATAAGAAATGATGAACAGGAAGAAGGATGCCCCAAAGCGGTAGACTTCAGCAGGAGTTCCCAGAACAGTGACAGCTGACATGAAGCTGGCAGTCAGAGACAAAGCTACAGGGCCGAAGCTCATTTGTCTCCCTCCTACCAAGAATTCTCTAGATGTTGCTTTTTTTCTCTCCTTTATGGCAAAGAACACTCCAATTCCAGAGGAAATGACGAAGAGGGCTGCAAACACAACATAATCCCAAGCTTCAAAGCTCTTCACCGCCATGCTCAGAAGTGGAACAGAGTCTCTTTCAAGGTCGTCTCAGGGAGATGTTCCCAACAGCAGATGCTCTTTTGAGAGGGAAGAATGTGATTCTCTGAAGACTTTAAGGCTCACCAAAACTAAATTTTCAAATATCAAATTATCCTCAATGTTCTCAAAAGTTGACTGTGAAAAATAATTGGTGGTACCAGAAGGGGAAAAAAAATGAGAATTATAGATGTGACTCTGATCAGACGTTGTCTGCTTTTCTCCTGAAGCACTTGCCAGAGAAGGACTTCAGATGTGTTCTGAAGTTAACAGCTGTAGGTAGAGGGAGTAGATTTGCCAGATAGCATGCTTTTCTTTTTTTTATCTCCTAGGTGTTTTTAAATAAAAGTTAAACATTATTAGGAAACAAGAAAGTGATAAAATGTGACTACATCAGCATTTTTCCTTCCTTAAGTGAAATCTGAAAATGCAACTGTCAGTGGCATCTTTCTCCTGACTAAGCGAGTGTGGAGCATTCATAGCTATAATTGCCTAGCAGTGGGGTGTAGGGTAAAGAGCAAAGAACTAGTAATCCAGAGACCTTTGCTCCTGTCATGGCTCAAACACAACTGAGTTACTGTTAACAAAGCATTTCATTTACCTGAGCTTTCCCTGGAACATTGTTGGTATAAGACAACCTGAGATTTTGAATCTCAAATTTCCTGACCTTTTTGTTCTAAAATCATGGCACTTACAATGGAAAACTTCCTAAATACAATCCCATAATTGTATTTAGATAAATCACATAAAATAATTTCTCATTTGACTCTAAAACTCGGAAAATGAATTTACCAGTAACTGATAAATTGTAGTCACTTTATTTTCTCCTTCACTCCTTCATTTTCATTTGTTTGCTGTATCTGTATCCAAAGGTTAAGTGAGAGTTAGGACCAAGTCAAATGAGAGGCTAAGGAAGATGTAGTACAAAATCCATGCTCCTGCTCTATATAGACTCTTGGGCAACTGGAGACATCTCTAATAGGACGTTTGTGAGATATTCTCTGTTCACACATCTTCTTTGTCCCCATCTCTACAAAGCCTTTCTGATAGACAAGACCTAGTTATGTCTCCTTAGCTTTGCAGCCTGTCTGGCCCCTCTGGTTCAATTCTTGTGGAGCTCCCTTGTTCTCAATTCATACCCTGCAATTATTCTAATCTATTTGCAGTTATGTCTGCCTGCCCCAGCCTGACTATGTATGCCTAGAAGTCCGATACTACAAAATTACCTCCTTCTTGGAGAAACAGGTCTACCTTCTGTATTCTTTATATAAAAGCCATTATAGAAAGAGAGAAGTTTTAATTATCTATGATGTTCAAAGACAGAACATTTTCTGTCAAACAGAAGAAACTCTTTATGCTCTTGTTTGTTTGTTTGTTTGTTTGTTTTGTTGTGTTTTATTTTTGCGACAGGGTTTCTCTGAGTAGCCCTGGCTGTCCTGGAACTCACTTTGTTGACTTGGAGATCTACCTGCCTCTTTCTCCCAAGTACTAGGATTAAAGGTGTATGCCACCACCACCAGACGAGAAGAAACTCTTGATTTTACTTTTGGACAACTGAGCAAGTCTTTGATTACTAGTTCCAGCCAAATGGTATTGTCATTTCCTAGTGTTCCTTTGAGACCTGTATTAGATATGAGAATGTTTTAACAGTTACAATTTATAAGAAGCATGAAGATCTCCTGTCTCACACTGACCTCTTTGCATTCAGTTGTTAAAAATTTCCCCTAGATGTTGATGGTATTTTTATAAATGGGACACCATGACACAACTTTATCTCTTGGGAACAGCAAAAATCATAAAGCTGGCACAGCTGCTTGACAAGAATCCAGCAAAGCTGAGGCAGATGTTGGCCGCCATGCTACTTTTGTTTTTGGTCTTCATGTGTTGCATGGTGGGAGGCTTTTAATATTTGTATGATATGAGAATACTGGATTGATGAAAATGTTCTTATGAACCATTTATGCCTTCTCCCAGTAGCACTGTTTCTAAGCTTCCCCAGGAAAGTCCCGAGCACACTACCCATCTAGATTTTAGGGATACATCTTTATTTACTTAACTTAAAGGTCCCTCCTTATGCCTTGGAGGTTGTGATATACATAAAGAAACCAGAGACCTCTTCATGAGGCTCTGAGATAATCCTTCAAAACAATTGACCCTATACTTACTCAGGGACAGATAACCAAAACAAGGTAAAGTTTAAAAGTTCAACACTACCCAGTGGGCTAGAGGCATTGGTCACATATCAAATTACAAACCTCTTCTCACTCTATACTCAGATGTGGCATACACAGCAACAAAGTTATGTTAGCTGAAGTTCCCTTTGCTTTACACAGAAACTTATGTATTGATGGGCAAAGGATGGTATAGAAAGATGTTTAAAAGAATGAGGTTTCAGAACCTTCAGTTCTTAGAAAATTTAGCTCATACAGAGTTACTGTGCTGTCATCTGACCAAGAAGCAAAGGAATGCCAGGATTAGGACACATGAACAAACTATTTAAAGATATACAATGTAAAACATTATGTTATACCTGAAATTGAATAATAACTGCAGCAGTTTTGTCCTGAGGATTTTTCTTGGTACTATAACCATTAAGGGTAATACACTGACTACTCAGGTCATGGCAGTCTGCCCAGGCTGGCTTGGAGATTTTCTTTCCATCTAGTGTCCTTGAAGCCACACAAACTGCCAGCCTGAGAGCAAGCTGTCTGGATTCTTAAAAATTGGGTTATGGGTTAATGGGTAAAATTGATTATAAAAGATAACTCTGTTTATCAATGTTGACTAAACTTAAGGGGAAATGATTGTAAAAGATAACTCTGTTCTGTCACAGTTCATCAATAATGACTAAATTTATGGTCCCAGATGTTCAAGAAAAAAAAAAAAGTTAAACCCATGTCCAGAAACAAAAAAATACACGAGCTATGTTTTGGAGCAACATGAGCCTATCCCAGCTTACTGAATTCTGTATGAATAAAGAAGCATTCTCACTGACAGTCAATCAGTCTGCAAAATTCCAACTATCATTACTTCCTCCTTTGCCTACTCCTTGCCTCCTGTCTATAGCCTGACAACCTCCAGTGCCTGCCCCTGCCTACACCAAGTCTTAACTATCTTTACCTTAACCTACACTTTTTATTATTTTTATCATAAAGGACAGACATTCCATTCTTTTTTCCTAATTTATTCAGCTTTGCAATTATTGTATATTTACAACCAGAAGGTTTGTGCCAATCCCCTGTCAAGTAAGTCTTCCAGCATTGCTTTATTTTTTTTCTTATCCTGTGTATTTGATTGCTAACCATGCAACATTTTAAAATAATTGTTTCACTACTTGAAGCTTTTCTATCATTATACCCACTGTGGTGACCTGTGATCAGGAAGCTCTACATTATGACTGTAATTGTGTCTGTGTCATGCACAATGAACATGGTAATTGCACATACTATGTCTGAGCCACAGACAGTTTCCCTTTGCATCTCTATATCAATATACTACAATACTGACTCATCAATGTTCCACTGAGAAGAAGAGCCACGTAGCTCTCACATTAAGTCATTATTTCAAGGAGAAACTCTTTTATTTTTTTTTATTTTACATGTTGATCCCAGATCCCTCTCCCTTCCTCTCTCTTATCCTCTTTCCCCCCTCACAAGCACCCTGACCAGCCTCCCCTCAGATCCCCCCACTCCCATTCCACATGTAGGGCTATGCCATCCAGGTGGGGTCATGTAAATCTGTCAAGTCATTTGAAGTAGGAACTAGGACTTCTTTCCTGTCTCTAGGTTAAGGGAGTATCCCTCCATGGGGGATGTGTCAGCAAGGTCCTTTTGTGCATCAGGAATACATCCTGGTTCAAGGAGAAACTCTTAGAGAAAATTTAAAGTTCCATGAAGGTGAACATTGGAAATAAAACCAGCCTTCATGCTGAAGGCGAGAAAGCTGTAGTCTTATGGATAAATTCAAACTAATCATAACATTCCCTTAATCTTAAACTTAATTTAGAAGAAATTCTGATCTCTTTATTTCTATGAGGTCTGGGAGTAGTACAGAAGCTCTGGAAGAAAAGTTTGAGCTCAGCATAGGTTATTATATAGGATTTAAGAAAGAAAGCCATTTCAACAACACAAAAGCTTATGATTAAACCAGAAATTGTCAATGTAGAAGTTTCACTAAATTATCCAGATTTATACAAATTAATGAAGGAAGATGGCCCCACTAGGTAACAGATTTTTCAGTCCAATGTTTGACATCTAAAGACAAGCTCAATTTCTTGTTAAGGGCTAGTGTAGCTGTCAGTCAGTGGAAATCAATGCCAATTTACCATCCCCAATAGCCCTAGGGCTCCAAGTATGCCCTAAGTGAAATAATAATGCTTTGGTAACTACACATCTATTTTATAGAATGATTCACCAAATAATTTAAGCCAGCTGCTAAGGAAATGATCCTTTTTAAATAGTACTGTAAATTCAAAATGTACCTGGTCACCCAAGATGCTAACAGTGGTAAACATGTTCAATGCTTTTTCATGTCTGCTAATATAGCAATCATTCTTCAGTCCAGGAACCAAGGAGTAATCTCAGTTTTCAAGTCGTATTATTTAATAAGCACTTTTGATAAGGCTAGTTTCCACACATAGTGATTCGTCTGACAGATTTGAACAAAAGAAATTGAAAACCTACAAAAATTCACTATTCTAAATGATATTAATGATTACTGGGACAAAGTCAAACATGAAAATTAACAAAAATTTGGAAAAAGTTGATTCCAAATGATTTTTATGATTCAAGATTTTAAGAGAGAAATTAACTGCCACTATGGCACAAATTACATAAAAGCCAGAGTGAAAGTGAAGGAAGGGAACATGACTAAATTATTGAAATCTCATGGAAAAACCTGAATGCATAAAAAGATACTTCTTGTTGATGGAGAAATACACTGGTTTTTTTTTTCAAGTGAAATCTACTACCAGTAGTAGTATTGATTGCAATACTATTATTGATTGCAAAAATATTATTGATGCAATAAAAATATTTATGATAGATTTATAATATTATAACCTTAGTTACCAAACCTGTATTAATGATTGAGAACATTGGCACCAATTTTGAAAATTCTACCATGAAAAAGTAAAAACTACTAAACACCACTGTAGCAAAAGAAAAGTCTTTCATGAAATGGTTAATCAGTATACTTGGCAACATTCACTGTTCTCTCGTTTTAAGCTGTTGCCACAGCCACCCCAACCTTCAGCAAGCATCACTGATTAGTAGCTATTAACATTAACTCAAGATGGTGCTTGACAAGCAAAAGCTTATGATTTGCAGAAGATTCTGATGATCTTTTGGCATTTTACCAATATTCCTGCCTAGTTTATTTCAGCTTGATTCAGGTTAAAGTCATCTGAGAAGAAGGAACTTCTATTGAGAAAAAATGCTTCCTTAAGATCACACTGTATGCAGAGAACCTGTAGAACATTTTCTTAATTAGTTATTGATAGAAGAAAGCCCAGCCTATTTTGGGTAGGGACACCCATGGACTGATGGTCCTAAGTTCTATAAGAAAACAAGTTTTAAAAGGACCTGGGGACAAGCCAGTAAGCAGCACTCCTCCATGGCCTCAGCATTAGCTTCTGTTTTCAGGTTCCTGTCTTAACTTCCTTTGCTGGACTATAGGGATATTTAAGCCAAATGAACCTGCTCCTCCCTAAGTTGCACTTGGTCATGGTGTTTTATCCTAAAAATAGTAACCCTAACTATGACAATCAGTGAGGTATTTCTTTTATTTTAGAAGTTATAGCACAAGTCACAGACCATAGTATCAGAGGAACATAACTTTTACATATGTAATGAGAACCACCCCCAAAGTCATATAACTGTCATTGCTGCTATAACTGTGTTATAGCAGTGGTTTTGTACTACATCTCTATTCTGTCCAAGTCATGCCTGTATTTTGACTCTGCTACATACTTTACTTGTGGTAGTCTCAGCAGAAAATCGGAACCTTTTGACTTTTAAAGATTGGATTGCCTTGTTTAATATTAACATTACTATGTGTTAATATTCAATCTACAAGTCTTGTAAACACTTTGTAAGAGACAGTGAATTCCTGTTCAAAACATGGCCATTACATCAAAGAGGTCCAAGGTTAAATACTACAAACTTGTAACTGAAGAATCAAGGGGCACTGTTAGTTAATTCAATCCAGAAACACTATTCTCCATGTGATTCTTATTAGTCTTGGGTTTCAAAGTGGTTACCAGGATGTTAATAATGCTTTAACAAGAAGAATTTATTGCTTTTAATATGTCAATGATTATACACTATGACATTAATCTATTAGTCTAATGTTCTTCTGTTTTCTTATATTGTTACCATTTCTTACCTTTGGTAGCATTTGACGTCTTCACCCTCTCTTCCTGTTCTCTGTTAAAATTCATTCCTTACAAGATTCATTGAGCTCATAAAGCACAAAATTATGTTTTAATAACTTTTCAGGAGAAACACAAGAACTCTTACATTGAAAAGTGTATTTTTAAACATTTATTTATTTTATGCTGGACATGATTATACATGCCTTTTTTTTAATGAAAACAAACATTTATAAACAATATTTGGGAATTTGGGCATCGTTCTTTCCAAACTGCTTCCTGCTGGTAGGGGTCGCTGTCATAGGGAATCCTAAGAAGACTCAGAAATCCTGGCTTTAGTGGTCTGCAAGGCTTCATTTTCCCATTGACGTTGCTTCAGGGAGTATTGCTTGATCAAACCACATTAGTCTGGAAGGAATCCACAGCTTTTCATTTTCTGTGAAAACAAAATTAGAAATCCTTTCCCCCAATAAATTGTCCTTAGGCTTAAATTTTGAAGTCACAGCATTTTAAATATATATATATATATATATATATATATATATATATATATATATATTTGATTTAATCCAGCAGCATTTTTCCTTCTTTTTTTATTAATAATATAACTTGAAATTTTTACAGGTGGGTCCCAGTTTCCTCTCCCTTCCTCTGATGGGAGATGTTATTCTGTATATATGTTTCTCATACTGGTTAATAAAGCCCTGTGGCCAATAGGAAACAAGATAGGCAGGGCTAGGAGACCAGGAGGAGGAAAGAGGAAGTAGTAGGGAGGAGTCGAGATGTAGCCGGGGAAGAAGCAAGATGCCCGCCGTGGCTCCCCGATAAGACGGCCACGTGGAAATACTTAGATAAGTAGAAATGGTTTAATAATTAAGGCAGAGCTAGCCCATAAACAGTAATGGTAACTGGCCAACAGGATTATATCAAATATAGAGTCTCCTGCATGTTATTGGGGGCCGGCATGCCAGACCAGCGGCAGGCGGGCTGGCCGAAAAACAACAAGCTACATTCCTCCCTCCAACCCTCCCTCCCTCCATCCCTCTTACCCTCTTTCCCCTGTGATATGACCCTGGCCACCCTCCCTTCCCATCCCCCCACCCCCATTCCACTTGTAGGGCTATGCTATCCAGGCTGTGTCATATAAATCTGTCAAGTCATTTGAAGTAGGGACTAGGAATTCTCTCCTGTCTCTAGGTTAAGGGGATATCCCTCCATGGGGGATATGTTCACAAGGTCCTTTTGTGCACCAGGAATAGATCCTGTTTCTACTGTCTGAGGACCCCAGACTCCTCAGTCCTTCTAGCTGAGACCCATATTCAGGGGGTCTAAGTCAATTCCATGCTGGGTTCCTAGCCATTAGTCTGGGGGACCCAAGCTGCTCCTTGTTCAGGTCAGCTGTCTTTGTGAGTTTCTGCAACCTGGTCTTGTCCCCTCTCTCTGCATCTGGATTCTAGTTTGACTCAGTGTTTGGTTATGGGTGTTTGCTTCTGTTTCCTACAGGTACTAGAAGAGAACCCCATGATGGTGGATAATTTAGTTGATGATCTCACTATTAGGGAAGGGCATTTGTGGTAGCATTTCCATGGTTGCTCGAATTATTAGTTGGAGTCAGTCTTGTAGTTCTCTAGACCTTTCTTTAGGTTCAGTTTTCTTTTCAAACCAATAATGGCTCCCTCTTTTATGTCCCCTCCCCACCCTGATTCAATCTATCTAGTCACACATGTTTTCCTCGCGTCCCCTTCTCTTTCTCCTATTTCTCTCTCCATTCACTGCCCCCCATTTCCCATGTGCTCTGGGGGACTTGTCCCTTCCCCCTTTTGTGAGGGACCATATATGAATCTCTTAGAATATACCTTGTATCCCAGTTCATCTGGTGGTGTGTATTATAGGCTGGTGATCCTTTGCTCTGCGTCTAAAATCCATATGTGAGCGAGTACATACCCCGTTCCTCTTTTTGTGACTGGGTTACCTCATTCAGGATAGTTTCTTCAAGTTCCATCAACTTGCCTGTGAATTTCAAGATTCCATTATTTTTTTCTCACAGTAGTATTCTATTGTGTAGATGTGTCACATCTTTTTTATCCATTCTTCAGTTGAAGGGCAAATAGGTTGCTTCCAGGTTCTTGCTATTACAAATAATGCTGCTATGAACATAGCTGAGCACATGTCTTTGTTGCATGGATGTGGGTCATTTGGGTATATACCTAAGAGCAGAATTGCTGGGTCCTGTGGTAAACTAATTCCCATTTTCCTGAGGAACCGCCATACTGATATTCAAAATGGCTGTACGGGTTTGCACTCCATCCAGCAGTGAAGGAGTATTCCCCTTTCTCCACATCCACTCCAGCATAAGTTGTCATTGGTGTTTCTAATTTTAGCCATTCTGACAAGAGTAAGATGGCATCTCAAAATTGTTTTCATTTGCATTTCCCTGACAGCTAAGGACATTGAACATTTTCTTAAGCCTTTTTGATTTCCTCTATTGAGAATTCTTTCTTCAATTCTGTACCCCATTTTTTAATAGGGCTATTTGGTGTCTTGTTGACTAGTTTCTTGAGTTCTTTGTATATTTTGGAGATCAGTCCTTTTCAGATGTAGGATTGGTAAAAAAAAATTTCCCAGTCTGTGGGCTGCCATTTAGTCTTGTCAACTGTGTCCTTTGCCTTACAGAAGCTTCTAAATTTGTGGAAGTCCCACTTATTAATTATTGATCTCAGTGTCTGTGCTATTGGAGTTATGTTCAGGAAGCGGTCTCCTATACCAATTTATTCAAGGGTACCTCCTACTTTCTCTTCTAAGAGGTTCAGTGTGGCTGGATTTATGTTGAAGTCTTTGATCCATTTGGACTTGAGTTTTGTGTGTGGCAATAGACATGGGTCTATCTGCAATCTTCTACACATCACCTTGCAATTGTGCCAGCACCATTTGTTGAAGATGCTTTCCTCCCCCCATTGTATTGTTTTAGCTGTTTTATCAAAAATCAGGTGTTCATAGGTGTGTGGATTAATATCGGCATTTTGGAGATCAAGGGGATCCAAATTGGAAAGGAAGAAGTCAAACTGTTTCTATTTGCAGATGATATGATAGTTTACATAAGCAACCCAATAAACTCTACCAGAAAAGTCCTACAGCTGATAAACACCTTCAGCAAATTAGCAGGATTCAAGATAAACTCAAAAATATCAGTAGCCCTACTTTATTCAGACAACAAAGAGGCTGAGAAAGAAATCAGAGAAAGATCACCCTTTACAATAGCCACAAACAACATAAAATATCTTTGGGTAGTGCTTACCAAACGTGTGAAAGACCCATACAATAAGAACATCGTGTCTTTTAAGACAGAAATTAAAGAAGATAACAGAAAATGGAAGGATCTCCCATGCTCTTGGATTGGAAGGATAAATATAGTAAAAATGGTGATCTTGCCAAAAGCAATCTACAGATACAATACAATCCCCATTAAAATCCCAGTACAATTTTTCACTGACCTTGGTAGGATAATAATCAACTTTGTATAGAAAAACAAAAGACCCAGGATAGCCAAAACAATCCTGTACAATAAAAGAACTTCAGGAGGCATCACCATCCCTGACTTTAAGCTCTAGAGCTATAGTTCTGAAAACAGCCTCGTATTGGCACAAAAATAGACAGGTAGACCAAGGGAATCAAAAGTGTATTCTTATGTAAAAAAAAAATGTCAAAAAATTCATGTGGAAAGAATTGGACATATACCTCTTTGACATGAAGAAAACCCAGTATTTTCTCACCATGCTCAAGCATGGATGAACAATATCATGTTTAGAAAGAACATCCAGAGGAAAGAGCCACTGGACATGAGGAGCAAGGTCTTTTGCCCCTCAACCCTAGTATCCTTATCACCTCTTTGACTGCTGAAAGGCAAAGGTGGGGCAAACATCATGGCTTACTATGGATCTGATTTGCTAAATTAAGCATAAAGAAAAAATTTTGTTAGGTTTGGGCTTATAGACCCAAAAATAAAATTTTTGAATTGAACCCCAAGAGAGAAAGGAGCCTACTATTGCTGACATGTATTTTAGTTTTATGCAAATATAAAAATGTATAAAATCATTTTTATTTATAAATGAAAATATATTTGATTATAAGAGCCCATCTTAACCTTTATGTCTAGCAATGTTTGTTCTGTGAAATCATAAACCTAATGTATAATTATTATACTCTCTTGACAGAAGTTTCTCTATGTAGTAACTTTCTTTATATTTTCTCAAAATCTTTTATATAAAATTTGCTTTCTCAGATATTAGTAAAGACATCTGTGCTTGGTTTTGATTCCTTTGTTTATAGTGTCTTGTTCCATCCTTTTAGTTTCCAGATAGATTTCTGTTTGCCGATGAGATGACTAAGCCAAATCCCCACTGTATGGGACAACCAATATCTTTGATCTTACACATTCTCAGGTCGGCAATCTCCCTAATCAGCACATGAACCTTGCTGGTTGATGGGAATTCCTAGACATGGGGAAATGCAGGGAACTTTGAATCTTAGAAAGATGCTGAGATGAAGCCTCTCAAAATGGCTTTCTGTCAATACACTGCAAACAAGTTCCAGGAAGAATAAAAGTCCTTTCAAGGACCAGAATGTTCTGCAAAACTCAGAACTTTTGTTTAGATAGACTGTAATTCTGGTCAGACCCAAATCAGTGTTTATTGTGTTCCCGAGTTTCTAGTTCTTTCGGTCCCTCAGTTCCTACTTTCTTTTATGTTGTCAACTGCTATATGTGTGTGCTGAGGAAATATGGAAAACTGGTTCATTCTTCAAAATATGCACAGGAGAGTTAAGAGAAAGAGATGGGGAGAAGAGGAGAGCATGTGAGACTGGGAAGATTGTCAGGGGAGGAATAGATGAGAGCAAAAAAAAGAAGAAAAAGAAGAAGAAGAAGAAGAAGAAGAAGAAGAAGAAGAAGAAGAAGAAGAAGAAGAGACATACCATAATAGAGAATAGAGGAAGCCATTATAGGTTTGAAGAGAAAACTGACTATAGAGAAATGTCCAGAGACCTACAAGGATGACACCCACTAACAGTCTGAGCAACAGGGGAAATGCTACCTTAAATGCCCTTCCCTGATAATGAGATTGATGACTAACTTATCTGCTATCATAGAGCCCTCATCTAGTAGCACATGGAAACAGAAGCAGACACCCATAACTAAACATTGAGCAGAACTCCCGGAATCCAGTTGCAGAAAGGAAGGAGTGATAAAAAAAAATGGGGTCAAGACCAGACTACAGAAACCCACACAGACAGCTGACCTAAACACGGGGAGATAGCTGACCTGAACTAGGAGGAGCTAATGGACTCCCAGCATTGGACCGACTCAGACCCCCTGAACATGGGTCTCAGTTAGAAGACCTAGGCAGTCTAAGGGACCTCTGACAGTGGAACTAGGATGTATCCCTGGTTCATGAAATGACTTTGGGAGCACATTCCCCATGGAGGGATACTCCATTATCCTAAAGGATGGAGGGAAAGCCTAGTCTCTACTCCAAATGACTTGACAGATTTTGTTGATCCTTCCTGGTAGGCATAACCCTACCTGTGGAGTGGGGGGAATGGGATGGAAGGGGCGTTGGAGGGCATGGCAGGGAGGGAAAGGGAACTGGAATAGATATGTAAAATAATAAAAAATAATTCAATAAAAGAAAAATATGCACAGCTTGATAAGAATATGGAGAAGAGGTGTAGTAGGGCCATTACAATCATAGACATAATGGAATTTATCATTCGTTACATAAACTGTACATGCAGACAGTGAAAAGTCACACTAGATGGGACTACCCTCAGAAAACAGTTATTCACCCTTAAAAGGGACAGACATGTCAAACAATGAAAAGGAAGAACTGATGGCCAATGATTGGGTCATCCGTTTCTAATCACAGAAGTTTACAGAATGTTCTCACATTCTATCCTAACACACATTATCTAAACAAGTTTGCATTCAGGAAATCGTTGGGAAAGTAGCATCCCATCCTCTAACATCCTGCAGAAGACCCTATACAGCTATGAGTAGCATTTGCATACAGGAAGAAGAGAACCTCACACTGCCATTAGTCTGTACTTTAATGTTTGGATTTCAGTGTATAAGGTAAAGTTCTTGGTATGTTCATTTCCTATCACTAAATAATGAAACTGCCCGCAAGACTGTTTGGTTAAAGTCAATATCTAAACTGACAGGAAAATGAAAACCAGGACAAAGTAGGCCAACTTAAATTAGGAAAGCAACAGAAATAACTACTTTTGCTTTTCTTCATGTGTTAAATTTAACTTTCCATGTAATTTGCCTATACAAATCAGCTGACCACATTTTTTCTGAAAAGGAACAATATGACTGTTAGGAAGTCACTCTGTGTACTGTCTAGCCATGTTTATATCTCTAACAAGAACGTTATGTGTCAATCAAAGACCTATTATTGTAAGCAATCAACTTAATTTGAAAATCCACCATGATGCTTTGAATGAGAAGATTTAAAATCAATTGATATCCTTATAAGGAAGAGCTAAAAATCAAATTTTGCAAAGATAGGTGAAGTCATGGTTTCTATTTAGTTGTAACTGGGGGTTTATTTTGCCAGTTCTTCATTGCAAGTTATGTTCTGCTCTACAGACTTTAGGAAAGTTATTGCATCTCAAACCCATTGCCTTCATTTGCAAAATTGGTAGAGAACCATGGAGGGTAGTTGTGAATGTTCAGTAAAAGGTGCTCTCTAAATGGTTATGATACAAATAGTAAGAGCATAGACAGGACTTAATAAGTGATAACAGTATAAGATTAACAGAGGGTATGGAGTTTATAAGTGCCCCCCCAAAAAAATTTAAATTTTTAATGTTTTCTAAGCAATTCATCTATAGCTAACTAAGCCTATTTTTTCTTCCAGGTAGAAGTTTAATTTTGAACTTTGACTTTTGTTAATTATTGCTTTATCTGGTGATAGATGTAACTGCATATCTGTACCAAAGGGCACTGGACAAAGCAGGAGATATAAATAACTCACTCTGTGTGTTTAGGAAAGATTAAAAACTCACTTCATGATTCAATTGAGAAAATGGAGTCATTTAGTTGTTAGAGGGGTAATTGGAGACATTCTCAATGATACTTAGGACAGAAAACATGGTGATGAAAGTATTCTAAGAAGTTGATTTTCCACTTTCTCTTCACAAGAAACTAAACATTCATTGAGGGACCACATTAAGCAAACTTATGCTCAATACAAAGTACTTCACAATTATTTAAAAGACTTGTAAATTATCTGTCTGAACAACACATTACATTCACCCATTCAGTTGTCTGTGGCTTCTATGCCTTGGTTATTATGAACAACAGTTCCAAGGACATGGGTGTGAAATATCTCTATGACACTCTAAAGTTCATTGGGATATATTGTCAGAATTAAGATTGCTGGATCACATGGCCACTTGATTTTTAATCTTTGAGAATCCTTGAGGTTGCTTTGTGTAGCAGTTGACCAGCATTCCAATATGTTCTCACAAACATTTGTTTTTTGTTCTTCAAATCATCTAATTGATGTCAAGTGTTACATCCTTGTGGCTTACTTTCATTTTTCAGGTGATCTGTGATATTGGACATTTCTTCATATGCTCATTGTTATTTCTATTTCCTATCTGGAGAAATAACTGCTTTAGTCCATTGTCTATTTTTCATAGGATTATTGATTTGTTGGACACAGTAAAGTTGAAGGAGATTCTTCTATAATCTTAATACTAGTCATTTATTTGGAATTGCACATTTTCTGTCATTCTGTGTCTTGCTTTCTATATTTTGTTAATTATATAATTTGACTTATGGAAGTTTTTAAGTCTGATTTACTATTTATATTTTTTTTCCTTTGTTTCCTACTGTACTCAACATCCTTCAGTTTCTCTTATCATTTTCTTCTAGGATTTTTATCATTTTAGATCTTCTAACTTATTCGTTGTTAATCTGCTTTGAGTCAACTTTTGTTCATGGTGTAAAGTAATGATCCCATTTCACTTTTTTGCATTTTGTATGTACATTTCTCTAAAACCACTCAAACCCTTGCCTTACTAAATGACCTTGACAGCTATCTCAGTGATATTTGATTACTGAGTTCTCTGTACTATCTAATTGGCTTATTTGTATGCTTGTGTTGGTTGCACACTATTCTAACTACTATGTATATATAATATGCTTTTAAATTATGAAGTGTAAATCCTAACCTTTGTTCTTTTTCAAAATTGTTTTGTCTACTCTATAAAATCCCAGTAGAGGACATAGCTGAATCAGTAAAATGCTGCCCCTGCAAGCACTGAGACCTAAGAGCCATCGTTAAATCCCACACAAACAACCCTTGTATGGTGCTGTGCACTTGTAATCCCAGTCCTGGAGAGGCAAAGTCATTTAAATCACTGATGCTTAATGGTCAACTAGCCTAACCATGATTCTTATCTGTTATTTTATAGGAAGTAGTACTGATATCTGAGGTATAGAAGTCTGTGTTGTTATATGGTAAACATATCTTTGAACTTATCTTAGAATTTATAAATAGATACAAAAATATATTAATCTGCTTTTATAATCTAGGTGTACTTGGTAGCTATACTATATAAAAGATAATACTGTAAAACCTAGGCATATGTTAGTTTAAGAGGTAAATTAGGTAGTTTCTAGTAGTAGTATCTTGTAGCAGGTAGTAGTTCTACAAATTAGGTAGTATCTTGACATCTTCAAAATGAAAGTAATTAAACAGTGATGCCTGTATTCATGCCCCATGACTTTGATTTGATAACTAATGAGAAAATAGGTTTGAAAGGATAAATTTTATCTGGATTTTAGATTAGTGGATAGAGTTGAATAAGCATGTGACCTTTACAGAGATGATTATATATACATACTGTAACGTGTATGCATGTGCCTTAGTTAGGGTTTCTATTGATGTGAAGAGACACCATGACCATGGCATGGGCTTTTCTGTTAAAAAAAATTTCCTTGAATACAAACAAAACAAAACAAACAAACAAACAAAAAACCACTTTTCCTTTTTTTCTTATAAATTTTTCTTAGTTCCATACTAAATTCTCAGGAAACTTGTCCTACTGTATGAATGCCATAAAACAGAGCAAGAGATGAGGAAGAAGGAGTAATTCATAGAAACAGAGAAGATTAAGTAAATATAGGAAAGTTAAGTTATTGTAAAGATCACTGAGCAAACAGGAACAGTGTCTATATGGGGACATCCTGTGTGTGTTTAGTTTGTTCTTTGGGAATTTCATAGCTGTTCACATTTGAAAATATCTACTCTCCTCTCCAACTCCTCCCAGATACTTTTTCAACGCATCCTACATTTAATAATCAAAGAATAACCATGAAATGAACATTAATTTCCTGAAGCTAGAACTCTACCAGAACCAAACTTTAACTGCACTTGTTATTGAGAAAAGCTACACATTTTAAACATTTAATTATACTGAGTAAAGTAATCCAGACCCAGAAACACAAATGCCATGTGTTCTCTCTCTTACATG
This sequence comes from Cricetiscus sungorus, assembly GCA_030556225.1. NCBI lineage: Eukaryota > Metazoa > Chordata > Mammalia > Rodentia > Cricetidae > Cricetiscus > Cricetiscus sungorus. Next base: position 47,216,392 of record JANBXA010000372.1, on the reverse strand, counting down.
GATCAAAGTTTGGAATCTTTAGAATTTTGTTTTTAAATTGGAGCACCTGTGAAAACCAGAAGACTAGGATGGGGCCATCAGTTTGGAGAATATAGTAGAATACATGGGAAGGGAAGGGGAAATTAAGAATAATTGGAGAGTGATGTTCAAGTGGAGAGGAAGATGAAAAGATAAGAAAGAGAAGTGAATGAGAAAGGGATAATTTAACACTAGAGTGTTTGGAAAGCCCACACAGAAACAAATATATGTATGTATATGTATATGTATATGTATATGTATATGTATATGTATATGTATATGTATATGTATATGTATATGTATATGTATATACATATTTATATACATACTAAATATTATAATATAAGTGAGTTTATATGAAGGTGCCCAACAGGGAGATAATTCTCCCAGAAACCATACATTATTAAACAGAACCATGGAATACTTCTCTTTGAGTGGTTGGTTGGGGAGCACTCAGGTCTCCCTGCAAAAAGAATATATGCTTTTGTTTGCTTTGCTTGCCCAGAAGAACTTATGGTAAGATCCTATTGCTGAAAACACCACACACTTTGGCCAAAGGACATGTAGAAATCAAGCTGGTACTGATCTTGAAGTTTCCTGCTTGCTAGCTAGCTATCATAGTGCCAGAAGATGTTATGCTGGCTGTTAGGAGAGAACAGCTATCAACAGACTTACCTAGCTATAAACTATGGGAGCCACAACAGTGACTGGTATTGTAAGACCTATCATTGTGACGGTGGTATGAATATTATGGGGGTGACCAACTGCTTTCTCATCAGAAATAAGTCTTTCTTCACAGGAGGAAATTTACACTTGGTATTAGAAATACGGATGGAAAGTCATAGCTGTGACAGATTATTTTCTTTCTGTTATATTAAATTACTCTGGTAAAAAGCAACTTATGGAAGAATTAGTTTCTTTAGCTTACATATCTATCTATGTCTCTGTCCATCACTGAGGGAAATCAAGGTAGGAACTTAAGCAGGAAGGTGAAGCAGAACTCATGGAAAAATGCTGTTTGGTGGCTTACTTAGTAGTTCAGGCTCAGTTATTCTTAGACTACCCAAGATCACCTTCCTAAGGAAGTTAGCATCCATGGGGCACTAAGCCATCCAATATTAATTAATAATCAAGGCAATCCCTTCAGACATGCCCACTGGCCAATCCGATCTAAGCAATACTTCCATCAAGCTTCCCACTCAGATTACTCTAGACACCATTGAACTGAAAATAAAGCTAACCAGGAGGTTATGTGCACAAGGGGAGAACTTGCTGATCTTATTTTGGTAAATGGACATAGTAATACACTGTATTCTAAAAATTCATTTTTGTGTCTGTAGATCAGTACAGCTCTCAGCGCTCCTCAGAGAAACTTCTTTTCCGCCAGTGGGCAGACACTGACATTCGGTCAAAGTACAAAGAATAAATGACTGTGGAGTACCCAAACTTAAGCAGACATTGATATCACACACTCCCAGCCAAGAATAGTGTGGGAAAGGTGGTGAAAAGATTGAGGGGCCAGATATTGAGAGGATTGTTACAAAACAGTGTCTTCTGGACATGACATGGCCATTTCACTTAGGACCCCACTACAACTGCAGTAACCCACTCTGATTGTACACAATAGTAAATCACTCAACATTCCTGCATTGGAGAGAGGCAGCATAGAGGCTACATCCCCACCTGAGGAGCTGTTAGTAGTAGATAACTACTAGAAGAAGGATTTTTTATTTAGGGGGTATGATTACTTAGAGATTACCCATGCTCCATTTCATGACTCCACATCCATGAGCATTTGGCAGCATTAATTGGAATCAGTGGTTATGGAAAAATGTCATATTCTTAAGGGCATGAAGTTTGGAGTAGGATGTGTTGAAAAAGTATCTGGGAGGAGTTGGAGAGGAGAGTGAATATTTTCAAATGTGAACAGCTATGAAATTCCCAAAGAACAAACTAAACACACACAGGATGTCCCCATATAGACACTGTTCCTGTTTGCTCAGTGATCTTTACAATAACTTAACTTTCTTATATTTACTTAATCTTCTCTGTTTCTATGAATTACTCCTTCTTCCTCATCTCTTGCTCTGTTTTATGGCATTCATACAGTAGGACAAGTTTCCTGAGAATTTAGTACGGAACTAAGAAAAATTTATAAGAAAAAGGGAAAAGTGGTTTTTTGTTTGTTTGTTTGTTTTGTTTTGTTTGTATTCAAGGAAATTTTTTTAACAGAAAAGCCCATGCTAGAACATGAATGTATAGGTAAATTCTCTCCAATCTGAGAAGGAATTTGAGATTCCAAATAGTATAGAATTGAGTTCCAATGCAACTTACCCATCCCTGGAAGGATCCAAATGTTATTATGCCAATTTATTTTATAGCAGACCTTTGAGTCTCTGGCTATCCTGACCAGATTATGCACCAAGCATTGGAACAAAGGTGAATGGTGTCACCATGACTTCTTATGTTCTTAACTAAAGTGAATACCTACAGACTATCAAAGAGGAATTCACCTGTACACTCTTAAGATGTGAAGGTAATAAAATGTGACTCAAAGAGTGGAGTATCCTGAGATAGTTTATCAGAGTTATAAGTCATCAACAGCTTATGTGGTAAAGTTCATTAGCACTGATTAGTTAAGAAACAGCACAGAGTATAAGAACTCTATATAAATTATATCTTTTAATTCTCCTCAATATCCTTTAAATAGGGATAGAATAGGGTTAAATCTTTGACCTTCTAATGAGACAGCAGATTTGCAGAATATATCACATGCATAATTGTATAGTCAGGTTTAAGGAAATTCATTTCTCTGGCCACAACCATGGATGGGCTAAACATGTGGTATTATATGATCACCAGCAAATCAGTGGAAGGCAGAGCACCAACTAGATGTCCCATTTTTTCTTTTAAATTACTGTCAAATTTTAGTGACAAATTTCAACTTAACCAATTATTCATTTTTTGCAGACATCTAAGTTATTTTAAGCTTACTCCACTGTGACTCAATCCACTATTTAGTTGTGAATCACTATAAAAAGAAAACCAGAATACTGACTAGTTTTTATGTCAACTTGACTGTCTGGAGTCATTTGGGAAGCAGGAACCTCAACTTAGAAAGTGTCCCCACCATAGTGGTTTGTGGACAAGCCTCTGGGATATTTTCTTGATTATTGATTCATGGGAGTGGTCCTAAGTGGCTTAAGAAAGATGACCAAGTCATGAGGAGCAAGCCTTTAAGTAGCACTCCTCCATGACTTCTGCTCCTCTTCCTGCTTTGAGGTCCCTGCCTGGCCTTGTCCTGGCTTCCATCAGTGATGGACCAATAAGCTATAGAGTAAAATATACTCTTTGTTGCAAGTTGCTTTTGTTCATGGTGGCTTATCACAGCAATAGAAACCCTAACTAAGACATGCACTATAGATTTCCAACATGTAATGTTATGGTGTAAGCATTATCATCCAATAGAGTAGAAATGGTAGTACAACAATGACTATTTGGATGAAAGCCAGACTGAGCCCACAGGAGCTAATTCTAAGGCCTATAGCTCCATCTCCTCCATCTGACAGTTTTGATGGTATCATATAGGCACTAACATGCTCAAGTAGCCCTTTTTCTCATCTTTGTTGCCTATAGTTTCCACTCTGTAACTGTCACCTGTTTTTTTTTTTTTTTTTTTTTTTTGCTTTGGAAAAATGTGAGGTCTTAATTATGGTTTAAATTTCACTTTGCTAGCTTTACAAATAGCCTATGCAAAGGCAAATACCTATTGCCTCCCCTCTCAGATTTTCTAAAACTTTGGCATAAGTCCATTACTCTTGAATGCTACATATTTACCAAACCTGCACCATGGAGACAATGCCCAATTTTGCTCTTAGTTTGTTTCTCTTCCCAGGATAACAATTCAGTATAATCTTTTCTTAACTAGCAAATCCTGGAAGCTCTTTCTTTGGTAGCCCTTTTTTGAACATGGTCCAGCTCCAGTGATCCAGCTTGTATAAGCTTTTGGAATGCAACCACCTTACTCCAGAGTCTTTTATGTAAATCTAATCTCACACCAACCTTTGCTCTGATCAAACTTATTTACTCTATTGACCTAAGCCAAATAGTTCAGTAGGTGTGGCCTTTGGCAACTCTTTACACGTTAGTTTACAATAAAGTATAAAATGTGATAATGGGAGTTATTACAAAGATTACGTTAATAAAGTCAGTGACACTCACACTTGTGTTCTCTTAGTTAACTCGGCTGAGAGGCTTATAGTTTTACCTTTCCACTTAACAAAAGATAAGACTGATAACAGTTCATATATGGTCACAAGGTTTTATATTTCAGAAGTCAGGAAATATGACAAAGAAGCCTGATTTCAGAAGCCATTTCAAAAGTTAGATGAGCATCATCCTTCACCATCTCCTAAACTACTCTATGTCATGTATTACAAAAAGATATTGCATTTGGCCTTGCTGCAGAGGCATTCTAGAAATCTCAAAAGACAACCAGAAAGAACTGTGATATGAAACAAATAAGAGACCTATCAACGGGATATGTATTAAGAGTTGCCCAAGTTCTGTCCAGCTCAGATCTAGAAGAAAGTAAGTCATCCAGGAGGACTTGAATAACCTTTCCTTAAAGAGCCTTACTCGGATTACAACTTGAAAAAAGAAATCCATGGCAACTGAATAAACATGGAGAATAAATAAAAAAGGAAGGCCACACAGAAGAGCAAGTGTTTTCAGAATTATGGAGGTGAGAGACAAGATGGCTTTCATGGCTGCTTTATCATGTTAAAGAAAAGAATTTGAATGAAATAGAAACAGGTGATCTAGTCTTTGCTATGCAGCCAACAAACAGTGCCATGCAAAGAAGATATAATTTTTAAGACATTCTTTATGACAAACAATTGGTTCATTTTTAGAGGGAGGTAAACATATGATCTTATATATTCCTTTTTGAATTCCACCAGGGGTGAAAAAAAATCACTTTGGCAACAAGGAAATAACAAGCTGCCATGAGAAGAACACAGAGGCAGAGCAGCCGGTTCAAAGGCCTCTATATCGATACACAGAACACACAAATAACCCTCCATTCATCTTGTCTACTTACAGTGCATTTCTGAACCCTGACTGACTGTGCTTTGAACATTTGCTACATGCTTACTAGTAAATAATTTACCTTTCAGTTTATCAAGTATAAAATCAGAGGTTGATATGGAGACTAATCATGTCTTTATTGTTTTGATTTGTTTATCGTTTCTGCTTCTGTTTGTGGTTTTCCATAACTCTATCCTCGCATCCCTTAGTCTCCTCTCTCAATTGTTTCTGTTTCATTTTTTATGTCTTATTTTTATTTTCAACCTTCTTTCTGTTGTTCTCTGGAGGGTACTGAAAACAAGTAAAGCCGCCTTTGCAGGCCTCTGTCTTAAAGCTCTGTCTGAGCTACTTACTTCAGCTGACGTTAATTTCTCCACGCAGCCCTTATGTTTAGACACTTTTTATTTTTGGTTTTTCAAGACAGGGACTGTCCTGGAACTCACCCTGTAAACCATGCTGGCCTCGAACTCACAGAAATCTGCCTGCCTCTGCCTCCTGAGTGCTGGGATTAAAGGTTTGAGCCACCACCTGTTGGCATTCAGACACTTCTCATCTGTAACCCTCAATTTTCTTCTATTTTCAAATAGTTTTATTCTTTGAAATACTCTTCCACTCTGATAACTTCAAGTGATGCCACACTCTTGGTGGTATCCTTTTCTGTATATTCTGTAGCATTCTTGTGTCTGAGTCACCTTATCAAAACCAGAGAGACAGAAAAGAAGAATCACTCTGCAGAAGGGTAGTTTATAGTCTATTTCTTTTATAGAGGAGGGAACAAGACATAGCTTTGTCATTGTTGTTTTCTTTTTCTACATTTTTAGAAATGTGTGTGTGTGTGGTTTTTTTTTTTTTTTTTTTTTTTTTACTGATTTGTGCTTGGTGGATGAGGAAAGATTGTTGAAAGAACTAACAAAAATAAAAGGAGGCAAAACATGATTAAAATGATGAAAGATCCAGCCAGTTAGAAAGTCTGCTACATGAATGTGATTGCCAGGTAAAAGCACAATTCACCACACTCAAGTCAGAAGGATAACTGCAGACCAGATGGCTTCTTTGGAGTTAAGTTGATACTATCATTGTCTCTGGAACCTGTAACTCAAAGGGACTGGTGTTGGTAGATGAGTACAATATTTTCTATGTCATTGAGACCTATATTGGGGGAAATCAGCAGCCTTTTCCAGAATTGTAAATTTCTAGTATTTCCATCATTGATTGTCTCCTGAAAGAACCACCCACCACTGGAAAATGTTGCACAGCAACCTGGAGTACATGTGGTGAGAATTTATTTTTGTGCTACTTAAGTCTAAGACATCTTTATAATACCTACTCTATTAGTCTAATACACAGCTTTTGTGTGGCCAGGATATCTCTCATTTGGGAAATGTTCTCAGAATGCAGCAAACACAAACAGGAAGATTGTTTGTGAGCTTCCGAGGACCCCCAAGTACTCCAGTAACTCATTCAGAAAAGCACTGGTGGCAGAGCTGACAGAAATCAGCCACACAAGTAGGTGATACTTTCTTCTGAGAAAGTCATAAAAATTCCTGTAAGATGCCAGTCTGCTCTAACACATCAATGGGATTTATATTCATAACTCTTGAAGTCAGAAACAAGTGTCTTGTGACTAGCTGTATTTTATAGAGAAGTATAGACTGATAGCTGAAGCATGAGCTAAATGACCAAGAGGTGGCAGTCTGTTCATGCTTTACTCCTGAGTAATGTCCCTGAATTACCTGAGTCTTGTTTTTAAGGATGGAAGATATTGAGCAGAGTAGGAATTCAAAAACTAAAGATGGATGAAGAGTAATTAATTTCTTTTAAAATTTATTTTTACTTTAAAGCAATTTTGGTGTTTTTGTGTTTGTGTATTTGTGTGTACATGATGTGTATACTTTATGTGTGCGAGATGTGTGTTTATGTTTGTGTTGATGTATGTGCTTGTGTGATATGTGTGTGTTGTTGTTGTTGTTTCATTTGTTTGTGTTTCCCTCCAAAAGCAGTACAAAGCAAAGCTGGTTTACAGAGCTCTGTCTGGTCTGACTGAGCCTGAGAGATCTCAGACCACAGGGGAATCAAGATTTCTGCCAAGGGAAGTGGAACAAGCCATTTTCTGATCATTGTTACCACTTCAACTTGGGGTCCTACTGCCCTTCATGAAAGGACTCCTCTCTAATGTGTTTATTCTCCTTGTGGTTTTAAGTAACTGAAACACTACCTCAACATGTATTTGTTTTACATATCATTTTAATTTAATTGTTCCACTTAACATACTCTTTCAATGATCTTGATATATACTTTAAATTATTCATTTTACCAAAAATTTATCAAAAGAAAAATAATTGCATTCAATAAATGCAGATGACTTTATTCAGGGGGTTGTTTGTTGGTTTTCTTTCAAACATAACATGGAGTCTTTGTTTTAATGAATACTGAATGAGAACAAATTTTAAAATATAGCAAATCAGAGGAACAATATAGAGCAACATAGTTGCATTGACCATTTAAAAAGCTTCATATCTTATAAAATGCCAGGGATGTAATAGAATTATTTGTAAGATGGGATTTTTCACATAAAAATTTAATAACGTATTATATACATTCCTATAAAAATACATGGCACAGATGTGAATAATTTTACAATATTCAGTTGTATCCATGTGCCATTACAGTTTAATCAAGTATCCAAACAACTATGATTCGTATCATACACTAATAAAACAATTAAAGAGGGGAGTGGAAAGAAAAGAATAGGGATAGAGTTCAGAAGAAAATGAAGAACCAAGAGGTAAAGGAGGAGCTATGTAAACAGTGCTGGGTGAAGGCAGAGAAAGAGCAGACCCAAGTGTTTTTCACCATCAAGCAGAAGACTCCTTTCATTTGCATTACAGTTGCTCCTTGTCTTGAAGGCAAGGACATTTTCACCACTGGTGCAGTGAAGAAGTTAAAAAGAACAGATGGCAATTGAAATTATTCTCTGGTCTCAGTTACAGAGAAGAATGTATACCTAATATTTAGATTCAGCCAAAATCTAAAGGGAAGTTAAACAAAAGCAAAACCACATTTCTATTTCTGGTTCTCCCTGTGATCTTGAGAAGAACTCATACAGAATGATGCTTGTGAAATGTGATCATATTCAAGGTTATAAAATATAGCATAAAATGCATGCATTTTATATTTAGATGTGTCAAGGAATACATTGAAATAGAACTGACTGTTCTATAGTAGGGATTTAGGACTATGGTAAAAACGATTTGAGGTTTCACTGGGTAATTTTAATGTGAGGCTTTAAAAAAAATAACAAAGTATATGTTTTTTTGGCAGATACGTTTTTTGTTATATAGCCCAGAATAAATTTGAAGTCTCTAATACCACAGCCTTAGCCTCCCAAGACTATATTAATAAATAAAAATAAATGGATAAAATGGCAAAAATTACCAGCTATCTGAATACAGATGGCTTATGAACAACTGAAGGAAATGATTTCCCTAATGTGTATGACTCGATGTTGACAGAAGCCATGACTCTGGTCTCCACTGATGCCTGCCTTCTCCAGCATCTTCAGCTGGTCTTTAGGTCTTGCTTCCTTAGAAGCTGTGTAACTCCCCAGTGATACTGTGAGCTTTAAGGCTCCATTGAGGAAAATCACTTTGTGAGACTGGCATTCAGACCACTTTAACTTCAAACAGCTGCAGATGTCAGCCTGGGGCTTCACGGTGGAATGGAATGGATCACTGGACTTGAGTCGTAAACAAGAAAGGCAGTAGATTTTTAAAATGAAGCCCTCTGTTCTGTAACACAATGGGATGATAAAGTAAAACTAAAGAAATATTAAATTCCCCAAATAAATGTGTTTCACAAATAAAAGGTAGTGAGGTTGGGACTGACATTGTAATGTTCCCTCAAATATCAATTCTCAGGCTCCGCAAAGACTTCAAAGATGATAATAAAGTTGTGGAACCACTGAGAATATTTCTTAAAGGCTTAATAGTGACTGTATTTTCCCATAATGAAGTGAAGTTGAAGTTAGCTACACTCAAGAGATTGCTCTGTCTGCAATCATCTCAGCTACTTAGATTCTTGTGAGACCCTGATGGAGAAACTCATGCTTTAATAACAGTGAGAAAACAATTAAAAACTGTTTAAGGAATGGAAGTTTTGCTTTATCATTTTAAAATTAAAGTTTAAGTTAACATAAAAATTACAATGAGTTTCATTATGGCATTTTCATACATACTATTTTTTTTTTTTTTTTAGTTTGACTTCTTCCCAATTCTCTCTTCTGTCCTCATTTTCCAGTTTTCCTAGTCCCTTTTCCTCTACCAAGGCCCCTTTTATGTTTTGTTGTCCTAAATACTGTGTTACCCTCTCTCTCCACTTAAGATATGTTTTCCATTCTTTGTGGCCCCTACCGGTTTCATTACACATACACACACACACACACACACACACACACACACACACACACACACACACACCCACTCTATTTAATTTTAAACCTAGGTTCCACATATACAAGAAAACACTGTACCTTCATTTCATCCCTGGCTTATTTCACTTGAAAGTGATTTCTAGCACTATTCATTTTCTTCTGGTGCTATGATTTCATGTTTTTCTTTTTCCTTTTCTTATTTAAATTTGAAACAATGTTGTTTTACATGTCAATTCCAGTTCCCTCACCCTCCCATCCTCCCCTATCACCCCCACCAAACCCCAGCCAATCTCCTTTCTGCTCCCCAGGGAGGCTGAGGCCTTCCATGGGGAGTCTTCAAAGTCTGTCATATCATTTGCAGCAGGGCCTAGGCCCTCCCCCATGTTTCCAGGCTGAGAAAATATCCCTGTATATGTGATGAGCTCCCAAAGTCCATTCATATATCAGGGATAAATAGTTTTTGATGTCAAGGATTTTATAAGTAAGTTATGCACATTTGTTTGTTTGTTTTGAGACAAGGGCTTATTGTTTAGCCTGTACTAGCTATGAATAGGATATCTGTTTTGTCTCCTCTATGAGAATAATATTTTTTCTTAAAATCAGGCAGAGTCTTTATCCAGATCTTCTGTTAATATCTGTAGTAATGGTGAATTCCTAACACTATCCACCAGAGATAAGGCTTCCAATCTAGTCAAAGGAATGAAGCACATTCAGAAAGTTGGTAGCACTAAAATGGCTAATGGAAGATTTTCAAGACAACCATGAGGACTCATATTAGTGATTAATTCTTTTTAATGACTCTTATGTTTTTGAGGTTCTAAAATAAGAAGACTTCCCCCTTTCTTCTCACATAGCCTCCACAATTCCTTCGAAGAATGTTTAAGGATTAATACAATAGTACACTAATGTTAGAGCAATGGAATTATTTTAGAGACTGCAAAACCATTGGAGAAACTTAGGCAGTAAGTTCATTCTAGATGTCAAGCAATTTGTAAGTCAGGTTTATGTGATGTAACATAGGGTCATAGAGCACATTGCAAAGAGCTATGGTGATACAAACAGAAAAGCCAAGAGGCCTTATGACCTAAGAAAATGCAGGCTTGTCCTTGGAGACTTAGTGAAAAAATTTAAAATGGAAACAAAGAAGAATCCAACTGAGGGAGGAGTGTGTGAACAGGGGCACAGGAACAGGAGACATCCATGGTAAAGACAAAAGATGGCAGGGTGTTACCGTAGAGGTGAAGGTGGAGGTAAGCTTAATGGGAGGGTGGAAGAATCGAATGACAACTCCCATTAGAGTTCTAAAATACAGATCCTCCACACACATACACACCCAGTGAAGTGCTGGCTAAGGAGTTTTAAGCAGGAAACATTTTCTGTTTTGTTTTAGAGTGTTTACCTGGCTACAACAGTAAGTTGAATTGAAAGCCAAGAAACCCATTATGAAAATAATTCCAGTGGCAGATGTTGAAAACCTGAAATCATATGTTACTGCAGGGAAAAGTGTGTGATTTGGTCACAAAATGTCTGTACTTCACAAAGCTAGGCACAGAGGTTTTCTCTGTAGTCATTTTCATTCCTGTCAGTGCCAATGAAGAAGTTCTAAAGTATTTTGTTTCTAGTCCAACAAGAACTTCATGGAAACCCACTTGAAGATACATCTGTTTTGTGTGTTCTGGGGATGTCGATCATGCCCTGTACGTGCATTAAAAAAAAAAAAAAACTCGCGAAATCAAGGCTCAGTGCTCATGTGTCCAAATGCTACTGTACCTTTCATTGTACCTTCAATATAGCCAAAGAAGAGGAGTTTAAATGTCACTGCTGCTATCCTGGCAAATTCAATTCCTCTGCCTCTTTGCAGAAAAGTTTCCCAAGTTTACCATGGGAAGTTATTTTTGAATTAGTGCTTAAGTTTGATCAGGGTTGTTTAATTGTAAAATGCTCCCCAGAGGCTTCTGTGCTTGAATACTCTGTCCTCAGCTGGGGGGCAGGCCTTGAGGTAGAGCCCAAGTACAGGAAGTGGGCCACCTGTGTGAGACTTAAGTTTTTATAGCCTTGTCCTACTTCCTGTCTACTTTATGCTCCCCAAGTGCCTCATCTCCCTGCAGCAACTTCATCTTGACCATGATGAGCTTTGTTCTCTCAAACAATAAGACTTAACAGTTCCTTTCTAATATAAGTTGCTTCTCATCAGGCCTGTGGTAATGGCAACGAGGTAAACCAATATAATGCAGTAATGTATCATGTAATTTAATTGGAGACAACATTTTAGATCAAGGGAAAGATCTTTCCTAGTATCTGCTCCCGTAACTCCTTCCTTGATTCCCAACATTGTAAGGTGTGTTACATGCTTTTCTGCCTTCTGACTTATTTCATAAACAGAAGGTTGACTGACTGCTCTTTGAACTCTAATCTTGTTGACAGGATTTTTCTTGGAAGTGTTTATACCTGAAAAGTGGATGTCTTTGATACTACAACTTGCTGAGATAATTTCCCAGGATGCTTTCACATGCCACTTAGATATATTACCTCTTTCTATACAGTTCTTTCAAGTAACCATGTCAAGGGAAAAAGTGAAGAATAATAAAAGATCAGACAGAGTCAAGAAGAAAAAGCACATAAAATCCAAGACAATGGAGAGAAACAAGGCCAAGTTGATTTTTCTGGGGAGAAAACATGTTGCCAGGTGATTTGTCTTTACTCTGGACATGAGCTGTGGCTAGATCACATCCTTCTGTTCACTCTTTGTAGTTTTCCTTCTCATTTATTTATGCTTTCTCTTTTAATGATGTATGCATTAGTTCTGAAGCATTTCCAATACCAGACTTTTATTGACAGTTAGTGCAGTCAGAGAATATCACATATAGCCTGAGTCTCCTTTGCCTATGGACTTCACATTGCAGATCACATAAACTAGTGTTTGCAGTGGTAGACATTGCACTGCTCTGCAGAGCGAATGGAACACAAGCAGATGTACACTGCATGAGCAAAGCACACTTATCTTCAGAGCTTAGGTAATCCATAAATACAGCTTGGAGTCTCCTGCCTGGTTCTGTAGTATATGACATAATCTCTTTTTAATTCTTATACCAAATATATATCAATTGCACTCCAAAACACCTCCTGTGACAGTAACAAATATTGGACTTCCTTGATTTTAGCAAAGAGCTTTCTTATCAAGAACTGAAATTGGTCTGTCTGTAGATGATTCCATTTCCCTTGTTTTTCTCCTTTCTTACATAAAACAGGAAAGATGCCTTTGACCCCTTCTGGGTTTTTCTAGCATTGTAGAAATATTGTCATAGCTCCTTCAAACTCTGCTTTCCAGAGGAAAAAAATTTTCCTTGTTCTAAAATTCTTATAACTTGCATCTAGCTACAACTGCCATGTTCATAGTCCTATTTGTTACAAAATTCCCCAAAATTGTACACATTCTTTTAAAAAATATGTTATGGTTGTTAAATAAATATTAGAATACAGACAAGCAAAAAGTATTGTTTTAGATTATACATGCAGAATTTTCATGCAAAAAAATTAGCTACTTTCCTACTTCAGCCTGCAAAATTGTTTACATTCATACAAACACAGCTAAAGTTTAGCAGTATATTTAAATCAAGCTAGGCTTGAAACAACATCTGAAAGTCTACACCAAAAATCACTGTGGAGAAATGATTTTCCATGAAGTTCCACTTGACTGGAGCTCATGGATCACATCATGTGTTGGTTTCTACTGCTTGTAACATTAAGGTGTTCCCAGAGGTAGTATGACAGGTAGAAAGTACATTAAGGGGTCCAAAATAAGGCTAGCAAGGACTGGAACATGCTGGTTATTGCGCTAGAGTTCTAAGAAGGGGAGGAAAAAATACCTTTTCTATAATCCTTGATTAACTAACACAGTCTAGTGAAAATATGCCTTGGAATTAGTGACTTACAAAGTTAATATATTCTTGGAAAGTTTTAATCCTCAAAGGAATCATTGTGTTTGCATCAGGGATTGTGCTGCAGTAACAATTTTGGCAAATCTTTTTGGCTGGCAGGAATGAAGGCTGATGGGCAACTGTCACAGAGAGCTCACCTGTACAGCTTCCCTAAGACCCAGGCTTCCTTCATTTTGTGACTTCACATATTTACTGCATAGTATCCTTGTTTGTCATGGAAGGAGGACAAATGCCACAAACAATCATTCAGGCTTATTACAGTCGTGCCTGAACTGGCATATGTTAATTTTCCCCTTATATACATTGATCTCAAACTAACTTAAAAACGTTTGAAAGCATGGTTGCCTTGTGTGCTTGGAGGAAGAAAGTGATGACTTAATACTTATTCAGTCTTGGTCAAACACCTTTTACAATGTGTGAGTATAGGGAAAGGTTGGCAGATCACCTATGGAATGTGTAACCTAGAACAGCAAATATACTCAGTGTAGTAGCAAATAAGATGAGTGGCTCAAAATCTTCGCTTTCATTACTGATTTACTTATGAGTGGTGAAAGTGACAGTATGCTCTCAGTATAAATCTTCCTTTGCCTATGCCCCCTAAATGTGTGTGTTAGTTAGGAGGACAGGGCAGTCTATGGGGCCTCTGGTAGTGAATCAGTATTTATCCCTGGTACATGAATGGACTTTGGGAGCCCATCCTACATAGAGAAATACAATCTCAGCCTAGACACATGGGGGAGGGCCTATGCCCTGCTGCAAATGATATGACAGACTTTGAAGATCCCCCATGGAAGGCCTCACTCTCCCTGAGGAGCAGAAAGGAGATGGGAAGGGGGCTGGTTAGGGGGACAGGAGAGGAAGGAGGGTGCAGGAACTGGGATTGACAAGTAAAATAAGCTTGTCTCACACTTAAATTTTAAAAAATTATCAAAAAAAGATAACAATAAAAATTAAATCTTCCTTTTCTTTCTGTCTGGAACCTAAGTGTAACTAACTGGACCTTTCAGAAATGAATAAACTGAAGAAAAGCGGAAAGTGCAGAGCTGTGTAAGAGTTAAGTCATATGTTAAAATAATTTACTAGGCACAATTAATATCTACAACCTACAGCTATTTATTAAAAATAAAACTAAGTGAAAATACAATTCCCTTGTATTGAGATATATATATATATATATATATCCAAGTATTGATTCTGTTTAGCTAAACATCTTAGGGTTTTTTGTTTTGTTTTGTTTTGTCTTGTTTCTGTGGCTTTGGAAGCTGTCCTGGAACTACCTCTGGTATACCAGGCTGGTCTTGAACTCACAGATATCAGCCTGCCTCTGCCTCCTGAGTGCTGGTATTAAAGCTGTGTGCTACCCCCACCCAGCTCAATTTAGGGTTTTAAAAAATAAGTCTTAAAAAATCGTCTTAGCCCAGGCAGTGGTAGCTGGAGCCTTTAATCCTAGCACTCAGAGCCAACCTGGTCTACAAAGTGAGCTTCAGGACAGGCTCTAAAGGTACACAGAGAAACATTTGAAAAAAGCAAAAATAAATACGCTTTTATTGAGCAAAATAAGGTCATTCGTTCACTCTGTAGATACATGTACATGAAGATTAAATAATTTTTTGTCATCTAAATAACTAGACTTAGTTTATTTATACCTCTGGTTAGTCTAGGATTATTCAGGTTTTTATGGTAAAGTTATTTTTGTTTCATGTAATTTGTAGTATCTAATTTATTCAATAAATTATTATTCTGTCTCATCAAGAGCATGATTGCATTCCACTGCATAAAATCATATAATTAGCAAATTATATAGAGTTAGATTCCAATAGAACTTTTTCATTAAAAAAAAGTAGCTGTTGATCAACATTGCTCAGTTTTTCATGTTACTTTTGTTCTATAATCTGTCCACAAACATTACAAAATGTACCCAAAAATTGTAAGAAATCTACCTATAAAGAACATATTTTTTCAGTTTTGTAATTGTAAGGTATTTGTCTGACTTTATTCAGGCAAACATCTCATGAGAAATTTCAAATAATTTAATATGAGTCACAGTCACTATACTGTGAGCCTCAGAAAAATATAAGATTGAACTATCTTTATCAACTAAATTGTCCGTTATATCTAAGATACTTCCTGAGACATAACTCAGTCCCTTGGACAATCCAGGGCTCATATCATCACAGCATGCTGTCACTCAATGAAGAAGCCACAAAAGAAAACAGATTAAAGTCATGAAAATTGAAGAAAGTGACCATCAAACTAACTGGAGAGAATATTTCTTAGCTGGCTGTTCTTTGAGTGCCATCGTGGAACAAAACTAAGAAACAGAGACAGGTAAATGATGGGTGATAAACTGTGGGTATTGGCATGTATCTGTGTCCATGGGTAGGAAGGATTTTGTAGATACATCATGCAGATATAATGATTTGAAGATGCATGACCTCCATTAGCTGGAACAGCAACATTTTTTGTCCTTCCTTATTCAGGTTCAGTTGGGCTGATGACTTGTTCTGTTGTTGTGTGTCTTGAACTGTCACCTATTAAACCTGGAAATTTAGTGAAACTTTGACTTTTCAACTATATACATGATGGGAGATGTTATTCTGTAAATATGTTTCTCATACTGGTTAATGAATAAAGCACTGTTGAGCCAATGGGAAAGCAAGATAGGTGGGGCTAGGAGACAAGGAGGAAGGAGGAAGTAGGAAGGAGGAGTCAGCATGTAGAGCTTAGAGGAAGCAAGATGCCGGCCCGCTGCACTCAGATAAGACGATCTCGTGGAAATACTTAGATAAGTAGAAATGGGTTAATCATTAAGACAGAGCTAGCCCATAAACAATAATAGTAACTGGCCAACAGGATTGTATCAAATACAGAGTCTCAGCATGCTATTGTGGCTCGTGTGCCAGCAGGACCAGGCAGCCAGCAGGGAAGAACAAAGGTGGGACCAGACCGGCAGTGGTGGTGGCAGGGAAAACATGCTCATAACATGTACATATTAGGTAGATAGCAAGTAAATAAGCATAGACATTTTGTGGGGTACTTGAAACTTAAAAAACATTTTTACACTTTCTTATTTCATCTCCATGATGTCTATAAAATTGTATTTTATTCAACTCGATTTTTAAAAAAATCTGTGACCCATATGTCAAACACCATTCAAAATCCTTTCCCTATATTCACCTATTTGGATTCACAATGTCCCTGTATTATAAATAGCATCAATAGCCAATAACCTTCTCTAATGTAATGCTGAAAATTGAGTTCATATATGAACCCAGACACTCTAGAACCATGAACCATGCTCCTAATCAGGAATCTACTGGTCAATAAGGTAACATCTGTAGACTGTTGGGATTTCTTCAGATTCCATAGGTCAATGTTGTTTTCTAAGTTATACTATAGCCTTATTTATGTCTTTTAACATGATATTTATACCAATGATAAAAAAAATTACCAAATGCAAATGGCTGGTTCAGTGGCATATACCACATGCTCTGAAATCAACTAAAAAAAAGACTATAATGTCCTCAAACAAATATTACCACAATATATGACATTAAATATCAACCTCAACTCCTCAATCTACATTATTTTAATATTCTGTGTATGATGAAGTGAATATATACAGAACATTCATTATATTTATAAAGCTTACCCTTTAAAAAAAAAACGTGTTATGTGATGTAGGAAACAAGACGACAAGTTTCCTCATGGGTAAATAAAGATGAACTTAAGGTCAAGATTGCATTTTCACATACTTATTGAATGTACTATTATTACTCATCCTCCCTTGACCTCTCTATCTCCCTTTCCTCCTGTTGCTGACCTATTTTCTCTCCAAAACACTCTCATTCCCCTTCATTATTGTCTTTTACTTCTGTCAGCATTCCACTTAAGAAAGGGAGTATTGTCTCTATGAACCTTGATTATTTTATTCAATATTAGGCACTTAGCCATTTTTCTATAAATTACATGATTTCATTATTTGTGGCTGAATATATAACCATTGTTTCCACCTAAGGTCACAATTTCATTATTCATTCACTTACTGTTGTATACCTAGATTGATCCTATAATATGACTTTTATAAACAATACCATGAAACATATAGTATATGTAGCTCATTTAAAAAAATACTTGCAAAAATTTTGGTATTAAGAAAAAACATATTCACCATTTTAGTTTTCACATTATTAAACAAAAATATTATATTAAAATAAATAAACACAAAAGTCTATATGGTAACATATCTCTCTGATACCAAACCAGATACTAATGAGATTTTGAAAATTGCAGAAAATTGTGCAATGCCTCTCATTGCTCTAATTAGCTTTTTTATGTTTTAGGAAAACAGTGATTAAAAGTAAAGCACTCTGTGATTTAATGTGTGGTGAGCTAATTGTGTTATTTCATAATCTTGAAATTTTTCTGTTTGTTTTTTTGGTTTTTTGAGACAAAGTTTCTCTGTGTAGCTTGGGAGCCTATCCTGGCACTAGCTCTGTAAACAAGGCTAGCCTCAAGTTCACAGAGATCCACCTGCCTCTGCCTCCTGAGTGCTAGGATTAAGTCAATTTTGCTTTTTTTAAGATGACAAATATATATGAACAAATATAGTGTCAGTTCTCCACTCAAAATAAATAAATAAATAAATAAATAAATAAATAAATAAATAAATAAATAAATAAACAAAAAACAAAACTTGCCTTAGGAGAAACACAGAGTTTTAAAATAAACATATAAATAAATAAAATACTAAGAATTAGAGAAAAAAAAAGCCTTGAATAAAGAAGCCAAAGTATGTCATGATAGTAATTAGAAGATGAATAGGAGTCTGTTCGAGGAAAGCTGCCTTCAGAAAGAACAGCTAATCTGGGAAATGAAGAAATTACACTGTTTATAAGAAAATGAACAGAACTGGACATCATCACGTTAAGTGAAAAAAGGTGTCTTAGGGTTTCTATTCCTGTGAAGAGAAACTATGACCACAGCAACTCTAATAAAGGAAAACATTTAATTGGGGTGGCAGCTTACACTTCAAAGGTTCAGTTCATTATCATCATGGTGGGACATGTTGACCTGCTGGAGAAGTAGTTAAGAGTACTACATCTAGCACTCAACAGGAAATAGACAGTGTGTCATGCCAAGCAAAGCTTGAGCAAAACAGCCCCAAATCCTGTTCCCACAGTGAAACACTTCTTCCAACAAGGCCACACCTACTTTAACAAGGCCATACCTAGTGCCCCACCCTTTGTGGGGAGGTCATTATCTTTCAAATCATCACAAAAGGCCAGACCCATTCAGAAGATTACATGTGGTCAATAATACGGAGCCTGGAATAAAAAAAGAATTTGAAATGTGTCAAGGGGTTATTTAGAATGTAGAAGGAGAGAGAGAAAGGAAGGAATACTGGTAAGAAAGAGTAATTAAGGTGAGTGTTATCAAAGAGCACCACACACACATAAAGAAATACAATTGAATACTTTACTTCAAATAATTGATATATGCTTTTTAAAATGGGATGTGTTACAGTAGTGCTCCAGGCTAAGAAAACAGTGACCCTTTAAATAGGGTATAGTAGAACAGAAGTCCTGGAGCAATGCAGCTAGCTTGGACTGCATTATCGAACTGCATCTTTTCAAAGCCATGCTTCACTCTTCCCATAAACCACAACTGGTTTCTCTTAGGTCAGTCATGCTTTGCCCTTGGAACCATCCATTTGAAGAATGAAGTGGGGGTGGCCTTGATTCTTCCTGACCAAGGGCTCTATGTTCATCTGGGTGGCCGGTTCCTTAGGAGTTAACAGTCTTCATGATAGGAAACTGTTGTTTTGAGTAGTAGTAGGGTAAGGGCTAGAGTAATCTTTCCCAGGAAGAAGACTTAAATGGAACCTATAAATTTCGTAGCTATTTTTTCTATACCTTGGCCCCCATCTGGAATTTTTCAAAATAAATTATTTAGGCCAATTTTCCTGTGGTTGTGAATATTACACACTGCACTGTGGTCTCCAAAGTATGTGCCTGTTGCTGAAATGGCATTTTTGAAAAACTGTTATGAGCAAGTAATGACAGTGGTAGTTCCCAGGGAAAATGGGCTTTCATTCCCCATTCCCCCAGAGGCTTGTGTGGGGCTCCACAATGGAACACTAACCACCAGATGTGTAGAGGAAAGGGAAATATTCCGCATTATTTCATCCAATGATGGGATTTCCTTATTTTTCCAAAAGTCAAAAAGTAATATATCATCTACATTCAGGAGAGAGCCTCTACAAAGGGTAACTAAACGAACTCAGAGACAGAGAATGAGTCAGTATCACAGAACAGGCTTCCAAGCAGAAGACAGACCACAAAAGTCAAGCTATCCACAGGGTCAGCATGACACAAACAACTGGGGAACTAGGGAATTTCAGCAGTCTGCAATTTAATTCATAAATCACCTCTCTGATTTATAGCTTACACTCAAATGAGCTTGAATTTATGGCTAAATAATGTGGACAGTGGTCCACAGGACTTTCCTGTCTGCATAGGCAATGTGACAATTTATCTCTGGCTTCCTTAAATGATTTTTTTGTCATAAAAAGATATTTATTGTCAAAGTTACTATTACTTTCTCCATGTCACTGATTCAGATCTTTAGTTCTACTCCTGCCTTTTTGGAATTTATTATCTTTCATATATGTCTATTAGATATCATATAGCTACATATTCAAAATCAAACAACATATCCACAATCAATTCCATGACACCTTACTGAAGTGTTGACTTTATCTCCTGTATTCCCATTTCTTCACCTGGCTGCTTTTATTTTCCAGTTTAGGAGCTCAGACCTAAAAATAACAATTTATAAATAGCTAGTACACCTTGTGAGGTAAGCCAGAACCAGTCAAACCAAGAACGAGTATGCTTAAATCACCACATTCTAAGGGGATATGGGAATTTCACCTGTACCCTGGTGGGCTTGGTTCTCAGTCTCAAGGCAGAAAAGTTACAAGTGACAGTACCCAGATGAGATGCCTTAAAATGAGAACACCTTAATGAAATGCCTTTATGAGAAGTTCATGAACTTCAACTAGCTAAACTCCCTGGAATAAACTGTGACATAATTTTTTTACTAGCAAATTTTGTCCATTCTAACTTTCATACATATATATACTATGTGTTTTGAACCTCTCCACCTACCTTCTCCCAATTCCCTGCTATCCTTATCACCACCACACATGAATCTCTTTCCCCTTATTTTTTAGTTCTGATTTAGTTTAATGTCTTATGAGATGAAATGGGGCCCTGTGGGAGAGATCCTTAGTTTGGAACTAACCATTAGAACCCCTTAAACTGGAGTTATGTATGTCTTAGTGACTTTCTGTGGTTGTGATAAACAGCATTATCAAAAGCAACTAGGGGAGGAAGGGGCTTATTTCACTTTATAGCTTGTAGCCCATCACCCAGGGAAGTGAGAGCATGAACTCAAGGCAGGAACCTGGATGCAGGAACTTAAAGATCATGGAGGAGTGCTGCTTGCTGTCTTGGCCTCCATGGCTTGCCCAGCTTACTAGGACTTTCCTTGGTCCAAGTATGGATATTGACAATATGTGCAAGAAATACTCTGATATTCCACCCAGGGCTTTCCTTGGTCCAAGTATGTATGTTGACAGTATGTGCAAGAAATATCAATCTCCCCTCCCTCCTCCAGATGCCTGAAGCCTGAGACTGCAGTCTCTTACAGAGATCATCTACTGACATGAGTTACCCTTCACTTTTTCCTTTGTCTATACTGACATATGTGCTGAGTTTCCAGTCTGCTGACTCATCTCTATCAGGGCACATGACTCATCTTACTTCAGCTTTTCTATACTTGTGTTTGTAATTTCTCATGTCCTGTCACTCCAGTCAGGTCAATCCCAAAGCAGCACAGGTCATGGCAATGAATTATAATGAGTCTACTTCTCATAAACTTTCTGACTGTCTTACCCCTTTTCAGTTTTAAGCAATCCTTTTTGTTTTGTATTACAATTTCTTCTTATTACATTAAATTTTATTGCTCATTATACACTATAGACATTACTGTGAAACCCTCAATAGTAATGATAAGGAAATCAGTTATTTTTAGCCACTGATTTCATCCAAGAATCTGGCTTAGGTTCCTGGAAAAAAGCTTGGATAAGTGAATGATTAAAAAGTGCTTACCCAATGTACTGAAAATAATTTTTCTACCCTGTATTTTATAAATATCCATATTGCTAAGTTTATAGTTCTTATCATTCTCCTCCGTAGACTAATGTCTTTAGAATGATCTTTGGCCCTTCATGAAAATACAAAACCAGAAGTTCTGGAGAGATGGCTGGAAAATGTTTGTATTCATTATTTATTTACTTAATTATTGTCATAAAGGTGACATCAAGTTTGTAAGATACTTTTTTCTAGAGAATCTGGTGGGAAATACTAAAAGAACAGTTTTATAATTACGTAAATCTTGGCAGAAATTCCTTGCAAGTTTCTCAGGCAATATTATTTCTCAGACAGATGGTACCAAAACTAGAATTATTTCTATTCCAGGCATTATTACTCTCCTGTGCAATTGTTCCAACAAGGTCCTGCTTTTTACCTGTGTTTGGATGGTATTCTTTGTCTTCCATTGCACTGAGATGTCACTAAAACCCATGGCTTTAAGAATGCACATATGTACAGATCCCTGAAAGAATTTTTGTGTGCATTTCTATTTTAATCCATGTAAATATATTTCAAATTTCTCTCTTTTTTTTTAAATTTGGCACTTTTTCCTTTAAATTTTCATATATTGTTGTTTTTGCTTTATATCTCAAACATCATATCATGTCATTGAAATCTATCCACTGAATTCTGCTCAATAACAGCAATTATAGGAGGGGCATCCAAAGGTTTCCTCAATTCTCTGCTTCAGCAAACACTAATCAGTTTCTTTCAAGGAGCTGTAGAAAGAATGTGGATTTCATTTCTAGATAGAAAGCAAATCCAGATACCAAAAGCCTAGCTATGATTATGAGTGGAACGGGATAAATTGTAGCTGTGGGATCTGGTATAAAGGGTGGTTGGAGCATAAAATACAATGCAAAATGAACAACTTAACCAAAGAAGAAATCACAGTTATAAAAACTGGATAGGAGTAGTCCCACCCCCACCCATAGGAAGAGTCAGCCTTCTGGTGCCCTGCTCAGAGCCTCCTGAGGACTGGGGACTGCACACAGGGTAACCTGTCCCAGCAGACCAGCTCAACCATAGTCTGTCAACGTCCTCGTCCCACCTTCACCCACAGGAAGAGGAGATCCATTAGAATATTGGACCTGCTTGCACCTGCCGGAAGAGAACCTTGGTCCCCTACCTACCAAAAGAGGGAGACACCCTACAGGTATGCATGGGAAGAAGGAATGGGTAGACAACCGTATAAGAACACAGCCAACAATAGAAAGATCAATATGATGCCACCAGAGTCTAGGGACTAACTTCACACCAGCAAGGCCTGAATATCAAAGCATAGATGAAGCAGAAAAGAACATCCCTAAAACAACTTTATGATGATGATAGAAACCCTCAAAGAGATAATAAGAAAATCCCTTAAAAAATTGGAGAATAAACAAAAAAAATTTCAAGAAATGGAGGAAAAGACAAACCAAAAATTGAAAAAAAAAATCAAATAGTGAAAGGCTTGAAACCAAAAAAGAAATAGTCTGAGGAAATTTTGGTAAATGATCAAGAACTACAGATGCAAACAGGCATTGAAGATACACTAGGAGAAATAGATTCATCAACCAAAGAAAATCTTATGACCAATACTGAATATCCAAGAAATATGGGACACCGTGAAAAGACCAAACCTAAAATGAATAGGTATAGAAGAAGGAAAGACATGTTAATTAAAGTACAAGATGCTTATAGAACACCAAATAGAGTGGACTACAAAAAAAAGTTTCCTCACCATATAATAATTAAAACACCAAACACACAGAATAAAGAAAGAAAATTAAGAGTAGCAAAGGAAAAAAGACCAAGTAATATATAAAGACAAACCTTTAAGAATTACTCCTGACTTCTCCATGGAAATTCTGAAGGGCAGAGAGTCATGGATAGATATCCTACCAACTTTAAGAGAACACAGATGCCAGCCCAGACTACTACCCAGCAAAGCTTTTAATCACTATAGATGGAGAAACCAAGATATTCCATGACAAAACCGATTTAAGCAATACATATCAACTAATCCAGCCCTTAAAAAAAGTTCTGGAAGAAAAACTCCAACCCAAGGAAGTTAACTACACCCACAAAACAAAAGCAATAGATAATCCCACTTTAGGGACAGCCAAAATAAAAAAAAAAAAAATGAGGAAAATCCACACACAATGCCAAAAACACCAAATCCAAAACAAGCAAGAATTAACAATCAATGGTCATTAATGATAATCAAAGGTCATTAATATCCCTCAAATAATAATGGTCTTAACTCACCTATAAAAAGACACAGGCTAACAGAATGGATATGAAGAATCCATTCTTCTGCTATATACAAAAAAAAAAAAAAAAAAACACACCTAAACTTCAAAGACAGATTAAGAGTTAAGCATTGGGAAAAGATTTTATAATCAAATGGACCCAAAAAACAAGCAGGTGTAGCAATCCTAATATGCAACAAATTAGACTTTAAACTAAAATCAAAGAGATGAAGAATATCATTTCTTATTCATCACAGGAGAAATCCATCAAGATGAAGTCTCCATTCTGAACATACAAATACAAAGGCACCCACGTTCATAAAAGAAACATTACTAAAACGCAAATCACACATAAAAGATCACACACTTATAGTGGGAGATTTCAACACCCTACTCTCAACACTAGACAGAAACTTAACAAAGAAACAAAGGAACTAATGAAAGTTATAACCCAGTTGGGTTTAACAGACATTTATACATTCCATCCAAACACAAAAGAATATACCTTCTTCTCAGCACCTCATAGACCCTTCATTAAAACTAACCATACACTCGGCAATATAGCAAACCTCAATAGGTACAAAAAATTGGAATAACCCCCTATATCTTATCAGACCACTATGCTTTAAAATTAGAATTCAACAACAACACAAATTGCAGAAACCTTACAAACTCGTGGAAACTGAAAAATGTGCAATTGCACCGTTCCTGGTTCAAGGAAGGAAGGAAGGAAGGAAGGAAGGAAGGAAGGAAGGAAGGAAGGAAGGAAGGAAGGAAGGAAGGGAGGGAGGAAGGAAGGAAAGAAGGAAGGAAGAAAGACTTCCCAGAATTCAATGAGAATGAAGACACAAGATACCCAAACTTATGGGACACTTTGAAAGCAGTGCTAAGAGGAAATTCATAGCACTAAGGGCCCACATGAAGAAACTGGAGAATCATCAAACTAAGGAATTAACAACTGAAAGCTTTAGAACAAAAAGAAACAAACTCAACCCAGAGGAGTAATAAAATTGAGGGCTGAAATCAATAAAGTAGAAACAAAGAAACAATACAAACAATCCATGTAACAAAGAGTTGGTTCTTCAAGAAAATCAAAAAGATAGACAAACTTTATCCAAACTAACCAACAGGCAGAGAGAGAGAGAGAGAGAGAGAGAGAGAGAGAGAGAGAGAGAGAGAGAGAGAGAGAGAGATAGCAGACAAATTAACAAATAAAAAATGTAAAGGATAACACTGGACACTGAGGAAATTAAGAAATCTTCAGGTCACACTTTCAAAACCTGTACATCACAAAATGTGAAAATTTAATGAATATAGACAATTTTTGTATAGATATCATTTACCAAAATTCATCAAGAACAGATACACAATTTAAATAGACCTATAACCCCTAATGAAATTGAAGCTGTCATCCAAATCTCCCAAACAAAAAACAAAAACAAAAAAGCCCAAGGCCAGGTGGCTTGGCTTCAGTGCAGAATTCAAAGATCAGCTAATACCAATACTCCTCAAATTAGAAGCAGAATGATCATTGCCAAACTCTCTTTATGAGGCTACAATTACCTTGGCACCCAAGCCAAATGAAAACACAACTAAAAAAGAGAACCACAGGCCAATATCTCTCATAAACATTGTTGCAAAAATACTCAATAAAATACTGTCAAATCAAATTCAAGAACACATCAGAGAAATCATCCGCCATGACCCAGTAGTCTTCATCCCAAGGATGCAAGGATGGTTCAACATATGAAAACCCATCTACGTAATCCACCAAATAAACAAACTGAAAAGAAAAACCACATGATCATCTCACTAGATGCTGAAAAAGCATATGACAAAATCTAACACACCTTCATGATAAAGGTTTTGGAGAGATCAGGGATAACTGGATACTATAGATACTAAAAGCAATATACAGTAAACCAACAGCCAACATCAAACTAAATGGAGAGAAACTCAATGGGACTACTATAAAATCAGGAACAAGACAAGACTGTCTACTATCTTCAGATCTCTTAAATATTGTACTTGAAGTTCTAGCTAGGGCAATAAAAAACAAACAGAGATCAAGGGGATACAAATTGGAAAGGAAAAAGTCAACACGCATTATTTGCAGATGATATGACAGTTTACATAAGTGACCCAAAAAAACTCTACCTGGGAACTCCTACAACTGATTAAAAAAAAAAAAAAAAAAAAAAAACCGACAGGATACAATAGCCCTACTATATACAGACAATAAAGGGGCTAAGAAAGAAATCAGAGAAACATCACCCCTTACAATAGCCACAAACAACATAAAATATCTTCGGGGTAACTATAACCAAACACTGAAATACTTACATAATAATGTTGAGTCTCTAAAGAAAGGAATTAAAGATACCAGAAAATGGAAAGATCTCCCTGCTTTTGGATAGGTAGGATCAACATAGTAAAACTGGCAATCTTGCCAAAAGCAATCTACAGATTCAATGCAAACCCCATCAAAATCCCAGCACAATTCTTCACAGACCTTGAAAGGAGAATACTCAACGTTATATGGAAAAACGAAAGAACCCAGGATAGCCAAAACAACCTTGTATATTAAAGGAACTTCCAGAGGCATCACCATCCCTGACTTCAAGCTCTATTACAGAGCTATAGTCCTGAAAACAGCTTGGCATTGATGCACATAGACAGGTAAACCAATGGAATCAAATTGAAAACCCTGATAATAACACACATCTACAAACACCTGAGTTTTTACAAAAAAGCTAAAATTATACAATGAAAAAAAAAAGAAAGCATCTTAAACAAATGGTGTGGGAAGCCACAGCCCCAAGATGGCGCCTGGCTAGATGCCAGGTAGTTCAAGCCTAGCTGTAAACAAGCCTTATTTGTAAGTGCTTGATGGATCTGGTGCTTCCTCCTTTTGTGGCCTATCCAGGATCGCCAGGTGGCATGAGCTGATGGGGCTGTGAGAGCACTTTTAAGGGCTTGCTGGGGCTGGGAGAGGTGGAAGCTGATGTACAAGGTTCCTGAATAAACTGCTTGAAGAAGAGTTGTGGTCATGTTTGCTTGCTGGCCGAGGTAGACGAGACAAGTGGTGGCCCATGCGGGGAACCTCTCTGTGGGTGAATGGCTCAGAACTTCCTGCAGTCAGGGCAGTCGACTGGTAAGTCCCAGGTAAGTTGGGACCAAGCTAAGGCCCTTGGTAAAGAGGCGATAAGGAGCAATAAAGTTCCGTGTTCGGACAAAGTAGAAGCCAAAAGTGAAAGTATGGGGAATACAACATCGCAACCTATTTATCTCGCTCTTCAAGAGCCGTTACATTCAAAAGGGTTGAAACTAAAGAAAAGTACGTTAGAAAGATTCCTCGGGGAAGTTGAGACAGTAGCTCCCTGGTTTGCCGTCTCGGGCAATTTAACTACCAGCTGCTGGGACAAACTTGGGAAGGATCTAGATTTTGCCTGGACATGGGGAACACTGGAGTCAGGGACAAGGCCAATATGGAAACTTGTTCACAGCTGCCATTGCCATGCATTCCACGGTCAAAACTGCAGCCACCTGAAATAACTTGTCAGCTAATGTGGCTACCTCCTTGGATGTGCAGTCTTCCCTTAATGCCCAGCTGAAAGGTGGTATAATGGTACTGAATCAACACATTGACCGTGTTCAGGAACAAGTCGATGCTCTGTGGCGTTGGCACAGCAGGGCTATGAATGGAAGATGACTGGCTTGTGCATGACTGCAGTATCCTACCAGAATTATTCTTTAGCAGCCAATATGTCTGGACAGCTCTCACAGTATCTTTTAGGTTATTGGTCTGGCAACTTTGATAAGTTGATGCACAACCTGAGGCTCTCTATTGTGAATGTGGATTCCAGCCAGGTTGATGTCTCCATTGCTGAGGGACTGTCTGCATGGATCACCCAAGCCATGAATCATCTGAAAGAATGGGCAGGAATGGGTACAATCAGTCTCATTGCCTTATGGAGTATCTGCAGGATGAGGGTTACACAGAGGAGAGGTAATGCCATGATTGCACAAGCCTTCACAGCCCTGGAGGCAAGGCAATCACCTCAGGCTTGGTTAACTGTGTTAAAGGGCTAAGCAGTCATCATGCTCAGGATGCGAGACAAAGTACTGCACTTGAGGCCAGCTTCTAGCAGCTTCATGGAGGGCAAGACTGATTGCATATGGGTTGGTATCCTAATCCCATCTCTGAGAAAAGATACCGGATGGGTTGGCACTAGCTTGGCTGATAACTGGGTGTGGGGCCATTACAATGTCCCTTGTTCATCAGAGATCATACCTCTACCCTTGCCTGTTGCATTTTAAACATAAAAGGGGGAACTATGGTAAGCCACAACCCCAAGATGGTGCCTGGCTGGATGCCAGGTAGTTCAAGCTTAGCTGTAAACAAACCTTATTTGGAAGTGCTTGATGGATCTGGTGTGCTTCCTCCTTTTATGGCCTATCCAGGATCGCCAGGTGGCATGAGCTGATTGGGCTGTGAGAGCACATTTAAGGGCTTGCTGGGGCTGGGAGTGGTGGAAGCTGATGTACAAGGTTTCAGAATAAACTGCTTGAAGAAGAGTCGTGGTCATGTTTCCTTGCTGGCCGAGGTAGATGAGACAAAATGGTGCTGGCATAACTGGATGATGACATGTAGAAGACTGCAGATAGATTCATATTTATGGCTATGCACAAAATTTAAGTCCAAATGCATCAAAGACCTCAACATAAATCCAGCCACACTGAACCCTTAGAAGTGGAAGTGAGAGTTACCATTGAATAAATTGGTACAGAAGACTGCTTCCTGAATATAACACTGGTAGCACAGACACTGATATCAACAATTAATAAATGGGACCACCTAAAACTGAAAACTTTCTGTAAAGTAAGGACAGTGTCAACAAGACAAAACAGCAGCCCATAGAATGGGAAAGGAATATTCACCAATGCCACATCAGACAGAGGGTTGATCTCCAAAATATACAAAGAACTCAAGAAGCTAGTTACCAAAACTCCAAATAATCCAATTAAACAGTGGGGTACAGAACTAAATAGAAAATTCTCAATAGAGGAATCTAAAATGGCTGAAAGACACTTAAGAACGTGGCCAACATCTTTAGCCATCAGGGAAAATGCAAATCAAAACAACTCTGAGATACTATCTTACTCCAGTCAGAATGGCTAAAATCAAAAACACCAAAGACAGTTTATGCTGGAGAGGATGTGGGGAAATGGGGGACACTCCTCCACTGCTGGTGGGAGTGCAAACTCATACAGCTATTTTGGAAATCAGTATGGCTGTTCCTCAGGAAAATGGGAATCAGTCTACCACAAGTTCCAGCAATTCCACTCTTAAGGACCCAAAAGATGCACATTCATAAAACAAGGACATCTGTTCAACAATGGTCATAGCAGCATTATTTGTAATAGCCAGAACCTAAATGCCCCTCAACTGGAGAATAGATTAAGAAAATGTGATATGTTTACACAATGGAGTACTACTCTGCAGCAGGGGGAAAAATGGAACCTTAAAACTCACAAGCAAATGGATGGAACTAAAAGAAACCATCTTGAGTGAGGTAACCCAGTCACAAAAAGACAAACATGGTATGTAGTCACTCATATATGGATTTTAGACATAGAGCAAGGGATTACCAGCCTATAATTCACACTGCTAGAAAAACTAGGAAACAAGGATGACCCTAAGAGAGATATACATGGTCTGCCAGAGAAGGGAAAAGGAACAACATCTCCTGAGCAAATTGGAAGCAGGGGGGCAAGTAGAGTGAGTTATGAGAAAGAGAACAAGTGAAGAGGAGGGGAGAGGAGGACATGAGAGGGCAAGAAGACTGAGAAAGGGGGGAAATAGAGGAGAGCAAGAAAAGAGATATCTTAATAGATGGAGCCATTATAGGTTTAAAGAGAAATCTGGCACCAGGGAAATGTCCGGAGATCTACAAGGATGACCCCAACTAACAATCAAAACAATAGTGGAGAGGCTACTGTAAATGTCCTTCCCAATAATGAGATTGATGACTAGCTTATATGCCATTCTAGAGCCTTTATCCAGTAGCTAATGGAAACTGAAGCAGACACCCACAGCTAAACACCCAGACGAACTCCTGAAATCCAGTTGCAGAGAAGGAGGATTGACGAGCAAAGGGGTCAAGACCAGGTTGGAGAAACTCACAGAAACTGCTGACCTGAACAAGGGGGAGCTCTTGGACCCCAGTCTGACAGCTGAGAAACCAGCATAGGACCGACCCAGACCCGCTGAACATGGCTGTTAGTTAGGAGGACTGGCCAGTCTATTGGGCCTCTGGTAGTGGATCAGCTTTTATCCCTGGTATATGAATGGACTTTGCAAGCCCATTCCATATAGAGGAATACTCTCTCAGCCTAGACACATGGGGAACGGCCTAGGCCCTGCTCCAAATGATATGACAGACTTTGAAGATCCCACATGTAAGGCCTCACTGTTCCTGGGGAGCAGCAATGGGATAGGATTTGGCTTCGGGGGAGGGACAGAGGAGGATGGGAGGAAGAGGGAATTGGGATTGACATTAAAAACAATCTTGTTTCAAATTTAAATTAAAAAAAAATGGATAGAAGGTATTGTATATACAGCATTGAACTCTAGAAGAAAAAAAGGAATAGAAGTATAGAAGCAGAAGAAATGGGTTTCTTAAGGTCTGGTCAAAAGTGGCTTTTACACAGAAACTGCTCAACTACTAGAGAGTGCATAGGACATTTTCCTTGGAATTTGAAGTTCATCCACCACGCAACAAGAATGTATTGGAAAATGATGTCTAGAATGAATAATCCTTTAGAGATTCCCCCAAAATACCCTTGTTGTAGTTAGGGATAGTAAGAATGAACTACACCACACTGAAGGTTTATTGGGGGAGGGGTCGTAGAGGACTGCCTCAAAGGAGAAGTGATGGGAAAAGGAAGAGGTAAATGTGCAGAGCTTGCATTTAAAGGTGGTTTAGCACGTGAGGATGTGCAGAGACTATGCAGTCACTTAGCATAGCACATATGCACAGACTATGTAAACAGTAACACAGCCTTAGGACCTTGGGTTGGCCAGGTATCTGCCTGAATGCTGACAAAGTATGTGCTCAGAGGGTGCTCTTAGTGGCTACAGTGCAGTCTGGGTACAGGCTAGGGTGCTGCCTGAATGCTAACAAGCACATATGAGTAGAGAGTGGTTATGGTTTATGATGTCTCTGCCAGGTACCCAAGGGCAGGCTAGCATAATCCCTGAATGCTAACACCTCTGACATTAGTTTTGGGAATACCTGAGAGAAGTATCCCTTGTTTTCATAATTATATGGTTAAAGTTCATCAGTAATTAAAAATTGTTAGCTAGCTTGCCAAGAGTTTTATACTGAGTTATTCTACATTTGTGATGATGCTGATTTAAGAACTGCACCTCAGCAATATGGAGAAGTAAGCATATGATTAATGTAGATGTCATTTTAGTCACTATTACATATGAGATGGTAGAGGAACATGAAATCAACTTGAAACCAAGGGAGAAGAGAAATTAAAACAAATGTTTCCCATGTAGAAATAACATGTTTCCGTAAAATACATAAAAGAGAAACATTGAAATTGGCTTGTTAATAGAACTCTGCACAGTTTTCTGTTATCTTGAATTTGTAAACCATTGAAGTGTCATTTCTAGCAGTAAACCCCATCACAGTTTTTATTATTCTGTTCTTCTCACACATGAAGAAAAGGAACTGAGGAGAGTATTCCAACAAACATGTTAATGTGTATGGTTAATACACATTAACCATATGGTTAATAAAATATGGTTAATAAAATATATTCTGTGAACATACTCATTAAATCTTGATGCAGGAATTCAGTTCTGCATTCCCTACTATTGCACATTATAACTATTTTATGACGTTAAAATACTACTTAAGATCATTTAAGGAAACAGTTACAAAACACCTGAGACATTGAATTCATCAGAACCTCTTTGTTACTAGTAGGTTTTTTCCGCTGCCGGTCCCACCGCCACACCAGCCCCAAATAATAATAATACACAGAGACACTGTGTTTAATATAATGCTGTTGGCCGGTTACTATCATTTCTTATTGGCTAGCTCCGTCTTAATGATTAACCAATTTCTACTTATCTAAGTATTTCCACGTGGTCATCTTATCGGACAGCCGGCCGGCATGCTGTTCTCTTTAGGCTCTCCATGCTTACCTCTCCTTACTCCTTCCTTGTTCCTCCTAGTCTCCTAGCCCCGCCTATCTTGTCTTCCTATTGGCCAACAGTGCTTTATTCATTAACCAGTATGAAAAACATATTTACAGAATAACATCTCCAATCACCTCTTTTATTTTATTTATTTATTTATTTATTTATTTATTTATTTGCTATAAAATAGTCCCAGATCAAACCTATGAAGACCTAGGAAAGTCACAGACCTGTGGACAGAGCTTATGAGGGTATGGGTTTGATAGAACTCTAAGCTTTGAAAGAGGCTGAAATGATGAGAAAGTGAAGTATTCCAGAAAAAAAATAATGGTTTTCATTTGAGGGGTAGGGTGAACTGATGTAAGAAGTACTGAGTTCAAGTTCAGGGTGTCACCATCAGTCATACAGATCTGTTTTCTGAAGTGTAGATAGAAGTTGCAGGAACTTACTATCTTTCTTTTGAGATAGTACAACATAAAATTAAGGATTTAGGGCTGAGACTCAGATTTAATTTTGTATTTGAAAATGTCTCTGCATGCAATACATTTTAATATACCTTGCCTTAAAACTCACCATTGTCTAAAATGGCAAGAGTAATCAGGATTAGAAACCAAATGAATAATAAGGACAGGGTCATATCTATTCAGGGCTGACCAAGTATTATGCAATAGGTGATTTTACCATAGTTAAAAGATGAAAACATTTCCTTGGCTTGGACCAGTGTCTGTCCCAAGTCAATTAACTCTCTATCTAAATGAGGACACAAGCTTACCTTGCAAGTAACCCCGTAGGCTTTAATCTGGAGCGGGGCAGTGCATCCATTCTAATTGTTTGGTATCTATGAGCAAACTAATCACTAAATGTAATAGCCTCTGGATCCCCCTCTGACTCAATCACTTACCAGCCTTGCCTTAGTCTTCTTGAAAACCAAAGAAATGGTGGTGTTTCCTTTCTCTTACTTACATGCACACAACTGTTTATACCCATCTTCTCAGAGAGAAGGAAAAGAAGTACAGTAAAGTTGAAATTGAATCTCCAGTAGCAAAGGTGTGTTTGTTTGTTGTTTGTTTGTTTGTTTTAAGTTACATGGTTTGTATAGGCCATGGGGAGTTCCTATTCAAGGCAGCATTGTAACATATAAGGATAAGATATTAAGTTCAAGTACAAGTCCCATTGCTAACTCATTCTCCCAATGCTAACTTGTTTAAACAACTGTCTCAAATACATTATTTAAACTTTATATGCTTGTCTTCTTTGTTTTTAATTTCTTAATAAATGGAGGCCAGAGAGATGGCTTTGTAGTTAAGAGATATTTGCTGCTCTCCCAAAGGATGAGATTTAGTTTCAAGTACCACATTTGATATCTTAACAGCAGCCTGAAACTTCAGCTCCAGGAAAGCTAAAGCCCTCTTCTGGCCTTCACTTGTGGCATACATTAAAAGGATACATACATACACACAAAAACAAAAGCCAAACTTCTTAATTTTGAAAATAACCAAACAGCTAACATATATTGAGCAGTTACTAAGTACACCATTGTTTTATAAATGTTCTTATGTAACCCTTATAATAACATATGTGGTAGGTAACTTTTCTCTTCACATTGAAAAAAAATGTAAAATTCAAAGAGACTAAGAAAATATCTTTTCCTTGTTCTTGATTAAACAAAGTTAAGGAACAGCCAGACTTAGGACTTAATTGTTTTATTCCTGAACAAATGCTGTTAAACACCATCTGCACACACACACACACACACACACACACACACACACACACTGTGTTCTGTTTATTGAGTATTATTCTCTTAATAACAATAGACTTCTAAGAACAGGAATCTTTCTTAATGAATATTAATATGTTCATAGTCAGCTACCTCGCTGAAACAATCCCAAATGATATAAGAAATGTGTTTATCATGATTTTTTTATCTCTTCTATGTGGGTCATACTTCAACAACCTTGTCGTGAAGCATCTTGTAGAAACTTTGTAAGTACAACTGGCTCTAGTATTTGTAAAACTGGTTACAATACTTATGGTCAAATTTAACCATTGCAGATGATAAAATTCTGTATGTTATGTTCAAGCATAGCAGAGAAGATTTTTACCCTGGGGCATGGACTAAAAACTAGAAATAAATTTAAGAGACTGCATCATATAATGAAAAACAGCTGCCGTATAAGTGTTTGCTTTGACTGTGGAATCCACATATGCACTGAGTTTCTCATGTTTTGGTATTTAGCATTTCAGGCATGCCTTCTCTGCCTCCTGCATTATTTATTTGTGATTCGTGACAGACTTTCTCTCAGTGCAAATATCTTTTTTCCATGTTGTCTCTAATTAAAAGAACATTTACTAAGATCCTAAGGAAAACACTTGCATATAAAAGAGATTTACTTTTCTTATATCTTAAGTGATCTAGGTATGAAAAGGATATGTGTGTGGTGAAAAGGGATAAATATCTCCAAGAATAGATTGCTGGCATTGGTGTTTAGAAATAGTGATAAAAATCGAACCTCAAAATAGAGCTTTAATAATACTGGTTTTATAAACCAATTGTGTGTGTTGCATGCCTGAAAGTCCTTGTAGTTATTATGGTGCAAAAAAATAATCTGTAGGACATGGCAACATTCACATTTGCTTGCTAGAATGACTGTATCGGGCCCTTTTTGGTCAATATTAGGTTCTAAACAGACATACTTTTTTTTTTGATAGGCACAAGGCTTATAGGCTAATTTCAATGACTGTACAACTTGATAGGAAAGGTGAGGTATACAGATAAGAAAGCCACTGAGATGCCTAGAATATGAACTGAAGTATGAATTTAACAGTATAAAATAGGCTGTGGAGAGGCAGGTGGAGCATGGAGAAGTCCACCTCTCAGGAATAAGAATGCTTTATAATGAAATGGAAGGAAGGCCACTGAAGTCCATAAACGGGAATGGTTAGATTTTTGTTAGAGACAACATGTACTTACGAAGTTTGACAAAGAGTGTTACAAAGTGGAGAGGACAGGAAATATCTGAAAATTCATCTGAAAGTAAAAAAAAAGGAGACCAATGAGAGGAGACAGGGTCAAGGCTACAACTTCACTTTCAGGAAATAGTGGAGTGGCCTGAGCGTTGGAGGAAGGGGGTAAGTCAGGAAAATAGATGTCAAGGATCCAGGGAAAGAGATTGGCCAATGGTAGACTGAGGACGAAAAACAGTTCAGATAAACAGAACACTCTTAGGGAGCAGAGAAACATCTGACACTAGTAGAAAAATAGCAGGATTATTTTATTAAAATTCTGCCCCCAAATTTAATTTCTTTGCTTCAACTCAGCTCAGGACTTTTCCTGTCTTACTCCTCCCTAACAAACAGTTTTAGTGCCTCTGTGACATCTACAATGTGAGAATTCATGGAAAGAAGCCTGGGATTAACATATAGTTAAAGCTGTGCAAACAGCAGTTCCCAAATAAGAACTTTATTTTTGAACATTTATAAGTTATGAATCTAATACCTTTATGAACTAGTTCACAATGTTACATAAATATTTTTATTTTCATACTTTTAGAATAGTTGAAAACACAAACTCTTTATAATCCTACTTAAGTAACTTAATCAAAATTATGGTATCAGTGTGTGTGTCTGTGTGTGTCTGTGTGTGTGTGTGTGTGTGCGCGCGCGTGAGTTTCCACGTGCACACACACGTGTGTGTGAGCACACACGCATGAGCACACTCATGCATGCTTGAACATGCTCTTCCAGTGGTATGTATGTGGAGATCATAGCATAACATGATGTGGGGGGCAGATTTTCTGTACTGTTTGGCTTCCAGGAATCAAATGCAGGACTTCATGCTTGGTGGCAAGCACCTATACGTGCTATGTTACTTCACCACACCCCCTGCTCACAATAATGGTGTTTTCAAACTGGGAGGCATTCCTGTTTTTCCCAAACAAAACCAGACTTTTCTATATGACATGGATTTGATACTACCTTTGCCTTAACTGTTTTTCGGATATACCAAATGGATTAACTTAAATGCATACACATCACTATAATCACAAATCAAATAATAAAAGATGTCTTTTTATTAAAAAAAAAAAAAACTCAATGAAGCCTTACTTGACTGGCTTCAGTCA
This sequence comes from Cricetiscus sungorus, assembly GCA_030556225.1. Classification (NCBI taxonomy): domain Eukaryota; kingdom Metazoa; phylum Chordata; class Mammalia; order Rodentia; family Cricetidae; genus Cricetiscus; species Cricetiscus sungorus. The sequence continues at coordinate 47,180,124 of JANBXA010000372.1, read as the reverse complement.
AGTAATTTTATTTCAAATGACTAAGAAAATTATTCTGGTTAAATACATCCTTTATTACCAACAAGGTCTCCACTGGAGTTTGCATCCACCAATTCCAGACATGAAGCTAATTAGTAGAAGCTAATTCACATTTGAGTTTTCAATTGGTTTTCTAGTGTTGTGTAACATATTACCACAAGTAAGTTCTTGAAAACACGTTATCTCACAGTTCTATGACTCAGACCCCAGCACTGCTTAGAGCCATTCCCAAGCTCTTCAAGTGGTTGGCACAATGAGTCCATTTGCAGCTATGGGACCTAGGCTTCCTCCTGCCTGTTGACTATGGCTGGAAGAGTCTCGTCACCCCGATGCACACAGTATGTTTCCACCACGCTCCGTCAAGAGGCAATTCACAGTTTGGAATTTAACTTCCTCAAGCCAAAAGGGAAAAAAAAGCAAAGCAAAAGTCTCTCCCACAAGTGATAAGACAGACACTTTGTGTGTATGGGTGTATGCATATTTAGTGTATATACACGCACGCACAGTACTAAGCACAAGAAAAGATATCTTACAATATCTTATGTGTAAGAAGGAAGTAACACGCCTATCAGAGTAGGGTATGGAAATGAGATCACCCTGAGGTTTGTCCCTCACAGTCTGTGATGTAAATAGTATTTTAGAAAGCGATAGGAAATTTTATTTTAGTGAACATTTATGGTCTAAAACATGATTTCCCAGAATTACACTGCTATAAATGAATACCTGAGTATCTGATTCATTTCCTAGAGTTCCTTCCTATGAATACATACTCATATTTGTTAAATGAGGAATAGAAAAAGTAGAGAAAAGAAATAAGACATAAAACAATTTCCACACCTAGAAGAAAAAAGCAATATATCATTTGTTATGGAAATGAGAGTTCTATTGTTAACATAGAACAAGCAAGAATAGCAGTAGAGATAATAGTCTAGTTGTAGAGACAATTTGAAGTTACTATAACAAGAAAAAAACTAACATGTGTGTCAACTTATAGTGCAAAATTCTGTGTAAATAACTAGGAATTTTCAGGGTCTATAAAGTCCCCTAAGGAGCACAAATAATGACTCCTTTCACCTTTGAGGTCTATATGTATGAAATGAAACTTAACTGATTCATGGTGTGTTTTACTTGGTAAATTATTGGATGTTTTGAACATTTAGATCATATAACAAAAACAGCATATGAAACACTGAATAATCTAGTGCTTTCTAAAAAACATTAAATAAACATACTAGTAGACAGTGATTATTTTTAGTTGTAGTTACCAAATTATTAAACAGTTATAGCAACATTTTTAATATTTAAATATATTTAGAAAATATTAACTAAAAAAGATGTTGTTCATTCTAATTTTTAATTGGTTTGTTTATATCTAGTGGTCTCCCCCTAATATACAAAAACCCAAACATGTTATGGAGCTAGTGAGATGAGAATGTGTGAGTAAAGCATTTATCACACACTTGTAAGGATGTGAGCTCAGATCCCCCAAACCAGGGTGACAGTGGAAACAGTAACTTGCCTCTGTAATCTCTCTGTCTCTCTCTCCCTCTCCCTCTCCCTCTCCCCCACCCCCCCCCCCCCCTCTCTCTCTCTCTTTGTGTGTGTGTGTGTAAGAGAGATTTTTTTAAAAAACTATCAAGCATGCTTTCCAGTAGTCAAAAATAAACTTTAGAGAGAGAGAGGGAGAGAGAGAGAGAGAGAGAGAGAGAGAGAGAGAGGAGAGAGAGAGGGAGAGAGAGAGAGAGAGACAGAGACAGACAGAGACAGAGACACACAGAGAGAGAGAGACAGAGACAGACAGAGACAGAGACAGAGAGAGAGAGAGAGAGAGAGAGAGAGAGAGAGAGAGAGAGAGAGAGAGAGAGAGAATCTACGAGGTAAATTATTAAGCTCATAGGGAGAAGGCTCACAGGATGGGAGAATTTTTCACTTATTTCTAAGGTGATGTTTTACTTTGTTAAATGAAGCTGTCACCTTTATGCTGCTTTTCTTCTTCTATGTGTGCATATCTACATGAACTATAGAGTACAGTGAAACAAAGGACAGCAGGACAAAGGGGAATATACCAGGAGAATAAATGTGTGATTTGCCCTTACATTGTACATCTCTTTAGAGAACCTATCTATTCTCCACCCTGGGTCTATTGTTTGAAACAGCAGAGTAATGTAGTGAGTAAATTGTAATCAAACAATTATAGGTTTGATTTCCAACCCCACAGTCTACTTAAATACTCTCTCTCTCTCTCTCTCTCTCTGCTCTCTCTCTCTCTCTCTCTCTCTCTCTCTCTCTCTCTCTCTCTCTCTCTCTCTCTCTCTCTCTCTCTGACTCTGTCTTTTAAATTAGGAGATCATGCTAGGGAGTTGCTGTAGTTTCCATAAAATAAACATTTTGTGAATACAGGAAGTTTTATTGTTGTTAATGTTGGCTCCTTACTGGAAATAGCAACAGCACATTATCCAAAATGAAATTCAGAGTAGAACACAGAAACTTGTCTTTCAACAAAGAAAAAGAGAGAAACATGATAGAAATATCAATAGATCTAATAAGAGTAAGTAATTATAAAGTTAATCTCTGAGTATCAACTAGATTCTATCCTGACTTGTTTTTGCTATTGTCACAACCTGCCTGAATTATAAAATGAAAAAATAAAAATTTTGTACTCTTAAAACATAAAAGGCTATTTTAGCAAAATCCACCCCATATGATCCACATTAGTGGTATGTGTCAACCATTGGAAGCGTCTAGTACGTTTCTGTTGAGACTGAGCAGCCTGTGTCACTTCTGTCTTCTGTTTCTATAATGAACTAAACAGAGAGGAAAAGGTCCCGACACCTGTGATAAATAACGCAGCCACACAAACACCACATCTGGAAAATGTATCTGTCATTCCCTGGGAAATAAATCTGGAATTTTCCTCAGTAAATCATGGGTATTTTGAACATTTAAATGGGAGAAGGAAACAAATTATTTATTTTTTAAAAATGAAATTTTAAAATGGCCTTTCCCCCTGGTAATTCTTCCATGTGCTAATAATTCATAGTGTTTTGTTTTCTCTAGACTCTGGAAAGTTTTGAAGAGAAGGAAAAATAGGAAAACATAATCTGCAGTTTGGAACTATCCATGTATGAGGAGCTGCAGCTGTGTTTCAAATTACAAAGGGGAAGGTCTAAAACCACCCTTTCCAAGTGCCCAGCTAATGTCATTGGAAATTACAGCAACACATTTGTTCATAAACACCTTCTCAGTTATTCTTCCTTTCCTTACTAACATGCTGCAACTACAGATGAACAGTAAGTGTTCTCTGCCCAAAACACATATATGTACATGTAGAAGCATGCATATATCTAGAGAAAGAGAAAACACTTAAAAACTATCATATATGTGTATATATAATACATACTGTATATATAACATATTAATATCAACTTGCCACTTCTTTCAAATATTTACCTACATTTTCATAATGGCAGATCTTAATAAACAAAATTTAAAATATAATGACTGTACTTCACAATAAATTATGCCATCTTCATGTCAATAAGTACATACTCAATATTTTACTGATGAATACCCTATTTATTTACTGATGAATACAGCTATGTCTTTCAGGTACCACTAGATGCAACACTGCTAAAAAAGAGACTAGTGTGATCTCATTTGGGGTCAGTTGTGTTTTTACATGTGTCTTATTTTTTCTTTAATTTACTTCTAGAAGTAAAGGTTTTGTAGCAAAGTAAATTCATACTTTTGTAATTTTTTGTTACATACTTGATACATTGCTCTTTAAAAGGTTGCATATTTTATACCCCCATCTACAAAGGGTTTAATATCTTTGTAAACAAAGATTATTTTATTTTAGCTTCTTCAAGTATTTCAGAGTGATGTCCTGCATCTTTAATGTAGTTTTCAAAGATTTTTTAAAAATATTTTGGACATATTACAACTATTCAGTCTATCATATCAGCTTAAAATATAGTGCCTGCCTTTGTTACAAGTTTACCAAAAGTTCGCAAACACCAAATAGTATATTCTCATGCAGTCAACTTTCAAACAAATATTAAATTTTTATTTTACTGGATACTGATTTTACCATAAGTGACGATATGTAAATTCAGCTTGATTTCACTCCCAAAAGTTACTAAAAACCTACCTCCTTTAATTAGACATTCCATCCTTTTTTTAATAACACATCTATTTATTTTGGCAGCATTCTGGCTTGCTTTAAAATAAAATATACTTCAAGAGTCATTAAGGAAGGTTCCCAGGGCATCTCACTTTTCTAATGTCCTTCTCTTCAGAGTTCTGATAATTTTCTATCATGCTCAAAAGACATTCTTAAATATTCTATGTCAGTGGCATTTTCAGCAAAGTTGTGAACAAAAAAGGAAGACATTTTGCAAAGCTAGTAATAATGTTGCACATGTAATCCTTCACACCATGCCTGACCACAATAAATAACAACTACTCACCATTCTTTTAGTAACTAAGAATTATAAACTTGTGAGGGTTTGAACTCTTAACATGTAGCCCAAATGAAATTCTGATAGTTCAATGTGTCAGAAGGGATTAGCTATCCTGCTGGGCATTTACATAGATATAAAGACTACACAGAAACATACTGATTTGAGTTCATGAAATTCCATCATAGTTGTAGACAACAGTCTGCAGCAAGTAGAAATAGCTCATCAGAAGGTAAAATAATACAGAAGCCAGAGATAACACAAAGGGGAGATTGAGCCCATCTGACTAAACCAGGAAGACAAGAAAACCTTAGGTATTTACAAAAAGAGATAACCTCTGGGTGAATTTCGATAAAGAAATGGGAAGCATCAGGCAGATAAAATGGACATGGCAGAGAAGTTAAGCCTTTTTTAACCCTTCCAGAAGCGATAACCCTTTGAGTATCCAAAGTGCTTTGTTCATATCCCTACCACAATCAAGGTTAGCATCTGTTAAGATCATACGGTATGCCAGGCACTTTAAAACTAAGAACCATCCTGAGCGAGGTAACCCAGATACAGAAAGAAAAACATGGTATATACTCACTCATAAGTGGATATTAGGCATAGGACAAAGAGTAACTAGTCTATAATCCACACCCCAGAGAAGCTAGGAAACAAGAAAGACCCTATGAGAGACATACATGGAACCCCAGAGAAGGGGGAAGGGACAAGATATTATTTAAAGCAATTTATAAAGATGAGGAATTTAAGTTAATCCTCCCAGCCACCTCTCAGGTATTTAGGCCCATTTTACAAATGAGAACACTGAAGCGTATTAAGTCTAAATCACCTGACAAAGCTGTAAGTGACATTCAGAATTCTCAGCCAACACTTTGGCTTTGTTTCTACAATGTGTTGTCCTTTGTGTATGTCAACTTAACATTTGGATAGAAAGACATTTGCTATGGAAAAATTAATGTAACATGCACCATTTATCTCTTTGTGCTATCTGTGCTTCTTCCTAATTTCTATTGCCTGATGTAATATATTTGCTCACCTTTGTATACATCCATTTAGAGTGTACACATTGCAAATGCCCTTCTCCATTGTTTCTCCCCTGACTGTACTCTATTTTGAATCAACCACTTTGTTCTCTAACAGGGTATCTATATTCATCTACAAAATACATTATAGATGTCTTTAGATACATGGCTCAAAGAAGCTCACATTAATTTCACTGAGCTTATCAACTACCCTAAATATATTCAACTGGTTTTTCTGTTCCTCAGTTGTTAATATTTATATCATCTTATTTCACAAACTCATTAGTTCCTGTCTCTAAAATTTAATAGTTGTGTGATTGTGAGCTTACCAAGTTAGTAACTAGCTGAAATAAAGCAATAATATAGGCCATCTTTCTTACAACAACAACAAAACATCCCTGAAGCTAGTAAAGAAAGAAAACATTTTCTTTACTACACCAAATCCTGAATATAGAAATATTCATTCTTGGATCCATGGATGTTATTAAGGATAGTAGCACTTTAGTGAACATTTATTATATACCAAGCCATGATTTATAGGATCTCACTTAGTTCAATCTTATATCATACTGATGATGTTATAATGCCATCTTCATTGTGTGTATGATATCATCAAAATGCTGGGTAAAAAATAGAACTGAGGATTGAACCTGTCTACTTAATTTTAAAGTGAATATTCTTCATACTGCATCCTACTAATTAAGAAGCTTTTCAAAGGAAAAACTCTATGCAACAAAACAAAGGAAGTTCCATAAAGTCCATAAAGCCTCATCATGAATGTCTTATTCTGTGATGAGAAAGACATCACAGGCAGGTGGCTCCAGCTCACCTGCCATGGTTCTAGGTACAAAGAGAGAGGGAAGATGCCATACATTTAACTTGAGTTCTTGTATCTGAGCTAAACAGTTTGGATACAGAATAAGAAGTCTGCCATTCATTGCTAATGTTCCTTTCTGTGGGAGGGCTAGCTTCCCAGTATCTAGTTTCTCAACTACCAGATAATTTTAGGATAAATGATCCCAAGCTTCTTGGGTAGCCGAGCCAGTAAGTTTCCAGAAGCTAATGAAAAGAATGTGGCCTGGTGCATTAAGAATAAGGTCTTGTTTATTTTTGAGGTTAGCAGCAATCATAAATATTTGGGTTCATGTGAGGTTCCAAAAAGGTCTTGTAAATGTGGAACCAATTTTAAAACAAGAAGTAAGGCTCACTTTATAAAACTATCAGCCCAATATTTGTGATCTATAACTGAAGGAGAGTATGTAGTAATGGAAATATAATGAGAATAAACAGTCTTCTGAGCACTGTTGATTTGTTTTTATATTTGCCTAGAAAGCCAAAGGAAACCATTTTACCATATTATCTTTTATGCAAATTAAATAAGCAAAAATCATCATGAAAGAGTCCTCCTTGCTATAACCACAGATAGACATTAAATAACTTCTTAGGTTAATTTCTTGTTTTATGATCCCTTTAAGCTTAATGACCTATGGATATGCAGATGACAGGAGATATGATATGTGTCACTATCATAATGAGATTTATCATATTGGACAGAGGTTCCTTTTAATATGATGGTCTAGATCTAATCATAATATACTACACACAAATATAAGCCCAGTTGTTTCATTATTAATGTTTATAGAATTTTTCTTATTAAAGTTATTTTGAAAAAGGTAGAGCCAAGTCCTAAACTTGCTTTATAACTTTAAAATAATAACAAACTTTTCCTTAATGTCACCATGGTCCAAATAAACTTATTTTCATACATTTACAAACCTATTTAGTATATCCTCAGGCTCTAATTATGATTGTGGTATGAACTTTACTATTGTTGTAGATCTGGGCCTTTTGGAAATAAAAGGAAACTAAGAGCACACATATTATTATTCTTTGTGTAGATAAGTCAACCATGTTCCTCAGAAAGCAAGAATTTATTTGGTCACATTGCTTGCTGCCTTCAAACTAACTACCAAAGTTCTTAACCTCCAATGTAGTATGTAATTAAACTTTATAGACTTGTTCATTTATTTCTTCAAATATAAATAATATCAAGAAGGACATCAGTTTACTGTTCAGGTAACGGCAAAAACAAATATAATCCCTGATCTCTTAACATTATAACCCATTGAGAATTGCCAAGGATTGTGGAGATGTCTCCATAAAGTGACTGCCACACAAGAATGGGAACCTGGGTTCAGATTCCCAGAACTCATGTAAGAAGTCATGAGTGGCAGAGATGAACTAGAATCCTTGTGCTGGAAGGCAAAGAAAGACAGATCCCTTGAGCTCATTGATTAGACACAATCTAGACAAATCATGAGCTCCTGAATCATCAAGAGAGCCTGTCTCAAAGAATAAGGTGGAAAGGAATTGAGAAAGATGCCTGACATTGACCTCTGACCTACAGACAGACACACTAACAAGTTCACCCCCAGCACAGAACTCAGAGTAGTTTTATCAAAGTAGAATTGCTGGTCTTTGGTTGAGATTTGAGCCCACATAATTGATTGAATCCATTTGAATAGAGTGTGAGGTACAGGAGAGGAAACAGGGAAGTATTGCAGAGATTCCAACCTCTAGTAGTCACAGATGGAATAAGAAGATAGATGCTAAAGATGCAGATCTAACATGAAATATCAAATATGGAATTATGGAAAGTATGAGAATAGGGTGGTTTGGGTTCATACTGTCAGTACATTTCTATATATAAACACAAAGATCAAACAGGACCACATATACTTCAGTGCTAGTGACCTGCAAATTTGGTCATAATGTGTATCTTTTAACATAACTGCTAAGAATGGCCAGAGGCTTTGAAAGAACTAATAATATCTAGCAATGCCCCCTCCCATTTTTAGAGTGGGGAGGGCAATCCAGTGAATGTTAGATGTTCCAAGTTTATTCTTCAACATTCTTTAGTACCCCAACCAAAAGGGAGACAAGGCAAAAGACTTATTTGTTATGTTTAAGTAACAAACAGACTTTTTCCCTTAATCCTTCAAACATTTGATAATTACACCTTAGACTCAATTTCCCATTATCTGGACTTGAGGGTCAAGAGTAACCACATCTCAGACCAAGGCTATTGTTATTTAGATAAGACATCCTCTACCAAGATCAAAACTCTTATAGTAGCCATGCAGACATGCCTTAGACCTTTACATCTTATGACTTACTAAGGAGAGTTTTAAATTCTCTGACCTAGAGCCAAGATGAAGCAGAGCCATCTTTATGGGCCCCAAAACTGACCCAAGCTTTCAAAATTGCTATTCAACATAGCACCAGGTGTGATTATCAAATCTAAACTGACTTTGCAAATCATCATACTGGCCTTCACAGAGAAGCTGGTCTTAGTTAATTTCTAGCCCTGCTTTGTTGTTTTGTGACCCTAGCTTCATCTTTCCACTGTGTTTTCTATTGTTACTGAGGGCCAGTTTCCAATATTGCTGTAGCTAAATATTACCAAACTAATGTGGGATAATTCTGTTCCAACTTGCTCATGAAATAAATATCTGCTTCACATAGGGTGAATGTATACCATATGAGTCAACTGCTTCTTTAAATCTCTTTAAATTTAAAACTTTTGTAAGATTCCAGTCAACTTTCACTTCTTAGGGACGGTGGCACACACCTTTAATCCTAGCACTCTGGAGTCAGAGGTAGGTAGATCTCTGTGAGGGTTAGGCCAACCTGGTCTATGAAGCAATTTCTGGGTAACCAGGGCTATTACACAGAGAATTCCTGTTTAAAATAAAATAAAAAACAGCACCCATAAAACAAACAAACAAACAAAAAACTAATGAGAGACACTTAAAAATATCAAAAGACAACAAGGTTACTAGACTAGATTCTAGGTTGTAGATCTACCCATGCTAACAACAGTTTAAAAAGAAAATCCTTCAAGGTTTCCAGAGCAGAAGGTAGACACTACCACATGCTGTGATAAGCAGCCCCTACCTCTCCAAGACACTCCTTTCCTGGCCCATAGTCATTGGTCATTTCCACTAATTTTAGGAGAATTCTTGACAAATAGAAAATACTAGGACAGGTGGAGATGAAGACACTGGAAATGCAAACCCAATCTTGTTCTAAATTAGATGACATTATCTTTATATTATGCTAAACAAATATAGATCGAATATGTTTTGTCAATATAGTCATTTCAGAGTACTAAGGATTTTCTTGTTTATGTCAGTGCAGTAGCGAAGTCTAAGAAGGAACACTGAAAGCCATTCTTCCAGAATGAAAAGGAAAGAAAATGAAAAACAAGAAATAATATAGTGAAGAAATATGAGCCATTGAAGTCTCACCTTTTGAAACTGGGAACTGTCAAATGACCTAGAAATTCAGCCAAAAAGAGATGGCTTATCCATTCAAATAACACTTCTTTGCAGTTTAAATTCTCAGGAAAACAAATCTGAGTGGCTTTCTATCTCTTAAAGAAAATGAACACTTATAGTCAGTGGTTTTTAAGTACTTGAGAGCTCCTGGTGGCCTTGTTATTTTATTTGCTTAAAAATGGCTGAACAAAAACTCCCAGTTAACATGGGATCTTGAAATTTAGGTTGACATTTAAAAATGGTTAAAAATTCATGTTCGTGTTTTCATAAAACAGATTTTCCGTTATTACTTGTGGTTACTTGGGATAAAGAGTCCTATGAACTGAAGAAATAGTGCTGTTCACTATTCTAAAATCAGAATTCTAAAAGCTGAAAACAGAATATTCTGTGACAAGGTCCTCAAAGTGGGATCTGCAACAGGGAAATCATCTGAAAATGTGTAAGAAATATCAAACCTTGAACTTCATGCCAAGATCCATGTGATGTTTTACAATACATTTGGGGGTATTGAAATATTGATAAAGATTTAAAATTATCTATATTAATAACTTTTACTTTTAGGTGAATAAAATTTACCACGTTTTGTTGCTAGAAAATACCATTTTATCTCGGTTCATCTTTACAACACTCTGTTCTTCTTGGCTCTGGGGCCTTTTATTCTTTTCTTCTTTATATTTGACTTGAAGGGCAGTCATCATGGTTAATTTTGATTATTAACATGATGGGATTCAGAAGCAAATCTCTGAGGGATCATTTAGACTACATTAACTGAGGTGTAACATAGGTGGTGCCCTTCCATTAGGCTAGATTCCCAAGACTGCATAAAAAGTAGAAATTTAGCTAAAAACATGTTTTTATCACCTTCTGTCTCTTAACTGTGGGTGCATTGTGACCAGGTGCTTCTACTATACTGGATTGGAACTCAAAATAAATCTTTGCTAGCTTAAGTTGCTTTGGTCACAGCAACAAGATAGGCAACTATTTCAGTAGTTATACAATCTGTGGCAATGTCTTTCTAGTGGATTTTATTTTTCTTGCATTTTAGAGGGAAATTTTAAATCAAAAACTCAAATATGAAATTGTTTTACAAATCTCAAAGAAGTTGTCATGGGTGTAGCCTGAGATCAGTAAGTTCACTGATCATGGTATAAGATCGGACTCTTACCTGGTGTCTTCTCAGCACCTTCCCAGTGTTTCCACTCCATTTCTCACTCCCTTGGTGTGACTGACATCACCATGTGGAAGGAGAATCCCTGAGTTTTTATTGTCACATTAGAAAACTAGATACAGAGTAATTTATTGCCTACTCTAAAACCAGGGGCAGGAATTGCTGACATTAGTATGAAGGACCAAGAGTTTAGGGAATGCACTAGATTGTAAAATCCTATTCACAGTGAGGATTTTTAAAAGCCACACAATTCTTACTTCATTTTTTTCTCAATGTAAAATGATATTGGAAATTTCATACAAGATTACTGTATTTATATTGTCTCCCCTTCTTCCCACATCTCCAACTCCTCCTGTAACCCCTACTCCCTCTCAAATTCAAGACTATGTCTTCTTTAATTATTAGTTATACACATATATATGTGTGTGTGATATATGTGTCTGTGCAGTGTGTGTGTGCGTGTGTGTGTGTGTGTGTGTGTGTATTCATTATGTTTCACAAAAATACCCAATTCTTTATTCCTGGATAATTATTCATTCTTTATGTTTCAGCTTAAGATAACACTTTATCTGGCATACCTACGCAAGTAAAACTAGTTTTAGATAAGTTTATTCCTGAATATTCCACTTGTTTTCCTTTAGCTATAGTTATCTGTTTGAATATGTTATATATTTGGAATTCTGAGAGTAATATATTTCCAGAACTGAACATTACACTTGGAGCATAATTTTATGTTAATATTTGATGGTATGTTAGTATATATGCTTAGATGGTCATATATGTTGATACATCTGAAATATCATTAATTGGTCTAAAGTGATGGTTCTTGACATCTCTTCAGCCCCTCATGTTGTGGTGATCCCCAACCATAAATTAATTTTGTTACTACTTCTCAACTCCAATTTTGCTACTGCTATGAATCTTGATGCATGATATCTGATAAGTAACCCCTGTGAAAGGGTTGTTTGACCTCAAAGGGGTCATGACCCATACTCAGGTTGAGAACTACCTGTCAAAAAAAAAAAAAATGATCATGCATAAAGTAACCCATTTGGAAGAATATGCAAAGCTTATGGCACATTTCAGTTGTTCTGTCCTATATCCCAGAGGATTATTTTCATGGAAATCTAGCCCTATACTAGATATTAATGTTTTATTTTAAGGCAAAGGTTATTCACTTTTTCAGCATCAGCAAAGCTGCTGAATAAGTGAGAACTAATGCATGGAAACCATCATAGTGTCATTTCACCTTCCTTGTTCACATGTTCTATCCTTCTTCCACTCTGTTCTAGCCCTTAACATAGTTTGTTCTATACTCAGATGGCATTCTGGATTCTGGTCTTGTGTAGCATGTATGTTTTCTGCCAGCCCGCCCGCCACCGGTATGGGCCCACAGCCGCGCCAGCCCCAAATAACACACTGAGACTCTGTATTTGATACAATCCTGTTGTCCAGTTACCATTATTGTTTATGGGCTAGCTCTGTCTTAATTATTAACCCATTTCTACTTATCTAAGTATTTCCACGTGGTCATCTTATCGGAGAGCCACCGCCTGCATCTTCTTTCTCCATGCTCTACATCCTGACTCCTCCTTACTACTTCCTCTTTCCTCCTTGTCTCCTAGGTCCGCCTATCTTGCTTTCTCATTGGCCCAACAGTGCTTTATTAATTAACCAGTATGAGAAACATATTTACAGAATAACATCTCCCATCAGTCTTGCATGTTGGAATGCTAGCAGAATGTCTTCATCTCTCAATACTCCTATGCTGGTTAGTTTTATGTCTATTTGACAAAGCTCGATTCAACTGAAAGGAGGGAACCTGAATTAACAATTCCCTCCATAAATCCAGGCTATAGGCAATTCTGTAAGATGTTTTCTTAATTAGTGAATAATGAGGATAGACCCAGCCCATTGCAGATGGGGACATCACTGGGCTGGTGGTGCTAAGTTTTGTAAGAAAGCAGGCTTTCTTATAGAAAACAATGGAAAGTCATGGAAAACAAGCTAGTAAGCAACACTCCATGGCTTCTGTATCAGTTCCTGCCTCCAGATTTCTACCGTTTTTAAGTTCCTGTCCTGTCTTTCTTTAAATATGACAGTGATGTGGAAGTATAAGCCTAGTAAACCCATTCTTCCTCATGTTGCTTTTGATCATGATGTTTCATCACAGTAATAGTCACCCTAACTAGAGCAGCCTCCAAAGTCAACAGTTAATTTACATACAGTATTCTCATTGTTCAGAGAGGATTACCTTGAAAAAAGAATGGTATAATTGGTTCTGTATTACTTTTCTAAAAGATAAAAGAGTTTTCTTGGAAACTTGAAGACAAATACTAACTAGTCTCAAACCCATAAAAAGTAATAAAACCAAATTATAAAACAAATAAAATGTAGAAAAATGATGCAAAGTTTTAAAAGTTATAGTAAAATTTTGGGAAATAAAGACTTTTCTTGAGAGATTTTTAGTAGATTCTATAAGTCATTGATTAAAACCCTGATTTTGTTTGAAACTGTAAAATAATCCATGAAAGCCAACATCTCTGAGATGTTTATGTTTTATAATACAAAGCATGAAAATAAATTGAGAAAATTTATAAATATTGGGGAAAGCTTTATTCCAAATGAAGAACCCACAGGGAAAAAAATAAAAGCAATTATAATCATGAGAGAGGACATCCAGAAAAATGTTAGTAAAGGAGTGAAACACTTCCTACAGACTAATTGAGTCATGTGTATTCTGGGTGCTGTTTAAATTCCATGTTAATGTCACTGACGTAACAAGTAACCTCTGTGGCTAGTCTCATGGCCCAGTTCTTAATTCATAATCATGATTTATATCAAACCAACCTCTAGCATGATGGTGAAGTTGGAGTACAGGCTCAGCAGAATCAGTGATTACTGAAAAGAAAACAAGGAATGAATTAGGATCCATCTGTCTCCTTTTCTGATTGTCTCATTCATTTCAGTTGAATTTCTGGTCATTGTATGAATTTTGATCAACAAGATTCATCAAACTCTTATGTGAGATCCATGGTTTATTCTATAAAGGTATACATTGAAGAAGTTTGAAGGCAAAATGTGCCCTGTGTCAGACTAGGAATTAGAAGTAGGCACTACATAGAGGTGTGTGTTGCAGTATCTTACATAGTATGTGCCAGCTTCTTATACCTATTTGACATAAATATACATCAATAAAATAAGACATTTAAAAGTTGGTTGTTCAGATATACAGTAGTCACATTTTAAGTATTCTGTAGTCACATTTTGCTAATGCTTACTATATGAAGGGAACACAGAACATGTCACCAAGTCAAAATTCTGTAGGCCTAATTTTGGCACTGCTCTAGAGAAAGGTAGAGCAAGGCAAAATTTTCTACAGCCAATTAGAGGGTCATATTAGTTGTGACTGACAGTGAAATACACCACAAACTAAGAAGCTTAAACTGCCTAAATTTATTATATCATACTTCCAGGGTTTATACTTCTGAGATAAATGTACCAGAAAGCTATGGTACTTTTCAAGGTACCTGAGCCTCTTCTGGGCCTCTCCCAGCCTATGGTAGCCCCTGCTTACAATATCATAACTCTAGTCAATCTTTGCATGGCATTCTCTGTATGTGTGCCTCTATGTCAGTTTCTCCTTTTCATAAAACCACAACCTCAACTATGTTATGGTGGCCCCTCACCCCAGTACCATCTAATCTAACAGTGCACCAGCTGCAACCCTGTTCCCACAGAAAATCACCCTTAGAGGCACTGAGCATTAGGAATTCAACAGTGTACTTGAAGATATACAGTTCAATTTTGTATTAGTTACTTTTCTATTGTTTTGATAAAATATCATGAGACAACTTGTAGAAGGAGTTTACTTCAGTTTTCAGTTCCAAAGTCATAAGAGTCTATGATGACAGAGTAGAGGCATAGCTGTTGGAACAGAAAGCTGAGAGCTTGTCTTTGAATGATGTTAGTCCTTAAACTCCTAAAGTACCCTCCTGTTGACAAACTTCCTCCAACAAGGCCACACCTCCTAAGCCTCCCAAGCAGCACTATCATTTGGGAACCAGGTACTCAAATGTCTTAGACTATAGGGATGTTACTCATTTAATCTATCATAAAATCTTAACACATATTATTCAGGATATATCATAACATTTAAAAAGTGCAAACAAGATAAAAATATCCGATTAGAGATGTCATTCTGAAAATATGTTTGTCTTATTGGTTAATGAATAAAGCACTGTTGGCAAATAGGAAGGCAAGAGAGGCGGGACTAGGAGACAAGGAGGATTCTGGGAGATGTAGGAGAGTTTGAAATGTAGTACTGAGAGGTGAACAGGTCTGAACCCTCTCTCTGGTAAGTTAAGACGATGTGGAAACACTTATATTAATAGAAATGGGTTAATATTTAAGACAGGCTAGCCAATCAACACTAGTACCTGGCCAACAGCTTTATATTTAATACAGCACCTCTGTGTGTTATTTGGGGGTGATGCGGCTATGGGACCAGGCTGCTGGGAAAACTGCTCATAACAAATATCCAGTATGATCCCATAGACAGTGAAGTGCTACCAGATAAACCTTAGAAGAAAGTGATATGCAAGAATTTAGTCTCTCTCTTTCTCCCTGAAAAGAAATTTATTTTACCATTCTATTCTATGCTACAAATATTCTATGCTACAAATATTGTATAATTATTTATATTTTATACATAATAACATATTGACCATTTAGCCAACTGATAAATTTCAGCATTATGAACTACACCTCAATAAATGTCTTATAAGTGGATATGGTAGAGTACATTTTATTATTTAATCAGTATAAATAATAAATTCTTAGTTGTATGTAGATATCCAGTGATATCATTTAACAAGGAAAATTTGAAAGCTTGAAGACGTCAAAACTTTAGGTTAGATGTTTCTGGTTAACATTTGGAAATAATTTGCATCAAAGAGAAACATTAATGTATGGAAAAACAGAAGGTACATATAAGGTTCTCAGGCATTGGTGACTATATACCCATACTGTTTCAATAGGAATAGCCAAATAACAGCAAATTCCTATTCCTCTGTACAAATAGACAGCCATTTCTTAGTTAATCTATATCTTTTCTTAGCTCTACTATTATTTTCTTTGCTATGTAGAAACTTTACAGTTTATATAATCCCTTTAGTCAAAGTTTTATTTCTAAGGCTTATGCTTTGGTGATCATATCCCTCTCCCCTCCCCACAGGAAAAAAATTGCTACTTACACCAATGCCCTGACTGTGATTTTCTTTCTGGTGGTTTAACTTTCAAGGTTAAATTTAAACGAAGCATTAAGATTAGAGCATGGTGACTATGGTAACAGAAGAAATGATAAAATTTGTAATGTGACTAACCTCAACCAGCAAGGAAGATGCAACTCTGGGAAGATCTTCATGCAGTTTTAAAAAGGAACCTTGAACATGCTTCTTCTGACACCCAGGAAGTGCCCGCACAGGCTTAAATACCATTGTGCTGACCAACCCCAATGAGCTACGTGGACCCTGTAGATAGGCTACTCTAACGGGGAAGCAAACAGGCTGAACAGGCTTAACCAAATAAGGACTTGTTTATGCCAGAGAGCACTCACCATCGGGAAGGTGGGAGGTGGAAGCCAGTGCCATCTTTAAGGCGCTGCACTTCGCAGCTCTCTATAGTTCCCCCTCTTTGTTTTAATAATGCAACAGGCAAGGGTAGTGGTCTGGTCTCCAGTAACGCAGTGGACATTGTAATGACCCTGAATCCTGGTAGTCAGCCAAGTCAGTGCCACACCGGTCCAGTATCTTTTTTTGGGAGGTGGGGCCTCAGACACCAACCCACATGCAACCAGACTTGCCCTTCTCAGAGTTGCTCACTTCCAGAGATAACTCAGACTGCAGTGCTAAGCCATACAACCTTAGCGTGAAGGATCAATTCTTGTTCATGACTGCGAGCCATGCTTGGGGGGACAGCCCTGCCTCAATGGCTGTAAATGCCTAGACAACCATAGCTGCATGCTGCCTCTGAGCAAACCTCATCTTGCAAAGGCACCACAGGCCCACAAAGGAGATAAGCAACAAGAGGACAGCCATGGCTCCCATTCCAGCCCACTCTTTCAGATGATCTATGGCGATGGCGAACCATGATGACAACCTGGCAGCCAGTCCTTTTCATTCACATGTGTTGAATTTACTGCAACAATGACCACTCGCAGCTGTACCATTAAGTCATCAAAGTCAGTAGACCAATATCTTAAAAGATGTCTAGACAACGTCGTGACAAATTAACAGCATGTGTAAAGTTCTCATACTGAACGCTGGTAACACACAAACCTGGATACTTCATTTCATATCCCAATTGGTCCAGCTGCCACAAGGTATCTATTTTCTCCTGCACCAGATTAATTCTTTGGTTTACAATCATTAAACCTCCTTTTAGTTGAGCACCAATTGTGGATTGAGCATCCAAGGTGGTAGCCACATTCTTGGAGAACTCATTTAGCTTAGAGGCTGTTGCACCCATGTGCTCATAGCCATGGCAGCCGTGACTGAATTCACAACTGCAAAAGAGATAGCTGCAACTATGGCTGCTGTAATGCCAAAATCTCTCTCTGCAGCCTCTACCAAACAGGCCATAAAATCTGAAAATGGTTCCATTGGGCCTTGCAGTATCTTAGTGAGGTTACCACTTGTTACTGCAGGTTTCCCTGCCGGCTGCCGCTGGTTCTGCCGCCATGGTCCCACAACCACGTGTGCCCCAAATAACACTCAGAGACTCTGTATTTGATACAATCCTGTTGGCCAATTACCATTATTGTTAATGGGCTAGCTCTGCCTTAATTATTAACCCATTTCTACTTATCTAAGTATTTCCTCGTGGTCGTCTTATCCCAGAGCCGCGCGGCAGGAGTCCTGCTCCTTCCCTGGGCTACATCTCGACCCCTACTACTTCCTCTCTCCTCCTCCTGCTCTCCTAGCCCCGCCTATCTTGTTATCTCATTGGCCACAGTGCTTTATTAACCAGTATGAAAACATATATACAGAATCACATCTCCCATCATCTCCTCTTTTCTGTCTAAAGTAAAAGAAGGGGTTTAACCTTAACATAGCAAAATATATCATATAACAGTAATCAAATAAGAATCACAGTTAACAATATTTAGTCCATTAACATTTTGTAAGACTTAAAGAAAATATCATCTATCCTATCTTTGTGAGTCTAAAGTCCTATATGTAACTTATCTTTAATCCTAACTAAGGAAAACTATAAGCATAACTATCTGTCTTCAACTCCTTCAAAGATCACAGAAGGATAATATATAAACTCTAGAAATGACAGAGACAATTCATTGCCTGGTCAGTCACCCGAACTTCTTCTGTAATGTTCCATCTTCAGCCCATAGGCCATAGTGTGTGTCCAGACTCCTCAACAAGGCAGGAAACTTTTCTCTGTGTCCTGTAGACTGTCTGGCTGTCTGGCAGCCTCTTCTATTAAGCAGGAACCCTGTAGCAATGTCCATCTTGCATCAGCAGTCATCTTTTTGTGGGTCCTGCATGTCCAGTTTCTACAACATAAAGTCAAACAGTCTAGACAAGAGAAGTACCTTGCTCAAATGGCTAGTCTTGCCATATTAGAAGCAAACTCCATAATGTTTTTCTTAGATGTCTATCTTCCTTTCTGATGCAGGTGGTGTTACCAGGAGCAGTTGTGCCTCACTGTCAAGAAAATCCCTAAGCCATTTTAAATGCCATATTCTGTAGGTCTTTGAAAGGTTTGAAGAATGCATATTCATCTCTAATACACCTCTGTATATCTAGAAATCCTAACTAACTTAACACCAAGTTTTAATTATCATAGGTAACTCTCAATTATACATTACATTTTCCAATGAGCTATATAAACATAATACCTAAACAAGAGGAGAAATATACATATCACAAAATTGACCTTAAATTGTATCAATGAAAGAAAATCCATTTCAAAGCAAAGTATTCATATCTATACCATAATTCCCTTTTTACCTTTAAAAAGATTGCTTCTGTTTATAGCCATTTATAACCAAGCCCATTTAAATAAAAACGAACATTTATAAACAATATTTGGGAATTTGGGCATCGTTCTTTCCAAACTACTTCCTGCTGGTAGAGCGCGCTGTCATGGGGGTCCAAAGAAGATGCAGAAATCTTGGCAGTAATCTGCAAGGTTTTGTCTCAACTGCTTTGAATGTTGGATCATCTGGGCCATTGTTTCAGGGGGTCTGGCTTGATCAAACCACATAAGTCTGGAAAGAATACATAGCTTTTCATTTTCTGTGGAAACAAAAATAGAAATCCTTTTCCCCAGTAACTTGTCCTTAGGCTTAAATTTTGGAGTCAAAGCATTTTTAAAATATATAAATTGAATTAATCCAGCAGCATTTCTTTTATCAGTAGTTATTTTCTCAGCAATCAAATAACTTAAAGACAACAGAATTGCGTATAGTATCCAAAATTTCTCTGTGCTTTCCATTTTTACGTGGCTTTTTTATTACTCTATTTATTCTACTTATATTTTTACATATTTTGAGACAGGGTTTCTCTGTGTAACTCTTATCTGTCCTGGAATTCAGTGCATACCAGGTTTACTTTGAAATCACAGAGATTTGTTTGCCTCTGTTTCCCGAGTGCTGGGATCTATGGCGTGTACCACCACAACCAACCATTTTACTTTCTTTTTGCTTTTTAAACCATTGTATCCTGTTTCCTTTTCTCTCCCAAGCCAGCGTATTTTTTTAAAACACAGTGTAAACCTTCATTGCAGCTCTTGTACACACCAATGAATTGTTAGCAGAACTCTTTAAAAGCAAGGCGGCTTTTTGCCGCTTATGCTAATTTTGGAAACCTCCCTTAAAGGAGCCGTGCAACTCTCTGTCTACAGCAAAACAAATCCAACCGAGAAAATGCTACTACCAAGAAGTCTTGCTAGTCTCTGTTCCCTTGTTTCTAAAAACTATTTTTTAAGCTTTTGTTAAATTTTAAGTGAAAGTTCTCAATCCCAGTTCTGACACCATTATATTACTGCAGGTTTCCCTGCTGGCTGCTGCTGGTTCTGCCGCCATGGTCCCACAACCACGTGTGCCCCAAATAACACTCAGAGACTCTGTATTTGATACAATCCTGTTGGCCAATTACCATTATTGTTTATGGGCTAGCTCTGCCTTAATTATTAACCCATTTCTACTTATCTAAGTATTTCCACGTGGTCGTCTTATCCCAGAGCTGTGCAGCAGGCGTCCTGCTTCTTCCCTGGGCTACATCTCGACCCCTACTACTTCCTCTCTCCTCTTCCTGGTCTCCTAGCCCCGCCTATCTTGTTATCTCATTGGCCACAGTGCTTTATTAACCAGTATGAGAAACATATATACAGAATCACATCTCCCATCAACCACTCACCTCTCCCTTATTAGGTAATGACTTCCATGCTTTTATGGCAATCTGATTTACTTGTTCAAAACCTGGTATTGGGTATCCTGTCTGTTGATTTGCAAAGCATCCCTGTCCAAGTAACATGTCCCTGTCCCACGCTGCGTTTCCGGCTGCCAGATTAGCTGAAGCCTGCTCATTGGCATACTCAATTAAAAAAGGTTTCCAATCCAGATACTGTCCAGGGCTTAGGTATGCTCAAGCCAGCCCACTCCAATCACTAGGAGTCATGCAATGTCTATTTAGGGCTTAAACTTGAGCTACAGTAAAAGAAGCTGAAATTCCATATGTTCTCACAGACTCAGCCAAAGCCTTGATGACCTTAAAGTCTAAAAGCTCCTCATATCTATTGCCTTGGGAATCCTGGAAAACTGGATAGGCCAGGCTTAAGTCATTTTATATGTCTTTCCAGACCTCAGGGCAAAAGGAATGCTCTGTTCCTGGGCCCTGCCCTTCCTCACTCTGATAAGGAGAAGGAACCTACTGCATTGTCCCGGGAGGGTTTTCCTCCTCCTTACATAGCCATTTCTCCTTTCCTTCCCTTCTCCATTCTTTAAGGGACTGTTTCTGAACCTTTCTATGAGGGCTTGCAATTCTTCCTCAGAATCTGTTCGTCCGTACCTGACTCTCCTGTGCTCTCAACTTCTTCTGATCTTTCTTCTTGTAACATTTCTAGCGCAGCTTTCCCTTTTTCCATTGCCTCTTTACAGTACCTCTGGTCTTCAATACAGCTACGCACTAACTTCCAAACAAGTCGGACTCCGGACTTTAGCATCCCTTGTTCCCAATAAAAGTCAAGATGTCTGCCTAACTTGTCCCAGCACGCTACCCTGAGGTCTCCCGAAACTGTAAACCAAGGTGCAATGGCATCACACTCACTCAGGAATCTTTCTAGTGTGCTTTTCTTTATTTTAATTTTCTTTGACAAAAGTAGCTCCTGTAGAGCTAGAAAAATTGGATGAGACTGAGAAGTACCCATTTTGAAAATTTTACTATCGGTTCATTACAACCTCTCTCTCAATGCCTGAGACTTTATTGCCGCTTATTTCCGTGGTCTTTAACTTGGTCCCAACTTACCTGGGACTTTATTGCTTCTTACTGGAGACCTTATCGCCTCTTTACCGAGGGCCTTAACTTGGTCCCAACTTACCTTGGGAACTTACCCGCGCTGCCCTGACTGCAAGTTCTGATCTGAAGAAGAGGTTCCCCGTACAGGCCACCAATTGTAACGTGCCTGCCCTCGACCAGCAAGGAAGATGCAACTCCAGGAAGATTGTCTTCATGCAGTTTTAATCAGGATCCTTGAAACATGTTCTTCTGACCCGCAAGAGACAGCAAGAGACTGTGGGACCCCTGCACAGGCTTAAATACCCTTGAGCTAACCAACCCCAGTGAGCTATGTGGACCCTGCAGATAGGCTACTCTAACGCAGAAGCAGACAGGCTGAACAGGCTTAACCAAATAAGGACTTGTTTATGCCAGAGAGCACTCACCATTGGGAAGGTAGAAGCCAGCGCCATCTTTAAGGCGCGGCACTTTGCAGCTCTCTACAAAAATTGACTCCAATTTGAGATAAATCTGGTAATTTTTAAATGAAGGAACATAAAATTTCAAATGTACTATAAAAGATACAGTCTGAGAGATTTTATGATTTAAAAAATGTAGGAAACTTTTTTAGCTGTGGGCTAATATAGTTAACAAAATGTATGTATTTATTTCAAAGTTTATAAAACATTAGAATATATACTCTATTTCACTCTGATACTTTATTATTATATTTTTTTAGAGAGGGGAGAGATGTGTAAATGGTCTACTTCTTACACAGAAGAATACTATTCTACTTACTAAATAAAGATCCCAACCATAAACTCAGTGCCAGATATGTAATTTAAAATTGGCAAAGCTTATTCCATATGTTTGGCTTTCCTCCTTTATAAGTGATTCTTACTCTGTGCTACCTAAAGTCCTTTATGCCTATCCCAGCTTACACAGCAAGCTGATAGAAGAAATGGGGTTAGAACATGAGTTGCCAGTCTTTTTCAACAGTATGCTTCAATTATTTAACGTGACAGATCATCCCGTGGCTG
Source organism: Cricetiscus sungorus (assembly GCA_030556225.1). NCBI lineage: Eukaryota > Metazoa > Chordata > Mammalia > Rodentia > Cricetidae > Cricetiscus > Cricetiscus sungorus. Next base: position 47,157,559 of record JANBXA010000372.1, on the reverse strand, counting down.
AAATAAATCAGAAAGAATATAGAGTGCAGTTGAACATCCCTTTGGAAAATCTCTCTCTCTCTCTCTCTCTCTCTCTCTCTCTCTCTCTCTCTCTCTCTCTCTGTATGTGTGTGTGTGTGTCTCTCTCTGTGTCTCTCTCTCTCCCTCTCCCTCTCCCCTCCCCTGTCCCTCCCTCTCTCTCTCTCTCTCTCTCTCTCTCTCTCTCTCTCTCTCTCTCTCTCATCTGACACTTAGTGATGGCCACATCTTCAAGTGTAATGAACCTTAAATGTATCAACCTTAACCAAATGGAAATTCTATTGGAACAAAGAACAATGTTATCAATTACACAGTCAATAATTACCTCTTCTAGACTGCAGTTATTTTCTGAAAGTGCCTGAAATAATAAGAATAAAAAGTTTACAGATACCTAGAGAAAGAGTAAAATTAGTATAAAAATTAACATTATGGATGCCACTGAACTGAACAGTGGGGACAGTAACCCAGAGTCTAAGAACAGACCTGTGCCTCATATATTAATGTTTGTATAAACACAGAAAGAGAAAAATACATTAATCTTGGGAGATAATTATTTTCTATATGCCTTTCTTTGAGATTAATCTTGTAATAGTAATATATTTTTATATACTTATATGTTCCCTCTCTGTAGAGGAAAGCTTGTTTATTGTCATTATGTCAAAAATTATCCTCCTCTAGGAGAAGGGTCTGAGAAATCAGTCTGGAGTCCAGGACATGGAGTTTCCTAAACACAAATTAGAAAACCTTAGCCATTCCAGCTCTGCCAGGTGCTTCCACTGTAATGTAAAATTCCTAAAGCGCCAAGCATCTACTGTGCTTTGTTACAGCCCTGGGACCCGCAAGGCAAAGAAAACCAATTAGAACATGTACTTCATGCTGTGTGCTTTGTCACCCAGTTCCTTTTCTTTGATTGTTCCAGGTAGTAGAAATGCTGGGTCATATGATATAGTTCATGGTCTCATTGTTTACCTCAAACTACAGCAAAAACTGGAAGTTCTCCTCACTGTCTGTGCATAATTCTCACCCCAACAAACACAAAGTAGAATATCAGCCTCAGAACATTATTCCTATAAATTGAGCATTCTGATTAATTTCTTAAATTACCTTTTTAAAAAATGTAATTATATATAAACCACACATTTTAATAGATGGTGAGTGAATTATAATAAGCTGACTTGTTCACATAACCAGCATGCATTTATGATTAGTAAATTGTCTTCATCATAAAAGCTTTCTCTTTCCTCTTTTCAGATAATTAACTGCCCCTACTTTCAACTGGAGGCAAAAATGTACCTGGTTTCAATGCCATAGGTTAATATGGACTATGCTAGAAACTTATTTATGTAGCTGTATATAATACATTTATTGTATCATTTAGTTAAAAATTATTATCTGTATTTTAACACAAACGCTTTGTTATATATTTGTATCACAAGTATTTCATATCTGAATGACACATTTTCATTATTTTAACACTGTTGTTTGTAAAAATTTTAGTTTTGATGAGGTTTGCATTTTATATTTTGCTTTCAAAACAGTGAATTATGAATGCTATTTGAAAGAAAGCGTGTTTTTCCTTCTCCTCTGTGATGAAAATTCTGTTATCATACAAGATAACATACAAAATTCTGTGATCATACAAGAACCTGCTTATTGCTGGTCTCCCATATATGTTTCATTGACCTCTAAATGTCAATATCAGATTATCTCAATTACTTCAGCTTTACAAATACTGAATGAGCTAGTATATACATTCTCACAATGTTTATTCACTTTCCTTTCCCATTTTTTTTAAACTTAATTTTGCTCTTTGGGATTCTTTACATTTTCATATTAATTTTATAATATGCTTTAAAATGGCTATAAAAATCTAAGCCATTTGAGATGTTGATTTCTAATTTATGGCTAATTTTGGAAGAATTGTATAGCCAGAATGTTAGAAGTGTTTAACAGTTTAGATGTATTTTTAATTTTATGTGTATGAGTGTTTTCTCTTCATGTATGTCTGTGTACCATGTGCCCACAGTAGGCCACATTACCCACAGAAGGCAGTAGCATGTTTTAGATTCCCTGGAACTGGAGTTCCAGATGATAGTTGTAAACTACTATGTAGGTGTTGGGAATTTAATCCATGTCCTTTTGAAGAGAATACTCTTTACTCCTGAGCCATCTCTCCAGCTCCAATTTTGGAATTTTTTAATCCTTATCTATTATCTACAAGACCAAACATCAGTAATGAGTTAGGCATGTGTTGTACAGGTTATATAAGACACTAATACTGAATTTTCGCTATGTCTTACACATAATAAATGCCATTTATTATTTCATGAATCAGTTCATGTCAACTTGACCCTAACTTCATAAATGAATTGGAACTTAGTACTATTTAGAACTTATTTAGAACATTTTAATAGATGTTTATTTTGCTGATAAAAAATATTCAGAAAATTAAGTTTCTTGTTCAACATCACAGTGAAAAAAGCATGGCAGGTCTTGAGTCAAATAAGTCTTCTAATTCCAATGCTCTTTCCACTATAAAAGGAATTTATGGAAGGAAACAGGGAGTCAGACCATAGAGCATAATTCATCATAAGCAGAATGACCATGCATACCAACATGAGAAAACACTCTAGCCCCTCAATCTTTTCAATCTCTAACATGAACTCACCACATTTTTCTCTCACCTTTTTTCACTGAGTCCACTGTCATTCTGCTAGTCTTCCAACCACTGACCTAAATTTTGAAGCCCTACTTATGCCTTGGCCTCCTCACCATTACATTAGCCAAAATAAATTGGAGTTCAGTCAGTACTTGTTCCTCTGTCTTGAGCACTTCCTCTGAAGCAGACTCCAGCATGTTTGCCTTAAGGGTACCTAGTTGTATCTGATGTGAATCTGAGATAAACCAAAGATGGGATGCACACTTTTGTGCAAACATCCAGGCCATCTTGGCCAGCCTTCCCTCATCTCACAGTTTATGCTTCTTAAGATGACCTCATGCTGGAAGCTGTTGGATAATTAATAAACTCCTCTCTCGGTCTCTTCATGTCCATTACAGGTGCTATTTCTTAGCTAAGTTTAGTCCTTAAAAGAAAAATCCAAATAAATTAACTGAAAATGTCTATGGGTTGCAAATGTTCATGCCTAGTAGGTCTCCCATTTACTAGAAACAACTGAATTAATAGCCGAGGGAAATGTAAACATTTACTCTATAGTTCTCAGCTTGGCTTCGGTGGAATATTAATTTTTATGGACATACTAATAAACTTGTGCTACTCTAGAGAGAAAGAGAAGGAGTGTAATGGAAACACTGACATTTTTCTGATTATATTTTACATGTCTCCAAACCATAAACACTCTTCTGACTAGAGTGCCTGGAATGAATTGGTAAAATTGTGGAATATGTTTTCCTATAAAGGATTTCAATAGACTAGGTTCTGTTTCTTCCAAACAGTTACTGGTACTAAATGTCATACACAAATGTCATTTCCCAGATCTGACACGTGAAAACATTTTAATGCGATTCAGCCGGGAAGCTGATTCCATTCCAGATGCTGGGAACCATGAGAACAATGAAGGCAGGAAAAAGTGCAGTCCCTGATGCACAAACACCACAGGAAGGGCTTCTGAGAAACAGCAAGGGTTCATGACTTCACAAAAATGATTGCTGCCCAGGATTAGGAAGACCAAATGAAGGACAAGATGTAGAATTTAGGGAAACTAATATCTGTTCATTCCATATTTGCTGAGTCATGGGAAATAGAATGAATGACCATTAAGTGCCTATGACACTAGGGATTGTGGGTTTCAGTTTGGCTCAGTGTCCAGGACTCAGAGAAAAAGACTGTTAACTAACTCAAACAAATTTTAATTGTAGGTAAACCTAGGACTTGAGGACATGCAAGGAAAGTCATTCTATTGATGTGTTTGTATATGTGTGTGTGATATACATATAGATACACACACACACACACATATATATATAAATATATATATATATATATATATATATATATATATATTTTACTTAGGTAAAGGATTTAATTCATTTTACAACCTATACATATCATGGATTTGTATAATAGTCCTATAAATCATTTATTTTTTTTAAAAAAACTACAATCAAAACATCCTAGTATCCACCATGCACTAGCACAGAAAAAAAAGGCATAGTTTGTCTCACTCTCATAAATCCTGGGGATGCATATTTTTTAAAGCTGCTTATAAAAAATGAAATTAAGCAAATCTGATATACACTCAAACCATTACCATATGTAACTAGTATTTGGGAAAACCTGTGAAAAACTAATCCTTTATTATTTTGTAAGTATTGCACATGAGTATTAGACACAAATGAACATTTGAATATTATTTAAGAATAGTATGTCCTATCATCTTTTCTCAGAATGAAAACTGGTGTATAAATATGAAAGGAAACCAAAAATGTTAACTTATTTGCATTTCACCATTTTAAATATCAGTGTATAACACCATGCCCTCTGTGGAGTGTCATGAGAACAAAAGAGAATTACTGGTGTAATATGTGTAACATAGAATGTTGTTTATTAGTTGCACTCTTAAGGCACAGCCAGCACTCTAGATAGAAGCACAGAGTTGCAGAGCAATGTTGTAGATGGGGTTCCAATGAACACCTCAACTGTATGAAGACACACTTAAAACAATTTGACAATAAAAAGCCACACAAGCACATGGTAAAAGCACACACATGTATGTGAACCTCCTCTTTTCCATTTATTAGCTATGCAATGTTATTTACATGATTCGATTTTCAAGAAAGACATTATTCTAGAAAATGGGTCCTGCTGAATTAAACACTGCAATTATTAAAAGCAATATATATATATATATATATATATATATATATATATAACAGTAAGTTCTCAGTAAATGACAAGTAGCATGAAGGAAGGCATGATACAGTCTTAGATGATGACTATAATATCTTCTTTTTAAAATAATTTACTTAACTTTATTTTATGTGCTTTGGTGTGAAGGTGTCAGATCTCCTGAAACTGGAACAGAAAGTTTAGAGCTGCCATGTGGGTGCTGGGAATTGAACCAGGGTATTCTGGGAAAACAGCCAGTGCTCCTAGCCCCTGAGCCATTTCTCCAGACCCTAGAATATCTTCTTAACAAAAAGGTTTCCGTGGCCTTTGCCAAAAACTATGAACTGTTCATGTATGGGTCTTCCGGCACTAAGAAAAGGGTGAGCTTAGAGTGGTGGAAATACAGTGACTAGGTTGCAAAGTAGATGCTCAGGTCTATAGAAAGAAAGTATGTCACATTCATATATTCAGGTCTCTGTGAATTCATCATGACTAAAACATGGATAAGCTACTTAAAATCAGTGGGTCACAAACAAAACAAAGAGACATGGCTCTGGAAAAGGGACTTGTAGGGAGGAAAAAGGTCTGGGAAGGAAATTAAAAAGTATGGGGAGCTCCATTTCAGAGTAATAAACCATCTAATGAAGAGCAAGTCAAACAGAAATATTTTCACTTGAATTCGTTGTCAGAGGTATCTGAAATTACCCCTACACCCAAATTATATAAACTTCTACACTGCTCTTGGTTTCTTGCTCTAACTTAAGGTTAAGATGCTTTTACTGAAGACACTATTAAGTTCACTCAAAAGACACAAAGAATTCAGGTTGATATTGATTGACTTGGAAGTACCTTCCCTGAGACTGCTATGGTGTCAGAAGATGCTATGCAAGTATCTAGGGGATAACTGCTATTAATAGTAGTAACCAAGTCTAAGTACTGCAAATTACAATAATGACCAGCCCAGTGGAATTATAATATTGACAGCATCTAATTGTGCAATAATGGCAAAAATATCTTGGGAGTAACCAATGATTATCTTATTGGACTTAACACCCACTCAATAAGTGAGAATGTATGTTTAAACCTATCCAACATGGCTAGAGAGTTCATGAATCTTAGAAAGAAACTAATACTTCTATTTTGCTAAATTAATATAGTATTCACCTGCCTCCTAAATATCTTCCTTATAGTTATAGATAGGTACCGTTCTTATTCTTTAACAAGTAAGTTTTCTTTAGAGGCTACTACAGAGAACCACAACTGGTCAAAGAACAGAGAATAATGTCCGTAGCATGAATTCTAATTTGTCTTTATTATAATAGGCCTGGAGCCAGATATCAGAGTAAATGCTGAAAGACTGGAGAGACAAAGGAGCAAGACACAGCCACACTTTACCTAGCCAACTTCTCAGCCAAAAAGAGGTAGAGCTCCTGACTCTTCCTGCCTTATATTCCAACCATATCATTTCCTGTCTGTCTGTATATATAGACCTCCAGATCTTTATGGTTAACTAGTTACTAGCTCAGCCCTCTGATCTTCAGGCAAGTTTTATTTGTTAGAGTACAAACAAAGCATCACAGCAAACGACCTTGGAGTGGCCAACCCCATAGGAACATTATAACACCAGCCCTGTAAGTCTCAGGGAACACAATGGAAGAAGTGGTGGGAAGATTTTAAGGGCCAGAGGACCAGGAAAATTACTGTGTGATATTACATTTTGGACCTGACAGGAACTTTGTATCCATGGACTTTCAATTATATGGCTGCTTGTGCAAGATCACAAAAGTATATATGCTAACATAGGAGAAAGTTTCACAGGTCTCTTCCTTAGTGGAAGAGCTACTGAGGTAAAGAGAGAGTTTTCTTCAGGGACAGACCCCTTGATAGGTTGCCCAAATGGTCAGAAACAATGCTTGTGCACACAGGGAACAGTAAATAGACTCAGTGTGTATGTTTGTGTGTACATAAAACAATAATAATTATAAGAGTCATCAATTTTAAAGGGGATGTGGGAGTTTGGGAAACACAAGAAAGGTGTGGAGAGTTGGAAAGTAAAAAGCTCAAAAAATGGTTCATGGATAAACTTTAAAAAAAAGAAACAATACAGGAAAAGAGTAATTAGAATACATCATATACATGTATAAAACTGTTAAAGAATAAGCTTAAAAATATGGGCTAGAAATTCTGCTTTATTTTGGAGAAGTACGTGGCATTGAGGACATTGGGATGCAGAGAATGGGGAGATTTGTGAAGCAGGGAAAAACAACCTAGCCGCCAGACCACAGAATAAATTAATCTGCTTAAGTCAAAAACCTGTTGAGCAAAACAGATTTCCCACATCTGCAGTGAAATAAGGTTTTATTTAGGAACTGAGGCAAAGGAAAAAGTATCCTTCCAAGGCCTGCCTTGGTCTACCCGGGAGCTACAGGTGTTGAAAGTTGTAAAATCTGACAGCAAACAAAATTAAAGCTCACTTAATCACCCTGAGCGGGTGACCATGCACTCGCAGTAGAGGGTTATTTCATCATCTTTGTCAGCTTCCCTCTGACAAAGGGGCATGGTATTTGGGGCCATGTGTCAGAGAACTTGTCTGTGTCACCCTTTCATTACTGCCAATGTCGTCAGTGATGACTGGATGGAGGAGAAGCAGAAGTTTGAGTGGCATTTTATTAGGTAAAATGTGTGACAAGCCCAACCCACGTTTGACAGTGTTCTTGCAGGCTCTGCCCACTTCCTGATAGCTTTCACACACTGCTGTTTTTACATTTGATGAATGTACATCCTTACTACAAAATCCAATACTCTCTCAGTTTACCCATGTGATTTGTAAGACTTAGAAGCCAGACAAGTAGGTACTTCATGCATTGATATAATTTATGTCTTCAAGGGCCCGAATCTGGTCATGTTATATTTCCCTAAAGTTTTGCTGTTAGAGTGCACATGCCATTCTACTTGCATAACTTGTGAAAGCATCAAAACCATGATTTATTTTGGAAATATCAAGAGTTAACCAAGAAAACAAATAGTCATCTTATTAATACTGCCGATGCTTTACGTTCACTGTAAGCTCATATTTTATTGAAACTGGAATTCAAAATTCAACAATTCAACTATAGCTGTAATTGTCTGTGTCCATTGTTATTGTAAGTAGTGTAATACACACAGAGAGAGAGACTATAGAGCTATGAAGAGTTGAGAAGCTGAGCAAATTAGGGTTTCATTTCTTTAGAAGATCTGAGTTCCCACATCTATTAACTTGGACACTTTCCCTTTGTTATCATCTGTATATTTTGTATATTTCTATTTCTTTATTTTCCTTGAAGACATGTCTACCGAGTGGGCAGTAACATTTGCCCATCTTTGTGTCTCCCAGTGCTGAAACACTGGACTCAGTTCTGTAATACAGAATTGTCATAAACCAGCATTCTCCCCTCACCTAGTCTTTCATCTTTATCTCTGTGCATCCCTAAAGTGTCTCCTAAAGCTTGAACTTTTGCTTGTTTTGTGTTATCCCCTCTACCTATTTATAATTTAAATATTTGTTCAGATTTAATTTTCTTCATAAAATTTGCCTCCTCGCTGTTGTTTCCAGAATTTCTGCCACTCCTGATAGACTTCTAAGAAAAGTTTTAAGTACACAGCATGAGTGAACAGAAATCACAAGAGGTACAAGATACACTCACTATACATACAGCCTTCCTAATTACCAATATTCTGCATTAGAGCTCTGCATTTCTTAGACTACTTTATTTCAGGGCTCTTCTTGGTATTACACACCCTGTGATTTGAAATGTATAAAACCCCACTTCACTGTGCCTGTTACCCCATTCTGCCCCTTGACCACAGGCATATATTAATCTTTTACTGTCTCTTTACTTTTGGAGCTTTCCTAAATGTCATAATTTTTAGATTTATATGATGTCACAATAAGGTTCCCCAAATAAATAGAACAAATAGTGTACAAAGATGTGAATGATAAAGATTTATATTGGCTTGTACAGTGTGGAGATGAGAAAGCCCAAGATGAGAATCGTTAAGTACAAAATGGAAAACTAAGAAGAGCTGGTTTAAGTTCATGGCAAAAGGAAGGGTATAAACATATCTCCACAGGCAAAGAGTTCTTTCATAGGAACATGAGTGCTCCTGTTTCCTATCTGGAACTTCAGCTTATTGGACTAGTCCTACTTCATGAAGGGTAAGCTACTTTATTCATATACAAAGTTAGATAGAAGCTCATCTAAAAACATGGTCAAAAAATACACACATAACAGTTGGAATTTCAGGGAATCTGAAATCATAATCAAATAGGCACACAAAATTAAGAAACTCAAAGAAAATAATCTAATGCTTTGATTCTTTTAAACAGAAACCAGAGCACACACACATGAGCATGTGCATACATACATACATACATGTATACATACACACACACCATATACACAACTTATGATATGGCATGAAATTAGAAGGGGAACTATTTTGGAAAAAAGAACTACTAGAAGGAGCAAGAAAAGATAAAATCAATAACTAAAAGGCTGTATATGACCCTAGCACATGCTTTATTGTTATGAAACCCATGACCTTGTACTGTCAATACACACAAACATTTTCAAAGTTCACCATTGCCAAGATTGAGCTCTTTCATATTTGCTCTGTTTGTTTAGTAATATGCATTTGAATTTCTTTATTATCTTTTCAAATGTTTATTAAAAATAATATTTCATTGCATATACATGTGACATTTATCCTTCACCTGCTGAAGATACCATGCTTCTTCCAAGCTTTGACAATCATGAACAAAACTGCAAAAACAATCTGTGGTAACACATTCATACAGACAAATATTTTAACTAATTTCATTAAATATCAGAGAATGTGATTACTGCACTATTTGTTAAGAGTATGTTCGGTTTTATAAGGGGTTCTAATTTTTTGAGATTATAGTATAATTACATTTCTCCCTTCCCTTTCATCACTCTGAACCCTCTCCTTTCTTGTACCCTCTCTCTGCTCTCCTTCAAACTCATAGCCTCTTTTTTTCACTAATTGTTATTGAATGTACACATACATATTTGCATGTATGTGTGCATGTGTGTGTGTGCGCGCATGTTTTCAGGGCATACTGGTACTACACAGCTAACAGGTGTCCTTATCCCTGAGGAAGAGCATGTCTTCTGCTTCCTGCATTCCTCAGTTGCCTGTAGTTCATTGTGTAGGATTGAGGCCGCATGGGCTTTTTCCTACCCACATTAGTGTTTCCCATTGATGTCACCTAATCCAACTCACTTTTAGGCAGTTGATGGAGACTTTATCTCCCTGACCACTACCAACCAAAATGCAGAGTTGTAGAACCCAGTACTAGTGCGTTGATACAATTATGAAACATTACTGTACCTAAAATTCAGGGAACATTGCAGAAGAGAGGAGAGGGTGGAAAGATTTTAAGAGCCAGAACATCAAGGAGTTTGCTGCGAGATTCGATTGTTTTCAACCACCACATTTGTGATCATTTACTGCAGAAATTCTAGGAAAATGACACAATAATTCCGCCACATGCATATACACTTTCACATATATATAGTGTATATATAGGTAAAAAATAGAAATATGTATCTAGGGTTTTGATCTCAATAGAAGAAATGGGCTCAGTATGTAAAGAAGAACTTTGGAAATTGCCTTCAGCTAGGAAATCTGCATGTGACATTCACAATCTTTTTAAATCATATAAAGAGAAGTTTCTAAATGGTCTAATAACTTTTACTCGGCTTCAGAAGCTGCAGTTCTGTACTGGCAGAAAAATAAGCAGAATTCATACAGATTTTCATGTAGAAAGGACTAAATGTGTCAAGTCCACAATAACAACCTCAACAAGCAAATGTAAAGAAATCACTCATTTGTACAGAAAACCATAATACACAGAGGACAAGTACATAGACACATGGGCTATAAACCCAAACTCTGGTACTTGCTATTTGATAATCTTGGTCATGTCATTTAACTTTTCTTAATCTTGCTCTTATTGTCTATAAAGTGGGTGTAATATTGATATCTGTAAAGAAAAATATTGAAATGTATTAGAACTGTTTGGGTTATTACATAATAAGCATTAAATGCTCATAAGCTTACCATTATTGCTATATTTTTATTGTGATAATAAAACCCCCTTTATTTTCTAAATACAAAATAAACAGATAATGATCAGGATCAGAGAGTTTTAATACAAGTATTCTGATTCTAAAGTCTATTGTCTTAAATAGTGTCAAGGGGAAACTTACTACATGCTATGCATAAAGGATATAGGTTGGCATATAGGAATAAGCAACTCAGCTATGAGCTTTCATCTTCTCTAAAATACATAGTTTGTGCAAAGATGTTATTTTTATATGGCCTATATAAAATAATAAATTTCCCAGAGACAAATCATAATCTGTGTTGTTTGATTTTACTTTTTCAAAAACCATTTAATATTTTGGGCATCAGACTGAGGAAAGACTATGCAAATGATTACAGTTGTGGAAAACAGATGAATATGCTTCGATGTATATGCCTAGCCACAACTACAGAACTTCATTTTTATATTTTCAGGACAAAAAGTACTACTGATTCACAAATTCACAAATACTTTAGAGAAGAGCTAAGGCACCAGTTAGGTGAAAACCAGTATCCTCAAATTTGCACTGTATTCGTTGCATAGTTGTTCATTGGATTTTCACAGTAACTGCAACACTTCATTTTAAGGAGACAGAGATTCTTAGAATACCTGTCATAGTTAACAAAGTCATCCAGCATGTAATGGCACAATAATAGCCAACTCAAGTTTGCCTTGACTCAAAGCTTAAATGTGGGGTTTTGTCTAACATAGTTAGCCTGTTTAATATTTTAACTAAACTGGACTATGGGTGACATACAGCAAAGACCAGAAAAGCTCAATTGCTGCTCAAATCCATGTACTCATTCCTGAGTTTCTATCAACCCTGCCACTCCATTTAGCAATAAAGGCTTCTGGCTATGGGCCAGCAGTGACTCTGTTTCTGGATGATGGCCACAGGAAGCGTTGATAGAGCCTTGGTAGAATTTTTCTTTTCTTTTCCTTTTTTTTTTTTTTTTTTTTTTTTGATTTTGTGCCAATGTAAACAAACATTGAAGATTTGGGAAATTATTCCATTCATCTTTGAGCAGAGCCTGAAAGTCCACAAAGCTAACTGAAAGTGCTTTAAAGAGGGGGTAATCAAAATACAGAAACAATTTTCTGCCAACCTAGTGGATATTGCCTTTCATGATAGACAGATGAGTCTTTATTTGGCTATATTGCATGTAAAGTAAAACTGGAAAGACTTACCATAAGAGATCCTCATTGGTTGTGTGTATTAAAAAACAGATGTAGCTGTTATTATAACTATACATTTTAAGAATATCCAAATTAAATTGTTTGAGAAACATTTTCACAAAATGAAAATTTGTAGGTGGAGTTTCTCTGTGTCTTGGCAATCGCTCCCAAATAACCATTCAAAGATTTCTTATTAGTAACAAAACCTTGGCTGATAACTTGTGCTTGTTGCTAACTAGCTCTTATAGCTTAAATTAACCCATATCTCTTATCTAACCTGTGCCATTTGGCAGTACCTTCTGTCCACATGATGCTTATCTTCTGCTTCATGTGTGTTTCACTCCTCCAATCCTCCCTTTTTCTTCACAGTGTCCTTAGTCTGGTTCTCCCACCTAACATTATCTTGTCCAGCTATTGGCCAGTCAGCTTCTTTATTAAACCAATCACAGCAACTTTGTAAAGGAATATTCCACAAAAAATAATGGTGTTTCCACCAATACTGAAGATAAAAAATAATCTTGACTTCAGTCAGGAAAAATGTATACATTTGGAAAAAAAAGATACAATTTCCTCTTATCATCTCACTAGATTTAGGTGCTCATAAATTAATGTCTAGACTACAACAAAAGCTTATCAAGTACAAAGTTTGTAACATGTGACTCTCTTCCAGAAAAGAAAGCAGAAAACTAATTTTTCAGACACAGCAAAGATAAAAAAGAGTATTGCCAGGACACTTGAACTTTTTAAAAAATGATAGTTCTTCAAGCAGACATATTAAAACGCAAGACAAAAAAAAAAAAAAAACCCCAAACAGACAAAAACCAAAAACAAAAAACTTGTATCTACACAGAAACACAGAAGAATGAGGGCTGGCAGAAACTATTCCACCTAAGACTATACTTTATTGGAATAGTGAGTTTCCTGGGGTTATTTAGAGGAGCACTCATGATTCAAAGGCAGTTATATCACTGCAAAGCCTGCTACCGCATTATTGCGGTTTAATAAGGGTCAGGATAAACAAATAGGTCGAATAGATGTTTATTAAGGGAGAAACAACTCACAACACAGACAGATGAACACAGCAGTTAAAACTGGATGCTCTTCTCTCCGTGTCCAGCCAGAAAGGACCATTCTCTGCCTCCTTCCGAGACCAAGCTCCACAGGTCACTTCTGCCCCTGGCTCCACCCCTCAATGGGTGTGGTCAGTGCCACAGAAGCAGACACAGTGAATATCCCACTACAATTCCCCTTTTAGTCTAAAGAAAAGATTTAAGCTTGATACAAAACTATATACAAATTAGCTAATAACAAGTGTACTCTAAGAAAAGGAAAATCAAGACCAAAACCACAAACATACCTAGTCCTAGGGTGAAGGCATAAGGGAGTTTACAATAGAGTTGTCCTAAGCTGAAAAGCTTAATTCTAGTACTTAATATATCTAACTAGGAAGAGAGAATAATACTTAAGATAGTTTAATCTACAACCTCACCAAGACCTGAGAAGGAAAATAACGATACTACGGTAGACAGGAAGTGCGGATGGGCAACTTCCAAAAGGTGCAGCGAGGACAGAAACAGCAAGCTACAGATGGCACCCAACGTGGCTATAAGAACTTTCACTTAAAACTTGATAAAAGCTTAAAAATGGATTTTAGAAACAAAGGTACAGAGACTAGCAAGACTTCTTGGTAGCAGCATTTTCTCGGTTGGATTTGTTTTGCTGTAGACAGAGAGTTGCGCAGCTCCTTTAAGGGAGGTTTCCAAAATTAGCATAAGCGGCAAAAAAGCCGCCTTGCTTTTAAAGAGCTCTGCTAACAATTCATTGGTGTGTACAAGAGCTGCAATGAAAATTTACACTGTTTTAAAAAATACGCTGGCTTGGGAGAGAAAAAGAAACAGGATACAATGGTTTAAAAAGGCAAAAAGAAAGTAAAATGGATGGTTGTGGTGGCGCACGCCATTGATCCCAGCACTCGGGAAACAGAGGCAAACAAATCTCTGTGATTTCAAAGCAAACCTGGTATGCAGTGAATTCCAGGACAGATAAAAGTTACACAGAGAAACCCTGTCTCAAAATATATAAAAATATAAGTATAATAAATAGAGTAATAAAAAAGCCACGTAAAAATGGAAAGCACAGAGAAATTTTGGATACTATACGCGATTCTGTTGTCTTTAAATTATTTGATTGCTGAGGAAATAACAACTACTGATAAAAGAAATGCTGCTGGATTAATTCTGTTTAAATATTTTAAAAATGCTTTGACTCCAAAATTTAAGCCTAAGGACAAGTTAATGGGGAAAAGGATTTCTATTTTTGTTTCCACAGAAAATGAAAAGCTATGGATTCTTTCCAGACTTATATGATTTGATCAAGCCAGACCCACTGAAACAGTGTCCCAGATGATCCAACATTCAAAGCAGTTGAGACAAAGCCTTGCAGACTACAGCCAAGATTTCTGCATCTTCTTTGGACCCCCATGACAGCGCCCTCTACCAGCAGGAAGTAGTTTGGAAAGAACGACGCCCAAATTCCCAAATATTGTTTATAAATGTTTGTTTTCATTTAAATGGGCTTGGTTATAAATGGGTATAACCAGAAGCAATCTTTTTAAAGGTAAAAAGGGAACTATGGTATAGATATGAATACTTTGCTTTGAAATGGATTTTCTTTTATTGATAAAATTTAAGGTCAATTTTATAATATGTATATTTCTTCTCTTGTTTAGGTATTGTGTTTATATCGCTCATTTAGAAATGTATAATTTAGTACAGATTAGAGAGTTACCTATGATAGTTAAAACTTGGAGTTAAGTTAGTTAGGATTTCTAGATATACAGAGATGTATTTGAGATCAATAGGCATTCTTCAAACCTTTCAAAGACCTACAGAATATGGCATTTAAAATGGTTTAGGGATTTTCTTGACAATGAGGCTCAACTGCTCCTGGTAACACCACCTACAGAAAAAAGGAAGATGGACATTGAAGAAACTCGTTACAAAGTTTGCTTCTAATATGGTAAGACTAGCCATTTGAACAAGGTACTTCTCTTATTTAGACTGTTTGACTTTATGTTGTAGAAACTGGACATGCAGGACCCACAAAAAGGTGACTGCTGATGCAAGATGGACATTTCTACAGGATTTCTGCTTCATGGAAAAGGCAGCCAGACATTCTGCAGGACACAGAGAAAAATGACTGACACACTGTCAATACAGGTGGACAGTTTAAAGTTTCCTGCTTTGTTGAGGAGTCTGGAGACACACTATGGCCTATGGGCTGAAGATGGAACATTAAGAAGAACTTCGGGTGACTGACCAGGCAATGAGTTGTCTCTGTCATTTCTAGAGTTTATATATTATCCTTCTGTGGTCTTTGAAGGAGTTGAAGATAGATAGTTATAGTTTCCCTTGGTTAGGATTAAAGATAAGTTACATATAGGACTTTAGACTCACAAAGATAGGATAGATTATATTTTCTTTAAGTCTTACAAAATGTTAATGGACTAAATATTGTTAACTGTGATTCTTATTTGATAACTGTTTTATGGTATATTTTGCTATGTTAAGGTTAAACCCCTTCTTTTACTTTAGACAGAAAAGAGGAAATGATGGGAGATGTTATTCTGTATATATGTTTCTCATACTGGTTAATAAAGCTCTGTGGCCAATGAGATAGCAAGATAGGCGGGGCTAGGAGACTAGGAGAAGGAAAGAGGAAGTGGGAAGGAGGAGTAGAGATGTAGCCCGGGGAGGAAGGAAGACACCCGCCACGGCTCCCTGATAAGACGACCACGTGGAAATACTTAGATAAGTAGAAATGGGTTAATAATTAAGGCAGAGCTAGCCCATAAACAATAATGGTAACTGGCCAACAGGATTGTATCAAATACAATCTCTGAGTGTTATTTGGGGCCAGCACGCCAGACTGGCGGGCTGGCGGACTGGCGGAAACATACACACTACACCACATGGATTCCTATGCAAAATAAAGCATCTACATGGCTCTCCTGTTGTGATTCCTACCCCCCCATTGACAAGTTCCTTATGGGTAGACACAGCATCTGTTTCATGGCTTATTGCACACAGCAAAAGTCACACAGCTGCTACTACAGCTGGCTTATGATTCTGTCCTGTCTATGCTACCTTCCATGACTACTGGATATTATCCAGTCAATCTCCATTTGGTGACCCATAATCATGAGGAGGCATCCCAACTTATACCACATAAAGGAAGATAGGCACTCTGGGAATCCCTCCAAAGATGTCCTACTCTCAGGTGATTTGGGCTTGATGCATATCTCATCACAGAACTCAGGAACCATGCAACTGTCATTATAATGAAGAACTGCACCATTCCATTTCACAGGGGAAAGGTAGATATTGAGTTGCCACCACAGTTGCTGTACCCTTGGATGAGCCAACTTCAATTTGTCTTATCTTTCACCCTAAAAGCCCATAACTCCATAACTCATCTTTGGTCCTTTCAGTCCCTAATTAGGTGTCAATTATGCCATGTGAGTTTTTCTCAGATAACTCAAATGCAGCTACATCCCCCCAGAGCTTCCACCTAGTATGTGTGAAAACCCATAAAAGCTATTACATGGAGTTTCTGCACAACTTGCAGACAACTCCACCAAAGGATTTGCACTTTATTTTTGTTCCCAACACTCATAGCCAAGAAAAAAACTAACTTGTTCACTTTTTAACTCCTGTGTTGACCTCACATTTTACTAAAACTTAGTGACCAGTGAGTGCTGAACTTTTTAAAGTTACCAAGTCTAAGTTGCCTATTAGTCATCATATCTATTGCCTAATTCCAATTTAATGTGCTTTAAATCTCTTTATTTCTTTTATGTAACTAAAGCTTAATAATAAGGTAACTGGTGGGCCAATGGCAGTCTGCAACCCATAGTGGGTATGATCTGATGTGTTCCATAAGTAAAGTTGCCCCTCACCCTCCCATCCCTTCCACAGATTAGGTGCCTGATCTAGGTCAAGAAGAAACTTATGTAGACACATATGTGCTCTTCTTTTCTCCTTCTTTTGCCAAGCTTTGGAGAAAGAGTGACTTGGGTGCATATTTTTACACTTATTGAAGAAGATGTAGAAAATAAAACTTTAATTACTGGGAAAGCCATTAAGAAGAAAGTATATTTTGTTCCTCCAGACCTACAAGTTTTTTGGGACAAAACTCTTCAGACTCTTCTTTGCCACAACTCCACAAACCAGTAGAAAGCTCACAAGTTAGATAGTGTCATTTACCCACCATCACAGTGGTCATTTAGATTAAGGGATAGAATACTCTAATACATGTCTTATCTGTTTGACCATTTGAACTGAACTAGACTAACATTTTTCAACTACCTTGGGTTTGCAAGAAATCGCTCTATAATGAAGCTACTTGAAACAATGATTTATCATCTTATATTTTTATGTGTCAAAAGTCTAAGAAAGTCCATCCAGTGTGCACATTCTTATTTGAGGTCTTTCATGAGGTTGTTACAAGGTGTATATGCCTAAGATTGCATGTAAGACTTCTCTACTCCAAGATTTTGGTACCTGATCTGTATATCCATAGGTGTTTCTGTTTCTATGCAGCCTCATAATATGAGAGTGGTTAGATTGATTTCATGTTGATTTAAAACTTTGAAGTAGTGTAGCAAGAAAAAAAATGACAGAGGCAACTGGACTGGGGAAGACATAGTGTCCCTTCTGGTAAACTTTGGTTGAAGCAGTTAAAATGATCTATGCAGAGTGTAAAAAGGAAATCTAGACATAAAGAGGGGTAAAAGCCTATGATGAAAGAAAACTTGAGAAGGAGAGCATTTAAGCAGGAGGCAAGGAGAAGGAATACAAAGGGATAATTAACATCAAGGATATTTGTAAAGGCCACAGAATAAATATTATTTTTAACAGATATATGTTTATACCCATACAGATACGTGTGTGTATACATATTTGAATGAAGTTTTGTCATTTGAGGTGATAATTCCTCCAATAAGAACCATAGAATATCTAACAAAAACTCAAGTACCACTCATGAGAAACCTCCCTTCCATTATTAGTAAGGGAGAGGGAAGAGACTCCTCCCAAAAATTAGACTATGATCATTGCCTTTGGTTTCCTGCCAGAATTTAGAAGAAAGACTGGCTAAATCAGTAGAACTTATGTTTTAGGATTGTTGAACCAATCTACCTAGAACCTATTCAGAGGTCAAAATTTGTGATATTTTATAGATAAGAAGCATAGTTGTATTAAAACTAGAGAAAATAATTTTGGATGTCTACTGTGTGTAAGCTGCTGCCACTTATTACTTATTTATATTATGCCTGCCTTAAATGAGCAAGCATCTATGAAATGCCTGACATGTTTTAATAGTGACAGTGGTATAAAGACAACATGTAAGACAGGCTCTTTTTTTATTTCCTGGAAGTAGAAAGTTAGGCAATTTATTGTAAGCTTAAAATTCTTTCTGTCAATAGCTTTATCTGTATATGCTTCATACAATAATCAGATGTTAAATTCTAAGTTCTGGCTGCACATGGTGGTGTTTGCCTGCAAAACAAACACTAAAGGCACTGACACAAGAAGACCACAGCAAGTTAGAGATCAGCCTGGGCTGTGTAAATGAGATCTTGTCTCAAAACAGAAAACTGAAGCAAATTATTAAATCCAAAGAAACTTTGTACAGGAGCTTCATTATGAAAAACTAACAGTCAACATCTTCTCCTGAGTATAGGGTATTGGGTAGATCTTGAAGCACAAACTTAGTACAGGTAAGAAAAAGCAAACCACAGAAAATTGCACACAGTCTTCATTTAAAGTGCAAAATGTATGAAATCAGTACTCCTTTCCAAGTATTTTTCTCCTTTCAAAGCAACAGTTACACACTGGTCATAAAATAATGAAAGATTTGTTTTAATTCGCTTAATAAAAAATTCACTTAAAACACTGTAAGGAAAAATAAATATAACTATTTTATTAGAAAACAAGTCTAAAATACCATGATGTTTTTCAACTACAACACACTGAAGAATAATTAGTTATCTATTTCTAAAATTTTGCAGTTTTCAATGAAGTATATGTTGAATGCACACAAAATGTCATAGTGATTGATGATCATAAGATAAAAGAAAAATTTTCCAATTTTGTCTATATGTGAACATTAAGATATCTTAACATTTTATTTTTGCTTAAGCTTCTTGAGTGCTGAGATTACAGATATGAGCCACCCCAGTTATAAAAGAAAAAGTAAGCCACAAACAATCCAGTTTGCATGGCACAAAGATTTATAACAATAACACTACTTATTGGACTTCTAAATGTCAGGTCTTTACATAAAATACAGTCCATTTTACATGATAACCTTATTAAATGGGTATTGTCATCATACTTAAGAGGTACTGAAACAAAAATGAGGCTAACAATTTACCAAAAAGTACCATAAAGTAAAAACAAAGGTAGTATTTTGAACCTGACTTATGTGACTCACTCCAGGGCTATGCTTCAATAAGGAAAATTAGATGCTTTGAGTCATTGTCCCAGTGGGAAGATAATGTTCATTAACAGAGCCAAATAATAGTGATTGACATCAACCCTTAATCCAGTGACACTGTGTTTCTCATTTATCTGTTTTTTCCTACTTGAGCAAGTTTTAAATTTTTTTCGATGACGTTCATTTTATTGGAAGAGATAACTCTTTCAAAACAATGTAAAGGGCCTATCCTAAAGTGAATGACTGATAAACATGCTATTATTACTACAGCTACTGCTGTTACTTTTACTATTACAATATTGCTTATCATTACATATTTATAACTGACTTGTGTTAGAACTAAAGGTTAGTCTAATTATAAAGTAGAAACTTAACAGTAAAATAAGGTTTGTTGTCAATCATGAGTTGGTCATATGGACAAGATTGTAAATACCCTCTATAACAAACTATCAGTATTTACTCCATAAGTGACCTAAACCATAGTAAACAATGTCGGTGAATTTGTATTCCCTCCTTGTAATCCCATCACACTATTGACTGATTGTCCTCAACAGTGTCTGACATCATCCCTGAAACCTCTTACCATTTTTGTTTTGATTTTTGAGACAGGATTTCTCTGAATAGTCTTAGCTGTCATATAACTCACTCTGTAGACCAGGCTAGCCTCAAACTCACAGAAATCTGCCTGCCTCTGCCTCTGCCTCCTGAGTGCTACGATTAAAAGTGTGTTCCACAACTGCCTGGCACATCTTGCCTGTTTATCATTTGATGTACCTAGAAAGAATGACTATTAGCACAGAATAAATTTCAGGTGTGTGTAGAACTAAAAAGCAAAGTATTATCAAAGAGGAGGAAATCCCTTTACTAGAATGCCTAACCAAATTTGAATTTTGGATAAGCAATAAATAATTATTCAGTATAAATTTTAGCAAATCCTCATGACACTTCTTTTACTTTTTGAGATTATAATTACATCTTTTCCTCGTTCTCCTTCTTTCCATCAAACTCTCCCATATACCCTCCTCCCTTCCTTGCTCTCTTTCACACTCATGGCCTCTTTTTCATTAGTCATTGTTACACACCTACATATTTATAGGTATATACATACATATTTCTACATACATAAATATAACCTGCTCATTCTGTATAATGTTATTTGTATGTATGTTTCCAGTAACTCATGTTTTAAGGTAATAACCAATTGAAAGGAAGCATGATTTTTAAAAGAGGATATAAATTTATTTTTTATTTGAATTTCAGCTCTATCATATTTTTTTTCTTTCTTTGGGATAAATCTGTGAGATCAACTTCTGGTGTATTGATGTAGCAATAGTCATTTTTGCATTCTAAATAGTTCAACATGTGTTCTTCTTTTGAGGCCATGACTGTGAAAATTGAGCTTTCTTTTTAATTTTATTGGCCATTAACAAACTAGGAATTTGACATGGCTAGTCACTGAATACATTTGAAATCTTGACTCACTTAGAAAAATTAAATTAAAGAGAAATTTGTTCTGTGGGGAAGGGTTCTGTAACTTAAAACTTTCCTCTTTTTTCCTTCTGTTTAAAACTATAATAAATTATCTTATTATAATTCTATTTAATATGTGAAATTTATTGCTGTACAAATAGTGAAGGATGCTTTAAAAACAATGTGAAATATAATAAAATACATTTTCCTTTTTTTCTTATATTACATATCAATCCTAATTCCCTCTCCTTCCCATCCTCCTATGTCCCCCCGACAAACCTTCCTCCTGTCCTCCTCCCCACCCACTCCATAGGGAGGGTGAAGCCTTTCAGGAGGGGTTAACAAAATCTGTCATTTGGAGTAGGGACTAGGCCCTTCCCCCTGACTCTAGGATAAGGGAGTATGCATCCATGGGGAATGTGCTCCCAAAGTCCTTTCATGCACCAGGGATACATCCTGGTTCCACTGGCAAAGGTCCCTTAGACTGCCCAGGCCTTCTAACTGAGACCCATGGTCAGGGGGGTCTGAGTCAGTCCAATGCTGGATTCCCAGATATCAGTCTGGGGGGGTCCATGAGCTCCCCCTTGTTCAGATCAGCTGTCTCTGTGGTTTTCTATAGCCTGGTCTTGACCCCTTTGCTCATGACTCCACCGAAGGAGAATTCTCTAGTGTTCTACAAGACTGTGGCCAACTTGCTCACAATGATGTATAAAGAACTCAGAGTTGGACATTTGAAGCTTCTCAATATAGAGAAAGAATGAATGTGTAGGGAGTAGGAAATACCTATGACTCAGATTTTACCACCACATGCTGTATCCATGAATCGTCTCAAAACAACCTATAAATATGGGCAATTGTATATTAATTAAGACATTTAAATCTACAGTTGAAAATATTTGAAGTACATGAATATTTAACAAAAGCAGATACACGATTCCTGGAATAAATGTGAGGCCTGTTGTGACAAATACTATAACAGACGCTCATTGGAATTTTGAGAAAAAAAGATTTTTCTTTTTCTCAAAAATATTCTACTGTTATTATTGTTTTAATTCCATTTTTTTAATGTATGGATGCCACTGGAGATCAATGAGATTAAGTGAGTGACTGAAAGTCAGATGGTGTGGAAGTGTGGAAGTCAGGTTCCAATCCCAGACATTCAAACTGTGTCATCTCATGCTGACTCAATGCTAGAAGTCAGTCGGAAGAATGTGACAGTAAGGGTACACAGGAGAATGTGCCCATTTTATTAGGACAAGGCTGTTCAAGTCATTCTTGGGAAAGGTGAGCATTCATGTGATAAAAGAGTTAAAGGATTAAAATTCGCATGTGTTTTCTGCTAAGTTTTATCTACCTGGAAGACATCAAGGACAGAACTATTAAAAGGCTAAGGGGAAGAATGACAGAGTCAACTATAGATGCCTCCCATGTTTTCCTAACTATTAAAAATAAAACCTACACTTGTTCTATGATGTTAAATACTTCTCTCTTAGAGCACTGAAAGAATTCAATTCTTTTTGTAGACTTCTCTGAAAAAAAAATTTAAAAAACTACTTGTTCTGAACGATTTGTCCTCTTTGTTTTGTTTTGTTTTGTTGATTTCTTTTACTGTTGTATCTCTGAGTGAACATTCCAGCTTGTCACCATGTCAATGGCCAAATTGGGCTGGTGATGAGAACAGTGTGCTATATTAGTAAAAGAAAAACAAGGTTGTAAACCCTCCTTCAAAGTCTTCGTGTTGCTCTTGGCTATAACTGGGAAAGGGCTTGACACAGTCCAGCAAGGAAATAAAAAGAAGTACAAAAACTGCTTCAAGGAGATCAGTGATGGGTAGCACAGTTCCATGTGAAATAGACTTTAAGATTCGTCTGTAAGGCTAACACATAGTTCACACTGTGTGAATATATATAAAATGATTTAGCACTGTAAGAGACTCCATGCTCTCAATGGTGCTGGTAGTAGGTTTGCATTTCTCTTATTTCTATGTTCTTAGTGGTGTGTGTAGGTTAAATAAGAAAATTCACCATGTGGACAAGAACAAAGGAGGGCAATTCCCCCGACAGCCTGCTTCTCCCAGGTTAAACTTTAGCTAGTTTTATCCATCATTATAAATAGTATAATAGAGACAATAGTATAACAGAGATGTTAGGGAGTTGAGAGGTGACCAACTGCTGCTCTTGACATTTACTTTGTGACATTATACAAAGCAAATGGTTTCGCCATAAATGCTTTCTTCTGCAAAGTATAAATCATTTTTGTATGTCGTACTGTTGTTTTAAAGTTCACTTACGTGATATAATCAGAGTGAATATTTGACCAACACCTATCAGTACAATGTTGTAAGATTGAGTACATTAAACCTTAATGTACAGGGCTGATTGTCCATGGACACTCACTATGTAGACCAAAGCCTTATTCATTGCTGGCATTCATTTGAGTTGATTAGTTTTGCTTTGTGCCATTACTAAATATCTTGCCTCTCATTTCAGCAGTCCAATATTATATTAATACCTCTTATTTATGACTTTGGCTAATAAATATTGAGTAGCATTTGCATTGCTCTCCTAAGAAGAATGTAGATGATGCTTTTCTGGAATTTTGGACCTTGGTCTTAACTACTTTTTATACTGATTGATGTTTCCTCCTGATTTATCTAGGCAGTTCACCTGCAAGAACATTGCAATTCCTGATGAAACTAAATCTCATAGTTCTGTCTCTCTTTTTGCAGCAGAATGCCTACGGCAAGGTCATGTCAGATTCATTAAATGGAAGGCATAATAACAGGAGTGGTTTGATAAAATTAACTAGGGCTCCTGAGAGCAGACCTGGGTGTGTCCCACAGACAGTGGCTTTGCCTTGGAGCAGCCACCAAGGCCTTATGTAACAGAGGGCCTACTTGACTCCAGCAGGAAACCCAAGCCCAGACGACACCCTGGCTCCAGTAGGCTGCCAGGTAGCAGCTGACTGTCTCCTTTCTTCTCTGTTCCCAGTGCAAATGCCCCAGAACAGTTTTTTTCCCTCACAGACTGAATTCATTAGATTTATTTTGTCCCAGCCATGCTGTAGAGGTTGAATTGCCCTCATTCATAAGCTAACTACAGACCTAGAGAAAAAGACAGCAGGATCCAGCTATTGCACCTAATAAAATGTGTTCAGTGGAAATCACAAGAAAGACTGGATGAAAAATTCAAAGTAATAAGTAGCCCCAGGAACCTGCACTGGAAAGCCAACATCTTCACAAGGCTTGAGATGTAAAGATACCTTGGGCTTCCCCTTTATGCAGATCATGATCCTCCTCGCTGTTGATCACAAGGTCTTTCTGGATTTCCCATGATCCCAATGGGATTTCGTCTCCATAGACAAATACTGGACTTTTTAAGGATGGTAACTAGAGCTTAAAGACAGAGCAGACAGAAAAACGTACATGTCTGATGGGTTTATCTGCACCCCAGTGCCCTCTCCTGGGCCACTGCCTCGTGTTCTTGTTCAATAAACGCTGTTGGTAATTAGCTCTGTCACAAAGTCCTTTTGTCCATAAACACTCAGCACATTGCTACTGTTTTTTCCCAACACAGCATGTTCTACTCAGATTTATGTCTTAAAGATGTAAGACTAACTTCCATATCATAATTTAGTCCATTAAGATAAAGTGATTATATAAAACTCTCCCTCTCTTTCCTCCTCCAACTCCTCTGCTTTGCGTCTAGGGAAGTCAAGCTACAGAATGTGCCCATGAACACAGGAGGGCTTTTCATGGCACAGTCCTAACAGGTCCTGTGTTTGAAATCTGATTTAAGGTATATTTTTACTTATCATAAATACACCTCCTTTCTTGAAAAAAAAAAGGCAAATCATAAGTAAAATGGAAATTTCTCAATCTCTTTCTCTCTCTCTCTCTCTCTCTCTCTCTCTCTCTCTCTCTCTCTCTCCTGTCTCTGTCTCACTTTTAAAGTTACCAGGCAAAGTAGTGTATTTTACTATGATGTTTTTATACATACATATGTGCACACATACGCCCATCTTGTTCATATAGATGTATCAGGAAACACAATAGCGAATAGTGTAAAGATGTTCCTAAGTTCAAATTCACTAAACTTCTCTGAACTGTCATAGCTCTATTGTGAAAGAAGGAAGACAGGGAGGGAAGGAGGAAGGGAGGAAGAAAGAAGGAAGGGAGGAAAAAAGAAAGGAACTCTTCTGAGGATATAAAGGCTAAATATAAATACAGGCTAAAATGCCTGAAAAAGGACTAGCTTGCAATTTTTTAAAGTTCCTTTCACCCTTCACAGAATTTACTCTGAAAGCCTAAGTGTTTTTTTTTTTTAGGGTGTGTTGTCTCTTGTTAACTACCAAAAAAGCCATGAGCATCAAACTTTGCCTTTTAGTCTCTCAGGACATTGCTATCAATGTCTTTTAGTTCTAGTAATTTGATCATAATTAGGAGAAAATGTACTTGGTCATATTTTTCCTTTCAGAAAATATTTACCATTTTAATAAAAATGGAAGCAATATTGAATATTAACTCAAATTCCTGAGGTCCTCAAATAAACTAAGTTGGTGATTATTACATAAGTACTAATTTGCCGAGCACTGAAATGCAGATAAACAATGGTAATACAAATAAAACCTCCAGCACTTGTAGTGTAGTAGGGAAGACAGACATAGAGTCTAGTGAGAGTCCAAATGGAAACAAAGCCAAAAGTCATGGGAGAATACTGGAGTACAAATTTGAGTTGGAAAAAGTAGAAGCTTTTCTCACTTGAGGTATATTTGAACTAGAAACAAATTTAAATGAAGTTTAGGAATGGCTTGAGTACCTTGACCCAGGAGGTGTGCACTACACAATGCTTTTGGGAAATGGCAAGTATAATGTATTAAATGTGATGAAAACAATAGTCTGGAAATGTATAGTGTAAAAGAAAGCACTCTTAACAATAATTGAGAGACATGTTTTCAACCTAAGGAATTGAGCTTTTGGTGTATAGTGAAATCATTGTAGATAGCACAACAGGAGAGATCATGAGTGTGTATGTTAGAGAGACACTTATGCTGGAAATTTCTATTGAAATCTTACTAAGTGAGGTGAAATCTTACTAGTAAGGTGACCAAGGTTAATCCAACTGAGGCCTGAGGAAACAAGGCAATAGTTGCCTGGTCATAATAAAGGGACAGAAGGAAGGAACAGGTGGCAGAGACATTTGGAAGGCAGAGTATAGCTGGTGCCAGAGAAGGAAACATTCAGCTTTAGTCTAAACATTTTGGTGTTTTCATAGAAGACAGAAAATAGAGCAGTGCAACCTGTGATGTGAGTAACCTATGAGTGTGGTTTGGATTTTACATTTTAAAAAAAAAATATAATGGCATAGAAGTTAGTCATCAGTCTCAAATGGGTTCAAGACCAGGCTACAGAAACCCACAGAGACAGCTGATCTGAACAAGGGGGAGCTCATGGACCCCCAGACTAATATTGGCAGACCAGCATTGGACCAACTCAGACCCCCTGACCATGGGTCTCAGTAGAAGGCCTGGGCAGTCTAAGGGACCTCTGACAGTGGAACCAGGATGTATCCCTGGTGCACAAAAGGACTTTGGGAGCACATTCCCCATGGAGGGATACTCCCTTAGCCTAGAGGCCTAGATCCTACTCCAAATAACTTGACAGATTTTGTTGAGCCCTCCTGGAAGGCATCACCCTCCCTGTGGAATGGGGGGAATGGGATGGGAGGGGTGTTAGGGAAGCATGGGAGGGAGGGAAGAAGGATGAGAGGGAGCGAGGGAGGGAGGGAAGGAGGGAGAGGGATCCATATGTAAAATAAGAAAAATAATAAATAAAATAAATAAAAATAGTCTCTGGGCAGCTCCATAATTCTCTAATCTATGAAATAACAGCACAGCTGAGGCTGTGTCTATCCCAGTGGGCTGGTTTGACAATTTCTCAAGTCCATTCACAAAGAGTTGAATCAATAAAACTATTCAATTCACATTTTTCTTTTCTTAGAGCCAACTTTAAATATGTCATAATGGTGTTCCCTCATGTAACACAAAACCTTGACCCCTAAAAAAATTTGTTATTAAAAAAAATAAGGCCAATGAAAAGATTTCTAATTTTTAAGTATAATCTAGCAAACTCAGATTTTTTTTTTTTAAATTGCAGAGATGTTTGAGATTAAGTAACCCTCATTCAGGGTTTTAAGTAAAAGCGTTTTCAAAATGGAGGAGAACAAAAGTGATTATTATGGAAACTTGAAATGTCTCCATTTCCCACACCTGGTTCACATGTGAATACTTCCAGACATCATGGAATAGCTTAGTCCATGATGATGATGACTCCAGGCACCAGAAGAGGCATAGAAGAGGGTGAACTCATTGAAGAGATAGGAATGCTGATGCCTTCATTACTATAAAACTGTGCTATGTAGCATGTGGATACAATTAGCACCTTGCTGTGCCTTCTCAACTGAGTAATAATTGTCTATGATGCAATTTCTCATTGGATGGCTAGGAACCCTGAAGTGGGTGAGAGGAGCTTAGAGATGCTTCTCTGAGAAGATGTGATTATAGCTCATGGAGAAAAGGGGTGTGATGAGTTTCCTGGCAGATGTGTGCTTAGGACATGGAGTCTGCCCCAAAGTCAAACTAAATTCCCTTAGTTTCCTCACATAAGCTACTATACATGCATAGTTTTGCTCCAATTATTTATTTACATTCAGCTTTTCCTTTAGAAAGAGTTAAAGCTGTTTAAAATTAAGTAATGATTAACAAAGTAAAAACAAAGGAAGCTGGAGTACAGGACAACACGACAACACAAGAGAATAAACAATGAATGCAGCAATAATAAAATTAAGAGAAACAAAACCTTGTGCTTTGCTGTCAGGGTTGCCAACTACTTTTGTCCTGAAATTTCTTTATAGTGTGGTGTATTCAATGAGAAATGCCCCAACAGGATAATGTATATGGATCACAGCTGGTGGCGCTGTTCATAAGAAGTTACTGAAGTTAAAAAAAATCATCATTTTGACTTGTGAGTAAAAATTTACTATTCTATACTTATTCCATTTGCTTAGTTATTACAGTACACTATAAAACTTAGGCAGCTCTAGTATACAGAAAATAAACTATAGCTGCAAACTTTCACAGCTAATATGATGATGTTTGTATAAAACGATTATTGCACTGTTACTTTTATTAATAAATTGTTATATTTTTGCATAAAATTTATAATATAAAATCAAAATTTTAGAACCACAGAGATGGTGCAGCTTGTAAGTATGCTTGTGGCTGAGTCTGATATCCTAAATTCAATCTCCATGTCCCATATGGAGAATGACTCGAATAACTTGTCCTCAGGCCTCCTTATGTACGCAGTGGCACTGTGCATATGCACATTTACAAATACTCATAAATAAGTAAATGTACTAAAACACTAAAATTAAAATTACTCTATTTTATCACTCAGCTTCTCTGTACAGCCATACATTTGCAAGACAAAATCATTGTGCAATGCATCTCTGACATTTGCCTCTTGTAAAATTTGTATATTTTTTTCAAAAATAAAATGTAATCACTTAAACTGGCTGTGATAAATCTCAATAATCCTTCGCTGCTTATTTTCTGCTACATTATTTAGGCTGAGTTATGTGTAAAGATAGAAGTGCAGATAATAACTACTAAATCTTACAACTTTGATGTGATTATTTTAGAAAGAAAAATTCTTACTAAACTTTTCTGTTGACAAAACTTGCCCAATTCTCAGACTAAATGATTACTCTTTCTAGCCACACTTACAGGCATTAATTAATGGTATAAGTATTTTTTTTAAAGTGATGTTTGCTTTACAACAAAGCCAAACTATAAAAAAAATCAAGTTTTAGAAATGTCTCTACAACCAAATTTTAAATAAGATATAATCAGGAGGCCTTGGGCCAGAGTGATGTGACTATACTGAGGATAATTTGCCTAATTAAGTATCATTCTTTTGCTTTAAAAATCTAAAAGATAACCTTAATATTTTTAGGTACCCATTCCACCTGATTTATATGATCTTTTCATAGGCTTCTACTCAAAATTGTCACATGTCATTGTTGAATTTGTAAAATTTCTTGACTGATAAGTCTTAGCAAAATACAGTATTTAAAAAAAAAATGCTGCTCTGGTGTTCCCATTTCTTCCCAATCCAGCTCCTCAAACATCATAAGAACTGTGACCAGTTTGCTGATCCTCCATGTTCATGTTGTGGACCCCAAGGTCATAAGTTGCACGCATAACCAGAAACCACAGAGCTGACTGGATTAAGCTGGATCCTTTCTGAAAATAGCCTGTATTGATTCACTGAAGTTCTTGAAGTACTTTTCATGTCTAATACCAGAAAGAGTCACCCTTGAGGTCATAAGCTGTTTTATAAACTAAGAAAGCAATCATTTACTTCATCACTGGAAATTGTTGAACCAAAATAAGAATTTTATTTTTAGAATTCTAATAGGTAATATTGGAAATAACAAAGCTTAAAAAGTTATATTCTCTCTTTTACTTCATGTTAGAAAAATGTAGGTTATAGAAAAGCGAATTAAGTTTTCCAGACTCAATGAAAGAGACTATATCAGACATTACTTGAGACCCAGATCTTTATCTCTTCTGCCAAGAAAACATTTTGTGCCATCCATGCTGTTACATTGAGAATGTCTAACAAGATTTCAAAATAACCACAGGCAATTAGGAGAGTTTGACATAAGACATGTGGCAGATGTTTGGAATTTAGTCTTCAAATATTTTTCAATAGTTCTTAAAGTGAAAACATTATAGCTTGCCTGGAAAATATGTATCAATTGCAAATATGATTATTGTCTGAGCTGCTTTTTGTTAACGGGATTTACTGTATTATCCAGTTTAACTTAATGCTGTGTAGTCATTGAAATAATTTGTTTAGTAACAGTTTGTCTCATCAAGTGCTAGTTCATAGCATGTGGATAGTTGCCTGGTTGTTTCTTGTTTCAATCAAAACATAATGAAACAAAAATGACTATAGCTGTATGGGAAATTAAAATAATATTTATATGTCTATCTCAATATTGTGTTTAATTATAACACTGATGCTTTTTGATGTTATTAACTAATAACTTATCATTTCACAATACATATAATATGCAGCTATTTCTTCTAAACATTTATTTTTCATTTTACGTACCAACCCCAGTTTCCCCTGCCTCCCCTTCTTCTGCCCCCCACCTCCCCACTACCATCACCCATCCACTCCTCAGAGGGAGTAAGGCCTTCCTTGGGGAGTCAACAAAGTCTGGCATAAATAGACTGCCTTTTAATAATACATCTCAAATAAAGGTGGTATAATACATTCATTTGTATTTCAAATTTTATTACTTACAAAAAGTATCTAATAAAGTTATAGGGACTAACAAACAAAAAAGGAAAGAAAGAAAAGAGAGGGGGTAAAGAGAAATGAAGACACTGCCAGCAATCCTGTTCTTACTTTCATATTTAAAAAAATCTTTGTTGTTATAGGCTCTTGTCTCTAAGAATATTTTCATGATTACAAACATTAAAAGATACAATTTTTATTTTATAAATACATAAGGAACATTACTATAGATATAGGTGTTAAAATAATTTGAGCAAAATTGTTCATTTTTTTAATGTACATCAATTTAAGAGAAATGCATCATACAAAGCTTCTATCAATCATTGGGAATTTTAGAAATTTACAACTCTTGCTAATATAAATAGTACTATAATAAATATTTTTAAGCAAATGTCATTCAAATTAATGTTTTAACAAATATTCTGAAGAAAAGAATTAACAATACAACAAAATTGTCTTACCTAGGAACAGTTTGGTGGTTCCTGATATATAATCACATTGCTCCTAATAAGATTATATAAACTGATAATAATGTGAAACATTATTAAAGCCCTTCAGAATGTCTTAGGCTATAGTTAAAGTTAGATTTTATTGTGTGGATGGATGATGCCATATTTATGACTAAATTGATCATTTTCTTCCTCCTGATACTTGAAATTAGAGAAGAGTGGGTTGCACCTGTTAGAGTCTATTACTGTTTTCTTCATAATAAATATGAATATGCTGAGAGGAGTAGGACAATAGAAAAAGAGCTTAACTCAGGATGATTTTTGTAGTTCCATCCATTTGCCTGCAA
This sequence comes from Cricetiscus sungorus, assembly GCA_030556225.1. Taxonomy (NCBI): domain Eukaryota; kingdom Metazoa; phylum Chordata; class Mammalia; order Rodentia; family Cricetidae; genus Cricetiscus; species Cricetiscus sungorus. The sequence goes on along the minus strand of JANBXA010000372.1, from coordinate 47,126,235 downwards.
GTTTCATGATGCCGTTTCTTTTTATGGCTGAGTAATACTTCATTATGTAAATATATCACATTTGCTTTATCCATCCTCAGTTGAGGCGCATCTAGGTTATTTCCAAGTTCTGACTATTACAAACAAAGCTGCTATAAACATAGTTGAGCAAGTGTCCTTGTGGTATGATTAAGTATCCTTTGTGTATATACCTGAGGAATGATATTGCTGGCTCTTTAGGTAGGTTGATTCCAATTTTCTGAGCAACCTCCATAGTGATTTCCAAAGTGGCTGTACAAGTCAATATTAGCTATAAAGTAAATGATAACCATGCTATAATCTACAACCTAAGAGAGGCTAAGAAACAAGGAGAGCCCAAAGAGGGATGCATTGATTTCCCTGAAAAGGGAAAGAAGTAGAGATCTCTTGGGTAAACTGGGGGTGATAGGGAGGGAGTATCAAGAGAGTATGAGGTATCATGTTGGGGGTGGGATGAGGATAATGAAATTTATTTGGGGGGGTGCATTTCAGGGTCAGGGAGAAACAAACCCAGGAATCCACAAAAATGACCACAACTAGCAAGAGTGGAGAGACTGCCTGAACTGGCCATCTCCTGCAATCAAACTGGTGACTACCCTAATTTCATCATAGAGTCTTCATCCATGACTGATGGAAACAAATGCAGAGATCTACAGCTAAACATGGGCCACAGTCCAAGAATTCTGTTAAAGGGAGAAGAATGATTTTATGAGCAAGGGGGGTCAAGTCATCACAAGGGAGCCCACAGAAACAACTAATCTATATTCATAGTAGCTCATAGACTCTAGGCCAGCAGCTAGAAAGACTGCATGGGAGTAACCTAGGCACTCTACATATCTATGACAGTTGTGTAGCTTGGTGTAGCAGTGGGATCAGGGCCTGTCCTTAATGCTTGAACTGGCTTTTGGGAACATATTCCTCATGTTGGGTTGCCTAGCCAACCTTAATACAAAGGGAAGAGCTTAGTCCTCTGTCTCTGTCAACTTGATATCTCATGCTTTGTTGACACTCATGGGAGACCTGACTCTTTCTGAACAGAAACAGAGGGGTAGATGGAGTGCAGAGGGGATTCAGGAGGGGAGGAAAGAGAAGGAGAGAAGAGAGGGTAAACTGTGGTCAGGATGTAAAATAAATGAAAAAATTAATTAATAAAAAGGAAAAAGGCAAGAAATTTTGAAAAAGAAAAGGGAAAAGGAAGGGAGCTTTACTACCTAAGAAATTATGTTTTACATAGAATGTAAAACAGAGCATATGATTTATATAGCTCAAGAATTTGGTCAGTTTCCAGCCTTGATGAATCAGTAAGCATCAAATTCAATAAGAGATCCCTACCTCCAAAAGTGAGTTAGAGGGTTTGCAAAATAGCTTGGTGAGTAAAGGTACCTGTCAACAAACTTGACTACTTGAGTTCAAACCCTAGAATCCATGTGGTGGAGGAAGAGAACTAACTCCCACAGGTTGTCCTCTAATTTCCATGTGTACACACGATAAAATGAATTACTAAATAGATGTAATTTAAAATAAAAAAAATAATTTGGTCAGTTTCATTGGCTGTGACACAAAAACAATTTTGACAAAATTAGAGATGGGATGTTGATATAAATGCTGTATTATATTGGTATTATATAACTATTAAAATCTTATCATCAATAAAGTTCACATACCTTTTTTAGCCACTGGAAACACTGGAGTTCTGTCTATGGTATCAGCCTGCTTCCAAAGTACATTATAAAAAAGTATTTTGACCTCTATTCCACTAGCCATAGTCTTTATACAATTAAAGATTCAAAAGTAGGGTTTATGAGATCATGTGTCTACTATGTAACTTGACCATGGAAATCTTGAACATATTATATTAAAATATATCAACTTTAAGAGCCAAATAGTTATGGATTTAGAAGAAGGAAACTATGTAAGAACACATCTAAAGTTGTATGGAAGTTGCCATTTTCACTTGCAGTGAAGAACAAAAGTATAACAAAGTGGTATCTCAGCCACACTAACATGCAAATTCAATCCAGCAATGAAACTAAACTCTGACTTTAAAATCATCATCCTCTAAAAGAGTCACACTGGAAAGGAAGTAAGGTAAATGAGTGTTTCATTATATCATTAGCAAATTCAATGAGTTTAGAAAATAATAAGCTAAAGTTCATGAGCATAAGTTTCTTAAATGCTTAAAAACTCCATATGCGTGTGTGTGTGTGTGTGTGTGTGTGTGTGTGTGTGTGTGTGTGTGTGTGTGTGTACAAAACAAAGTACATTTGGGGCATTGTTAAGCTTTTTCTTACAGGGACTTACTATTTAGTTAATGCTAGCTTTGAGTTTACCATGTATTCCTTTCTGACCTTAAATTTGTTAACATCTTCCCTCAGTCTCTCAAGTGCTGGAATTATAAGTGAGCCCACATCTAAATATATTTTTTAATTTTTCATTTATTTTAGATCTTTTCCATTTCCCCCAAATGTCTTGTCCAAAACCTAAAATGGCAATTTTAGATTTATCTCACTAATAAAAAGATAATACCAATTTTTTTATTGTAAAACCCCACAGTAACTAAAGGTTTTTGTTTTGTAAGAGTATAGCATTTTTGCTTCCCACAATAACCAGATGAAATATACTGTTATCATGATGCTCTTGATTAGGCACCTAATATTGTGTATGTCATACTGACAACTTAGTGTTTCTGGAATTAGAACTCAGATATCCAGAAATCCATATCTATGTATCTGATGTGATATGTGGCATTGCCTTCTAATGTTTACCGGGGTATTTACTTTATTTAATAATGTCATGGACCAGTATTGTGATCTTGTGTTCAAGACCTTTGATATGTTAGACAACAAAACTTGGGGGTGGATTTTTTAGCATCAAAAATGTAATTACTTATAAATGATCAATTTAATTAAAACATTTAAACAAACATTGTCATTGTTTGTAGACAAAGCTTAAGAAAATAATTCTTATCCACCCAAAGACAACTCACAGAATCAAATAGCTTGGGTTCATAGGGTTTCACAGAGACTGAACCAGAAAGCGTGGATGGGACTGACCTAGGACTTCTGCACATATATTGCAATTGTGTAGCTTGGTCTTCCTGTGGGGCTTCTAACAATGGAAGCAGGGGTTGTCTCTGAGTCTGTTATCTGATTTTTGGAGACTTTCCTCCTACTGGGTTGCCTGGTCCAGCCTTAGAAGAGAAGGTAACTAGTCTCACTGAAACTTGATACGCTGTAGCTGACTAACTGATGGGAGGCCTGCCTTTTTCTGAAGAGAACTGGCAGGGGGGAGGAGGGGAAGGAATATATGATTGGGCTTGGAATAATCAATTAATTAATTAAAAACAAACAAAGTTCAGGAATCCCTAGCCAGGGTAAAAAGAAAAGAAAAAAGTCCATGAGGACAGACTAGCTTCAGGACACACACTGCATGTTTTGGACCTATTTCTTAGAGCTACACTATAGAAAAAACAAAGTATTCAAGAAAAACAACAGAGAAAATGTAGGAGAGATTTCTCTTGTCACCCAGTCCAGAGAAACAAGCTAATGAACTGTTCCAGATGGATCTCCTGGGTGGCCTCAGAAGGTAGAAGTAACCAGATCTGATTTCCTCCAATCTGGAAGTCCCATATGTACAAGAGAAGTGATTGCTTGGAGAGTCACAATAAACACTGCCTTTTATGTTCATTTTCTTTTGCTTCCAAGAATTTCAAAGAACCTTGTTTTCTCGTCAAAAAGATGACTATATAATGGATGACAGAAATAATGAGAATACGGTAACTGTTGAATGGTAATAACAAAGAAGGAGTCATTCTTTTATTATTCCATTCAATTTCTGTGAACATCTATTGAGTGTCTATCATATACCAGCCACTTCTAAATTTTCTCATGTAATACCTCTTTTGATTGCTGAAGGGCTGAAGTAGTTTCTCCATATTATAGTAGAGAAAACGGGGCTCGTGAGTGAAATTGTTTGCCCATGATGTCAAGAATCAAAGGAGAGAGTTAAGATTCCTGCCTCACTCTGAATCCTTATGAAGCACTCTGATTTCCTCCTAAGAGCCCAGGAGGAGACAAAAACAAAGCTGCCTGCTATCCTTCCAACTGAGCATCTGTGAAGGATATTTTTTTTATCTCAAGTTGATGGGAGCTAGAATTATCTGCCAGCAAGAAACCTCAGGTGAGAAAATGCCTCATAGAATCACAATATAGACAAGAGTTCAGGGTGTTTTCTCGAGTAATGATTTATGTGGGAGAGCCCAGTCCATTTGTGTGTGGTCCTATACTTAGGCAGGTGGTCCTGGCCGGGCGGTGGGGGAGAGGGGGAGAGAGACAAGAGAAAACAAACAAAAGGTAAATGAAATGAGCTGAGGAGCAAGGAGGAACAAGCTACGCTCAGGGTTCCAGGACTTCTGCTTCAGTTCCTGCCTGCCTCCAGGTTTCTTCAGTTCCTGACCTGCCTTGCCTCAGTGATGTTCTAGGTGGAAATAAATATTTCCTACAAAAGTTCTTTTGGTCATGATGTTTTTAGCACAGCAAACAGAAATGCAAAGACAACACCCTTCCCATCAACCCTCTCTCTTATGCCACTAACTTTTCCCCTTTTCTTGGGGTCAGGGTACCACCCCTGTAATAATTCTCCTTCTTGGTTGTAAGAACTTAAAACATAGTTGAGGACATTAGTGATGTGTCCAAGACTATTTCAACTCTCAAAAGAGAGACTATTCATCTAATATATGCGGACTATGTATTTCACAGAAATGATAGATAATTCTTTTATTCTTACTTAGTGACTTTGAGCAATTTGATATCAGATCTCAAATTTTGGAAAGAAATTAAAACTATTACAGACTCTTTTGATACAGAAACTATCTTATAATTGGATATGCATTGGGAATTAAGTGGAATATATTACCACTTTATAATGACAAGCCAAGAATTACATCATGTTGCCTTTTCCATCATATGAATGCAATTTCATCTGAAATGATTTGGCATCTATGGCCCATCTGCTTCTGAAGCATTTCTACCAAGTTGCCAGAGAAACAGTGGAGAAGCCAGAATCATTTTATGCAGACATTGATAAATTTACAAGCAATATAATTCTTGCCTGATTACTTACAGTTATTCTTTTTATGTTTTATGAAGTGTAATGTTTTCAAGATTCTTCGTGATAATTCTAGGAAATGTTTCAGCAGAAATCTCTCATTAAAGTGCCTCTATAAACCATCTTCTGCCATTTTCTTCCAGTTCTCTTATAAGGAAAATGCAATTAGATGCCTATGTCAATTTGAGTTTTAATTTCTAATTGATCTTATTATTTGTCTTCAATGCAGTATGCAGACGGTAGTAGTTCTTCACTTAATTTCTATTTAAAAGCTGATCAAACAATATTCATAAAAACAAGCTGACTGTTCTTAACACAGATATTTGGTGTCAAATAAATGATAATTATTCTGGTTATTTGGTTATCTGGTTAGTTTTGTCAATTTCCAAAATGAATTTTGTAAAATAAGTGTCCTAATAAACATAAGGAGGGATTCAGGTGAAAATATGTGTTCCAAGGTCACTGAATGTCATTTCACCATTGTCATTAGACTTCCACAATGGTTAGGAGATATTCAAAGGCCTCTGAAATCTGGCAACTAAACCAAAATGTTTAACCTATGGCATCCTCCATCTATTTGTCCATAAGAATATGGCAAATAAAGCACAAATATACAGTGCATATATTTTTTAAACCACTAAACTAGGACACATAAGCATTGCTTATCTCAGGACAGAAGATTACTCAAACACAGTAACTAAATTCTCAATGATGACTTTTTGATTGAGTGATGAGATCAAAAACATTATAAGTAGAGACCAATAGATTTTTTTTCTTTTAAATTGTGTGTGTGTGTGTGTGTGTGTGTGTGTGTGTGTGTGTGTGTGTGTGTGTGTTTGGCTGCATGACTTGAGGTTGAACATCATTTGTTTCTTTAGTCCTCTTTCATTCCTTCGGATTTGCAGACATTTAAAGTATATTTTCAGATCTTATATATACAATATGTTCTACCATAATTGTTTCTCATTTGAAGCTTTTTTTCTCTTTTTTAAAGGAACTTTTGTAATGCTTTTTGATCCACAGAAATTTTAATTTTAATGTAGTCAATATTTCACTTTAACCTTGATGTTTTGAAATTTTCTTTTCCAGTTAGAAATCTTTAAGATCTACTACTTTGTCTTCTAAAAGTTCATATTCTTGTTTTTGTATTTATCTTCAATTTACATGGACCTCCTATTTGCTAATTGTATGACACAGGACTCTAGTAGTATTTTTTTTCATATTACAGCAAATAGTTTTAGCACTATTTAAAGAAAAATTCTTACTGGTCTGCAGCACCACCACTGTCATATATAAACTGGCAAGCTAAGGTAGGTATGGTTTTTTCTCAGACTCCCAGTGCTCATCCATTGGTGTAAGGTTCTACTGGCAGCTGTTATTATGGATACTATAATGAATTTCTTACTTATTCTGCCCCCACTTCGTGAAATAGGCAATGTTGTCACTTAATAATCAAGTCATTTAAATTTACATTAGATATCTAACATTTTAGTACATATTGGTAGTTAATAAAATTTAGTGAAGGCCTTGCTGATTCATATGTCAGTGTTGCGCAACTTGACAAGACTTAAATGCAAACCCTGGCCAAACCCTGGCACTTTCACTCTCTTTCTAAAGCTCTCTCTAAGTGAGTTAAACAAATGAGGATCTTGCAGTATTTTCAAACCAGCTAAGTAAATTTAATTATGTCATTAGTATATTGTGAATTCCCTGAACAGTAATTTTCTTATTTTAATGGTGATAAGTTTCAGGTGGAACAACAGCCTAGCTAGCCGTGTGCTTCTTTGGGGCTCTTTTCCATCTTCTGTTGTTTTCTGTTTCACTAACTAAATTGTTAACTATTTTAGTGCTAGCTGTAGCTCAGAGAAAACAGCATAGGGTTAGCTAGAGCGTTTTGTCTAAGTTTTTAAGGTCTATGAATCCTCTAACTGATTCCTAACAGATTTGGAGGTTATAAACGTCTAGTTTGGGGAGTCAGTTACATTGTTCAAATGCAAGTCATATGTCCCTCAAAAGATACCATGATATCAATATTAGTATGAGTTCAGATAACTTCAGCTTTTATACTTAGAGATCAATGCCAGACTAAATATTGTATTCAGCTCATTTAGGACAAATATTTGAAAAAACTCAGCAATGTTGTTTTGAAATACCAAGGCCATCTTGTCTAGTTATTCTGATCAATAAATACAGCTAAATTTTCTTGGACTGAAGGGTCCAAATGCTCCTCTCAATGCCCAAAATATAGAACTCATGGGTATGAGAGCCTGTGTTCACCATTCATATTGACCTTGCCTGTGCACAGAGGCATCTCATGCAGCTCTTGCAGCTGTTGTGAAGAAATGCTTGATTTCTGCCAAGGTTCCAGAAGGATAGAATCATTGTGAACCAATAGAACTTTTCCTTGTACAATCAGGCTCATAGATCTTAACAATGGTCTTCCTGTCAAAGAAAGTACAGGTAAACTTTGGATACTAAAATATTCCTTATAGTTTGATTTGGCACCAATGGATTCAAATTCTTCTATTGCCTTACTGTACATTTTAAATGTTTTCCCACTGGAGAAGAAATGGTCATTTGTCCTTTCAAATTGCCCACACAATAACCTATTGCTACTACTCTTGAGAGCTGAGGCAGAAAGATTTATAACTTGAACCAAAACATTTCAAAACAAAAAAGGAAAATTTTAATGACTTGCTTGGGCCTATTTCAACTGCCTTTTTTTCCCTAACACACCAAAATATTTGTTAAAGTTAGGACTTGTTCCTTTACATTTGTGGTATCTGTTTTAAACATACTGGTGAGTGTTTTCTTCCTATGTGTGATGTGGTTATCCTAACAGCTTGTATAAATGCTACATTGGCTCAGTTGCTTTATTCCACTGCCACTTAGACTGGCCTTCATGGTTTTTCTGGCCTTTGAAGCACATACAGTGCATGAGCTCTGGAATCAATTTTGATAGATCAATTCATAGCTTTTTTTTGCCTTCTATTGTTCTGTGACTTTGAACACGTCCCCAAACTTTTCCCAAATACTCCACCTATGTGGGCATAATCCACCATGTATAAAAATTATTAAATTGGACATCATCACAAGAAACAAACAGTCCATTAGTGTTTATGGTATAACATCCAAATTCTGGGTGTTGGATGCATACCAATCAAATTCAGTCCTGCATGGTGGGTGGAAGAGTTCAAAGTCCTACTGTCTTATGGGGTTTCTACTGCTGTGAAGAGACACCAACACCATGGTAATTACAAAGGAACACATTTAACTGGGTGGCTTACATTTCAGAGATTAAGTCCATCATAATCATGGTGAACACAGTGGTGTGCAGGCAGACATGGTACTGGAGAGGTAACTGGGACTTCTACATCCTGCACAGGCAACAGGACATGGACTGTCTCATTGGGTATGACTTGAGAATTTATGAGATCTCAAAGCCCACCTCTACTACACACTTTCTCCAACAAGACCAGGCTTACTCCAGCAAGGCCACAGATCCTGAGAGTGCCCCTCCCTTTAGGGGCCATTTTCTTTCAAACAACCCTATTCCACTCCTTGGCAACTAAAGGCTTGAAGATATATCATAATACAAGAATGCTGGGAATAGTGACACATATCTGTCACCAGAGCAATGGGTAGGCAAAGAAGGCAATGACAGGCAGATCCCTGAAATCTGGTGTCAGTGAGTCTGGCTATATCAGCAAGCTAGATAAAATACCTTGGGGTAACACTAACCAAACAAGTGAAAGACCTATATAACAAGAACTTTGCATCTTTAAAGAAAGAAATTAAAGAAGATACCAGAAAATGGAAAGATCTCCCATGTTCTTGGATAGGTAGGATAAACACAGTAAAAGTGGCAATCTTGCCATAAACAATCTACAGATTCACTACAATCCCTACCAAAATACCAGTACAATTCTTCACTGACCTTGAAAGGATAATACTCAACTTTATATGGAAAAACAAAAGATCCAGGATAGTCAAAACAACCATTACAAAAAAGAAACTTCAGGAGGCATCACCCTCCCTGACTTTAAGCTCTATTATAGAGCTATGGTTCTGAAAACAGCTTGGTATTGATGCAAAAATAGACAGGTAGACCAATGGAATCAAATCAAAAATCCTGATATTAACCCATACACCTATGAACACCTAATTTTTGACAAAACAGCTAAAATTATACAATGAAATGAATAAAACATCTTCAACAAATGGTACTGGCATAACTGGCTGATGGTGTGGAGAAGACTGAAGATAGACCCATGTCTATCACCAGGCACAAACCTTAAGTCCAAATGGATCAAAGATCTCAACATAAATCCAACATAAATTCTCTTAGAAGAGAAAGTGGGAGGTACCCTTGAACAAAGTAGTACAAGAGACCACTTCCCGAACATAACACCAGTAGCATAGACACGGAGATCAACAATTAATTAATGAGACCTCCTGAAACTGAGAAGCTTCTGGAAAGCAAAAGACACAGTTGATAAGACAAAACAGCCACCCACTGAGTGGGAAGAGAACTTCACCAACCCCACATCTGACAGAGGGCTGATCTCCAAATTATACAAAGAACTCAAGAAATTAGTCACCAAAACACCAAATAATCCAATTAAACAGTGGGGTACAGAACTAAATAGAGAATTCTCAATAGAGGAATCCAAAATGATTGAAAGACATTTAAGAAAGTGTTCAGCATCATTCCTAAGAAAAATGGGAATCAATCTAACACAGGACCCAGCAATTCCACTCAGGCATATACCTAAATGATTCATATACATGAAACAAAGACACCTGTTCAACTATGTTCATAGCAGCATTATTTATAGCTGCTATAAATAATATAAATAGCAAGAACCTGGAAGCAACCTAGATGCCCCTCAACTGAAGAATGGATAAAGAAGATGTGGTACATTTACACAATAAAATACTACCCACAGGGGGAATAAAAGCAATGGAATCTTGACATCCGTAGGCAAATGGACAGAAATTGAAGAAACCATCCTTAGTGAGGTAAGGTAACTCAGTCACAAAAAGAGGAACATAGTATGTACTTACTCATATATGTATTTTAGACATAAAGCAAAGGATCACCAGTCTACAGTTCATACTGGCAGAGAAGCTAGGATACAAGCAGGACCCTATGAGATTCATACAAGGTCCCCCACAGAAGGAGAAAGGGACAAGATCTCCTGAGCATATTTGTTGAAGAGGGAGCACTGAGTAGAGAGGGAGTTAGGAGAAAAAGAAGGGGATAAGAAGAGGGATGAGGAGAACTTGAGGGATCAAGAGGATTGAGTCAGAGAACAAATAAACAAGAGCAAGAAAAGAGATACCATAATAGAGGGGCCATTATAAGTTTGAAGAGAAAACTGACACTAGAGAAATGTCCAGAAACCTACAAAAATGACCCCAACTAACAATCTGAACAACAGTGGAGGCTACCCTAAATGCCCTTCCCTGATAATGAGATTGATAGCTAACTTATATGCCATCTACTAGCTGATGGAAACAGAAGCAGACACCCACATCTAAACACTGAGCCTAACTCCTGGAATCCATTTGCAGAGAGGGAGAAGTAATAAGAGGAGAAATAAGCAAATGGGTCAAGACCAAACCACAGAAACCCACAGACAGCTGACCTGAATAAGGGGGAGTTCATGGGCCCCAGACTGATAGCTGAGAAACCAGCATTGGACCAACCGAGACTCCCTGAACATGGGTCTCAGTTAGAAGGCCTGGGCAGTCTATCAGACATCTGACAGTGGAACCAAGAACTATCCCTGGTGCACTAAAAGATTCTAGGACCACATTCTCCATGGAGAGATCCCCCCTTAACCTAGAGACAGGAGGGAGGGCCTAGGCCTTACTCCAAATGACTTGACAGATTTTGATGATTCCTCCTTGGAGGCATCACCCTCCTTCTATATTGAGTGGAAAATGGGATGAGGGGAAGTTGGGGGTCATAGGAGGATGGTAGAATGAGCGAACTGTGATCAATATGTAAAAATAAGAAAAATAATAATAATAAAATAGTTTAAAAAACAGAATAGACTAAAAAGTTTTTTATTGTTTTCAAGTATTTGTATTTATTGTGTTCAAGTCCCTGAAATAACCCATTATGAGATCTTACTAAAGCTAACTACAGCCATTCATCTTGTTTTTAATCTATTTTTATTTGTGTGTACTTGTGTGTCTGATTGTCCTTAAATGCATCATGTCCATGAAGGTGCTCACAGATGCCAAAGGAGGTTGTCAGATTCTCTGGAACTAGACTTACAAGTCATTGTGAGCCACCTGTCATAGCTGAAAGTTAATCTAGTTCCACTACAAGACCACTGACAATGTTAACATCTAAGCCATTTCTCTACTCCCCATCGTGTTTTCTTTTATGAAAAAGAAGAATGTTTATAATCTCAAGATGTTGTGATGACCTTAAAGTGATGTTTATAAGAAAAATAAGAAACTATAATAAATTTTAACATTTTTTCTCAGTCTATATTCTCAGTTATGACCTTTGCTATTGACATTTATATCATTCATCTAAAAATAGTGGCATTTATATTATTTCAGGAATTAATGAACTCAAAATATTTTAAATTTGGATTTGACTCTAAAACAACTTGTGCTTTCCTTTCTTCAAGTTAACAGTGGAAAATTTAGAATTAAGAAAGGTTCTTTGCAATGATTTCGCTAACTGTATACAATTAAAATTCTTTTAAAAAGAATTTTGTGTGAAAGCACAAAATTCCTTTGATTCCTTCTTTGAATAAAGACATTTCTGAGTCTTGGAAATCACAATGCTTATTCTCATCTCTAGACTTTTGGACTTAGGGACTTTTCTAATAATATCAAAAAGTGTGCCAAAATGGTAGAAGTCAGTCACAAATGCCGTTAAACATTTTTATAGAATGGAGCTTTCAATAAATAGTGGTGGCAAATGTATTTATGTGTTTGGAGACAAAATAATAAAGTTATTTTTAACTCATGGCTCATGCCAATATAAACTCCAAAAAGAAAAAAGAAAAAAATTAGTGTCAATATACTAAAGCAATTAAAGCATGATATAAATCTATAATCCTCGCACTCAGAAAGACAAAGTAGGTATCATAGTTAGCTCATGGTAAACACAGAATCAAAGGCTGTTTAGAGGCATTTCAATGAGTCATTGTATCCCACAAACACAAAAAGCCATAAGACAACACTGAATTTTATTATTATCTGCAACAGAACATTGCTTTTCAAGTGTTTGGTATCTAAACACCAAATAGAGGAAACAAATGGAAATTTTGGTGTGTTTGACATAAAATCTTCTAAGACTAAAGTATCTCTAAAAAACACATTGAAAAGTAAAGCATATCAAATGTCTAAAGTCAGGAAAGACAAGGACCCATTGAGAAACTACAAAACACAAATGTTAATCCAGTCCCTTTGTAAATATAAACTTGTCTTAAAATTAAAATTGAAGAAAATGATAAAATATTAATTTTTAATCTGATCCTGAGAAAAATGCATTGAACATATACATATCTTTAACTCCATATACAAATGTCCTAGTAGAAAATGATACAGTAATACCACCAGGCAAATCACAATATATACATACATATATAGTCTCCACTAAGTTTTGGTCTCAAACAAGTTGCTCAGTGAGTAAAGGTGTTTTCTCATGAACAAATGACTTGAAATGACTTGATTTCACTCCCCAGTGTCTCCCTGATGGAAGGAGAACACTAATCCAACAAGTTGTTCTTTGACCTCTAGATTATGTCAAGAGCACATACATGCATGCACATGCTCATGTAACGAAATAAATACAGAATTAATGTTTAAGTTTTAATCTCAGTAAAAAAAGAAATCCCTGACTGTATTATAAAATAGTTTACTCCATAAATTGACAAGGCCTTGTAAAATTTTGTGGTATCCAGTCTTCCTAAGAATACAAAATGTAAATCTAATGACATTTCATTAATTCATTACTGTTCTTCCAAAGGATATGAGTTCAATTTCAGGCAACCATATCAACCATCTCATAACCACCTGAAGCTGTAGCTCCAGGGAATTTTAAAATCTCTTCTGGCCTTTGTAGGCACTGCACTCACATGTACATACCCACATAAAGATGCACAACTTAAATAAATCTTAAGAAAAAAAAAGACAGAGCCTGAATGCAGGAATCCTTCCCTGCATTCTCCATAATTATGGCCTATTTTGTTACACATTTCATATATATATTCTTAATTGTGGAGACCGAGTTGAGAAGGAGCAAAATGAGGATACTACATTGATAGATTTAATGCTTTGGAACTGAGCAATGGGTGGAGAACATTCTCCAGGAGACTCCTGTGCTGGATAATGTGTAAGTGTGGGAAGGAAACTCAGAGGAAAGACAGGCCAAGCAGAAATGAGTAAACTAGGTGTCGGTGTTAATTACAAGTTTTCCCAGAAGTTCTTACTCAGTCATCTGCATTGATTTTAGAATGTGAAATGAACCTCATAGCACTATGAGGCACACTTTATGCACTTATAGAAAGTCAAAAGGAATGATATCCATGAAGGGCTTATCATCCAATACAACGTTCCCCATAGGCTCATATATTTTCATACTTCATGGCACTGCTTGGGGGGGGATTAGATCATGGAGAGATGACAAAGGAATTATGTCACTGGGGCAGGCATTTCATGTGAGAGCCACCAAAATGCTTTCCAGTTTGTTCTCTCTTCTTGCCTGTGGTTAAAGATGTTAGTATCAGGTTCTTGTTCCTGCTACAATGCCTGCCTCTTGAAACACTGTCCCTATTATTCTGCACTCAGCCCTCTGAATCCCTAAGCTAAACTTTAAACCTTGTCTTCCTTAAGTTGTTTTTTCTTTTTTTTTTTTCAGAGTGTTTTATCACAGCAAAATAACTACTTTTCTAATGTAGAAAAGTACCAGATAGAGGGACATTGCTATGAAAAAAAAACCCTGACCTACTGCTTTGTGGAAGAGTATGGAAGACTTAGCAACTTTAGTCTAGAAAAGTGGTGGAATGCAATAAGGAGAACATAATGAGTGGAGAAAATATCTCCACTCAGCCATCTCCTGAGCTGCCAAGGCTGGCATCTTCTGCTCTAACAAGGGTAGGGAAATAAGATCTCCTGTTCTGTGATGATACAGCAGGCTATGTTCAAAGAGTTGTCTTTGGACTAGCAGCAGTGTATTAGGAAGGAAATGTTAAAGCATGAGCAGATTGGTGGATGTCTGTGATGCCCAACCTGTTGGAAAATTTGTGCCAATCATATTAGATTAGTTCATGCTTACACACTGCATGGTGCCTTAGAATATAAGCACACTCTTGGGATATTGGGTTACTTTTACTTTAACCCAATCTGGTAAAAAATGATGATTAGTAAAACAGCATACCTAATTTCAGTATGCTCCAGAAGCCACAAATGATAGAATTGCTATAGTCCACAGATAATTTGAGATTCAGAATTTAGAGTAATGTGTTCCAAGTTGTGTTAGATCATGAAATTTATGAGTTAGAATAGATTTTGTTTTTGGAATAAACATATTCCTAACATGCTAACTTGCACTTTTCGTCATTATTTATAAAACACATTTAAATTTAAGATCCAGCCCAATTACAATCAATTCTTGCCTTCAGAAATAAGGTGTAAACTTTCACATGCTTACAGTGTTCAATAGTTTTACTTGAACTGAGAAGCTCACTAATGGAGAGTCCAAGTTCTGATCTCAATAAAGATACCCACAACACTTTCACAAAGACTCTCATATTCAAGTTAGTAACTGAGTTCTTTTTTATTCTGATTCTTATATAATTATAATCTTTAAATTGCTCTGTTTTAATATTTATTTATTTTATATCCTAATAGTAACTTCTCTCTCTCCTCTCAATCACCCCTACCTCTCTTATGCCCTCCCATCCATTCGTCCTCCATTTTTATTCAGAAAAGGGCAGGCCTCCCATGGATATCAATAAAACATGGCATATCAAATTGCAATAAGACTAAGAACTTCTCCATGTATTAAGACTGGGCAAGGAAATCCAATATGAGGAATAGGTCCCAGAAGCCAGAAAAAGAGTAAGAGACAGCCCCAGCTCCCACTGTTAGGAATTCCACAAGAGGACCAAGTTACACAACTGTGACATATATGCATAGATCTTAGATCAGTCTCATGCAGGCTTCCTTGTTGTCAGTTCACCCTCTGTAGGCCCCTATGAGCCCAGATTAGTTCATTCTGTGGGTTGTCTTGCGATATCCTTGACCCCTCTGGCTCCTACAATCCTTCTTCCCTCTCTTCAACAGAAATTCCTCAAGTGTGTCCTAATGTTTTTCTGTGGGTTTGCATATGTTTCCATCAGTTACTGGATGAAGCCTCTCTGATGAAAATTAGGCTAGGCACCAACGTATGACTGTAGCAGAATATTAGTCATTATATGTTAGGCATTATTACTTTGACATTTTTTTCCTCCAGTCATGTTTGGTTTTATTCTAGGTCTCTGGGCCATCCAGCCTCTGTCAGGGATATGGATTCACTCCCATGACATGGGTTTCAGGCTGGACAAGTCATTTGTTGTCCACTCTCACAATCTGTACCATCTTTACCCCAGCATATCCCATAAGCAGGAGAGACTGTAGGTCAAAGGTTATGTTGTTGGGTTGGTTCCTCTATAATCCCTCCACTGGAAGTCTTGCCCAGTCACAGAAGATGGCCAGTCCATTTTATGTATCCATATTACTAGGAGTATTAGCTGGGCCATCCTTGAGAAGCAATCTACCTCAAGACCCAGCTACCCCACTCTTGAACACTTGCTCAATTATTTTCAAAGCAGCTTCATTTGAAATAGCCAGAACCCAGATACAACCTAGATATCCCTCAACCAAAAATAAATTGTAAAAATGTGGTACATTTACACAATGGAATATTATTCAGTTGTTAAAGCAATGACACCATGAAATTTGCAAGCAAATGGATAGAACTAGAAAAAAACATCTTGTATGAGGTAACCCAGACCTAGAAAAACAGACATGGTATGTACTTAAGTGAATATTAGTTGTAAGTAAAGGCACAATTAAACATAATGACATAGAAATGTGTTTTAATATAATACTACTCTGATTAAGTCTCAGATATTCAACTAGAAAACAAATTGTAATCCTTATTGTTTCTTATATGTTAAGCAGCATAAGAATACACAAACTGGGACTAATAGTCACAAAATGAAAGAATGTGTTTAATCCTCCAGTGGAAAATCTTCATGAGCATAATATGAGGCATGTTAGCCTTAATTCTGCAACTCTGTTTAATATGATAAAGTACCAAGCTGGGCTTGATGGTGTAAGCCTGTACTGCTAGATACTCCAGAGGCTGAAGCAGAAAGACTTGTCTGGGCTACAATGTGAGTTCAACGTCAGCCTAGGCAACTTAATGAGATCTTGTTGTAAAACAAAAAGTAAAAAAGGGCTGGAATAGCTTAGCAAGCATTTGCTTGCCCTGTATTAGACCCTAGGTTTAGTCCCCAGAACTGAGTGGAGAAGCGGCGGGGGATGGGGGGTGGGGAAGGGTTGATGAGGGAAAAAAAAGACACTAAGGACGTGGAGATACTGAGATGCTAGGATACTGAAACAGAAAACATGTGGTGGAACGTAAAGTACACCTGTGAGGAGCAGAAGCTCAAATGACTGAAAGGTTTGTTACTAATACAGATGTCATAAGTAAGCAAGGACAAGAAAGCCATGCACTGCAGTGTGTAATAGGAACAAAAATAACCATGTAAATGTACACACTATCATTACAGTCACCAAAGGCTATATACTAGTTAAGATACAGCAATCACTCACTAGTTAGTCTGCTTAGAATTTAGATACGGTTAAGATAGATGTGCAGTAAATTAACCATTTGTGCTTTCAGTCTGTTTGTTCAGTGTGTGTGTGTGTGCGCGTGTGTGTGTTTGTGTGTGTACCTGTGACAAATGGAGCCTTTTTCTTTTTTCTGTTTTTGTATAGATGTGTGTTCATATGTGATTATATACATGTGTGGGGATACATACATCTGTGTATACATAAGGGACACAGAATGTCAGCTGTCCTGCTCTAACACTGTCCCACTGCTTCCTTTGAGACCCAGTCTCTCACTGAACATGAAGCTGCCTCGCACCCAGCAAGCCCCAGGGTTCTTCTGTTTCCTGTAGTATATTGGTTGCAGACTGCTATGTCTAGCTTTCTATAGATCCTTATTATGGGAATACTTACCCACTAAACCATCTCTCTAGTTCGGTCACGGTTAGCTTAAGATTTAGATTACATGATAATGTAAACCCAAACATATTATAAATTATTCAGAAATGTTGGTCACAATTGTTAATGCTAAGAAAAATATGAAAAGTGATAGGCAAAAAAATAGGCTTGAAATAAGGTATACCAGAAGATTGAACATAAGGGATGGCAGAACAGGTAGAATGAACTGATACTTTCAAAGATTTATCAAATCTGGAATATCAACCAGGGGGTACTCAAATCTGAATGGGAAAAGATTACACCTGCAGGGACTGAGAGAGCATGACCTGACTCCTCCTGCATAAAAATTTAGAGCTGTTTAGTGTGCTCAATAGTTATCACTCTAATGAAAATGCATTACACCTATACTGTGAGGTTCTGACGACTTTATGCTCTCAATATCATTGTGGCACAAAATGAGGTTCCCAGACTAGAAGCCTTTAAGAACTGGGAAAACAGCATTGGACTGACTCAGACCTCCTGAATGTGGGTCTCAGTTAGAAGGCCTGGGCCCTCTAAGGGACCTCTGACAGTGGAACCAGGATGCCTGGTGCATAAAAAGGACTTTGGGAGCACATTCCCCATGGAGGGATACTCCCTTAGCCTAGAGGCAGGAGGGAGGGCCTAGTCCCTACTCCAAATGACTTGACAGATTTTGTTGATCCTTCATGGAAGGCATCACACTCCCTGTGGGGTGGGGAGGAGGGTTGGGATGGGAGGAGGGATGAAAGGAGGAGGGAGGGAAGGAGGGAGGGAGAGGGAATTGGGACCAATATGTAAAATAATAATAATAATGATAATAATAATGATAATAATAATGATAATAATAAAAGAAAAAATGAAAAAAAATGCTAACGCTAGCTAAAGACAAATAAAATAAAATAAAATAAAAGAATTCCCTGAACTTGTTAGAAATGTAGGATGGGATGTCTAGCTTCTCTGAAAGCCTACTGAATCATACTGGGCATTTAAACAAAATTCCAAGGCAACTAGTGAGACAAGTTTCTAGTCTAGCAGCTTTATATCAGCCAGCAGTGCAGAGATAGGGCTTGAAAAGGCAATGCCAATCAATTAGATGACTGAATCTCAAGTGTTTATTTCCTCTTAGACTGTGGTCTGATTAAAAGAATTTTCTGTACTTGTTCACTACACAAAAGAATTGAAGAATGGTGTGGCATAGCATCACACTGCCTCAGTTTGTTCCATTTAAATTCATGAGCACTTAACAAGTCAGAGAAGAGACTACAAACAGATGTTGGCTATTTGAAGTAAAATGGTTATGGAACAGAAATATTCACATATTTAAATTCCATAAAATAATAAAAATGATCACAAAGTTGTGGCATCCATGAAGAGAAGACGGCTTGGCTTTTGCTATTGTATTCAGATTTGGATGAAAACTCTTTCTTTTCCTCAAACCATATGTCTTATTTGACTTACATGCTTGCTGTTGTAAGCCCATGCCATTTTCTTCTGTATGTTTCAGGTGTAATGTATCCCAAATTTGTACATACAGCAAATTATCTGTGACAATGGTAATGTTGAAGAAGCTTTTACAGAAACATGCCACACTGAAACATCTGGCATCACTCAAAATCAGACTGGAAGTATTTATTTCTATTGTCACAGTAGATCATCTCCATTACATATTTTGCCAGACATTCAACTTTGATTTGTAAATTTATTTCCTCCTATATACAGAGTATAAAATTTTAAATATAGATATTAACAGATAGAATTAGATATCACAAAATAAATTAGCCAGTACTTACCTTTTCGTATTCTAATTTCAAACAGAAAAATCAATGTATGGCATACAACTACATGGTACATCTGAAACTATTGGTTTGATTCCCTATATTGCAAAAATAAATAAATATAAAACATTGCCAATATTCATCTTAGATATAGCTCAGCACACTATTAACTCAAGAGGTATGTATTTAGAATCTACTATGTCAAAACATTCTTGAGCCAGTTTACTATGCACAAAAGATACAACACGGCTCAGGAAAATATACAGCCATTTCCCTGTGGAAAATTACCCAAATCACAAACAGTAGAGAATTACAATTATGAAGCATGTATACTGTGTAGTAACGGCTGCAAATGTGTCAATTACAGGAGAGAAAAATCATGGAAGAGAATGAAGCCAAAGAAAATGAATTCTAAGTACAAGAAACAACAAAGATGTGGCGGCACAGTATTCTAAGGAAGTAAAGGTAAAAGCAGGAGAACCAGCGATGGAGAATAAAAAGAATGCGTAATGTTGTAGTAGAATGCACATGTCAGAACAGGCCTAGTAGTGTGAGCTATATTAAGGATTTCACTGTTCCATATTGAGGATCTTAAAAAATTGACTTAAGCAAAGAGGTTTAACTTGCCTTTTGTTCTATTTTGTTATATTTCTTCCTGCTCTGAAGGTTACTTTTTTATTTCCTTTTGAGATCCTATTATAATTACAACATTTCTCCCTTCTCTTTCCCCCCTCCAAACACTCTCTTATTCCCCTCCCTACTGTCTGTCAAATTTATTACCTTGTTTTTTACTAATTGTTTTTGCATGCATTTATGCACATGTGTGCACATAAGTATTCATAAATATAGCCTGTTCTGTCTGTATGATACTACATATATGCATGTTTTCAGGCACTTATTTCTTAAGATAACTGTCCACTGAAAGAACACATGACTCATCAAGTTTTTTTTTTTAGTTTCATCTCCATTTTAATTTTTTTCTTTATTCATAACGGATCTGTGAATTTCAACTTTCTGTGTATTAAAGTGACAACAGTCACTTTTGAATCAATGTTAACAATAATACAGTACATTTCATTCATATATATATGTTTTGTTTTAAAAAATATTCACATTCATTAGTTCATTTTAGAATTTCTGCATTGTAAGAAATCATTGATGTTTTACAGATGGGAAATATGATTTTTAATTTAGCCAAAATTATGAAGGTGAAATATATCTCAAAAAGATGTTGCTCAAAATGAAGTTTAAAGCTCTAGTCCCAAGCTAATTTTTATAAGGGAAATATGTCATTGGAAGGAGACGCCTCAAGAAAGTTTCACTATAACCTGAGGCTGGAATCATATTTGCCAACTAAGTCAAACTCTACTCTAGCAACTAGGCCACACTCTACTGCACTAAATAATATCTTTAAGTTGCTAATGTGTTTGGAAATTAAAATTGTTCCTACATAGTTCTGTCTTAGGGGAAATCTATGGCTTTGCAACCCATAGATCTACTGGCCTCAAGATACACATATCATTTCAAACTCAACGTATCCTAATTTCTACTATAAATACATCTCCTTTTTTTACACCCCATTTTGATAAAAGATTCTAGCCTATCAGGAGTCTGATAAATAAATCTTTTAAATATCTAATCTCTTTCTCCTTCAGTCTTCAAAGCTAAATATGAACACTGTAAAATCTATCTCCTATCCATACACACTGATACTCTGAGTTCATGCTCTCTTTGTTTTTCTATTATTCCAGTCACATCTAGTAGGCTCTCCTTATCTCTCACCTTTATGTTTCCTAATATAATCTTCACACTTACATCTCAGTAATTCTACATTGCCATGGTATCACATATGTCACAGACTTTTAAAAAATTTTAGAACTTTGCTATAAACTATGGATAGAATTCAAGCCCATCACACAATATACATACACTCTCATCATCTGACTGCTATCTTCTTATTTTCATCTCTTATCTGCCTTATTGCATACCATGTACCTTTCTGTCATTAAGTTCATTGTATCCTGCTCCACCTATAAGAATTATGAAAATGCTCCTCATGCTCTGTCTTTGTACATTCCCCTTACCTCCCCTTCAAGGTATTGATTCTATATCTTGTGATTTCATAGTACATTGAACTTAGCAAGTATTGTTTCTTTTTATTTAGTCTTTCAAAATTTCATGCATGTGTGCAACATATTCTAAACTCATTTGCCCATTACCTTCTCTTACCTCTCTTCCACTCCTTCAGACCTGTTTCCTCCTCCCAGGTAGTGTCCTTCCTATTTCCATGACTCACATTTTATGCAGGGAGCTACAGATATAGTGTGTGCAGGACTACACTGGTCATGACATATTCATAAATCAGTATCTCATAGAACTCCCCCACACATGCTACATCTCTTTTAATCTGTCCACCTCCTTTTTGATGTTCTGTGGAATTCAGAAAGTATGGCACAGGTGTCTCATTTAGGGCCTAGGACTCAACAGTCAGTTATAAATAGCATTATTCTATACATTACAAAAGACTCCTAAGATTCCCCCAGAAAAAAAATCTTAGAGTAGATAAACAATTTCAACAAAATGGAAGAATACGTTGACCAGAGATGGCAGTACATACCTTTAATCCCATCACTAGGGAGGTGAAGGCCAGCCTGATCTAGAGAAACCCTGTCTCACAACCACCCCCTACAAAACAAAACAAATGGAAGGATACAAACTTAACATGTAAAAGTCAGTGTAATTTTTGCATATCAATGATAACATACGCACACACACACACACACACACACACACACACACACACACACACACACACAAGAAACTAGGGAAATACTCCCACACAATAACAAAACAATAAATCATATATAAAAAGAAAGAAAAAAATAAAAACCCATGTTAGAATAAATTTAATCAAAGAGTGAAAGACTTCTATTAAGGAAAACTATAAACCACACACACACACACACACAAAAGACACTAAAGTGGATACTAGAAGATAAAGGGATTTCCCAGTCTTTGCGCCAAAGAATAAATATTGTGAAAGTGGTCATCATGCCAATAGCAATGTAGCCACCACATGTACACCACTGGGCATATACCCAAAGGACTCCCTGTCCTACAACAGAAATACATTCACAGCCACGCTTGTTGTTCACAATAACTAGGAAATTATATTAGCTTAATGAAAGAATAATGAAAATGTGTTACATAAACACATTGAAATTCTACTCAGCACTAAAGAAATTTGCAGTAAAATGGCTGGGGTTAAAAAAAAAAAATGCTGTGTGGTAATCCAGACACAGAGAGACAAACCCTTGTTCTCTTTTATATGTGGATCATAGTTTTAAATTTTTAGATTTCTGTGTGTAAATTGAAGGGTCTGTAGAAGCCATGAGTAGTGTGGGTAGGGGAAGCTCTTTGAGGGAGGGATATGAATGAGTGTAATGAAAACTAGGAATATTAAAAAGGGTTAAATGAGGGCAAGGGGGATAAAGGAAAGACGGGGTAATCAAAAACTTAGGGTATAGGAAAATTTCACTTGGAAACCTGTTGGACTATTAGGTGGTGGAAAGATTTCATTAATCTTTTTAAAGTTTGAACAGTAGTACTTTTCATGAATGGATGGTGTTACTCCCAGAAACCATAGGTCTTTAAATAAAATTCCAAGTTACATGTATGGGATAGCAACCCAAGAGGCTCTTAAAGAAATGGAAACTATTCTCATTGCTTTGGCCATACACCAGAAATAGGTGGTAAGACTCTCTTTCTGAAATACTGCACATTTAGGAAGCAGTAAACAGATAAATCTAGCTGAGACTAAGCTGGAAGACTCCTCCCAGCTGGCTAGCATTCACAGTTTCAGAGGTGCTATGCAGGCTGCTGGTGGGCCAGAGGAAACAGCAGTCCTACCCAACTGTAGATCTTGAGTACTGCAGTACTGAACTGACAGGTAAGGCAGTCCCCACTAGTATAATAGTGACATGATTGTTTTAGGGGTAACCAACTACTTTCTAATTGGATTTGAGGCATGTTCCACAGCAGCAAACCTGAACAAATAACATATGACTGGGGGTGTCAAGGGCCCTGGGGGCAGAACTTATTACTGATACTAATCTAAATAGATTTGTTGCCATGATACCTTTGAAATATTTACATTTATACCATTTTCTACCTTAGACAGAGAAGCATGTTTTTGTGGTGAGTAACAGTTAATATATATTCACAATAAGAACATAGAAACTTTAAAAAAAACAGGTAATTTTACATGAAACATAAAAATACACATCTTGTACATATTATTTGGATACATTTTCATTACATGTGCATATACATAATGATAAACCAGTATATAATAATATTTATTTTTCTGTGTGGAAAATAACTTATTAAATCCTTTCTTTCAGCTTTTTGAAATGTACAGTTAATTGTTGTTATCTCCATCTCCCATACTGTGTGCGAGCACATTAGAATTCCCCTGTAATCTAGCTATGTGCCCACTATTCTCCTCCAATCTATCACTTCCTCTTCTAGTGGGTCCACAATTTTATACTCCATATAGGATTGTGTGACACTTTTTTTGTCTCTCTATGTCTGGCATATTTCACTTTACATAATCATCTTCAGCTCCACTTAAACTTCTACAAATAATAGAATGTCATTTTTCTTTTTTTTTTCATATGGCTGAATAATACTCTGTTACATATATGCATAATTTTTAAAACAATTCATCAGCTGATGGGAAACCAAGGTACTTCCATTTCTTGTCTGTTGTTATGAATATTTCTTTAAAAAAAACATAGCAACTGCAGTTGTATGTTCAATATATTGATTTTATTTCCTTTTTATCTATACCCAATAGCTGAATTTCCAGACTGTTCTGTAATTCTATTTTAACATGTTAAGGAATCTTTATATTGTTTTCCATAGCCAATGTTCCAACTTACAATCCTACCAAAAATATCTAAGAGTTTCCCTTTTCTCCAGATTCTTAAAGCTCTTGTCAGCGTGTTATTTTACAAAATCCACCACCAGTCAGAGGTGAAAGATAACTGTGGAAAAATTTGAATTTCACTGACAATTAGTATGTCGAATAATTTTTAAACTGTAAACGTTGACTACTTGTGTGTCTTCTTATGAAAAATGTGCATTCAGGCCTACTGCTTGCTTTACAGGTCAGGTTGCTGTTTACATATTGAGTTTTCAGTATTACATACCTACTCCGGGTATCAAACATTTGTCAGATTCTCCAATTTGTAAATATTATCCCTCATGTTGTAAGTTGTGTCTGTGCTTTTGTTTCACTTATTGTGCAAAGGATATCTGGAGAACAATGGTCTAAATATGGTAACTTTTCAAAGATTTGTTTAGTTTTTAATTGGTGAGAGGGCCTTGTGCACAAGACTGAAGGTACCCTCCAAGTCCAGAAGGGGACTTTGGATCTCCTAGAGCTGGAGTTACAGATGGTTGTGAGCTTCCCTGTGTGGACACTAGGAACTGATTTCAACTCCTCTGGAAGAGCAGTAAAAAGCTAAGAAATGTGATTCTGACTTTAATGTCAGTCTTATCTTCCCTTACACTATTTAGATTCTAGAATATAGAAACTCGGATATTTGTGTATCTCTAAAACCTATCACAGTGACTGGCACACAGTGTGCTCTACATAGCTAAATGATGAGGAATGGAGAATAACTACATATTAATGTGATGGAATGCCTGGAGGAATGAAACCAGAATGATCAGACCAATCTCACTGCATACATTTGGAGACGCTTCGTAGGTTCTCTAACTTTGGTTTTCTCATCTTTAAAATCATGTATCTTAATTAGATTCTCCATCACAAAGGCCTATTGGAATCTGTGCAAACATACATGTATAGAATAAAGTTGTATTAATGTAGTCCTACAGTTTAAGCAAGTCCCAAAACATGCAGTGTCCTCTGGCTACAGGAGAAAGCCAATTGTCTTCCAAACAGTGACCAAATTATTCCCTAATCACTGGCAGGAATACTTCCAATCTTTTATAAATAGAACTATTCCAGTAATACAAGCTAAATTGATTGAACCTAGAGAATGAGCTCTTGGAAAATATGAACAAAGCTCTCATCTCTTTCGGAAGATGGGTCTGATTGAGGAGACTTTTGATGTGAAGTCAGCCTGCACAGGAAAAGCCCACTTTGAATGTAAATAGAGCTCGTGCTTGGATTCCTCCTGCAGAGTCTGTGAAGCCATTTTCTCAGTACAAAAGTATTTAGCAAAATAAGTATTTTTGACAAAGTTTGTGCTTCCCTAATAGCATTTGGAACTAAAAAGAACTTCTTGCTTATGGAATATTCATTATTGGCAATTTGGGGTATATTTTGAAGCCACAAAAGTCCTCTGCTGATTATGAGCCCTCTACAATTTGTTATATTGTTGTTTTGGAAGAAGCTGAACTGGGACAAGTTGGAGCCAAGGTACAGGGGCCTTATCCTGGAAGCTCACAGCAGCTAGTATCATGTTATGCTGCAGCACACTTTAGTAGAGGAATGTCATCTGAGACATTTGGCATAGAAGAAGATACTTTTTTTAAAAGAAGCAACTACTTAGTTGTCGTCAATGCACAGGAAAATCTGACACTAAGAGACACTAAATATGATAGCCATGTGAACTGTACAACTATGATTACATGCATCTGCAAGACAGAACAAAATGGGTCTCAGTGTGAACTTAATGATAATACATCAAAACCACATTGCCATGGATGGAATCCCAGCTTTTTGAAGCAACTCGTGAATTTTGTCTTAAGAATGTCTGTAGGAAGTATGTACACAGTTTATGATTTCCCTAATACAAGGGCAAACTTGATTACATTACACATTACTTTGAATTAAAATATTTTAAATTTTATGTGAAAATTTTATGTGCATATATTTTGCATGCATATAAGTCTTTATGTTCCATTCATACAGAAGGTGTCAGATACCCTGGAACTACAGTTATAGATGGTTGTGAGCCACATTGTGGGTTCTGGGAATCAAACCAGTGTTCCCTGGATTTAGGAACAAATTTTCCTTTTTTGACACTGGCACATGCTTAACAGAAGAGTAAAAGAAAGGGCTGGATAGATTGTTCAGTGCTTAGGAACACTAGCTGGTCTTCTAGAGGTCCTGAGTTCAATTCCCAGAAACCACATGATGGCTCACAACCATCTGTAGTGAGATCTGATGCTCTCTTCTGGCCTGCAGGGATACATGCAGACAGAACACTGTATACATAATCGACAAATAAATCTTTTTTAAGAAAAAAAAGAGTAAAAGAATTTATCTGATGTGTGGCTTAAACTATTTTTAAAACGTGTATAATTAAAAATAATAAAAAATTACTGTTGAGAGAATTTATTTCAGACATTAAGAAGTGATGTCTGAATTTAGGTATAGCAACATTCTTTCCCCTGTTTGATATTTCCAGCAAATTGAGCTATCCAATATGCCTTTAAATTCAGGAAAACCACTACTTTGTAAAATAATTATCACATCACAAACTCAAACACCAGACTTCTATGTTATAATGACATGGAGGAGAGATGGAGGATTATGATATTCACAATCTACTGTTAATACAGAAAACAGAGAGACTACAGTTCAACACAAATGTGCCTTGTTGTCAATGCCACTGTAGACGTCTTTAAAATTGACACTGCCTTTTCAGGAAAAAAAAAAGGTGACACATGTTCAGCATTCTATTTTTCATAATGTAAAAGTATGGAGAATATTTTTGGGTGCTAACTCCTGTTGACATTTTCCAACCTTGGTCTTAAAGTTCATTGTCTCAATTATGAGAAAAATTCAATCATATAGAAGAGGTAGCTGCTGAAAATCCATCTTTAAAAGTACTATTGCCCATTTATAATGACAGTGTGTCACACTCCAAAACTCTAAAGTGGTTATATATTTCTCCAGTAAG
Source organism: Cricetiscus sungorus (assembly GCA_030556225.1). Lineage (NCBI taxonomy): Eukaryota > Metazoa > Chordata > Mammalia > Rodentia > Cricetidae > Cricetiscus > Cricetiscus sungorus. The sequence goes on along the minus strand of JANBXA010000372.1, from coordinate 47,099,123 downwards.
GGGTTATTGAGAACATCTACCCAAATGCATACCTATCTTTTCTCTTCTTTTTTTTTTTTTCATATTGGCTTCACTAAAAGACATAAGCCAATTCTTACCTATTTTCATGTGCATTAGCATGGGTAGCCACTGTTACAGCACAAGCCTCCTAGCAAATCTAATTAAGTAATACCTCATGATGGGGTGCATGATGAGCATGAAGACAGAAATGTAAAGAGACATGATTGTTTGGACTTTTGCTTGAGAAACAAGAAAATCAACTGTGTGTAAAGGAAAGACAGGTTTCTCAGGAGATGAAAGGCTTGCTCTCCTGTTTCTAGAAAGGGAACACTCACCATGTCTTCAATTAAACATTTAAGGTTAATACCAAGAGAGTAAATCACTGTTCCAAGCTGGCTTGGTCATTAAATTTTGTAGAGGAGTTCTTAAAACATAAGCCCCCACACAAAGTCCCATACAATGAAAATCCTCTAAAGGTTGAATCTACAAATCTACCAAAAAAAAAAAATCAAAAAAAACAAAAAACCACCTCCAATTCTAATAGTTTACTGTTAGAGAATACATGGAGATAATCCTCAGGAAACTATCAGGCAAAGGAAAAATAAGTTAATAAGATTCACATATCAATAAAATAATTATTGCATTTGCATTCAGGGACCATGCACAGCAGGTTGGTTCCCAATGAAATTGCATCAAGTAGTAAGGAAAACCAAATCCATTTCTGCTTATCTAGTTATTGTCTGTACATTAGTAGGTAATTTCTTTTATCTTACTGTCCACATCTGTAAAATGTAAGCCAGAGAACCCAATTGATAAAGCTACTGTGGGGATTTCTTGAATGTCCGAGGCACACCTATCAACCATGTCTAGCATTGCTACATGCCAATTAGCATTTGGAGAAGGAGCAGTAGAAAGCAAAGATCTGCATCTGTGTTACAGTGTTTCCTTGTCTTAAGCAACTTTTATTGAAGGATTTTTGGAAGGCAGCTGTTCCCCTGGAGAAGTGAAAAATTGTGTTTCTTTCACAGCTTTCATGGCTGGAACTGGTTTGAGAATAAAGTAACTCTCTAGTGGCTCCAGGCTTTTTAAAGCTGGAGTAGTTCTGTGTGTAGTTCAACGGCACTGCCTTGAGCAAAACTGTTGTTACAGACTTGGATGGAAACATACAAGGGAGGTGGATCAAATCTGCAAATGACAGGAGTGGAGAGTGAGAGCTACTGCATGGTTTCTTTCACAAGATTACAAAAGCATTGTGTAACTCTCCCAGCAGACAGAAAGGGACCAGATGCAGCCATACTGGCATGAGAAAGATGTAGTGTTAAGCTCCAGGATATTATTATTTTCAAGTAAAGGATGTGAGAGACTTAATAATTTCAGTTCACAAGAATAAACTTTTCTCACATCTAGCACATGCTCCAACTGAATGTTAGTAGTGTATCTACAGTAGCGTTTCTAGCATCTTGCTACCTTGTGTAGAATCCATCTCTCATTTTTATTTAGCATAAAAATCAGAGTGTGTCGGGAACAACAGCAGGGCATGCGTATGATCTCAGCTACCTATGAAACTGAGAGGAGAATTGAGATTCAAGGCTAACCTGGGCAAAATAGAATCTCTCTCAGAGTTTGGGTTTTATTTCTTAGCTGGTTAAAGAAACCATCTGGTAGAATCTATCGAAAGAAAGAAAGAAAAAAAAGAAAGGAAGGAAGGAAGGATAGAAAGCAAAACAGAAGCAGTAAAAAAATAACAAGATAAATGCTATATCTTGGTCATCTTTAAATACTAAACACTAACTCCTGATCTGATATAGTGTCTGCTTACTAAGTATTTCTTATCTGAGAGAGAATATGTGCTCTCAAATTCAAGACCTACAGAAACTGATGTGCAAAATCCTCAAGACAAAAAAAATGCACTTTTAAAAAGAAGACTATAGAAATAGCTCCATCAGTAAAGCAATTGTTTTGAAACCACAAAGACCTGAGTTCAAGTCCCAGCATCTGCATAAAAAGCGAAGTATGATAATACATATATGTAACACCAGAATTGTGAATATTGGAGATAGGCAGACCCCTGGGGTTCAATGTCCAGTAATTCTAGCCTACTTGGTAAGTTACAGGCCAGTCAGAAACCTTGTCTCAAAATAATTTCTGAAAAAGAGTGCCCAAGGTTGTCCTCTGGCCTCTACACACACATATGTGCTAACGTACCCCACACATGTACACACAAGAAATGGATGTCTAAGAAAGGTTGTATCATTGAACCTGATTTTCAGTTATTAACTGAGCCTGCCTAATATGTTTGTAACTACATATGATAATGTAGCATTTCCTGAAGTGTGATTCTCAGTTGCAAGGTAATCTGACAAAAATAAATATTGCCAATGAGGGGATGCTCCTATGATCAGAAATTTTCAGTAATTTCTTATGGTTTCAGAACATTAAGATCTAGAGTGTTAAATTATGTTAAGGACTCTGCATAGTCCTGCTACAAATAACCATAAGGTCTATCTCTGTATGTGGTGAACAAACTTTGTCTGGGGACTTTTTCTGCTTTGGGACTGCTGTTAGAGTGAAAGGTCGGGAGTTAAATTCCTGGGGCTTCTATCTTCCTTCATCATGACAGCTCCTGGATATAAAGCTGGAGCTCCCATTTCTCATAAATCAGACACTAGCTCTGTATTTTTCTGTCCTTTTCATCAGTTTATGATCCAGGAAAGTGGGGGCATGTTCTGCCAGTGCTTACAAGTATGCTAGAATATCTCATAATGAACTATGTTAGCCCTTCTGACTTGAAACAATATTATTTAAGTAAGTATTCTAAATTCCAATTTTGGGATGAAAACCCTACCAACCTGCCTTAGGTTTGTCACTCTTGATTTCCATGTAATTCAGATTGTTTCCTCACATGTTATCCAATTTTCTCTGCTATTCCCACTGAAATATAATAAACTATTTTTCTCTGAACAAAGCACAAATTCAGAGAGGGGAGCTCATTTCTTTGCCATCCTCAGACAGAGCAGACCCAATAACATCATCCAATTTATTGATTTTTGCACTATTTTGTTGCTTTGTGGGATATGCTCTTTAAACTCCCAAAGCAAGTTCTCTGATCTTCTCTAGGACATGTTTTGTTTATTTTAAATGTTCGTTTCTATAATTTCATGGTGTTTCTGCAATGACATGAATAATGTTCCTAGCAAAGAAGTAGGTCAGAAGTTAAGGAACAGAACATCAGAGAAATATACACAAATGGAAGCTAGTATGTGGCCCTGTCAAGTGCTCCTGGTTAAGTAGAACTGAAGGACAGGGACACAGCAGGAGCAAAGAATGCACAACATACAGCTGTATGAAGAATCTAACAGGCCAAGCAAGGCACCAACCTAATTTTTAAATAATCATGCAGGTAAACAATAAAGTTTAGTCACTACAGCCTACTTAGTAAAAGTTCTAGGTCTAAAGCTATTGAAACAGATTTTATTTTCAATACTGTATTTTGCCTATTATAAGAGTATTGATAGGAAATATTAATAAAATCAAAAGAAGGTGATGGGAGAAATAGAAGTGGAGGAAGCACGGAAGGTGGAGAAAAATAGGATAATAAAGACCATTTGGAAATGAACTTACAATAATCAAATTAATGAATGCAAACAAGTCAAGGAGATATCAATACAAGATGTGAAAATAGAGTGAGTAGAAGAAAATAAAGCAATCCATAAATGAAGTCAAATTCTCAACTAAAGCTATCCAGAAGAACAAGGGAAATAAGAGGAAGAAAATGACAGTACAAAATCCCTTAAGGAAAAATCTGCAGACTTCAGGACATGTGATCCTATCCTGATACAAACCAGGACTCAAGAGCAGCCAGCCAAGGCTGCTACTGAAAAGGCTCAACATCTGAATAGCATGGGAAATAGCAAGTTGTGGCAGGGAAGCTACTGTAGGATGCCATTGTGCAGGGTGTTTATTATTAGGGAGGGTTTCTGATTGGTATCTGTGGAAGAGAAAGTAGGCAGACAGGCCCGAGAAGAAGGTCACTATTACCTGTTGTAAAGTCTCAGTGACTCACTCTGGAAGTTGCACAGAAGGAAGAAAATGGGGCCTTTATATCTTTGCTTAGGCATTGTTAGTGGGCTTCTCCTAAAGAGGGAATGATGACAAATACGATAAGGATCTCAGCAAAGGGCATAGCCTGGCATATTCCCCACAGCAGGATGAACCAATGCTTCTTTAATGAAGGGCAATCTGGATTATAACTAATCTATTACAAGCACAACCCAAAACTTCTATATTGCATTCCTGTGTCCTGGCTGAATGCCAAACCTTTGTCTGGTGTACTGAATAGATAACTAATAAACCACACTATGGCACAATACGGTCTGATGTCAGAAAAAAAATACACCACATCCTTAGAGAAGAAAAAGAATATGAAGTGAAATTTTATTTTTCCACAGCAACACCAGAAACTAATCCTGTGTCACTAAGTTGTCATTGGTTTCTAAGGTCACTGATTTGTCAGTGTTCATTCTGTATCTGTCTCTTTGCTGATAATATTTGTCAGCCCAAAGAAGTTTGGTTTTGGTGTGTGTTTGTTTGTTTTCTGGAGTCTTTCCTATTTGTATTATTTTGTTTCCTTATCTTTTCCTATTTTTTTTTTTAATTTGGAAAGTTTGTTGGGGGAAGGGGAGAGGAGAGAAAGACAGAAAGAGAGAAACAGAGGGCTGTCTCCTCAGAGAAAAGGAAAAAGGAGCTATAAATCCATTTGATTGTTTGTTTCTGGAGACAGGGTTTCTCTATGTTGCTTTGGAGCCTGTCCTGGCACTTGGTCTGTAGACCAGACTGGCCTTTAACTCACGGAGATCTGCTTGTCTCTGCCTATTCCTGAGTGTTGAGATTAAAGGCATGTGCTCCAGCTAAGACTTGAAGCACTATAGTGATCAAGAGTGAAGACACCTTTGTCTTGTTTCTGGTATAGTGAAAATGCTTTGAATTGCTTTTTAGCTAGCATGATGTTGGCTACATGTTTCTTGCATATGGCCTGGTGAATTGTTTGCATATGGTTTCTGGTGTAGTGAATTGCTGTTTAGCTAGCATGATGTTGGCTACATGTTTCTTGTATATGGCCTTAATTATGTTGAGGTAAGCTCCCTCCATTCCTAACTTCTCCATGCCTTTTATTTAAGAGATACCAGCTTTCGTCAAAGGCCTTTTCTGTATCTGAGATTTCCACACAGTTTCTGTCTTTGAATCTGTTTGTGCAATAGATAACATTTATTGACTTACACATACCGAACCATCCCTGTATCTCTGGAATGAACCCAATTTAGTCATAATAAATGACTATTTTAATATGGTTTGAATTGAGTTTGCCAGTATCTACTGAGAATTTTTGTGTCTGTGATCATCAAGGAGATCAGTCTTTAATTTTGCTGCTGTTAATGTTTTTATATCTTTATCTGGCTTGGGAATCTAGGTAATATAGTGTCATTTAAAAGAGTTTAAATGCCCATCTTCCTTTTGAAGTTTACAGAACTATTTAAGTGCTATTGATATTAGTTCTTAGAGGTTCTGACAGAATTATGCAGTGAGCCCATTTGTTTCTAGGTTTGTTGTAGTTGCTGTTGGGAAAGCCTTTATTACTATATTAAACTCAATGTTGGCTAATGAATCTGTTTAAGTTTTTTAATCTTGCTTTAATTTTCTTACATTGTATCTAGAAATTCCTCCTATTCAGTTGGGCTTTCCAGTTTAGTGAAACAGGGGCTTTTAAAATATGCCCTTATGGTTTTCCGGGATTTTTAAAACATGTCATTATTATTTTCTGAGTTTCATTGGTAAAATGTTCTCCCTCTAATTTGTAATTTTATTAATTTAGATATTATCTCTATTCCTTTTAGTTAATTTAGCTAAGGAGTTGTCAATCTTGTTTACAAAGAACCAGCTCTTCATTTAATTGAATTTTTTAAATCGTTGTTTGCTTTTATTTCACTAATTTCAGCCCTGATTTTGATTATGTCTTGTTTACTCTTTTTTGCTATGGTTCATTCTTGCCTTTCCAAGGCCTTAAGATACATCAGGTTATTAATTTGAGACATCTCAAATTTTACTTTTTTATTTTTTAAATTTCATATATGTGTGATATATTTACATAATTTTCTCCCTCCCTTTCTTCTATTCAATTCCTTCTATGTCCAACCACCCTGACTCACTAATAAAGTCATGACCGCTCTTTAATTATTGCTAGTACACACACATACACACACACACACACACACACACACACACACACACACAGAGAGAGTGGCAGAGCTTTCCTGTCCCACTGCCACTCTCAATTAATCACTCAAAGACTTAGTATTAATTACAAATGCTTGACTGGTAGCTCAAACTTATTATTCACTAGCACTTACATTTTGTGTTAACACATATTCCTTATTTACGCTCTGCTACATGGTAGTACCTTTATTAACATGGCACATTTACCCCCTCCTCCCTCTGAGGCTGGCTGACAAGTCCAGACTCTTCCCTTCCTCCTCCTAGCATTCTCCTAGTCTGGCTCTCCTGCCTAACCTTATTTGTTCAGCTATTTGCCAGTCAGCTTTTCTATTAAACCAATCACAGTGACATATATTCACACAGTGTATAGGAATATTCCACAGCATATACATGTGAATGTGAATAAATACCATCTACTAAGAACATTTAGTCTTGCTTGCGTGTATACCCTTTTAGGGTTGAAACTTGGCATTGGATTACTAATTCTAATTAGGAGGCTCCCCCTGTGAAAGACTGAGTCTTCCTCTTCCAGCACTCTTTAGATGCCTATAGCTCTTTGTCCACGGGTAAGGTCTTATGAAATTACCCCACCTATGTTGGCATGTCACCCAGCATTACCATTGTTCTTTTTTTACTTAGGCAATTTTATTGTTGTAATTTCATGTGTATGGCTTCCCTGTAATATATGTATTTTGATGTAGGCACTTAGCACTATATACTTTCTTCTTAGGACTGCCTTCATTGAATCCTAAATATTTCAGTGTGTTTTGTTTTTATTTTCATTCAATTCTAGGGAACAAAATTATAGTTCACTATGTAACAAATTTCTCAACAACTGGTACTTGTAGGGCAAGATAATTTTATTTTTATTTTTTATTATTTATTTACCTACTTACTTACTTATTTATTGTCAAAATTGTGGCATGAACATCTGTAGCTGAGAATGACAGACAGATAAATATAAAATACTCCCAACTTTCAGTTCTCATAATCTCATGGAATCTGACTTATAACTGGGAAGATTTTTCTCTTATGTTCCTCTTTTAAATTGCCTTTATAATTTACCAGATTAGAACTCATATTTAACAGGTAATAGTGGCACAGGCCTTTAATCCCAGCACTTGGGGGGTGGTGAGCAGAGGCAAACAGATCCCTGTAAGTTCAAAGCCAGCCTGGTCAACAGAGTGAGTTCTAGGGCAGCCAGGGCTACACAGAGAAACCCTGTCTTACAAAAACAAAAAAGAATTAGTATCATTTTAGCAAAACAAATTGGCATTCTGATTATTTGAAGCTTCTGATGAACCAGATTTTCATTATTCAGAAAGGAATAATTGCCCATAACTTCTTCAGTATATTAAACCCAAGGTCCACCAGGGAACTAGGAGAAAGACTGGGCCACATCCTTACAAGCTTCAACTGCAGGTCAATTTGGAGGGCTGGCCCCTTAGAATGCCTGCCATTTCCTGCTGGTGGCTTACTCACAAGAAGTTAGCAGACTCTGCTTTTGAGTCTAAGCTACTGATCACATCTAAAGTGTTATTGCTTCAAATCCAGAAAAAGACAGGAATTTACTCATTGGAAAATATGTTTTCACCACAAAACTTCTGAGAAAGGATGAACTACCTAATGCCCACCCCCACCCCCGGACAGCAGGCCATGTATGAAACTGAGCTGGTGTGGCTCTTAAACACATTATATCTGCTGCTGTACAATCAACACAGTAAGCATACAGAACCGCAATGCTGAAATGGTCGCTTTCTCTTTGTGTTTTGCTTGGGGCAGCATGCAGCCCTGAGTGGAAAACTGTCTGCTAGAATGACAAAAGAGTTGGATTCTCAAGCCTCTGTAGCCACAGAAAATTTACTTTTCCAAGGATTCATTAGTTTAATAGCCTGGCTTTCAACAAGTGCTGCAAAGAAGAAATTACTAATATTTATACTGCCTTTAGTTCATAGAGTTTTTATGGCTCACCAAGCGCCATGGAAATAAACACTACAGACCCATGGTCCACACATTAAAATTGGGGAGCATGTGAAAATTCAGATGGCCATGTCCATCTAAATTAAAATTTCACTGGGGGATGTGGTGGCTCTAGCCTTTGCTATAAGCATTCTAGGTAATTCTAATGTGAGCCACGCTGTCAGAGAGAATGTTAAGAATGGGAAACATGTGGTGAGAAAACAATGTTCTTAGGAGCACAACATGTCTTTACCCACCAACAGTGAATTTGGGGCCAGAAATTTGGTTACTGAGTTTCATTTCCTTCATTTGAAAAGTGAAACTGTAAGTCCTCTTATTCTCCATAAGTAAGCTGAAGCCTTAAGAGAGAGCTGCTGGACACGCTGTGGGGACCTTGGTTCTCAGGCCATGAGGTTATTCTGAGGCAGAAGCATAAAGTAAGAAAGCAAAGCAAAACTCAGTCTGGTGGCAAGAAGCTCTGGAAAGGGAAGAGGAAAAGCTCTTCTCTTTAAAACCTAATAATTTGGTCATCAAAGCTTAAAATGTTTGGCTTTATTTAATACCAGCAATGAGAAAATGAAATTCCAGGATAGAACTTCAGGAATCAGCAAAAAAGAAAAAAGATTTCAGAAGAAAATATACCTATCGTACCTGTGGCATAGACCACGCCCACTGGGCCAGAGAGGGAGACAGGGCCAGAGATTACAGGGGGAACTAAGTCTGAGGAGGGGGCTCAGAGAGAGCTCTCTTGCTTGCAACATGGGGACAGGAGTACATCCAGAGGCATCCTTGGGACCAGGAACCTGCTGGTGTTCATCTGCCTATGTTGTGAGTTATATCTCCCTGAATAAACATCTATTCAGCCTATTTGTTTCTCCTGATCCTTATTAAACATCAATACTTGACTTCCACAGTTCTCCTAAAATATCAACTCAACAATTAATGTAGTTTCAGTTTAGAATGGACCTTCTTTTTGAGTATTAGACTCGTACTACATAGTTAAAGTGCCTGTCACAGTGTAAACATTTAAATATCAACACTAGTAAATATTTCAATAGAAATATTTTTACTATAAAGTTCTATCTACATGCATGATCATAATTTGTACCCTGTAAATGAAAGCATACAAAGGAAAGAGGGGCATACTATCCATGAACAATATAAGACCAAGTGTCTAGGCCAACATCCCAGGGACAGACAGGGTACCAGACGCTATCTAAACTTTATTTTGTTTTGCTTTTTATCATCTTCTGTGGCCCAGGATCTGTGCTATATATCAGTCTTATTGCGGGATAATTCATGATTCCTTTTCCATAGCAGACTACAATAATCTGTTTAGGAACCATGTGGAATTAGACTGCTACAGACTGTGTGAGTCTGGACAATGGATTCACTGTCTTGGGATGACAGAGATAATATGTCTAACCATTTCAGAATGCAGTTAAAAGAATTTAGTAATAAGATGGTTGTGATACATTTAGCAAGTTGATCAAGCACATATTAGCAACTGTTGTTCCTAATCACATCCCCAGGCTTGGTGGGGACAAGAGAAAGGAAACTAAAGGAGTGGGTTGTTTTCCATGAAACTGCAGTCAAGCAGGAGGCCTCCCTGGCAACATGAATGTGCATGTGGCTATATGGATTTGGATGTTGATGCTTCAGTTTCTATTTTTTCCTAGATCTGTACTCTCAAAGATGATGAAGCACTATTGGCCATACTCATTGTTTAAGTCTACTTTTGTGCTGATATCCATGTCCCTGATATAAACAACCATTTATAGAAAAGAATAAGAATAATAATAATAAACTACAATTTTTGACTTTTTTAGTTCAAGGGTTGAAGTAACCTATAACATGGACATTGTTATTTACAAGAAGCAAGAGGAGTCTTTGGACTGTTCTTGCTGAAATTTCCACTTGAATGCAGCAGCTGTGGGCCAGATGGTTGTCTGTGGGCAGACCAGGGCTGGGATATGAGCATGGTTTGCAATGGTGAGAAGTAAATTCAAAACAAAACTCACTTTCCCTTGGAAAATATTGCCTCAGCTTGCTCAGGGAATTTACCTCATCAGCAACAACAATCAACATGATGGTGATTAACAGAAGACAAAGAAAATCACTCAGCAGTATTCTTATGTCTGGCATGGAGCCAGGTCATCTCTTTGATTCCATCTCAAATGAATCAAACAGAAGATGATTTAGAGACCAGATCCTGCAGTGTTTTAGAATTTGGCTTCCTAAGTGGAAACATTCTTTTGAGTGATATGGACTATTTCAAGGGACATAATTTTGGTCTTACCTTGATGAACTAAATGTCTTCAAGTTCCTTGAGATTAGGATCTCATCTCAGTGATGTATATAGAGTTCACACCACAGCATACTCAATACATGGTATGTATGTGCGAGTTTGTATATATGAGAGTATGGGGGAATCTATAGTGATTAGAGAAAGAAAGAAAAACACAAAGAAAAGAAAGCAGGGAAGAAGAGGAGATAGGTATTAGAAAGTGGAACAGAGGCACAAGAAGAAACAGGTTTTGGGAGTCAAAACCAAGGTATCGATGCAGCTAGGAACATGGGGGAATTTGGGTCACCTTTATCTGAGCAGTGAAAACCATCATATGAAAACCAGTCTCAAGAAACCTCAGATAATGAAAACAGTAAATGTTATTCATACCAGCTCTATAAAAGAGATTTAAAGCACTTGTTTAATTTATATTCAGTATTACTGGGTATGATGCATGGGGTGTATATGTAGATATCAGAGAACAACTGTTTGGAACTGGCTTCCAAGGACTGAACTCAGGTCACAACTTCCATGGCAAGTGTATTAACCTGCTACAGCATCTTATCAGCTAACATCCACTGACTGTCTTTAATTACATCTACAGTTTTATGATACTGAGATCATCACATTTCCATATTATTCATATTATCCCTATATAATAATCAACATTATAATGTTCTCTTGTTTCTCCAAAGACATAAATAAATCAATTGTCTGTATTTTTGACAGTTTTTTTTCTAAAAAAAAACTACTTACAGGATCTCAAGGCCTTGGGACTTAGAGTTATCTTTTTAAATATAACTGTATCAGAATTAAATGATATATAGTATATAATCCATGGCACAACAGACTTGTAATTTATTGTCAAATTTCCCTTCTCCTATTAGAAAATGTTTAGCTATTTCCCACTGAGGAATTTCTTAGATTTGGAAAGTCACCTTGCCTCTGGGTCTTTCCTTCCTGGGAGAGCTCTAGCACACTGATCAATCAAGGAAGGCAGTAAATGCATCTCCATTTCAGTTGAGCAACTCTCATCACCTACATCAGTTCCACCTCTTCCCAGGGGATGCCTGAGACTGTTGTGGACCAATGAAGAAAAGTATTCCATTTTTACACCTTGCTTCCTTTCCCAGCATTCTGCATGTTTTGATCTCAAGAACACCTAACACTGCATCATAATAAATTTCCCTACGATCCTAACCTATGACTTTGATTAGATTCTGACTCTCTTAGAACCCAACATCTCAATCTATGCAGAACACATACGCTAACCCATCTCAGTAATTAGAATGGTACCTGTCAAATATTATGTGCTTTAAAACATCTGATAACTAAATGACACTTCATTTACCTACTTACAATACACTCTTTAGAAAGAAAATAAGATAGTTAGAAATAGGATGAAATTCTGGTTTCCATTAATGATTTTTATCATAATCACAAGAAACATGTGTGTGTTACATGCTTGTATGCAAGCTTACATGTATCTAAGTGCATATATATATATATATATATATATATATATATATATATATATATATATAAGGTTGACACAGAGGTTTTCTTGGATGGCTCTCTACATTATTCATTGAAATAAGGTCTCTCACTGAATCCTGGGAATGCACAAAATTCAGAAATAAGAAAGTTAAAGTCATCAGAGAATAGCAGAGCTGTGGTTCATTTAGGTCAATGCGGAGAAATAACTCAGTAGCAGTGGAGCTAGATGGTATGGCATCCAGGAAGGAGCAGAGTCCATGATGACTGTTATCTATGGGAAGCAAATATAGAACCATCAGATAAGAAATTCCTAATAAAATACCTGGTGCTTAATATCTTTAAAATACCCCAGAATATGTAAGCAGATGGGGCCAACTGTAACATAATGAACAAAGTTCACTACTATCTATGTTTTATTAACATAAGACAAACAAACAGTAAGTTATTTTGAAGAATGCAACAGTTGGGGAGAAATGATTATGTCAAGCTTTCCAGATAAACAAAACATGTTGTCTATGTGCAAGATTTGCATAATTCATGAATTATCTTGAGAGCTGAACTTAAACTTTGGATAGTCCAACATTCCTTCTCTTTGCAGATTCACAACCTAGGCCACAGCTTTCTTTACCCTTCCTTGCAGAGTGGTCTAAAATTCACTTAAATGGGACCACTTTTAACAGCCCAATATAGTATCCCTGTCACAGCGAGTGAGATCATACTGGACTATGATCAAGAAAGGCATAAACAAGTTGGCCTCCCAAGAGCAATGCAGAACTCACATACACTTGGCACTGAGCACTTGTAAACTCAGCCCTTCCGTGTCTGGCTCACATAAGGCAAGAAGCCTTCTCTTATGGAAATGGAAAACAGGGCTTTCAGGTTTGCCTTCAAGCATCGCCTGAGACTCAGGAGATCCTATGCGTGAGGCAAGCTTTCCAGCAGTAAAACACTTTCCAGCTCAAATTGTGGTTCAAAGCCTGTGGTTAAAGCATGAACTCAAAAAGCTTTCTTTTAGTGTCCACAGACCTGGCTGAATTTGAACTAAATTCTTTTTTTTTTTTTTTTTTTTTGTTCCCTCCAAATGTTTTCTACATTACACTTTTTTTCTATTCTTTTAATTTCCCCATCTTGTCTCCCTTCTTTTCTTCCTGCTACCTTCCCTTTAATTTCCTTTTTATTTTCTTCTTTCATTCACTGTGTTCTTCTTTCTTTTCTTCTTTCATGAGTCTCTTCCCTTCTTTCCTTTTCCTTTACTTTATGTATGCTCCATTTTCTTTCTAGTCATCATATTTGGAAAGTTTAATTGCTCAAACAAAAGGAACTTAAAGCTGCCACCACGGACAACAAAAATGTTTCATCTACTTATAGTTTCCTAGGTCCACACTATTTAAAATATCCCACAATTTCAGGGCAATCAAAAGAGGTTATGGGAAGGGAGGATAGCTCAGAAGGAGTGTGCTGACAAAGCATGCCCTTCTCATCACCCTAAGAAAGGAATGTGGCAATACACATTCTTAATGGCAGTGTCAGTAGGACCTAGGCCAGAGATGGCAACATACTACTGCCAGCACCAGCTTGGGTGTATGAACATGATCAAATGATCCGTGGTGAACAATGCCTTGAGGAACTGTAAGAGAGGCTCCAGGAAAAAGGGCAGAGGGCCTTTTATCTCAGGTGCATTTTATTCCCTGGGTTATTCTTGACCATGATTCTGTGGTTCCTGTGACAAACATTTACATTCAATTTATAAGATATGTTGGATGTCAGATCATAGCAATCAAATACAATCTGGTCAGTGTACCCTTAATCTGGATATGGCCTTTCTGCCTTGATTTCACGCTTTTCAAGATATATTCTATAGCACACATCAGGCAATTAACTGGTCTGTCCTGAAAAAGTTATGGCTGAGAAAGTTCTGGAAAACTGCTCAGTTAGTATTTCTTATGTGCTTAGTACATTTATTTACATGTTGTTTTGATCATATTTTTTTTGAATTCAAATAACATTATCATTGCTTTCTTTGTTACATTCACAATAAAAGAACCTGAAACTGAGGTAAGGTTGTCTACAGTATTTGATAATAGTTTGTCCCATTATTTCTGGTCCTCAATCCAAGGTCTTGCAGACACAGATCAGCATAGGTCATCAAAAGTCAACACTGGGGAGGGCTTTAAGAGACCTTCAATTTGGCAAATACTGTGCCCCACTACAGAAAACAATCTTGAGATGTGCTGGTATGAAGCAGAATCTTACTAAGAAGATATTTAGCATGGATTTAAACATGGGACTAATGAAAACAGAGATGCTCCTCGGGAAGGATAGGCCATCAACCATGGGGTGTGAGTGGCTAAGGAAGAGTCTCATCAAGAGAGATTTCTAAAACTATAGTTTAGTGAATTGCTAAGGAATTCGTTTTTCTCCTTTTTGCTAATGATAAACCACCCTGCCTCCATCTTACTCTTAAAAGCCATGTTATAGTAAAGACAAACTGGGTTCAATCCTGTTTCTCAAGGATTGAGCTATGCCCCACGTATAACCTTAACTACACATAGTTTTGTATTGGGTTTTTTTTTTCCAGGAAATGGCAACCATACCTTTGGTTCAAAAGGTTATTATGACCACCTGTTGTTATGATTATCTTGCAACCAAGTTTTTGTTTCAAGTTGCTATGACCAACATGCTCTGCTTATGAACTGCTTCTGTAACCCTGCCTATTTGCCTGCCAAATCCTCCATTTGGAAATCCCCTACCTCTAGACTATAAAACCCTTATCTCCGCTATGTCTAATGCTGACCTCTTGTACTCTACCTTAGGCAGAGGCAGCCTGTATACACAAGTCAAATAAATAAATACATAAATAAATCTTGCTTTATTGATTCATTCATGATAATTTGAGTCAGTGGTCTTTCTCCTCACATCTGTGGAATTAATAACAAATGGAAGTATATCAAATGAAAGCACAGCATGGTTTTTAGATGCCTTTGGTAGGATCACAATCTGAAAAAGGAAAACCATAGATTCAGAAGGTCGTGTAAGTGGATTGTATTGGTCATGGTTCTCTGGAGTCTAGAGGAACAGAACTGATAGAACAAAATTATATATAAAGGGGATATTAGAGTGGTTTGCAGGCTGTGGTCTGCATAGTTCAAAAATAATGTCTACCAATGCAAAGTCCAAGAATTCAGTAATTGTTCAGTCCATGAGGCTGCATGTCTCAGCATACCTGAAGGCATGGGAGTGGGAAGGCTAGCCCCAATACTCCTTTAAAATGCAGTGGTTGGGTGAGGGAGAGGTATCTCCCACAGCCTTTGCAGTCTGCAGCAGGCAGGGGAGCTGGTCACAGGGTCATGAAAGTGGGAGAGCTGGCCCTACCTCTCATCAGCTGCACCACTCCAGGAGAGTGGGCCTGGCACCTCACCTGGGCATCACAGCAGAGCTTACCCTGTTGGTGAGCCCATCAGAGGGTCTGAGAACAGGAGACCTGGTCCCTATATCCCCATCTGCCACGTGGTAGCATGGACAAGGAAAAGATGACTTCCCCTTTTTACCCCTTGCCACATGTGACAGGCGGGACAGGCCACATGTAAAAGTGAAAAGGCTAGCCTGCCCCTCACCAGCTGCAGTAGGGGAGAATGGGCCCTGCACCTAGTCTGGGCAACACAGTAGAGCTGACCCTGTTGCTGTAGATGTCTTTGAGTAAGCCTCTAATGGCGTAAGAGCAGGAGAACTGTCCCTGCCCCTTGCTGCCTGCTCCATTGGGTGGGCTAGTAGGGGATAATGCTGGGGAGCTTGCCCTGGCAGTGGGGATGAGGGAGAGTTGGTGGGATAACCAATGCAGCTACCAGTCAGGCCCAGATCCAGGGCAATGAGTTGGCCCATCGCAACAGCTACTCCGATTATGAACTACTGGAACACATGAAGGGGCCAGTCCTGCAGATCAGAACTGCAGGATCCTCATGACATAGGGCAATAACAGAATATCTCAGAGGAGTCTCAGTAAGGGCCAAGTATTGACAGTGTAGCAGAAGGCAGAGGCCATGAGCCAGACCAATGACTCTTTACAATGAACACTTGCAAGTAAAGATGTATGGACTAAAGGGTATACTGTGTGGCTCACTGGGCCACACTGCTGGTTCCACGATGAGCTTGTTTTTCTTTCTTTCTTTTATATTTTATTTTATTTTGTTTTGGGGGTAGGGTTTGCAAAGACAGAAGGCAGATACAAAGAGACAGGACGATGAATGGGATGCAAAATCCACAATCAATAAAAAGTTGCTTAATTTTTTTTTCAAGTGGATCTTCCACTTGGGTTTTAGTTAATTCCAGGTGTAGTCAAGTTGACAACCAAGAATAGCCTTCACAAGTTAAAACATATCATTCCATATAAATGGATTTTTGTGGGAGAGTCCCAGAAAGTTTTAGGCTTATAACAAGGAAAAGAAAACTTCTGTGTTCAAAGATCACATACACTTAAGCCTCCAACATAATTTTTAATAGAAATATCACTATGTAAGGACTATCACAATATAGGCAACCTTTACAGCAATCCTTTTCTTCTTTTGGAGTTCTCATCTTTCCTATGAAGAAAGGCTCCAACTAGACTCCAGGATAAGGTCCTCCTTTCTCTTTCCATGTCCTCTTACTTTTTGTTGTCTAGTATCCTTCCTCTCTTTCTTCTTCCCTGTCTCCCTTTTGTTCTCATTTTTCAGTCTAGTCAGTCAATCGTTATCAGTATACTCAGGACTCTACCTTATATAACAGATGCAGAAACAGAATGGAGAAACGATTGGTACTCAAGAGTGGTATAAATTAGTGACTTCACTCATTTCCTTTCTGTGACAATGTGATTAAGAAAAATTTTTGTCTCTACCCCACCCCAAGACAGTTGCATAAATTATTCCATAGCTAAGACAACTATTGCCCTTCATTTGGAGAACATTAACAATGGTGGAATGACTCTAAAATAAACTCATTGTGAAACATGGGTACGAATTCATGAAATCACTAAACAGATGTTTACTGACCTTTCTTGTATGTGCTGTCATTTCAAATAGAGCATTGCATAAAACTAATCCCATTTTATTTCATGGATTACAATTTTAGAGAGGGAATTTTTTTTTGAATAATCATTATGTCATATTGCCTAAAAATATGTCCTCTGCAACCAAGGAGATCTGTACTTCAAAGCTGACTTAGCCTCGTAATAGTTATGGGGCTTGTACAATTACTTAACATCTTTAAGCCTTTAGTTTATAACTGGTAAAGGAGCTGATACCTTCAGAATGGTTATAATTATGATAGTTACTAGCTAACTATGCTGTCTGGCACTGAAGGTTGCACATGCTAGGGAAGGGCTTGGCCACTGAAGTGCATCAGCAGCACACTGTAGGGTTTTTGTTGTTGTTTGTTTTTGTAGGTACAAAAAAAAATCATACAACTGGATTGTGGGAAATTATTGTGCACTTTTGTGATTTTATTAAGAAATAATTTAATTGTACATTTAGATACATTGGTTTATAGTGTATTAGGTATGCCTCAACAAAGGCTTAAAAATACATGTAGATTAAAATGCCCCAGAAGTTCAGAAATAAAAAGGTAATACTCCTCACAAAAGGAAAAGGACAAGAAAACAAAGGCAATGGAATTACATATAGGGAAGGGATCAAGACATTTTTTGAGACAAGTTTTCTCTTGTAGACTTGGCTGTCCTTGCCTGTCCTGGAACTTGTCCTGTACTAGGCTGGTCTCAGACTCACAGAGATCTGCTTGCCTCTTCCTCCCAGGTGCTAGAATTAAAAGTATATGCCACCACCACCCAGCTAAGAGATTCTTTAGAAAGGGTATGACTTCTGGAAGCACACATGAAGTTAATAGGTAAATAGAGAGAAGCATTTTCCAAAACTCAGGAATGAAAGATTTGGATGGTAAAACTTGAATATTTTGCTAACAGGTTTATTTTTTCTTATTTTACATATCAATCCGAGTTCCCTCTCCCTCCCCCCCCCTCTCTCCCTTCCATGTCCCCACCACCACCCTCCCCCACACTCCACAGGGAGGGTAATGCCTTCCAGGAGGGGTCAACAAAATCTGTCAAGTCATTTGAAGTAAGGGCTAGGCCCTCTCTCCTGCCTCTAAGTAAGGGAGTATCCCTCCATGGAGAATGTGCTTCCAAAGTCCTTTTGTGCACCAGGATACATCCTGGTTTCACTCTCAGAGGTCCCTTAGATTGTCCAGGCCTAACTGAGTGCTAAAACTTTTAGATGTGACATGTGAGGCTAATGGAGAAATTTAAGAACCAATGAGCAAAGGATGAAAAGTACCATGGTTGTGCTGTATTAGTACAGAAGAGAGAAACATCTAGACACCCACAGATAGATCACATTAGAAATAATGAGGGACTGGATGTTGTTCTTTTGATACAGCTGCTGTGATGCAGCTGCTATGGCCTAAGAAACACAAACACGAGATTGAGCGCCCACGTGGAGTTTATTGAGAGAGGGGAGAGGAAAGCGGGGAGAGAGAGAGATAAAGGGGGCCCCAGAGAGAGCGAGAGAGGGAAGCAAGAGAGAGGGAGATGAGAGGGACAAGAGAGAGCAAGAGAAGCAAGAGAGAGCAAGAGAGAGATGAGAGGGACAAGAGAGAGCAAGAGAGCAGGAGAGAGCAAGAGAGAGAGAGATGAGAGGGACAAGAGAGAGCAAGAGAGAGCAGGAGAGAGCAAGAGAGAGAGGTGCACTTGGCGCCCTTGCTTTAAAAGGGGAGCTTGCGCATGCGTAACCCAGTCTCTGCAGCCAGGTAGCTTGGGCAGCGGGGCTGTGTAACCCAGTCTCCGCCCAGCCAGGTAAGGACTGACATAGTGATTACACGTCCCGCCCATCAGAGGCGGGGCCCACAGACTGCCAAGCCTCAACATTCCCACCTCTTATTACTATTAAAAAGGTGGGGGTTGGGCATGGCCCAACAGGGTGAGTCTGCAGGTTTCTAACACTGGACAATGCAGGGAGCAGCAAGAAAGAACTAAATGTGAAACCCAGTAAAAGAGGAGAAGGGACCTCAATATTTGGAATACCGTCATTAACTACTGGGGCTCTTCAGAAACAGTCAAAATGACTCCAATTTGCAGCCCGGGGTATTAAATCAAGTAAAAGAAATTAGTGTTACTAATGGCAAAAACAAATACCTTTTCTCTAAGCACATTTAGCAAGTTATAAAACATGAAACTGAAATTCTGGAAGCATTTGTGTACAAGATAGTAATAGTTCAATACTGAGATAATAAATAAGAGCTTTTGTCTACATGTCAGTTAACCCTTGCTTAACCCCTTGTCTGAACCCCTTGTCTGATCTCTGTATTGCTATAGTGACTCATGTAAGAAGGTATTTTTCCTGGGCAATTATCTGAAGCTTCCATCAAATTCTAAAGAAGTCTTTGACCACCCAAAATAGGTTAAGAATCACCTCTTTGAGCGATATCAGTTGAGTAAAGGAAAGCAGAGTTTCTCTGAACATTTCAACATCTTTGCATCTAAGAATAGCTCATATTAATTCAGAGACAGGTTTGATCCCACTCTGGTGGCTGAATCATTTTCCAGCTCCATTTCCTCCATTTCAGAGTCAATGTTCTGATACGGGTTCCAGATAATTTGGTGATGGTTGTAATGATTCCCATCCAAACTGAAACACATTTTAAAAATGTCCTTCTAGGTCATATTTAATTACAAAAAAAATTATACTCAAAAGAATTTCAATGGGACAGTTCTGCTAATTGTATAAGCATAACTAAGACTAGTTTATTCTGGGGAATAAGTGTACATCACAAATTCAGTATATCTGGCTGGTGAGATGGTTCAGCAGTTGAAAGTGCTTGCCACACAAGCCTGAATATCTCCCTTCAATCCATAAATCCCCAGAACTTACAGTGAAAGAGAAAAACTGACTCCAGGAAGTTGCCTTTGACTTCTACATCTATGTCATGGCAGACATGTACATAAAACATGCAAACACACACACACACACACACACACACACTCACCGTATGCACACACAATAAAATATAATATAAAAATGAAAATGAAATCCACATGTTACATAAAGTACACAGACGATTTTTAAAAACTCATTACAATTATTCTATGTCATTAGCATAGACTTAAAGACAAATTCCTGCAGGAATTTTAAGAATATGCTATTTTACTAAGAAAGGAACCTAAATGGAATAGTTGCAATATAACTAGACATGGTTCATTATCTCTTCAACTCAATTTTGCTTTGTGCTTGTTAAGATAGAAAACGGAAATACCACTGTATTAGCTATCATTTAATTAGACTGTATAATACAAAGCATGATTCTGTTAGAGAAACATCTGTTGATGTGGAGCAGAACATGTGCTTCTATTTCATTTTTAGCAACTACTCGGCTATACACTTTAAAAAGCCTGGAATTGAGCCCAGCTGAAAGAACTCAGCCTCTCAAGGTGTTGAGTAAGAGGAGAGGATGTCTTCTTCCTGGGTGTTTGCATGCCTCTACTTAGAGAACCAATGAACTTTGTATTATGAAGAGACTAGTGAACCAAGGAATGTCTATGTCATTAGTATCCTTGTTTATGAGAGCTGGAAGAAGTGCATGATCTCAGGAAAGAAGTTTCCCAGGCTCTCTTAGCTACTTTCCTATTGCTCTAAAACCATGATCAAGGCAACATGCAAAAGAAAGTTTTTATTTGGGGATTATGATTTCAGAGTGTTGGAGTTTTATGATTATCATAGAAGGGAATATGGCAGTGGGCAAGCAGGCAGGCATAGCAGAAGCAGTGAGCTCACAACTTGAAACACAACCACGAGGCAGAAAAAGCTGAGTAGAAATAGCATCATGGAATTTTGAAACATCAAATTTTCAAAACCTCAAAGCCCACCTCCAGTGACACACCTCCTTCAACAAAGTCACACCTTTCAATCCTTCCCAACAGTTCCACCAACTAGAAACCAAGTTTTCAAATACATGGGCCCATGGAGGCCGTTCTTATTCAAACCACCACACGGTCTCAAGATTGCTTTTCTGTGGGACTTAAAATGAGCGCAATACTGACTGGCAGCCCTAGGACCAAGGAACAAGATTTGAGGGTTAAAGGGGATAGTATTAGCAGGATAAAACAAAATTTAATGCTAAGGGTAGAGAAGCCAGATGAATGATATTACAGGGGGAGGATATGTATCCAAACAAAGATGAAAAATGGCAAGACTGTGCTGTGGCTTCCTTGTGACTGTGCTTGAGACTTAGAAGTGGTTGAGTTGTGTGCTCAGAAATGAAATACAGATACTCTTGAACTTATGGCAAGGATACATGCCAATAAAGCCATTTTAAGCTAAAAAAAAATGTAAGCCCCAAATGCATTTTAAATATATAATTTACTGAATGACATGGCTCACCAACACAGCATACCATGGAGTGTCAGATGAGTCTTTGAGTCTTGTGTGGTGGGAACCATCTCTAAAGAGAAGACTTTGCTGCCCTAGTCTATAATAAGCCAGAGACCGTTTCTATATTTCATACTTGAACTGCTCTGGGGGCTTATCATGTGCTAAGATAGTATATTCATCTTTGGACATCTCTAGCTTGTAAAAAGATATCCTTTTTACTAAGTTGAAATCTGCCTCCTGGAAGAAGATTACAGTACTATCAGCCTTATGTCCACTGTGACCTCAAGAACCTTCTGCCTCTATAGAAGTGAGTGATGGTAGGAATTTCTCAAGTTTCCATCAAGCATGACATATTTTTGAAGCCCTAATTATTAAAATACTTCAAAGATTTATAGTTGCATGCCAAGGACCTGCTGAGTTTTATAGCAGTAAATAATTTAAGTCATGGCTTAAGTTTACATTATAAGTACTAAATAGATTTAAATGACCATTTTGGTTCATTTGCCATATGACAAGCATGTCTTCTCAATGTTATTTTTATGTCTGAAGATTTCCAAGTGGGAGATAAGTGCCAAATACTCATTCCCATATATCTCATCCAAAAGAAAACTTGAGTTTTATGTGATTAAATACAAAATTCTAAACATGATCGTCATACTATACTTTAGGAACATTTTGGATTTAGACAAGAAGAAGGTGAGTGTGAGATGTGCTGCAAGTTGTATTTATGAGTCTCCATTACCACTCTCTCTATTTTCTACTCACTGTCTTCCATTCTGTACTAAGAAGGTTCACATGAATATCCCACTGCAGCACCAGACCCAACAGGCCTACAAACATACATGGACAGTTCTCATGTGCTTGTTAAATTTTCCTATCTGTGAATAAATGCCCTTAAGGCA
The DNA here is from genome assembly GCA_030556225.1 of Cricetiscus sungorus. Lineage (NCBI taxonomy): Eukaryota > Metazoa > Chordata > Mammalia > Rodentia > Cricetidae > Cricetiscus > Cricetiscus sungorus. The sequence goes on along the minus strand of JANBXA010000372.1, from coordinate 47,076,798 downwards.
TTAATAAGTGCATGGTATAGCAGGTTTCCCAAGTCGCCCATTGCTGTGAATTACATTTCTGTTTTTCCAGAATCCATATGTGAATTCCAAATCCCCTTAATAATTCTATTTCAAGATGAGTCATTTAGGATATATTGAAGCTCAGGTTTAATCATGAGGGAATGGTGAGATTACTGTCTCTCACAATGATGAAACCAGAGCTTGCTGTCTGTTCACTTAACACCTAGGAAAGGCAGAATGAGGACATAGCCAGAGAACCCAGTCCAAAACCCTGTTACATTGGAACCCTGATTTTGTATTTCTTTCCTCTGTTACTATGAAGAATGAATTTTTGTGATGTAAGCCACCCATTCAACAAAATTTGCTCTCTAGTAGCCTCAAGCTGACCAATACACTTGCCAGCTCTTTCCCCTCTGGATATACTTGAGTTATGCCATTTATCTGAAATATACTGCAGAGGTAATCTTCAAGCAGCAGCTCCTTGCCATGCCATGCAGCTGTGTTAAGCAGGCCTCAAACAAGTGCAGTCTGTAGACCTGTAAGAGAACTACAGCAATAATTATGTACCAACCAGGAATCCTCCTATCACCTCTGATAGGAGGCAATCAATCGGGCACCATTAAGGTGAATAAGTATGGAGTCGGGAAATGGACTGGGAAAGGAGACAGATCATAAGAGATGAGGTTGTTGAAGAACAGACCTACATGAATGACCTGCTTTCCACCCGAGGTCAGGGTGATGTCTGGGACTGGACTATAACCAACAACCAAGTCTTGGTTGGAAGCCCCTGAAGCAGCCAAGAATGCCTGAGATGAGGACTGTGGCTTCTGTCACTAAGGGCCATACAGAGGACTGTAGTCTGGGCCACCACCTAAGACCTTGTTGGTGTTCAATCACCAAACTGCCATTGGGGGGCCATGCCAATCCGGGTAACCTGTGCTGCTACCTAGGCCATAGTGACATCTGGATCTAGGCTGCCATTGAGGACCATGCCCGGATCCATGGTCCTACCAAGGTCTGTGTTGATGTCCAATGGCCCTTGTTGCTACCAAAGAAAGGCCACATAGATGCCCAGGGACTAAGCCTCAACCTGTGACTGTGCTGGTGTCCAAGGGTTGTGCCACCTCCAGGTCATGCTAACTTAAGTGGCCAAATGGTCACCAGGGCCATACTGATCTGGGTGGCTTGTGCTGCCATAAAGGCCATGGTGGTATCCAGTCCAAGCTGTTACTGAAGGCCATATCTGTGCTGATGACTATGGCCATGCTGAGTTTGCCATGCCCCTCACTGAATACTGCAGCAGGAGAGCTGCCCCTTCCCCCTGCCCCTGTATTCACACTTGGGAGAGACATCCCTACCCCTCACCACTGGCTTATACCTCCCCTGAACAGCACAGCACACCAGAGCTAACCCCACTGTCAGGATACAGGAGAGCCTTCCTGAGGGTGTGAGTGCAACAGAGCTGACTTTGCCCTACCTCATCTACCATGTGGTGTCATGAAAGAAGGAAAGATGCCCTCCCCCAACCCCTTTCTACTTGCAGCAGACCAGAGAGCTGTCCCTGGGATCACCAGAGTGGGAGAACTAGCCCTGCCCCCACCAGCTGCAGCACAAGAGAGGAGATCCTGCAATCTGCCAGGACAGCATACTATAGATAACCCTGCTGTTGGGGCATAGGTGAACCAGCCCTGAGATGGAATGACAGGAGAAATGACCCTACCCAATTCCTCACATACCCACTATAGCAACTGGGAGAGAGGGTCCTGCGGTGTGAGTGTGAGTGAGCTGGACCAAGGGCCTGAGGCCAGAACTGTACCTGCTCCTTGTGGCAGGCCACATTGCTGCAGGGTGGGTTGGCTGAGGCAGTGCTGGGGGTGGGGGGATGCACTGGGCTAGGGGAGGTTGACAAGAGATAAGGGAAGCTTGTATAATGATCAGTTCAGCTGACCCCCTGACCCAGGATCAGGGATATGAGTTGGTCCACCCCAATATCGACATCATCTGTGAACAGAAGGATAGAAACCTACAGATCCAAAACTACAGGATCTTACTAGATAAGACAACAGCGAGAAGCGGGGAATGGGGGTTGATGGGGGTAGAACAGGTGAATGGCTATTGTTGATGGTATGACAGAGGACTGAGGCATCAGACCAGATCTATGACTCATGGCAATGAACACTTGCAAAGATGAAAGGACTAAAGGAGGAAGCCACACCACAGCTTCCATGAGGAATTTTTTTTCCTGTTTCCCTTTTCTTCTTGTTTTGATTTATTTTGTTTTCTTTGTATGATCTGGTTTTAGGTTCTTCTTTTAAATTATTTTCTTACTTTGGGGGGCAGTTGCAAGGGCAGGATGGAAGTCAGATGAGGAGGTGAGGAGATGGGCAGGATTGTGAAAACCATGAAGAATCAATAAAAGTTTATTTTTTAAAAAAGAAAGGTTATTTTCACCAATCATGGAATTACCCCATCCTACATTCTTGATATTATGGTTCTAATTACATGGCCTAAGCCTATAGTTCCTTATATAATAGTAAAGCACCTCTGTTGCCTTGATATTTATTTTAAAAGCTATCTTTTCAGGACTGTAGTTAATAATTCATTGTTAAGTAGTTTTTGAAAATTGACTAATTTCCAGTAATCTTCATAACGGATGCAAAGAGAAGATTCAAGGGTGCTGTCTCTCCTGAGAGATTTAAACGCCAGAGTTCAACATTAAGAAGTGCATAATTATACTGTATCAACCAACAGAGAGAGATTCTGTATGTGCTAAAATATTACTCACTCCAACGAGAATATGGCACTTTTCACATGAATTGCTTCCTAAGGAGAAGACTTCATTTACCCTACAAATATTTAGTTTTACCCTGATAGCATGCCAGAAACAAATGGAATAACATAAACTTAATTAAGAGAATTCTTTGTTGTAACCTAGTTTCCAAAAGCAACAAGGATTTCCCAACTGCCCAAATGCTTTGCTAAACAGGTCTGCAGGAAAGGAGAGGAGATGCCAAAGTCAGTTAACACTTCCTTTGCAGAAGTCCACTGGGAAGAAAGGGGACACACAGGAACCATGTGTCCACATCTGTAGTCAATTACCATTGATTTTCACTCTGCTAAGTTGCATTTAACATTGATGCCCTTGTTGGCTTACACAACTGAGTTATTGACATTAGGCAGGAAGGCAAATAAAGAACTACAGGCTGCTTGCAGGCTGGTTATAATGTATTGGCTCATGATGAAAGATCCATGTGAAGCCTTGCCTTATCACCACTCTCATAGACCAGAAACACATATCAAAATACACTGAAGTCCACTGTTAAAAGTATAACAAAACTTAGACCCCAAAAAATATATAGGGCATAGGACAAAAATACTTTATAATCTCACATATATTCTTGACATTAAAAAGATTCCAATATGCTTTGGAATAATCCTTCTGTACACTGTGAAAATGTGTTTCTTTCGTAGTTAATAATAAGCCCATTGGCCCATCGCTAGGCAGGATTTTAGGGCAAGAGAGAATGCTAGGAAGAAGAAGGGCTAAGTCTAAGAAGTCACAAGTAGATGTAGAGGGAAGCAAGAAGAATGTGCCATGTTGAAAGAAGGTACCACCCTATAAGAAATCACCCTACATGTGGAGTGGTGGGTGGGAATGGGATGGGAGGGTGGTTGGAGTGCATGGGAAGGTGGGAGAAAGAGAGAGAGGAAGGGAGAGGAGGAGGGAGGGTGGAGGAAGGAAGGAAGGGAGGGAGAACTGGGATCGATATGTAAAATAAAAAAGTTAATAAAAAAAGAAGGTACCACCACTTGGCAGAGGGTAGATAAGAAATACGTGCTAATTTAAAATGTCAGAGTTAACTACCAATAAGCCTGAACTATTGGCTGAGAATTCATAATTAATAAATAGCCCGGAAGTGATTATTTGGAACTGGCAGGTGGGAAAGAAGCATGTTGCTGTAGCACTGTGTTGAGAGACCACTAATCTTCTGGATAGAATTGTTGGGAAAATGTTCAGCAACTAATTAGCAATGCCTGCTTTCTGCATAGAAGGAAAAGTTTAAAGAAGTATCATGTGTTACAAACTAGGCCAATATATGTACAAATGGAAAAACTGTAGCCAGAGATTCCAGGCTTCACTCAAGGTCATATAGCTGGTTTAACGTAGGATATCTTTATGATCTATGACATCTTTTTAATTGTTGTTTATTTTTCATTTAATGTCAACCTTTGGTTTGGGAAAATTAAGCATATTAAGTCTACCTAGACTCCAAGTCAGGAGCTCTAAGGGTTTGACTCTGACTTTGTTAATTAGAAAAATGAGTAAGACAATGTGTGAACTAACATTCAACTAGTTCATTGCACTCATTCCATGGGTAAGAAAACAGCTCTAGGTGGAAATTTCAGTGAATTAATACAGGAGATAAAATTGTGTCATGTTTCCAATATTCCATTTCGTGGTATCTTCCACAATGACATTTCTGATTTATAAAATCCCCTCATTAGGGACTAGAAAGACAACTGAGCAGGGAAGCATACACACTGCTCTGGCAGAGGACCCAAGTGTTTTCAGTTCCCAGTACCCAAACTGAGTAGTTCACAAACACTGCTCCCCTCCAGGAACCAATACCTTCTTCTGGCCTCTGAGGGTAGCTGCATCCATAGGAACACACACACACACACACACATACACACACACACACACACACACACACACACACAAAATTAAAAATAACATAAATCATTCTAAAATTTGATTTATGTAAATGAGATGGAAGAAATTATGTTTGTTGTAAGAATATCACTTATTAAGTAAGAATTTGATAAGAATTTGTTTAGTGCCTGTTATATGACTAGTATTGGGCTATAGGTATGTGACATGAAAATTCAGTGGCTCGGTGGAGAAACTGCCTTTGTTGGCTGAGAACCCCAAAAGGGTTATGCAAGCATCTAAGGAATATTAGGAAAGGGGCAGCTGTCTTTCCAAGACAGCAAACCCATAGAGGAGCTGAAGCCTAGGATCAATTCACAGCTTTGGGAAGAAAACTAAATTAATGGAAATAAAATAATTAGAAATGTGGGAGACCAGACAGGAGACAGCTTGAAGGCCCTACAGGGAGCAACAGCTGTCTAGGTTAAGTAGATAGCACTATAGGACCAGGGACTAATTCCGGGACAATTACAAAGCAAGAACCATTGTATCAGTCACACACATTGAGGAAAAGGCAGGAAATGAACCTAATGCATGCTGTTTACTCTTCCTGGTGGTAGAAATGAACTAGTATATGTATAGTGACCCTTTCAGCATCTCCTGCAACACTGGTTTGATAGGCCTGAATGGCCTTCATTTGTCTTCAAAGGGCCTTCCTCATTCATTGTTCCTTATTCCTCATTCCTTATTCTTCATTTCTTATTCTTTATTCATTGTTCCTTTTTCCTTAGTCAATTTCAAGATGGCCTTTTTGGATTTAGTCATCCTTAATGGAAGTTATTTAATTTCATGTAATGTGAGGTTCTTTGTCCTGGAAGGTCCCTCCACCCTTCTTAGCCCCAAAGAAGCACACGGACACTATATTAATTATGAAACCGTTGGCCAGTGACTAGGGCTCTTATTTGCTAGTTCTGTCTTAATTATTAAGCTATGTCTATTAATCTAAGTATTTCCACGTGGTCTTATCTTACTGGAAAAAGCAGCTGTAAGTGTCTTTGCAGAGAACAGAACAATTTCATGTTTGTTCCTGCTTATATCCTGATTCTGCCCAGCTATGTCACTTCCTGTCTGTCTGTACAGACCTCCAGACCTCTATGGTTGGCTAGCAGCAAGTTTCTGCCCAGCTACATCACTTTCTGTCTGGCCAATCAGCATATCAGTGTTTTATTCATTGACCAATAAGAGAAACATATACACAAAAAGACTTCCACTATCATCGCCTCTTTTCTGTTTAAATAGTTTTAATTTTAACATAGAAAAATTATTTTTAGCCTTTAAATTAGTTTAAACAGTTATCAATAAGAACTATGGTCACAATATTTAGCACATTAACACTTAGCAATATTTAAAGAAAATAATCTATCATGTATCCTATCTTTGTGAGTCTAAAGTCTTATATGTAACTTATCTTTTATCATAACTAATGAAACCATAACCTTCAATTTCAGGTTTTGAAACATGCCTTTCAATGCTGCTCTGTCTTTTAGAGTTACATTGCTAATGACAGATCTTGTAATTCTGATGTGTTTTGACTTTGAAGATGAGTGTTTTCCTACCACAGCTTTTGTTTTTTGCTTGGTTTTTACTATATGCCACCCAGTTATTCTTCTCTCATCATATGTGGTTCTAAATAAAGTCTTCATAATTTTGGATCTCTATTTTTTTCTTTAAATTTGGGGAAATTCTTGCTATAATTTCACCAAGTAGATTCACTCTGGCATTAGAGGTTATTCATGTTTTCTAGTTAAATATCACTGTGGTCTGATAGGATAGAAGGAATTGTTTTATGTTTTATTTATTTTAGCTCCCTTTGTGACCTACTCTATGATTATTTTAGAGAAGTCTCATTCTCTACTGAGAAGAATATGTATTCCTTATCTGTTGAAGGAATTTTCTATAGATATGTTAGGTTCAATAGATCTGTGGTAAAATTTACCTTGAGAACTATTTATTGAATTTTTTTATTTGAAAAACCTGTGTAGATGTGAGTGTGGGTTGTTGAAGTCTCTATTATTTTGGGGTATGAACCAGTCTTAGTAAAGGTTTCTATTGCTGTGAAGAGGCACCATGACCACAGCAAATCTTATAAAACAAACTTCTGATTGGGGTGACTTACTCACAGTTTAGAGGTTCAATCCATTATAAGCATGACTTGGCAGTGTACAGGCAGAGGTAGTGCTGGAGCTGAGAGTCCCACATCTGGCAGGGAATAATAAGTCAACTGACAGTCACAATGAGGGAAGCTTGAGCATTAGAGATCTCAAAGTCCACCCCCACAGTGACACAATTCCTCCAATAAGGCCACACCTCCTAATGGTGCCACTCACTTTAGGGGCAATTTTCTTTCAAATCACTACAGTACCCATGTGTTCTTTTATGTCATTTGGGTGTTTATTTTATGCAATTACAATCCTCAAGATTTGGTGTTACGGCAGGTTATTCCTGCCAGCCGCAGCAAGTCCTGCCACCATGGTCCCACAACTACGTGTGCCCCAAATAACATTCAGAGACTCTGTATTTGATATAATCCTGTTGGCCAATTACCATTATTGTTTATGGGCTAGCTCTGCCTTAATTATTAACCCATTTCTACTTATCTAAGTATTTCCACGTGGTCGTCTTATCAGGGAGCCGCGGCAGGTGTCCTGCTTCTTCCCCGGGCTACATCTCGACTCCCCCTTCCCAATTTGGTGCATAAAAAATACCACCTTTATGCATTTCTTTTATCAACATATAGTGAGCTTTCTATAGCTTCTGATTATTTTTGGTTTCTGAAATCTGTATTATTGGATGTGAGAATTGCTATGACAGCTAGATTGAAATTTCCATTTGTTTGATAGATTGCAGTTTATAGCTATCTCTCCTACCTGTGAATGTTTTGTGGAAACAGAAGATAGTTGAATTGTGTTTCTTAATCCAGTCTATTAGTCTATGTCTTTTAATTGATGAGTTAAAATAATTTGTATTCAAGGTTATAATTAAGCAATTGGGAAGCAGAGACAGGCAAGATCTCTGTGAGTTCAAGGCAACCCTGGTCTGGTCTACTAAGTGAGTTCCAGGACACCCAGGGCTACATAGAGAAACCCTGTCTCAAAAAAAAAAAAAAAAAAAGGAAAAAAAAGAAAGAAAGGAATTATTTGCTTATATTATTTATATTTTTCCTGCTTGTTGTTTTGTTTGTTGGTTAATTTAGTTATTTTTCTTCGTTTCCTGGTATTCTTGCATTCCTGCTGGTTTGATGTGTTGGACACGACTGATTCCTTTCTGTTCTAGTCTGTTCATCTGTTGCTTTCATGGGTTCTTGTGTGAAACATTATTCTATCCTGGGTTCTTGTGTGAATTATTCTTCTTCCTCTACATTCAGTGTTACTTAAAGAATTTCATACATTGTTGGATAAGTTGCTGTGAATTGTTTTAACTTAGATTTGTCTTTTAATATTCTTACTTCTCCTTCTATTTTCACTGGATAATTTTGCTAGATATAACAATCATGATTGACAACCATTTAACTTTAAAAACTTGGAATGTATCATTCTATTCTTTCTTAGGTTCTAGTTTCTGATGGGAGATGTTATTCTGTAAATATGTTTCTCATACTGGTTAATGAATAAAGCACTGTGGGCCAATAGGAAAGCAAGATAGGTGGGGCTAAGAAACTAGGAGGAAAGAGGAAGTAGTTAGGAGGAGTCAACATGGAGAGCCTGGAGAGAGCAGCACGCTGGCCTGCTCTCCAGTAAGATGACCACATGGAAATACTTAGATTAGTAGAAATGGGTTAATCATTAAGACACAGATAGCTGATAAGAAACTAGTACCTGGCCAACAGCATTGTATCAAATACAAAGTCTCAGCTTGTTATTTGGGGCTGGCCTGGCAGTGGGACCAGGCAGCCGGCAGGGAAAACATACTGGTTACAAGTTTCCCTGTATAGCTTCTAATGCTGTTTATTCTTTGTAATTTTGACATCTTGACTATATTAGGTCATGTATAAGTTTCTCATGGGTTTTGTCTAATTGGAACTCTGAAGTATGTCCTGAGTTTGAGTGTCTTCTGTTTTCTACAGGTTTCAGAAATTCTCAGCTATAATTCCAGTGATAAACTTGTCTAGAATGCTTTTTTTTTATCTCAACTCCTTCTCCTATACAATGAATTCTTAGATTTGGTTTCTTCAGTAAACCTCATATTTCTTGGAGGTTTTGGTCATTTTTGTTGAAAAATGGTGTGTTTGTTATTATCTCAACCTTGTCCACTATCCATAAAACTCATTTTTCTCCTGGGTTTTGTTTATTAGTGCTTTTTTGTTTTTGTGTTATGTTTTGTTTTTGTTTTTATGTTTGATAGATTGAGACATTTCTAAAATTTCTGTTCAGTATGTTTTCCATGTCTCTGTTCCCTTTCTCAATTTTTCTTTCATAAAATTTTTTCTCCACAGTTCTAATTTTTTCATACACGGTGACATTGTTCTTTTGTAGGATTTACTTTATAAGCTTTTTCCATGTCTTAGACTTAATTCCTTGTTTATTTGAGTCGTTTCCTTGCTCTTTGAAGTTTTTTTTTTTTAAGAATAGTATTCTGGGGGCTTGGAAGATGTTTCAGCTGTTAAGACCTTTGAGGACTGGGTTCAGTTCCCACCACCCATTTGGTGGCTCAGCATGCAGGCTAAACACACATGCATATAAAAATGAAATTATTGGTGTTCTTAATTCTTTTTCTACCATGTATGAAAACTGATCATCTTTATTTTCTTTTGCTCTTCATAGAGTTGCCACAGTAGAATGTTGTCTCTCTTATCTCTTTGTTCTGTTTTACACATCTGCTAGAGTGTGGATGTCTTCTCTACCCTTTCTCTCATTAGCACGGTTTTTATTTTGTTTTATATGAGTTCTTCTGGTAGGTTGTCTTCATTTGGATTTATGATTGTGGAAAATTTAACTTCCATAATAATTATTATGGCTTCATAAAAAATTTGATGATTACTGCAGAGAATGATAATTTGCTCTTAACTCGTATCGTCTATGAGATGTGAAAACTGGAGGACTACAAATACAATCTCTCCATACGCTTTTTAAGGTCATTTGTTCTGAACTTTCTACATATGCAGTTCACAAAGATTCCTAATGCACCAGGAATCCTTTTGAGAAGGTATCCAGCTTCCAACACTTCTATGGTTACCTCTGGAGACGTACTTCTAATTGGCTACTCTCAGACCTCTAGTTTTCCACTTTTGCCTCACTACCATATGCTATAATCCATCTTTCTGAAACTGAGTGACCCAACTGACTCACCCCTAAGGTCATTCTGCTCCCTTCCTCTGCATGCTCTGACTCTCAGGAGTCTGAGCAACCTAGATAGCTCCATTCCTCTTCCTATGGGGTCCAGGAAACCCAAATAACTCCATCATCCTCTCCATTTTATCCATGGCTAGTCACTGTTTATGTTTTCTTTCTTTCTTTTTTCTTTTCTTTTCTTTTTTTTTTTCCTTTTTTAAATTTAAATTTAAATTTGAAACAAGCTTGATTTACGTGTCAATCCCAGTTCCCTCTCCTTCCCTTCTCCCTTGCCTCCCCCCACCAACCCCCATCCCATCCCCTTTCTGCTCCCCAGGAAGAATGAGACCTTCCATGGGGAATCTTCAAAGTCTGTCATATCATTTAAAGCAGAGCCTGGGCCCTCTCCCAGGTGTCTAGGATGAGAGAACATCCCTCTACGTGGAATGGGCTCCAAAGTCCATTTGTATACTAGGGATAAATACAGATCCACTACCAAAGGCCCCATAGATTTCTCAGGCCTCCTAACTGACACCCATTTTGTTTATGTTTTATTAAGCCTATCTATGTAGGTGACATAAAAGCCCTTAAAGGAAATCACCATAATTGAGTGGCAGATGATGCTTAAATGTGTGAATCTTTTTTGGCTGTGCTACTAGTAAGCTGCCAAATTGCACATTTTGATAATTAGCAAAACATCTGTACTGGAATTAATGTGTCAGAAAAAGCATCTGCTTCCTTGATAAGAGAGTAAAGTAGGGAATTTGAGCATGAACTTCACTTTAACCCAGCTGTTTTCCATTTGAAAAAAAGGATAAAGGGTAGACACTGAGTCAGTGGGAAAGCATCAAGACAGAAGTTAAAAGAACATGAATTGAAATCACACTGGCCCTAAGTTGACTCAAGTGCATACCATTGGTATGTGGTGAACAAAGTTCTCCTGCTCTCCACAGTCCTGGGAGCAGGCCTCATCTGCCAAAAATTGTTCCAGTAAAAATATTTATATGAAAATAACACAAAGGCAGTGTTAAAAGCACTGATGACCTCTTGGGATTTCAAACTCATCTCTCTGTAGCAACACGACTTGATAGTTCTTCTCCCAGGGAATGATGCAAGATTCTCAGTTACACTAGGTGTTTTGAGAATATCTTCCTGGCAAAGATCATAGCCTAGGAGGAGCATAAGGAAAGCACAAGTGTATTATAGGAATCCTTCCTTAGAAGAGAGTGTTTCACTTGGAAACGCTGGAAAAGTTATTACAAGAATTGAGCTCTGGCTATGTACCAGGAAAATGTACCTGGCTAAATTAGTCCATGTATTCAAGTGAATCAATCAAGTATTTATTGAGCACACATTATATTCGAGGCTATGTGCTAAATGCAAGGAAATGGACACACAAGTTTCTACCTTTATTATCTTTATAATCTATGGATGATTTAAAATGTTAAAAGAATTGCTAAAATAATTATTTACACTTCAATTGTATTCCTAAAGTCAACCATGCAAATGAATTCTGGGAGTTCACAGTTCACTTTGACTGCTCTGTACAATGTTTGTCAATCTGTATCTTATATCCTATATCCATGAGCCTTGTACTGTCCATTCATTTATAACACCATCAACTCAGATCACATTAGCTGGAGTCCTACAATTATAGCTTTCTGAATGCCTTTCTTGTGTGGTGATATATTATTTATAATGTATTAAGGCCTGCCTGAAGATTCAGAAAGCAAAGTCAGCCTCAATCTATATATCAGGCAGTGGTGATACACACCTCTAATCTCAGGACTCAGAATTAAGAGGTACAGGGATCTCTGTTACATCAAGGCCACCATGGCCTATACAAGAATGAAGAATAATAGAGCTCATGCCTTTGATCCCAGCACCTGGGATCACATGCCTTTAATCAGGGTAGTATACAAGAGAGGAGCAAGGTCTCAGAGCTGGCATTCATTTTCCAGTCATGTTGAAAGCAGCATAACAGTCTGGAATTGCAGTCTGAGGAAGCAGGGTCACCCTTGAGTAGAGGTGAGAGCTAGTGGCTGGCTGCTTTGCTTTTCTGATCTTTAGCTTGAAGGTTGAACCCTAGTATTATTTGTGTTACATTTCTTGCAGTATCTAGTTAGCCTCTAACTTATTAGTTCCCACTCCAAACATTGTTTGTAATTTGTTATACTTCTATTTCTCCATATTCAGTAGTCAGTAGATAAACTTTCAAGACCTGATTCAATAAAAATGGTATCATTTAATGAATGGCAGACAGAGGTATAATCTATACTAAATTGTTTTGCTTTGTTTGTTTGTTTTGCAGCAGCAAAGAATTTAATAAAACATTTGGACAAATAATTGTATGACTTTTCCTAGAGATACATAAACAAACGCCTGTTCACTACAAGTAGTAAACCAACAACAAATCAAAGCAATGATTCTACCAAAGTCCAACTTGGTGAACCAATGAGTTTATTGGATCTACCAACAAAACATAAATTATGGCTTAAAACATGTAGGTAACTAAGAAACAACTGTCTCACTAAAAAGTACATAATAATCTGTATAATAAAAGTAGCTGGAAATGTCAGAGGATCTCCTCTCACTACCCAGAAGTTTTTATTGATGGCATAAACTTAGAGGGAGATGTTGTGAATCTAGTAAGTTTAGGAGACTTCCTGAAACTTGTGAGTTGTTTACTTCCTGAATCCTAAACAGCTTCCCTCTCATTTGAAATTTCATGTGGCTATTTCAGGATGGAAATATTTGGATTCCAAAACTAGTGGTACATAATGAGTAAGAAGATAATCCTTGTCTTTAATGTACTGTGCAGTGCCAAATACATACCTGAGACAAAATGGTGAAAGTAAAAATAAATAGATTTGGCTTTCCCTCTGGTCAACAGAGTTGCCTTCGACTCTTTCAAAGTGATATTGTTGCTTTCAATGATATATCCATCAACTAATGGGAGATGTCATTCTGTAAATATGTTTCTCTTATTGGTTAATGAATAAAGCACTGTTGGCCAATGGGAAAGCAAGATAGGTAGGACTAGGAGACAAGGAGGTTTTGGGGAGAGGTAAGAGGAGATTCAACATGTAGAGACTTGGGGGGAAACAACTCTGAACCCTCTCTCCAGTAAGATAAGACCACATGGAAATACTTAGATTAATAGAGATGGGTTAATGTTAAAACAGAGCCAGCCAATAAGAAACACAAGTAACAGGCCAACAGTAATATATCTAATACAACATCTCTGCGTAATATTTGGGGCTGGTGCAACTATGGGACCATGCTGGCAGAAAACTGCTTGTAACAATCAACCTCAACTTTAACAGCGCAGTCAAGACTAAAAATAAGAAGGTTGTCATCAATGGGAAAGTTATCTCCACCTTGAAGTAGTAATATCTCATCAACATCAAACAAGGTGATTTTTGACACTGGATATTTAGCACCATTAAATGCAACTAAAATCTGTTTTAAAGATCACTATCAGTGTTCATGCTAACATCTTCCCTATGTTCATATTGCAAGTATTCCTTCTAATGTTCAATCTCTTGTGAATAAGCAAAAATACTGATATGGGGGCAATCTGATTCCCCAATTAGCAGGTTTGGACACTCTCTACTGCCTTGAATAAAATGACTGTCAGACTAAGAGCTGGCTGTGTCACTCTAATGCTAACACCAGCTATTTTGAATATTCTACTGTGCTTTAAAACAACTGTGTAAAAGATTGCAGCTGATTGTCCTGATTTCTGTAGATATAGCCCTGGCCATGGTTATTTGAAGCTGTTTGTATTAGACTTTTTACAATCACAGGCTTCACAGGCTTCAATGACCTCTAGATCAGTGGGTCACAGACTCTTTGGGGGTCAAATGACTGTTTAACATGGATCGCATATCTAATATCCTGCATAGCAGATATTTACATTATGATTCACAGCAGTAACAAAATTACAGTTCTGAAGTAGTAACATACATAATTTTGTGACTGGAGGTCACCACAACATGAAGAACTTTATCAAAGTGTCAGAGCACTAGGAAGGGTGAGAACCACTGCTCTACGTGAACTTGCAACCATTTCTATCCTGACCAACAAGAAGTAATTCTCCTATGAGAACTATTGGGACTATGACTAAGAATCAAGGCTATGATTGGTCCAAACAAATAGCTGTGACTGAACTAAACACATACTCTAGAGCTATATAAACAGCCTACTGAGACATTCTCAAGGTAGTAGGTTGGTAGATACTCTCCTACATTGTATTTTCTGGTGGTCTTGTGACATTGGTTGTATTGAGGGCTTCTTTTAGGTGGCATTTCCATGCTGTCTTTTAATAGAGAACACTGAGCTAGTAATAGGAAGAAAGAAGCAACAAAGCCAGAGACTTGTGGCTCGGTGACCTGGATGTGAGTAACAGAAGACAAACCACAGATACTGTTCACTCTCTACAGATACTCACACCTAAGTGACTCTCAACCTTTACCGGTGTCCATTTTCTCAGCAGCACATCAGATTCCTTGGTTCTTCAGTGGGAGTAGATGTTTCACCTAGCACCCTAGCTTTTGAATGCAGTCCAGAGAGAAGCAGCTAACTCATGCTAGCGGTTGGCAATGAGTCATAGAATGAAGCTCATCAACACAAGAGTTGAAGAAGTGGCTACACTATTTGAATGCAACCAGAATCAGAAAGGAATTGGAAGTGGGAAAATAAAAAAGGAAAAGAAAAATGGAACTGAAGAATGGCAATGACCTGAAAACAGCCTGAGAACAGTTCCATGGAGCTGTCAAGTCTTTAGAACCAAGAAGAGGATGGAGACCTTTTACACCAGCCACTGCCTAGACTAAGTGTCCTGATACCTGAAGCCTACACAAGGACTGGAACACTGGAGGGTGTTCTTGTTTCAGCTATTTCCTATCTATCCTTTACAAACACTGAGGAAAATAGGCTGCTTAAGATGAGCCCTGGGGGAGAGCCTTCTCGCACAACCATAATGTCCATCCAGGTGGAACAAAAGAACATGACCCTATTATTTTAGAGTAAATATCTCTACTTAAAACCCATGAGCCAAAATGGCACTTTGCATTTACTTATCTTTGTGAAGATTTTTTATTTTTTTTATAACACACTATGTTTGTCACCTGAATATTTTTATGTCTTCTCACACTACACTTACATAGTTGTACCCAAGAAAAATCCAAAATACTGAACCTCTTTAAGAGAAAGGTCACCAACTTTATGTTTGGGCCTTTAAGAATATACCATACTAGCTCTAATAAATAATATGTCAAACCACTTCCCTGTTCCCTTTTATCATAAATCACAGGTTGGTGAGTACTGAAGGACAAGTCCTCTGGTAGTAAGAGAACAGAATGTAAGATATGGCACAAAACAAAACCAACCAACAAAAAAACCACAAAACTGGACCACAGAGTTGAGGAATAAGCATCAACTTGTGAGTCTTGGAGTGAAGCATTGGTAATTGGCCATCTAACTGAACCTGAAGAAATGGTATCTAAGCAAGAAAACGAAAACAAGACAGCCAATAATACTAACTACCAACCAAGGGTTTAATACTAGTGCTGTAATTCTCACCAAAGAGCAGATTAGTGGAGTCTGAAATAATAACATAATACTAATTCTGAAAATATTAAGATGCAATCCTAGAAAAAAAGAGTGAATGACAAATAGAGAATATTCCTTATAACAATTTTAGAAAGTTGTATGTCACAAATATTCCTTAGGACCCAGACTCGTAGGGCATCTTCAGAGAGCTGTCTGAAGCTACTGCTCTATAAAACTGTCCATTGGAGTAAAAAGAAAAGACAACTTAACTTTGTATATCAAAGTGATGTCCATAAAACTTCATCTCAGTTCAGAATTATTTAGTACCAACAAAGAAAGTCTTGAGCCAGGCACAGTTGTAATATCTGCAGCACACAAAGGGTTGTGGCTGTGAGCTGTATCCACTGTGGCCCTGCTGGCCTGGATAAGTGAACCAAAGACATGTACAGATACCTCCCAGCGTCTGAGTCCAGAAGCAACATGGAAGCCCAAGGAGATTTGAAAAGAAGTGAAGCAACGCACAGCTGGATGATGAATGCCTCATGTCACTGAAATGCCAATCCATGAAAATAGGCCTAATTGAAAAAAGTAACCAGTATTAATAGTTATAGCCAGTATAACAACAACAAAAAAGCCCCCACCAAAAAAAAGGTGTTGTCATGTGCATCAAAGATCAAGCCTCCTGTTTGTAGCCTGCAGGAAAACAGTTGTCACTGGGTCATGGTAAAGAGTATCAGACACAACACTTCCCAAAATATGGTGAGGCATTTATGCCAGATCTAAGGCACTGTGGCTTAACAAGACCTGTGGTGATATTTTATTGTGCTCTAATAAACAAAACTTGTATGGAGTTCAGAGTACAGAGCAAGCCACTAGTTAAAAATATAGGCCAGGCAGTGGTGTCCAGGACTTGGGAAACTAATAGGGGATGTCCTTCTGTGTATATATATATTTCTCTTATTGGTTGATGAATAAAACATTGTTTGACCAGGTAGAAAGTATAGGCAGGGATACAAGAGGAAGAGGAAGGAGGGAGAGGGAAGTTGAGAAAGGGACGCCATGTAGAGACCATGTGATAGAATGCGCCAAGCATTCTTTGGTAAGATAAGGCCATGTAGAAGTATATAACTTAGTAGCTATGGGTTAATAATTAAGAGAGAGCTAGCCAATAAGAAGCCCTAGCTTCTTGACCAACAATTTTATAATTAACATAGTGTCCATGTGTTTATTTGGGGCTAAGCATATGTGGGACCAGTCTGGAAAGAAACTCCAGCTACAAGAAACAGAGACAGACAGATCTCTGTTAGTTCGAGACCACCCTGGGCTACACAAACTTGATCCAGTCTAAAAGAGAAACAGAGCCAAGTAGTGGTGGCTCGTACCTTTCATCCCAGTATTTGAAAGTTATGCACCTTTAATTCCAGCGCTAGTGAGTTGGATACAAGAAGGAATATGGCTGGACAGAGAGAGGAATATAAGGAGAGAGGAGACAGGCACTCAGAACATTCACTCTGAGGATTCATAGGGACAGGGTTGCCCATTCAGTCTGAGGACTCAATAGAGGTAAGAACTAGTGGCTGGATCACCTGCCACTGACTCAGTTTTTATTATTAAAACCAATTAGAGTTCATACCACCTTTCTATAACTATTTTCAGTCACATGCCTCTGGTTTTTAATTCTCAGGAAATGACCATAAGGATGGTCATCTAATCCCCATCTTACATATGAGTAGAACCATCCCAAAGTAGTCAAGTAACTTAGCCCAGAATATCTCCATGTATTTGGCATATATAGAAAAGTAACTGGATCCTCTTGGGTTAACTAAAGAAACTGAACTGAGACCAATAGGTGTAAATTGCTAGAAAAAAAATAAGTGGTCAGAAGAGGAACTATCTATGAGTCAAAGCTAGTTTCCCCAGGATACTATTAACTATCAGATAGAGAGTAAGGTATCCACCAGCAACCATACTGGGCAGTTAGCACATTTCTCTTAGAGCAAGTGATGTTATTATCTGGGAGGAAGAGTCCTGGTGCTTAGATTTGAAGAAAGCTGCACTAAAGGAAGGCTAATGCCTTCCTTTACTTTACTAAAGAGTAAAGGGTTGCTTGACTTTTTAATTGGGACTTTTATTGTGTAATCATCTTCATTGGGGTGTATTACTCACATAATAATAAGTTTAATTGTACACTTTCAAGCATGCATAAAATAAACTTTGGTCACATTTGCTCCCATGACATTCCCTTGTCCCCCACCCTTTTCCATCCCCTGGCTTCCTTCCTCTTTTCAAATAGAGTACATTTTAGAGTAAAGAAAAACTGTATCTAGCATATGTAAGCTTCACTTTCTTATTTTAATGACAATGTAGATGGAGAAAATGCTTGTAGAATAATTCACCAGTATTCAATTTGAAAATATTTTTTCCTACTTCACAAACAGCTTAAACATATCTTTAACCTCTGCAGCCACAGTGAGTCATGACCTCTACTCCCAATCCATATAAGTGAACACTAAGACTGTCAAAGGTGTGGGTGTTAGCTGCTAAGTTCAGTACCCCTGTCTACTTTATTCTTTGCCTCAATTATTTTTCATGTGTCTATTTCTAAAACCTTGGCATCCTGAGCCCCTAAGGAAGAGATGTCATACATTAAGATATAAGTAGGACCATTCAATGATGAAAGATATATTTTATACAGCTTTAACACTTTTCTGTCCAAGTTACTTGAATATTCTTTCACATGTGTTCCCGTTTTATTTCATTTACACATCTCCCCAACAGTTTGATGCCATTTAAGAAGTTTTGAATAGCATTCCTTCCAATTAATAGTCAACAAAATCATCAAAGCAAGGGTCTGTTACTTCTTTCCTGGGATAAAAATGACACCGAAGAATAAAGCAATTGGAGTAAGCTCACAACTGGTAATGATTTTAGGTGATTAAGTTATAGTCAAGTCTACATGAAATAAAAAAAAAATGAACTCACAAATTCATCTTTCAATGGACTCTGGCACTAAGAAGCTAAAAACATGATAGCCCAAAGCTTCATCAATGGAAAATACTGGCTGCAGGAAACCATAGAGTAACAGCCAAAAACCTTCCACCTCTTAGCTTCCAATCTGTGTCTGAGACACCACACATTTATCAGTGGTCAGCAAGGCTTCCCAGCAAAGGGGGGGGGGGAATCTTTAAACACCGAAGCCATATTTTAATTTTGAAAGGACACATCTTGCAACAGTTTCCTCCTCTGCATTGTTTTTTCTGCTGTAACTGAAGTATTTGTTTTGAGTGAGAACCTAACACTTTCCTCCACAAGTGGTTAGGACTGTAGGCTCATAACCCAACCTTTTCCTTTGTCTTTGATGTTTGGCTCAGACATCTGCTTTAGAAATGAGAAAAACAGAAAAGTGGCTGAAGCAGCTAAACAACACTTTAATTTGCCATGTACATGAGGATCATTAAAGCATTCATCTTACATGGTATTCATAGAGGTAAAATAAAATGACGCATGGTAAGGGGTTGAAGTAGCTTCCAGAGTTCAATAAACATTCTAAAATTAATTATTTGCTATTTTGGAGAAATAAAGAATTTTCTGCTAAAAACTAAGCTGTGGATAGGGTGCTTATCAAATTCCCTAGAGCCACTTTGTTAAATAAAGTTATACTACCTTTTCTACCCACATTCCATCCTCTCTTCAATCTAGTTCTCCTAAGATGCAAAGTTGTTAATACAAGTCGGCTGATGGTTTGAATTTGTGTCATGTATTAATGCTTAAATATTTGTGTTACTATTTTTATCTTGACATAAATTATCATAAATTGGTGTGTCCTCATAAACCCACTCTCTAGCATATCATTAGGTTGTCCTACCTACACAGACTATATCATTTCAACTCTCTCCAGTGCTTGAGCCAAAGAAAGAATGCTACTATTGAACACCTGGAATCTTAAAAACATCATAGGTCCCTGAAGGTAGATCACTGCCACATCTGTATGACTATAACCATAGCTTTTCATAATGATTTACATTTGTAAACTGTATACTCACATTTAGACTGTGTACTTCCTGAACACAAAAACTAATTAGATCATTTTGTCTCCTCAGAGTGTCTTACAAGGGCTAGCACACAGTGCATATAATTTAAATAGTTAAATACCCTTTCTCAATGGAGAAGCCTCTTGAGACTTAGTTCCTATGATAACATAAAGACATTGATTTCAATCCAGGCAGTTGCAGCAAACACCTTTAATTCCATCACTCAGGAGACAGAGGCTGGCAGAAATCTGTGAGTTCAAGGCCAGCCTAGTCTACAAAGTAAGTTCCAGGATAGCCAGGACTGTTACAGAGAAACCCTGTCTTGAAGGAAAAAAAAAAAACTGACATTGATCTCCTGAGTTTATATAGGAATGACACACATTCCAGTGTGTGACAAATTTGCAAATTTGGAGACATTGTTTATGGTTCCATACATAATTTAGGAAGTTGGCTCACCTTCACTTCAAAACTCTGAAATCAAAATATGCCTGATACCTGACTAACGAAACACTATTGCATTTCTACTTGCATTAACTGAGGTGATTTAACAGAAAATCCAAATAGACTCTGGCAGAAGAAGCCTACAGTTTCTCCAGTTCTGCACCATACTTGTTTAAGCAATATATGCCTGTCCACTGTGGTCCAGATCCACTGCAACCCTCAGGGATACTAGATTCAAATATTAAGCAATGCTCTGATGTTTGTATATAGTATTGTCTATACTTTTATTTCTGGCATTACAACCTCTGCTTTTTTTTTTTTTTTTTTTTTTAATTTTAGTGGAAACCAGACATCACATCATTTGTGTGTCATCAAAAGAAGTGCCAGACTTTCTGCTGCCCCTGGGAAAGATTCAATGGCTAATGAAAACACATGAAGGAGGTCATCCCAGAGACTCAGCTCAAGCCAGGAAAGTGCTACATCCATCGGTCCAATAAATAAAATGAGCTTTGCACTGAAGGGATGGGGACGGAGTTTGAATTTAACTTTTTAGTAAATCTTAAATTCTCTTCAACTCATTCTTTAGATAAATAAGGCTTTTTCAAATATACTCTGTGGTGGCTAGTGTTAACTGGCAATTGACAGATTCCAAAATAACCTGTGAGATAGTTTTGGGGCATGTCTGTGTTGTAATAATTGATGTGAGAAGACCTGTCCTCTGTGTGTGGCACCATTCCCAAACTGGTCTCCTGGACTGTAAGTGGAGAAAAGCAATTGAGCAGTGCCATAAATTTACAATTCTCTGCCTCCTGAGTATGGACGTATGGCCTCCAACTCTTGATATCATGACTTCTCCACCACTGCCCTATCTTCTACTGTCATTAAAACCTGTGTCCCTCTAGAATCATAACCCACAATAAAGCCTTTCCTCCCGAAGCTTCTTTTGTCAGGGCACTTTATTACAGCAACAAAAGTGGAATTAAGACATGTGCCAATATTTGAGCCATGCACAAGAATCATAAATGAAAACACTATATTTACATGTCTAAATGTATGTAGACCTAGGTGACTATGTGTGCATAACATATACAATATTTGAGGTTATTGCCATTGCCCTTGGCTTCCTCCAATAACTTGAAAGTAAGACCCTGTTGCTGAAGGTAACACACACTTTAGGCATGGGACTTGGGAGAAATGAACTGGAACTGACCTAGAAGCCCGTTCACTGAGGACTAGCTTTCATAGCATCCAGAGGAGTTTTACAAGGTGTCTAGGGAGAAAATCAAAAGCTATCAATAGCCCAACCCAACTGTAAAGCTATGAATCACACAAATAATAAGCTCAGAAAATGGTACAGTAATAACATTTCTATCTTAGGGGTAGTCAACAGCCATCTAACTGGACTTACGGCTCACTCTATAGGAGGTTATTCAGGCCTGGTACTACATGGCTGGTGAGGTCATGGACTGTAGAGGAGAACCTACTAGTGACACCTTCCTAATTTAGTGTAATATCTAATTCCATCCTAAAATCATATGCTTATAACCACACATAAATGGAACTCACCCTTCATCAAAGAAGTTTATTCCTGCATCAGGTGGCGATAATTACAGCAATCAACAGTCAGAATGCAAAGAACAATAGGCCATGGTGAACCCAACCCCAGTTGATGCATCTACAATGAAATCTCTACATCTAAGCCTCAGACAACATTCTGTAAGAAGGGGAAACAGATAGACTGTAAGAGCCAGAGGACCAGAACCATTACCAGGAGATAATGCTTCTATGTTAAAGAGGGAAGCTGTAACCATGAAATCCCCAAATCATCCCCTAAACAAGACCTTCATAATGATGATGCCAGTTTTACCTGCCAATGCATGTAGCAGGCTTTTTCAGACTGCTAGCTCAGAAATCATGGCATAGAACATTATTTTAGTTATGAATGTTTGGCCTCATGTTATGCATATTCCACTAGCTCTTACAACTTAAATGCACCTGTTTTTCTTCATCTAAGTTTTATCCTTCTTTCATTCTGTGTGTTCTACTCCATGTCTGGCTATTTGGTAGCTGTCTTATTGACTCTAGGCATCTCCCTCTCTTTCTCCTTTGTTTTCTCTTCTCCTCTCTTGAGAGCCTAGATTCTTCCTCCTACTTATTCTCTCTGCCCACCAGCCCACCTATCTCTCTACTGCTAGCTATGGGCCATTCATTCAGCTTTTCATTAGCCTGACCAGATACCTTAGACAGGCAAGGTTAAACAGGTGCACTGCATCTTTTACATCATTAAACAAATTCAGCATAAACAAATGGAACACAACTTTACATAGATAAGTAATATTCCACAACATAAACAAACATAGCTTATCTTTACATAGTAAAAAGTAATATTCCACAACAAAAGGCAGATGGGGGAAATCTCTCAAGGCCAAACACATAGATGAGGAACTACAGACAATTAATTGCAGCTAAGAGAGGCAGAATCAGTATCCTTCAGGAATGAGCTTACTGATAAACTATTCAATATCAAGGGGTGAACCTTATACACACATTCACCGTCTAGATGTGTTCTCAAATTGTACAAGACACAAGATCTTTCTTGTGGAGCCTCTGTAATAAGAGACTAAAAGTCATGTGTGAGGGCTCTGCTTTTGTAATCTAATTATTCAACCCCCAAATATCCCACCTCTTAGACCCATCACACGGGTGATTAGCATATGAATTTGAAGGCACAGAAATATTCAGGCAATTTCATAAGTGTCAGCACACTGCCATTTAGAGAATCTCAACAGGTAAAGTTGTAGAAATAAACCCTCTCCAGATTGAATATACATGTTTAGAGGTTTGAGTGAAGCAAGGAATATATTATTAGGAGAGAACTTAGAAAATTATTTTTTTTAAATATCTTTAAGTGAAAATAAGAGTACTGGTTGACTCACTTTCATGTTCCAAGGATGAAACATCTTGGATTATTATCCTAAGTGGTCAGTCTCAAACACACACACACACACACACACACACACACACACACACTTACAGAACACTAAATGGATTCAGCTGATTGATACAACAATAATTAAAGAAGAGGACTTTAGTTTGAGAGAGTGTGGGACATGAGAAGAGTTAGAAGAGGGCAAAAAAAAATAAGGAAAAATTATATAAGCATAGTAATCATGTTGAAATACTCAAATTATTCATTTTTATTTAAAATTTAAAAATAAATGTAACATTTTAAAAGCACTTCAAGTATCACTCACTCATCATTTAGTGATACTTTAGTACCAATGTTTAAGCACTGTAGCAATAAGATGAAATATTTGGATTTTGTATTTTTAAGGTACAGTAAAATATAAACTATGTTGTTATCAAATTATATAGCAAAATTGTGTTTTCTCTATAGTGACAATGTAGCTGTAGAATGTAATTTGTAATTGGATTATCTGATTAATATGCATGACAATATTCCTAACTCACTGTCAAAAACTGAGCTTAAAATTGGACATCTCATGACAGGAATTTCTTCGCAAAAACATATTGAAAAAGAAAGATCAGGCTAACATTAAAGTAAGTTACAAAGTGTTAGTCTTTTAATTGACAAAACAAACAAAAAATTGTTAGTTATGTACTGAATGCCTAACCCTTCCAAATTGCTCAAATGACTGAGGGCATAGAGAACAGTATCAATGACCAATTTATAGCCAATCAACTAAGTGTTTTAAGTGAGTCACCAAAAAGAAATGTCATCAGCACTACTTATGTGTCCTTCTTGAAGTGTCTAAAGTGACTAAAGACTTGTCTACAAATGTCTGTGTGTCAAGCAACAATAGTTTCAAAGCTCAGATTAGATAGCTCAATATACCCCAAATACATCAGAAAAAAGATTCAGTTGAACAAATTCACAGTGCTGATTTCTCAGTACAAGGTTTTCTTTAGCTTGTCGTTATTAATTTCATTGCTCACCAACAGATACTTTGCAGATTATATGTACTCAAAACATAACATCGTCCCAGTTGAATCAACGGAGTTTATTTCTTCCTGTAGACTTAACCATTGCCAACTTATAATATTAACAGAATGGATCTATGAATGGTCCTTAAGAATGTTAACTGGTGCTGCCACATGAAAATAAGCTACTTGAAGAATTTTGTTTTTCTGTTTCTTGAAGCACATTTTTTTTTAAATGAAAAGAACCATCCCTAGTTAGTGTTGTATAATATTAGTTTAAGAAGCATTACATTTGTTTATGTTGTGGAATATTTGTTTAATAATGCAAAGATGTGTTCTATCCTTTTTTACAAATTTTTATTTAAATTAGAAACAATCTTATTTTACATACCAATCCCAGTTCCCTCTCCCTCTCATCCTCCCATGCTCCCCACTGACACCCCCTCTCAACTCCCCAACTACTCTCCAGGAAGGGTGAGGCCTTCCATAGGGAATTAAAAAGGACCCTGAGAGAGACATACTTGGCCCCCCTTAGAAGGGAAAAGGGAAAAGATCTCCTGAACAAATTGGGAGGGGGTGCAGGAGAAAGAGAATGAGGAAGAGGAGGTGGTAGGAAAACATGCGGGATCAGGAAGATTGGGTTGGGGGAAGAATGGAGGAGAACAAGAAAAGAGATACCCTAATAGAGGAAGCCATTATATGTTTAAAGAAAAATCTGACATTAGGGAAATGTTCAGAGATCCACAAGGATGACCCCTACTAAGAATCTAAGCAATAGTGGAGAGGCTACCTCAAATGTCCTTCCCCTATAATGAGATTGATGATTACCTTAAATGCCATCCCAAAGCCTTCATCCAGTAGCTGATGGAAGAAGAAGCAGACATCCACAGCTAAGCACTGAGCCGAACTCCTGGAATCTAGTTGTAGAGAGGGAAGAGTGATGAGCAAAGGGGTCAAGATCATGCTGAGGAAACTCACAAAAACAGCTGACCTGAGCAAGTGGGAGCTAACAGACCGCAGTCTGACAGCTGGGGAACCAGCACAGGACTGAACCAGGCCCCTTGAATGTGGGTGTCAGTTAGGAGGTTTGGGCAGTCTATGGGGCCTTTGGCAGTGAAACCAATATTTATCCCTAGTGCATGAATGGGCTTTGGGAGTCCATTCCCCATGGAGGGCTACTCTTTCAGCCTAGATACACAGAGGAGGGCTTAGGTCCTGCCCCAAATATGTTGCATTTAATACTGTAACACTGTGTTTCTTTGCCTGCCTATAACACCTGATTGCTCTAATTAAGAGCTGAAGGGCTGATAGCTAGGCAGGAGAGAGAAATAGGTGGGGCTGGTAGACAAACAGAATAAATAGGAGGAGAAATCTGAAAGAAGAATGGAGTGAGAAAAGGAGAAAAGGAGATGCCAGGGGTCAGCTATCCAGCCACACAATCAGACACGGAATAAGAAGAAAAGACATATAGAATAAAGAAAGGTAAAAAGACCAGAGACAAAATGTAGTTACAGAGTACATGGTAAGTTTTATATCACTACATATTATTGTTACATTTTTAATTTAATCACTAAAATTTAGGACCTTTCATCTTCTCTGTTGTTATAAGTACCCATAATATCACTAGTTTTTATCTCTTGACTCTTTTTAAGTTTAAAATAATTACTATTTGACTCATTACATAAAAAGTTTGCCAATGATTAAATTGTAATATACAATAATGTCATAATGATGCCCATTATGTATGATTAACCTACTCTAATAAGTTTTTGAATAATATCTGATGGGAGATGTTATTCTGTATATATGTTTCTCATACTGGTTAATAAAGCCCTGTGGCCAATAGGAAACAAGATAGGCGGGGCTAGGTGCCCAGAAGGAGGAAAGAGGAAGTAGTAGGGTGGAGTCGAGATGTAGCCCAGGAAGAAGCAGGAAGCCTGCCGTGAGGCTCCACGATAAGACAACCACGTGGAAATACTTAGATAAGTAGAAATGGGTTAATGATTAAGGCAGAGCTAGCCCATTAACAATAATGGTAACTGGCCAACAGGATTGTATCAAATATAGAGTCTCCTGCGTGTTATTGGGGGCCAGGACGCCAGACCAGCGGCGGGCGGGCTGGCGGAAACTTACATGCTACAGATGGCACCCAACGTGGCTATAAGAACTTTCACTTAAAACTAATAAGAGCTTAAGAAATGTTTTAGAAACAAGGGAACAGAGACTAGCAAGACTTATTGGTAGCAACATTTTCTCAGTTGGATTTGTTTTGCTGTAGACAGAGATTTGCACGGCTCCTTTAAGGGAGGTTTCCAAAATTAGCATAAGCGGCAAGAAAGCTGGCTTGCTTTTAAAGAGCTCTGCTAACAATTCATTGGTGTGTACAAGAGCTGCAATGAAGGTTTACACTGTGTTTTAAAAATACGCTGGCTTGCGAGAGAAAAAGAAACAGGATACAATGGTTTAAAAAAGAAAACAGGAAATAGAATGTATGGGTATGATGGTGCACACCATTAATCCCAGCACTCGGGAGACAGAGACAAACAGATCTCTGTGATTTCAAAGCAAACCTGGTATGCAGTGAATTCCAGGACAGATAAAAGTTACACAGAGAAACCCTGTCTCAAAATATGTAAAAATAGAAGTAGAATAAATAGAATAATAAAAAAGCCACGTAAAGATGGAAAACACAGAGAGATTTTGGATATTATACATGCTTCTGTTGTTTTTAAATTATTTGATTGCTGAGAAAATAACAACTGACAAAAGAAATGCTACTGGATTAATTCAATTTATATATTTTAAAAATGCTTTGACTCCAAAATTTAAGCCTAAGGACAAGTTACTGGGGGAAAGGATTTCTATTTTTGTTTCCACAGAAAATGAAAAGCTATGGATTCTTTCCAGACTTATGTGGTTTGATCAAGCCAGACCCACTGAAACAATGCCCCAGGTGATCCAACATTCAAAGCAGTTGAGACAAAGCCTTGCAGACTACTGCCAAGATTTCTGCATCTTCTTTGGATCCCCATGACAGCGCCCTCTACCAGCAGGAAGTAGTTTGGAAAGAACGACGCCCAAATTCCCAAATATTGTTTATAAATGTTTGTTTTCATTTAAATGGGCTTGGTTATAAATGGGTATAACCAGAAGCAATCTTTTTAAAGGTAAAAAGGGAATTATGATATAGATATGAATACTTTGCTTTGGAATGGATTTTCTTTTATTGATATAATTTAAGGTCAATTTTGTGATATGTATATTTCTCCTCTTGTTTAGGTATTGTGTTTATATAGCTCATTTAGAAATGTAATGCATAATTTAGTACAGATTATAGAGAGTTACCTTGATAATTAAAAGTTGGTGTTAAGTTAGTTAGGATTCCTAGATATGCAGAGATGTATTTGAGATGAATAGGCATTCTTCAAACCTTTCAAAGACCTACAGAATATGGCATTTAAAATGATTTAGGGATTTTCTTGACAATGAGGCACAACTGCTCCTGGTAACACCACCTGCATCAAAAAGGAAGATGGACATTGAAGAAACTCATTATGAAGTTTGCTTCTAATATGGCAAGACTAGCCATTTGAGCAAGGTACTTCTCTTGTCTAGACTGTTTAACTTTATGTTGTAGAAACTGGACATGCAGGACCCACAAAAAGGTGACTGCTGATGCAAGATGGTCATTGCTACAGGATTCCTGCTTCATGGAAGAGGCTGCCAGACAGCCAGACAGTCTACAGGACACAGAGAAAAATGACTGACACACTGTCAATACAGGTGGACAGTTTAAAGTTTCCTGCCTTGTTGAGGAGTCTGGACACACACTATGGCCTATGGGCTGAAGATGGAACATTACAGAAGAACTTCAGGTGACTGGCAATGAGTTGTCTCTGTCATTTCTAGACTTTATATATTATCCTTCTGTGGTCTTTGAAGGAGTTGAAGACAGATAGTTATGGTTATAGTTT
Source organism: Cricetiscus sungorus (assembly GCA_030556225.1). Taxonomy (NCBI): domain Eukaryota; kingdom Metazoa; phylum Chordata; class Mammalia; order Rodentia; family Cricetidae; genus Cricetiscus; species Cricetiscus sungorus. The sequence continues at coordinate 47,048,876 of JANBXA010000372.1, read as the reverse complement.
TCCTTAGTTAGGATTAAAGATAAGTTACATATAGGACTTTAGACTCACAAAGATAGGATAGATGATATTTTCTTAAAGTCTTACAAAATGTTAATGGACTAAATAGTCTTTACTGTGATTCTTATTTGATAACTGTTGTATGATATATTTTGCTATGTTAAGGTTAAACCCCTTCTTTTACTTTAGACAGAAAAGAGGAGATGATGGGAGATGTTATTCTGTATATATGTTTCTCATACTGGTTAATAAAGCCCTTTGGCCAATAGGAAACAAGATAGGCGGGGCTAGGCGCCCAGAAGGAGGAAAGAGGAAGTAGTAGGGTGGAGTCAAGATGTAGCCCGGGAAGAAGCAGGAAGCCTGCCGCACGGCTCCCCGATAAGACGACCACGTGGAAATACTTAGATAAGTAGAAATGGGTTAATGATTAAGACAGAGCTAGCCCATAAACAGTAATGGTAACTGGCCAACAGGATTGTATCAAATATAGAGTCTCCTGCGTGTTATTGGGGGCCGGCATGCCAGACCAGCGGCGGGCGGGCTGGCGGATACATACACGCTACAAATATAAGCCATGTAATAGTAACAATAAATCCTGATGCCTCAGTGACACTGATGAATCTATATACCATTCATACCTCAGTCTCAAGAGTATCTGGTTTCTCCTTCATGCTTTCTTCCAGTGGTTCATCAGTAATCCAGGTACTTCTGTCTTGCTGATGCATTATCTTGTACTTCTTTGTTTTCAGACTTTTACACAAGAAAGTGAGGAAATGCACAATTCAGAGTTGTCGTATCTTCATTGGAATAGAAATGATAGATCATTCATGATCAAATGTGAGATGATGAAGTCAGCATGCATGATACTTAAAAATATGAGAACAAGATAATCTACAAAGAAAAATAGGTCAAAAGAAAACTCCCTTGGTTATAACAATGTTTCTTAATATCTAAAGTACTAACCAAAACAGAAAGATGCCTATGAGAGTGACAGATAAAGAAAACCAAAAGATTTATTTCATAGAATCCAATCTCCAAATGAAGCAAGACACTGCTGTGTGTATGAGTGATCTCTGTTAACTTTAACAATCTAGGCTAACACAAGCCAAAGCTTCCTTAAAATAAGAATCTCACCCTTGTATATTGAAATACTACTGATGATATCTAACACAAATCATCCATTATGAAAACTCAAACACCATAATATAGTCAAAAAACTATGATCATTCCTTTTTATGGTAGCAGTTGTTATACCAGAGGCTCCTATACTCTGATCCAAATTTTCTTGAAGAGTTAGAATTCTCCCTAACCTACCTCAGCCAGTGCATCTGATATGCCACACCAGTTTTACCACACTGCTTTGGGTAAGGATGACCACAATCTGATTGAAATTCCTCCACTGTCAAGCCAAAGACAAGACTTAACAGACTTAAGAATCTTTCAGTGAAAAGGGAGTAGTGTGTTAAATTCTTATAGTCTTTCGGGGATAAAGAATTAAATCAAGCTGGCAGTTCCTGAGCCACCACAAGGCCTTAGGCAAACTAGGTAAGCTACAGTCTGAGTTCTATAAATAGTGACTCAAACTTCAGAACTTATAAAAGTAGTTGAATGAAAGCTGTGTCTGACTATTTCTGACACTTAGACATAATGAACAGAGAAGGTAAAAATAAACACATATAAATTTGTCTCACCTTAATACCAGACTTTCCTCATTGTAGATTTTTATTAAAATATATTTACAAAAACAAAGAGGTTGTTTAAGTTTTTATTTTCCTTCTTTGTTCATACTGATATATTAGAATCCCTCAATTGAAACCATATGTTGGCACCATCATTCTCAGTTAAAAATATGTAGCATTTTAAGACCAAATAAAAAAAGCAGGGAGGAACTAATATAGTAGGGTAAACAGTCATGGACAGATGGAACTGGGCATTTCCAGTCTGTTGGCAAGGAGGAAAACTATTTCTCTGATTAATTGTCTGCAGAGCAAAAAGGGCATCCAACTGAGGCAATGACACATTGGTGAACTGGGGAGGGGCCTTACAACTCAGGCAGAAACAAGCCTCCATTCAAATCCAGCTTTTTTACCTTTTAACTCTACTCTTTTCTAAGCCTTTGCCATCTCCTGTTATATGAAGTTCATTTCCTGTGTTATGACCTTGAATAACTGTTATGTACTGAACAGGCTGCTTGAGTACACAGGTACTTAGTAATGATTGCAGCTCAACATTGAATAATATGGAAAACTTAACAGCCAATTCCAAATTCTATGACTCTTGTTTAGGTTCAGTATTTTATTTTTAGTTTTCCAGACCCTGACCATAAAAACCTGAAAATCAAAGGTTGTAACAACTTGCTGATATCCTAAAAAATGAACTATGAATAGAAATGGTAATTAGTTTGATTTACTTTCACCAAAGTAGTGTTATTAAGAGGGAATATCTGAAATTGAAGACATTTTCTTATCTTTCTTCTGTTTGATTAGAACTTTCAAGGCAGCCATGAATTGTATGTGTTGTCTTGTTTCCTTTTTTAAAGTTGAGTTCAGTGATGTTCTGCTTTATCCAATGCCTAGATCACTGCTTGACACATGACAGACTTTAATATATACTTGATGAGACAATGAATACATGTGGATGGGTGGGTGGTGAGATAAACGAATGGATGCATTCATTGGTAGCTAGTGCCTACATCTCTAATTGAGAAAGATAGAAAGTAAATTTGCAATCATATTGGTGACTACCCTATCATCATAGAACCTATATCTAATAACTGATGGAAGCAGATAAGAGATCCACATCTGAGCACCAGGCTAAGCTACTGGATTCCAGTCAAAGACAGGATTATATGAGCAAGGGGAATCAAGATCATGACAGGGAAACCCACAAAGAAAGTTGACCCAAACTTGTGGGAACTCAGGGACACTAGACCAACAGCTGGGGAGCCTGCATAGGACTGAACAGGCCCTCTGCATGTGGGCCACAGTTTTATAGCCTGGTCTGTTGGTGGGACCCCTGGAAGTGGGACCAGGATTTAACCCTGACGCAATAGATGGCTTTTTGAAGCTCATTCCACATGGTGGGATGCTTTCTTCAGCCTTGATATTGGGGTGCTGAGGGGGAGCTTGCCAAGCTTTATTGACTCCCTATGGGAGACCTTACCCTTTCTGAGGTGTGGATTGGGGTAGGTTGAGTAGGAGAGAGGAGGAGGGGAGAGAGGGGAAACTGTGGTTGATATGTAAAGTGAATAAAAAAAAACTACTTCAATCCTTTATAATCCTGAGAGAGAGAAAGAGAGAGAGAGAGAGAGGGGGAGAGAGAGAGAGAGAGAGAGAGAGAGAGAGAGAGAGAGAGAGAGAGAGAGAGACTGAAGTACACAAGAAGCTGCTTACATATAAATTAGTTATGACAGTTAACTTCCCAGGGCATGAACTTGAATATGGAAATCAGTACAGAGTTAGAAGATTGAGAGTTGGTAGACACACACACACACAAAATAAATAAACAAATAAAAATTAACACACACACACACACACACACACACACACACACACACACAAAAGAATCAGGGCAACCATGCTATCCAAATGCAGCTTGATGAACACCATGGTAAAGGTAAAGAGTGTGGTTCTCCAGTCTTCTTATGGTAGGTAAATCTTCATGTAGGAATGAATGCCTCAGCTCAGGTCAGCCTGATAGGGTTAAATATTCAAAATATTTAAGCTAACTAAGGTGGCATAAAAAATAGATTAAAGTTCCCAAGACTAAGGCCTCTAAAAATAAATATACTTTAATATGCTCCTGTTCTGCCTTGGGTAAAAATGGACTGACTGATATGAGTCATCATATGTATACAAATCAGGAGAGATGAGTATATGAAATGGTCACAGCTAACAAGTCTCATTTTGTATCCAAGTGGCTTGATGCAAAGATGTAGCCTGGCCTGATGATGCCTGCCTGTAATCCCAGCACTTAGAAGATGGGGACAGGAAAGTTAGGAACTGGATACATAGCAAGTTAAAGGCCAGACCAGCCTGGGCTACGTCATAGCTTATCTTGAAAAAAAAAATCAATAAACATTACAAAAGGAAGATACAAAGAACCAGGAAGACAGAGGCTTCATTTTACACATTTCCAATAGTCACTCCAACAGATGAAGGGGTGATCTTATTAGACTTCCAGCATTCACTGGGATTCCTTGTAAAACCACAGCACCAAAGTTCTGAAGCAGTCAGTACTGTGCCATCCAAAATCTGCAAATAACAATACTGATTATCTGTTTCAGAATTTTCTTCAATGAGGGGGTGGAATAAAGAATATATATTATTAATTATCTAGTGTTCATCAATCTAATCAAGTTTTTTTCACCACATGTCATAGTTTGCTAATACTCTAGAGTAAAAATGAAACAAAACAATTGAAAACAAACAATAAAATTTCTATCCTTTAGACTTCTTTTTGCTGTATCAGTAATTTCTTACAATGATTCAGGACACGGCCAGTTTTTCTGCTTTGTCTTTGAATTCTCTCAACAACTTGTTCTGAGTTATGAAGGGTCCATTCAAAAGTTCTTTTCTGGTCATTACACTCTTCACAACATATAGCTGACAATTAAAGTTTTCAAGGAAGATTACTTCCTGATTCCAATTATTTATTCTAGGTTCATTCATTCCATTGCCTGAAGGGCAGTAGGTTAAAACAGATGGAAAAGTTCACTGCTGTGTCTATACAAATATATCACAGCAAGCAGATGTGACACCATCTTGCATCTTTAGAGAATAGCAGCAAAGCCAACGACTGCAAGCAGAATGTAAAGATTAGTCAGAGAGTAACATTCCCAGTGATGAAATAAACTGCTTTTGACCCATCACTGCAGGAATTCAAACTGACATCAGTAGCCACTTTCTAGTGATGTGATTGAACATATTCCTGAGCACTAGAATAATTCTAAGAGACTGTCTGGCCATAAGATTCTATGATTCATTGGTTCTGTAGAAGAACATAAGAACGGCCAGATTGATCCAGTCAGCAGTAGTGGCACACTCCTTTAATTCCAGCACTCAAGAAGCAGAGGCAGGTAGATTTTTGTGAGTTCAAGGCCAGTGGGACCTACAAAAGTGGGTTCCAGGACAGGACAGTTACACAGAGAAACCTTGCCTCAAGAAGAAGGAAGAGGAGGAGGAGGGAGGAAGGACAGAAGGAAGGAAGGAAGGAAGGATGGAAGGAAAAAATGAAGGAAGGAAGGAAGAAAAGGAGGGAGGGAGGGAGGGCTTCTGAAAGTGCATGTGTTGGAATGGGTATTAACATGGCTTCCCCTTTGTTCATCTGACATTGTCTAACTACTTTCAGTATCTTTAAATATATTCTTATGAAAGTAAGATCCCATTTCCAGATTTTCTCCAAAATACAAAATCCAGAATAAAGACAAATATATGTAAAAGTGGCAGCACCAACTCTTAGAAGTTTTAGCGTCATTTATTCCACCCAACTCAGAAGAAATTTAGCACAGTAATAAGGAACAGCAGCACTTTCATCAAGCTGACTTACATTAAATTTTTCAGCAAGCTAGCTGCATGTCCTTAGGCAAGATTATTCAACTCAATGGTCCTCAGTGTTCCCATCTGCATGTAGCAATGGAAAAGAAAATGACTGAAATACCCTAAAACTGTTATAAGACTTGAATAAACAAAATATGTAAAGCACTTAGGAGCTAAGTGCTAAATCTTAGCCAATCATAAATATTCATGTTGAACTTCTTTGCTCACAGTCTTTGAAAACAAATCTGGAGTTATGATATGCTTCCTAAACTAGGCTCCATTTTCAATGGAAGACAATTTACAATCCCTGCAGCCCAGGCAGCAACATGAGGCAAGTGAGGTCTCTGCTCATGGTTGTTTCCCTTATTGTCACTTCATTTGATATATGCACACAGTGGTTTCTATGCGTGCTTAGTGTAACTGGCGGTTTAAGTGTGTTGAAGAAGTTATGTTAGGATTCTAAATTAAAATAAAAGGTGCAGTGCCTGCTGAAAGCACACACATACACAAAAAGGAGTATTGGGACACTTAATGTTTGGGTTACTACTTTTTGCAACAATGCAAAAGAAGGGGGTGTCTGATGAAAATCACAATATTCACGAGGCCTCCTCCCTGAGTTTACATGAGCAATAAAGGACTGATGGGGAGAGTGAACTCTTGGGTAGAGCTACCTGCAAGTCATGGCGGGACATCAGTGACACAGCTTTTACAGATGTCACCCACACTGGCATGCGCTTCTCAACCACTTTCAGCTGCTCCTGTAAGTCACCCCAATAAACACACTGGCTCACCGACCTGGTTGTGTGGAACTGTTTCTTTGGCCAGAGCCAGAGTTTTCTAGAACAGAGAGCATATGTTGACCTTCTACAGGCTGAAGAGGGAACAGGAGGAAATATGTCAGTAAAACAACTACATAGAACATTAGTAAGCCTCTACCCTTTCATTCCAGGAACCGAGCCCCACAGTGGAAGAAGGGAATGATCTAGAGTGAATTCACATCAAAAAGTAGAAACTTCATGAGCTTTTTTTTCCTATTTAAATGAAGCCCAGAAAAATGACAAGCACTTTAAAGAAATGTCATAGGCTTCCAAGGTCTGATAGTAATACATATAGAATAAGTGTTTGTTGTATCTGAAGTCAGTCATGAGCAGGCTGAAATAAAACTTGGAGTTTTCCATATCAGCATAACATGTAAGAAGTAATGAATATCCCTGGACACGTATAGATTCTGTCTAAGGCTAGCTCTCATTTTTAGTGTTCTTGTCTTATCTGGTTCTCTTCCTAGTACCATTCAATGCTGCTTTTATCATAATATTGTTTCCTAGAATATTGTTCTAGCAAACTAATACTGTCCTGCCAAGGTGATCTCTCTGGTTAAGTGCCAGGACAACTCAATTCATGGCTGCTTCTCTCATGGCATCAGCCAATAAGAGAAGAAGTGTGCTTTTCCATGGTAGGGTAGAAATCTAGTCTTCTTTACAAAATTCAAATGAGTGTAAAATGATGAGTCTGCTATGACATTTTAATGCATGTACATCATACCCTTTGCCAGTATTCATCTCCCCCAAGGAGACTAAGGTCACTTAACCCTAGGAAGCAAAACAAAAACAAACAAACAAAAAACAAAACAAAAACTGCACTATAAAAAGAAAAAACACTTAATAAGTATAAATGATACTACTTTAGGAGTAATAAAAGTTTTAGTGGCTTCATTGATATTTGTTTGTCACGTAAAAAGCTATATTGTTCAAAGTATAAAATAAGATCTTTTATAACATACATACATAAATTTACATATTTACATTGTATCTATAAATTGTATATATCACAATCAAGGTAATGAACAAATCTTTAACCCCTGAAATTTTCCTTCTGTAATATCCTATAGTTTTTGTACCTTCTAGAATTAAACAGGGATTATACTCTTAATTATCTGGCTTCTCTAGTGGAGTATAGTCACTGTAAGACCACTCCATGTGGAGTAGTTTTGTTCTCCTGTTGCTGGAGACTTGCATTAGTTCTAGTTTAGAGCTCTTACTAACAAGACCACTATGAACACCTATGAGTCAGTTCATAATGAATACATGATTTCATTTAACTTGCTTGGGCAGATACTTTCAGTGCGGCGACTGGATCAGACAGCAAATCTATATGTAATTTTAAAAGGTATCTACATTGGGCACATTTCTTGCCGTTATGATAAAAATAAAGAGGCAATTTAATAGAGGAGATACTTGTTTTGGCTTACAACTTCAGGAGATACAATTAATTCCTCATAGTGGCAAAGAGATGATGATGTGAGCAGCACAGGCTGAGCAGTAGTGCAAGACAAGGTTTGCCCATGTGTGGAGAGATAAAAGAAAGCAGGACCAGAAGTAGGGCTGAGTGAAATCCCTCAAAGGCCCACCACTGTCAGTGATCCTCCTCCACGAGCCAGCCATGCCTCCTGGCCCTACAGATCCCACAGCCTCACAAAACATCACCACCCAGCCAAGGACTGAGAGTTCAAACACATGAGAGGAGCATTTCTCAAAATCACATATCCAGCTATGTTCTGTGTGATTTTAGAGTTCTACTTCTGCCAGCTACATGTAAGCTCCAGTTGCTCCACACCCTAGTAAAATTTTGAAACTATATGTAAATATATAGTCATATCTCGTTATGGTTTTAATTTGCATTTTAATGATGACTAATGTTCCCAAGAATGTTTCATATGCCAGTTGCTAATGGTTAAGTGCCTGCTCAAATCTTCTATCCATTTGAACAGAGATGTTTGTTATTTTATTAATTTAGGCTGTTTTTTACATATTTTTTTTTATTTGCAAAGTCAATGTGGAAATAAATTCTCCCAGTCTGCAACTTTAGTCTCTATTTTCTTAACAAAATATTTTGAACAGAATCTTAATTTTCATGCCATCATTATCAATTTTTAATCTTATGAATTATGATTCTGATGTTGTCATCGTTCTTTGATAAGCAGTATGGACAAAAGCAACATGGGAAGGAAAGGACTTACTTCATTTCACAGCTCACAGTCCATGGTGAAGGGAAGTCAGGACAAGAGCTCAAGGCAGCAACCTGGAGGCAGGAATGAAAGCAGAGGCCACAGAGGAATGCTGCTTCCTGCTCCTTCCCCAGGCTCACACTCAGCTAGCTTTCCTAAGCTTTCCTGGAATATTAACAGAGCCAGCTATTGCAGGTTCCCTCTTTTCCAAATGACCCAAGTTTGTGTCAAGTGACAAGAAACTGAGCAGCACAGATTGAACAGCTAATAAATTTTGTCACATAACCTTTCTTATGTCATTTTCTGGAGATCGTCATTTTAGGGTTGAACCTTAAAACCTGTGATCCATTTCAAGTTCATTTTTATATGAAGTATAGAGTTTATTACAAAATTATATATACAGGTTACTCACTTTATTATAAACTAATTTTGAATTGTTTAAGCTCCACTTGGAAAAGATTTTTTGTTCACTGGATAATCATTTAACCTTTGGTTAAAATTAATTAACCATGAGTACGCTGGTGTATTTCTGTATGGTTTATTCTTCTGTAGTGACCACTCTCTCCACCGTAATACCAGCTCTGTCTGTATCATGTACAAACCTAGAGTTTTCTAATATGTCTTAAAGTCATGTAATGGACTTTATCCAGAGTTCAAACTATTTTTAAAAGATTAATTTATTTTTATGTTCTGTGTATGTGTGTGTGCCTGTCTATATGTATGCATCATGTGCATACCTAGTGCCCATAGATGACAAAAGAGGGTGCTGGATCCCCAAGAACTGAAGTTGCAAGTGGTCATGAGCCACCATGATGGTACTGGGAACCAAACTACAATCCTCTACAAGAGTTACAAGTGATTTTCACCTCTGCATCATCTCTCCAGACACTCAGAGAACGTGCATTTCTATATGAGTTTTAGAAATAGATGATCTATTTCAATTCAAAGCAAGGTGGGCATGGGTCCCTCTCTTCTAGGTCCCCTCACCTTATAAAGGATGTAGTGTCCAGGGTCTCAGGAGTCACTAACTTATATTTCAGATGCTCTGAGGTTTAGGAAGCTATTTGCTATATTATACCTATTATTTTAGGTTTTTCAAGTTGAGAGACACATGCAAACTAGTCTTCTATTTTGACTAGAAACACATTGCATGAGTTTTTAGTATCTTAAATTTAACTGGGGTACCTGGTCAATAATCTTAATTAACTCTGGGATTGAGTTTTATGTATTTGGAGGTATTTTTCATTTGTTGTTTGTTTTAACTAAAAGGTGTTCTTCCTTGAATTAAAATATTTGGGAACCTCTTTTTGTTCAGTGTTCGAGGCCAGGATATCAATACGTTAGAAAACTCAGAGAAAAACACAGACGCAATTATCTACATACCACCACATTTACCCACATACTGGCTCATTCACCTACATACCAACACATTTATTTACCCACATACCGCCAAGGCTCTGAATCCAGATGTTTGCTTTCCTGTAGACCCGGGTTCTAAATGCTCACTTTTTGTTTTTCTTGTCACCTGCTGCTGCTCAGCACCCAGAGCTGCAAACCACAGTGAATCCAACATTCCAAAACTAATCCCTTTCTACTCTCCTCAGCTTTGGAATGCAGCCACACAGAGCCAGGAGGCTCCTTTCGTACAAAACTAAGAAATAATTTCCTCTGCCTGAGGATCATAAAAAGAGAATCTATGAGCAGAAAACACATTTCTCAATGGCGAATCGCTTTTAGTTATTTTTCAAAAGTGTTTATATTATTCCTAACAGAGAATATATTTTTTTTTCTTTTATTGAGAATACTTTAGCCCTTTCCCTTATCACTCCTGGTTTGTTTGTTTGTTTGTTTTTGTTTTCATTTTGTGTTGTTGTTGTTTGTTTTGTTGGCTTGAGATAAAACCATTATTGATAAATAATTTTAGGAAACGGTGGCGGGGGGTGGGGGGGAGGTTTAACTTGGACATTGAGCCTCATGCTCATCCCATGCAAATACAAGGTAGACATTGGCTCCAGCATTGACCCCACATCTCATTCATTACAGGATAGCATGGACCCCACAGCCTGTCCTTTTCACACTTGATACAATTTCTAAGATGGGAAATAGTTTTCTTTTGTGTACTTTTTTTAAAACTGAATATCTTGGAGCCTAGTATTTTTTTTCTTCTACCACAACAGTGTTATTAGAAGTCACAAATATTTCTACTAGTCATAAATTATAAATAGCTCCCAGCTCGTACCAGACCTTGGTGTACTGTGGGGGGGGGGAAGTGTTCTCTATCTTTTATAATATTGAGTCTTTATAAACATCTGTTACTTGGTTACTTGGAGACCACCTTGGTAGCATATTCTCTACTTTTAAAAAGCAAAAAAAGAATGAACATTATTTTTCATAGCTTAGAAAACATGTCAGAGGATAGTTTGCTGTGGTTAGTGTTTGGACCAAGAAAGCCTAGTTTTTTGTTTTGTTTTGTTTTTAGTTTTTATTATTATTATTATTTTATTAAAATAGTTACCATTATTTTTTATCTCTGTGGGAAATTAAACACATCCCTTTTTGTTTCACTTTTTTGGTATCATTAGGAATGACAGTGAAAGTGTGGCAACTATCTATGTGCATTTTTGAATTATTTTTCTCATCTATAGGTAGCAAACCAGATTAGGAACCTACTGCAGGAATCTCTTCTATTTCATTGATTGTGTGAGGCAACATTTGTGGAAGCAGTAATTAATCCAATAAATGTTCAAATGATCTGAAGCTGGGAAAGGAAACCCATTTAAAGTCAGTTATTCAGAGCTGCTTAGAACTGATTATAACTCCTGAATTTTAGGATCTCTGTCTAGCCTCCTACTTGCTCCATATAGCTTCATATACCACAGAATAGTTATTATATATAAGCTGCATCTTGCCTCTCTTTGTTCTCCAATCCAGTTCCTGGTGCTAGCAATAAAAAAATAGCCCACAGACGTCTAGAAACTTACGCACAAATCCACAGTAATGAAATATGCTGATCTTATTTGACAATGGAATACACTTCCAGAAGCCTCTGAATCCAAAGAGCATTTTCCTCTGGCACACAGCATAGTGGTTCAGTAGACAATGCAAATCAGAGTCTGTAGTGTGCAGAACCAGGCTTCCTCACAGGGAGCGCCCTGTGGAGGGAGCTCTACAATAGGACTGCTTTTGGGCTGCAACTCTTCCTGTTCTAATTCCCTTTCTTTGTTTCTTCTTAAAATTTGTACTACACATTGCTGTAGATAATACACACCATGTAATAGATAGTGCTACAGCCTATAATCCCTGCATAGAAGGGAACCTGCCACATTTTGTCAAGTATCATTGATTTTGTATTCATAGTCTTGTTTACTCCATTAAGTATTTTTATATGGTTTTTTGCCATAACCATTGCCATTTGCTAACATATCATTGAAATTAATTTTCAAATGATGAAAAATGCTTTAACATACTTGCATGGAATGAGTTTTACATTTTTGTTTTGTTTCTATCAGTAGTGTCTAACTTGTTTCCAGATTGCTTGTCTAAGAAACAATGCAACAATAAATATCTCCACTTAATATTTGCAGCAACAATTATCTCCACTTAACATTTTTCTGCGTTTCTGCTTATTTCCTCAGTATATACCCCAACAGAAAACTTTTTTTTTTCCCCCTTGGCGAAAGACCTTCATTTATCTATTATAGCAGCATGAACAGACTAAGGACAAGGACAAGATAAAACATTCAAAGAAATAAAACATTCACAAAGTAGGGAGAAAAAAAGGATTAATTGTTCCACAAACTTGGCTGCATGGTAGCCCCAGAGTAAGCACGTTAGACAACAGAAAACAAAGAAAAATCTTTATCAGGAAAAAATAGCAAACTATCCTGCCAGATAATCTTTTTCCTCCTCAGTTTATAAACGGCAATCTCCCATAACCCCATGCAAAAACTGACCCACAGTTTACTGAGTGACTCATTCACTACCTGCTGCACATTCTGCTTCCTGGAATTCACAGTGGTCCTCCCCTTCTTTCCAGCCAAGTGCATCCAGATTCCTCATGAAAACATCACACATTTACTGATGGTCAGGAAAAGAATGTGAACTCTGATAGACTATCTAACCTTTATTAAATAATAAGATTCCTCAAATTCCGCAGTTCAGCTATGATAACAAATAGCAAGAATTTGGCCCTAACTATGTACTAATCACAAGGAGTACAAAAGTCAGTGTTGAAGAGCTCACAATCTAATAGGTGAGGTATACAAATTAATAAATGAATCCAGAATAAGGCAATACATGTAATAAAAGAGGGGGATAGAGAGCTCAGTAGGTAAGATGATTTTTGTATGAGTATGAAGATTTAAGTTTAAATCCCCAGCAACCATTTAAAATACTGGATCTGGACACACATATCTCTCACCCCAGCACTCTGAGGGGTGAAGAAAGAAAATTTGCTTAGGTATACTAATTGCCACTATAGGTTCAATGAGAGACTTTTTCTCAAAGGAATAAGACAGAAGGTATATGATACAGTAGGGCACATCTTCTCTGGCATGTGCACACAGATACACACACATACTTTCTCTCTCTCTCTCCTCTCTCTCTCTCTCTCTCTCTCTCTCTCTCTCTCTCTCTCTCTCTCTCTCTCTCTCTGTCACACACACACACACACACACACACACACACACACGTGCCACTGGAACATTAAATAGATGTTGTATTGTGATGATGTATTGTTTATAATTTAATAAAGTTTGCCTCGGGATAAGAATGCAAAGTTAGCCACAGCCATAGAGCCAGGCAATGGTAGTACACATCTTTAATGTCAGGACTTAGGAGACAGAAGATGGATCTCGAAGTCCAAGACCACCCAGATCACTAGGAGAATAAATCAGAGCTCATGCCTTTCATCCTAGGACTTGAGAGATATAAAAGGAAGAAGCAAAGGGTCTCATGTGAGAATTAGTCTACAGCCATGTTGAAGAGAGCATAGCAACCTGGGATTGTAGTCTGAGGTTTAGCGGAGAGCAGTGCAGTCTGCATTGCACTCTGAGGATTCCTAGAGTCAAGATAGATATTTCAGTCTGAGGTAGAGGTAAGAGGTAGTGGCTGGCTGCTTTGCTTCTCTGATCTTTCAGCTTGAACACCAATATCTGTCTCTGGGTTTTTATTATTAGTGTTACAGAAGAATTTTAGTATGTTGCTTAGAAATCATTTTTGTGATATTTTGGTGAAGCATGTGACTGCTTTTTGCTTGTGTTCAAAAAGTTTGCCTGAGGCTAAAGTGAAGAGTTTTGGATTAATTTCATTGGCAGAAGAAATCTCATAATAGCCTCGTATATAGACTCTGTTTCATCATTACTAGTGTCAACTCTAAAGAAGATACATAAGGAAAAGGAGCAAGCTGAGCAAGTCAAAGTATTTGAGGAGAAAAGGAGCACCAGGAAGTGAAATGGAGCTTGATTCTGTGTTCAAGGAGATAAACAGATTAGGAAATGGAATAAAGGGAGTGGTGACCTCAGGGCAAGATCCCACCCAGCTAAGTTTCCAATTTATGAAAAGGAATTAAAGAAAAGCTTAGAGTAGGGTGTGGTAGCCCACACTTTTAATTACAGCACTCAGAAGGTAGAGAATGATGGATCTCTGAGTTTGGGGCCAGCCTTGTCTACAGAGAAATTTCAAGGACAGCAAAGCTTAGGCAGTGAAGGAAAGCATAAAGGTGGTGAAGATTTAATTGAACAAGGAGGCCATTTTCCAGCCCCAGCAAGCATCAGAACTTGGCAGCTTTGGCCACATGGTTCTGATTTAGAGTTAAGGATAGAAGAAAGGGGCTGTGGAATTTGGAATTTGTCTTTATGACTAAGGAAAGCTGCTGAGGTCAGGTATGTGTCAGGGGTGTCCCTGAATGGAGGCCTAGAGGAGCCATTGCATGAAGCTGTGATTGCCTTGGAGACCCCCAAGATGTAGGAGATGCCAGAGCAGTGAGATACCTGCCAAGAAAAACTGCTAACAGGGAATGGAACCAGCCCAAAAGAAAGAAATATGTTGCAGTCAAAGCTGAAAGGAATTGGAGATCTAAAGAGAAGTTTGACATCAGATAGTTGACATGAAGGTACAGAGTTTGGAGTCTGTCTAGTTTGTTTTTGGTCTAGCTTCAGTCCAATATTTTCTCATATGCTCCCTTCCCTACATTTTGGAATGGTAATGTATTTCATACGCCATTATACGTTGGAATTAAGTTATCTGCTTTTTTTTATAGGGATTTTATAGGGAATACAGTTAAGAGATTGCATGAATCTCAGAATAGACTTTGAAATAATTTAGACTTCTTTTTATTTATACCTATCAGGCTTTTTAGTATTAAATATTTAGACTTAAATAAGTTTGAGACTGTTATTTATTCTGAGGATTTTTGAAGTTGTACTGAATGCATTTTTGTACTACAATATGGCTACAAGCTTTTAGAAGCCAGAGAATGAAATGTGGTGGTTTGAAAGAAAATCACCCCAAAAGGAAGTGACACTATTAGGAGGTGTGGTCTTGCTGGAGGAAGTATGTCACTGTACAGGCAGACTTTAAAGTATCATATGCTCTCCCCCTCCCTCTCTCTCTCTCCTTCCACTCTCTCTCCTTACTGAATATAAATACATTATGACTAGCTGCCTCAATCACTTACCACCACAGTGTATCCACAATAATAAACTTTACTCTTGAACTGTGAACAAAAATAAATCTTCCATACACTCTGTTTATTCTCATTGGGTATTTTACCACAGCAACAGGATAATAACTAATATATACTTCATGAATGTGATCCTCTTTTCTATAAAAGTTGTACTATTATTATGATCAAGGATAGGCAGGAGATCAGAAAGTCTTTGAAAAAGGAAAGTTCACAGTATTAACCTAAATTCCTGCTGTCATTACCAAAGTCATAACTGATCAAGAAAGGAGATTTTAAAGTACACTAAAATGAAAAAGCACAGGTAAGTTTCAGATGAGCTGATTTTGCTGATGCTGTATGCTGGAAACTGAAAATGTCATGTGATATTTTACTTGTATTCTGACAAATAAAGCTTGCTTGGGGTCAGAGTACAGAGATTAGCCACTATTTAACCATAGAGATCTGAAGGGCTGTACAGAAAGGAAGCAGGAAGTGATAAGGCAGGATAGAGAGGATCTGGCTTTTTTTGGATGAGGACGGGGAGAAGTAGGAAGCAACTGGTGGCTGCTCCATTTTTCTGATCTTCCAGTATTTGACTCCTCATTTTTCATTGAGATTAGATTAACACTTCATTCATAAATAGTTGGGATTGGACAATAGGATTCATTTGCTTACCTGTGTCACTCCGGAGACCACTCCTAAGGTCCTCCTATACTCCTAAATTACTTGATGTCTGCTTTTCCTACTTGCCTTCAGTCTTCTGTCTAGACTCAAATGTTTTCTCTATCAGCAGATGACACGCCTTGGTTATACGCTAGAAGACTCTGTACCTCTGGCTTCACTTCTCCTGGGAAAACTCCCAGAAGCCACCTTAACTCTGACCCTAGCAGACTAGCCCGGAATGGAATCTGGCACACGTTAAGTATTAAGCAATAAAAACTGTTATGAGGTTTAAAAAAATGAAGTGTTTCTTCAAAAGATCATGGTGTGCCGAAGACAGCTTGTTGGAAATGGCTTGCACTGCTTATTGAGAGTTGATTGTTAGGTTCCCAGGAATTTTACAAGGCAGTTGTTAAATGCAACCATTTTAAAAATCTGAACCATTTAAGCTAGCAATTTAAAACCTATAACAAAGGAGACATATATATACAGAACCCATCACTTACCCTAGTCTCTTGAACTCATCCACTTTGAATATATCTGAATGAGAGGAATGCTATGTGATGACACACTAATGCATTCATTTCGCCAGCTCTATATTCAATAATTCAGGCCATAATGAGGCTTTTTTCTTTATCAATATGTTTACACTATGAAAATCAGCAAGTGTAGAGTATAGGAGATATAGGATCTCTGTCCCATTAGCCAGATACTAACCACTTCTAAGCACATTATTGCAAAAGGTAGTAGTGTCTCCCACATGTGCTTCACAAAAATGAGGTATGGTATAGGGAGCCCATTCATAGACAATTTTCTTGAGATTATTTCCATAATGTCCATTTTCTAATCAGGATCCAAAATTACCCAGCCATGCACTTCATATGATATACATTTAGCACACACACACACACACACACACACACACACCCTTATTTTTCCTAAACCAAAAGGCTTATCCCAAGATTCATACTACCATAGTCTTAATTTATGGATAAATCCAATGAGGCCAATTATGGGCACTGATGCTGATGTAAGAGACTTATATTGAACTACAGAAAACCCATCTGCTGTTTCCATTAGATACAAACAAAGTAACATATAACTCTAGAAAATACTGCTAATCTTGGAAACCCAGTGAATGGTGCTGCCAGCAATGGATAAAACTGATGTAGTGGGACTAAAAGACAACAAGAGAAATCTAGGTTTTAGAGCAAGTCTGTCTGAAAACTTAATCTAAAAATGTAAGTCAATGAATTTTCCTTTCATTACGAAGAATGAAATTTACATGTACTCACCTACTCATTCATACAGAAACAGTTCTTTACTAGTTCAAGGCACAATGTAGATGAGATCATTACATTAAGAAAGTAAAGACTCATCTCTTCTATCCACAACTCTATGTCTCTATGTGCCTGACTCTTTGACTAGAGAACAAAATTGTTATAGGCTGAAATATTTTAGTGTGTGTTTGGTATATATGTTTAATTAAAACCACATACTGTAAGTAGGGAACTGGTAATGAGTCCTTAATACAACTTTGCTTAATTGAATTGGTTTATAAGTTGGGGATGGGGGTGGGTTGTGCAAGAAGTAGAGTGAATCTGAGTAAATCCTTGGTCTTTTCTTTGGCCAAATAGGCAATTTAAATTCATAGCTGTCATTTGTAAATGTCCCAGGGAAATGGAATGAGGCGCTGTCTTCTGAGCCCAACCGCTCAGTCTCTAAATTAGAGAAGGTTGGAGCTTTCTGCTGGGACAGAATGAAAATGAGCCTTGATCTTCTAGTTTTCATAAAGACTAAGGAAGTGCTGCTTTGGTCTATATTTTCATGACAAGTGTCTAGAGAAAAACTAAGATCTGAGGCCATCATGAACATGCTTGTGTGAAGAAAGCATGTGTGATTTTACATTAAAAAATAACCAGTTACTTATTTGGGCTTTTCATTGTCTAGGAATTTTCAATGCCTGTGACAGTGAGAGTGATAAAGACTCAACAGCAGAGCTGTATACAGCTCAATGAAAGCCGCCCCTTGTGGTGTCAAGGGAGACTCTACAGAAGAGTGGACACCCAGTGTGAGTGGCTCAGTTACAATTCAAGGTAGACATAGCCAATAGCTATGGAAATAGAAGCATCCCAGTTTCATTATTCTACCTTTTCCTCTTTCTTTTCTCCAATAGACAATGTAAGTTTATTTATTTTACTTTAATTCTCCCAGTATTTCCAAGATAAAAATACTGTTTTGCTTCTAGTTTTGTTCATTGTTGCATTTTCAATACTGGAAACAGCACAGATGTATAATAAAAATTTGAACAAATAGATGGCCTATCAAGTGACCATTTAGCAATCAATTCATAAATCAAAACTTAGAATGGCCTGGTGGGAAAATGTTGTTGATTTTTGTTTGTTTGTTTGTTTGGTTGGTTGGTTGGTTGGTTGGTTAGTTGGTTGGTTGGTTTTGGTTTTGGTTTTCAAGACAGGATTTCTCTGTATTGCTTTGGAGCCTGTCCTGGAACTCTCTCTGTAGACCAGGCTGGCCTCAAACTCACAGAGATCCGCCTGCCTCTGCCTCCCAAGTGCTGGGATTAAAGGTGTTTTGGTTTTTTGTGTTTATTTGTTTGTTTTTGGGGTTATTTTGTTTTGTTTTTTGCTTTTGTTTTTAAAGAAACTGGTAACTTTTTCACAGTTTCACGTTCTTAGACACAGAGATGACCCTTAGGATGCCACCTGGAAGCTGAAATCACACATTCCACATGATCATGACATACGTTCATCAGGGTCCTTCAGAGAAGAGCTTTACCCAAATCAGCACCTGAAGCTCTGCTGGCAACAGCAGCCCCAACATCGACAGTTCACTCACCTGCTGCTATTACCAAGACTAGGGTTGATGACTCAGATGGCAGCCACTGTGCCCAGTGTGACTGCAAGCTCCCCTATGCTGAGACCACAAACCTTGGCATCACTTGCCAGAAGCCTGGAGGAACTGTGCAGGCACAGCAGCAATCTGGTGGTCCTTGCTTTCATGATACAAAACAGTTTGGGGAACATTTCCAGAACCAGAGAGGCAAGCTCCATAAGGGTTTCCATGTGGTGCTAAAGCAGTGCAGACTTACAAATGGAACAGCTCAATCAAGAAGTACAAGTTGAAGAAATTGGCTGTGATGGACAAGTTATGCAAGTATTAAAAAGAGAAAAGCACTTGATAAAAAAAAGTGTGATGTATGAACCCATGACATAAACATTTTTAGGAACTCCATTGCTTTGGAATGGTCATGGAACATAGTGTTCTGAGTGTGGATGTATATGTTTATGGAGATGCTATGGAGATATGTTTATGGAGAGCTGGCAGCTGAACAAATGTCTGGGTTACTTCTTTAAACCAGCTGTGGTAATGTCAGTATTCATGAATTAATTGGAGTAAAACTATTTTCTTCCAAGAAAGTGGGGTGTTTTTGTTTTTTTCTTTTTCAAACTTCATTTTAAATCCTTTATTCTAATGGCTGAACTACAATCTAACTCTAAGACAGTAACAATTTGCTTAGCATTCCACTTGTGGATAAATTTGCCAGCTCTGTGAGTTCTGAAAGGAGGCCCCAGAAGTCAAGCATTAAATCAAAGACTGGGTAAGACTCAGCCGGACTCTGTTTAGTAGATTGCACTGCAGTCTCAATTGTCCTTTTATTGATTAAACTGAAACTTCTATTTTTTTATTTGCATTAGCAAATTTGCCCTATGAATATAGAAAATCTGTTTTCTATATTCATGTTGTTTCTGAAGTATTGTTTTTTAAAAAATAAACTTTAAACTGTTTCCAAACAAAATTGCTATTCCCAATACTTCGAATCTTGTGCTCAAAGAAAAAAAGTTTTGAAAGTGAGTACAAATATATCTTACCTGGCGATTAAATGTGTGAAATGCCATTTCTCTAAAGCAGTCAACTTTTGCCTAAAAATACTAACAGCAGTTGGATTTTATGTTTATATTCGTCCTCTATACCCCCATTCAAGCTAAATCCTATTGTACAGGGTCTCCCAATCTTGAAAAAGATACCCTGTACCTTTAATAAGGGACCTGGTGAGCTTGCTTTCTTTCCAAACTTGTTCCCTGGCTTCCAAGTGACGAAATGAGCTGTAATTTGAGAGCCTTGCAATCCTCAGGATATCTTTAGCCAAAGGGAAAACTCTGTATTCCCACCCAGACCAGGGGTTGAAATAGTACCAGAACGCATGAACAGCTTCTCTAAGCTACTAGCTCCATCTCCCTGGAACCAGAGGGAACTCTGAAGGTGGCCACAGAGCCAGGGCCTGGAGCAGTGGGTCCCCACACTGGAGAGGGCGATCCTGCTGGAAAAGCCACGGCTGAGGTCCAGCAGCCCAACAGAAAGAGAAGCAGGGACAGAGAGGAGCTGGTGCTGAGCGAAGCTTCACAGAGACACATGAAGCCTGCAGGGGAAGCAGAATTAGAGAGCAGCAAGCTGGCTGTGCCTGAAGAGGGCGCGGTCACCAGGAGCCACTGACTCCCCAGGGGGACCCCTTTCCTTGTTCCTGAACTAAAACTCTTCTCCTAAATATCCAGAATGGTGATCCCGAAGCTGATCTGGATGGGTTTCTTCTGCCACCTGTGTCGAGGCTACTTTGATGGTCCCCTGTACCCAGAAATGTCTAATGGGACCCTGCATCATTATTTCGTGCCTGATGGAGACTACGAGGAGAATGACGATCCGGAGAAGTGCCAGCTGCTCTTCAGGGTGAGTGATCGCCAGCGCTGCTCCCAGGGGGAAGGGGGCCAAGCCAGTAGCTTGCTGAGCCTCACCCTTCGAGAGGAGTTCACGGTGCTGGGCCGCCAGGTGGAGGATGCTGGTCGCGTCCTGGAGGGCATCAGCAAAAGCATCTCCTATGACCTGGATGGGGAAGAGAGCTATGGCAAGTACCTGAGGCGAGAGTCCCACCAGATTGGGGATGCCTACTCCAACTCTGACAAGTCCCTCACTGAACTGGAAAGCAAGTTCAAGCAGGGCCAGGAGCAGGATAGCCGGCAGGAAAGCAGACTCAACGAGGACTTCCTGGGGATGCTGGTCCACACCAGGTCCTTGCTGAAAGAGACCCTGGACATTTCTGTGGGGCTCAGAGACAAATACGAGCTGCTGGCACTCACCATCAGGAGCCATGCGACCCGGCTAGGTCGACTGAAAAGCGGCTATCTGGAGGGTGGGGGACAGAGGACGGGCTAAATTTTCCATTGTAAATGTTTTGTTTTATCCAGGTTTGCACTTTTGGAATGCGTATGAAGTTGTCTTTACAAAAAGAAAACTTTAAGAGGCTGCGTTATTCTGATTCTGGTTTAGTCTTGTGCATTATTTATGTTATTACTGAGGATTAGTAATCCCAGGGGTATTTCCAAAGGCGCTTCACAGCTCCACAGAATCACTTCTTTCAGCCCCATCTAAAGGATGTACTTTGTGTGGAAGGACTGATTAACCTTCCTCACCCTGAAGGCTGTGTGGACATACCGAGGGGACCTTGGTGGGCGGTTCCATCACTTCTTCAGTCACCTTGGTCTTCCAAGGCTGAGGCGCCTGTTTTTAGATGAGGTTCCAGTGTGTCTCATGTTTGCCAGCCATGGAAGTTGCTTGATTCTCCTCCAGCTCTTATTTATTTACATGTTCTGAGTTGTTTCTGTTTTGTTGTCAGAGTGTTGTTGACAGCTTATATGCAAATCGCCAGCAGTAAGACGTTCAAGGTTCCCTGTGAGCTTGTGCAAATCAAGGATGCATCAATTAAGATAACAAAGCATAGGCGTTTGGGGGCGGGGGAAGGGTTGTCCTGTCATGGTGTGGATTTGTGGCATCTTTCACTGTACAGGTTGTTTGAACACACCCCTCAGTGTCTATGATTTACACTGACAGTGTATTCTTTCTTCCAGGGGCGGGGGAGTATTGCTTCTTTTTGCATATTGGATATTTGTATTTCAAGGGGGATAGGTCTAATTCTAGAAACCCCTTAATCTACATTTTATTATTCAGCCAATAAATATGCTTTCATATAATACTGGCTTATTTATCTAATTTACATCTTTAACCTCCATATTTCAAAGAGGAACCTGTGCATAGCAGAGAGAAAATGGGAGTGATAAGGATGAAATAAAGAATGGCAATGTATTTTGGATTGTCTTCCCTCCCATCACAGACATCATCCCAGTAAGGGGGGGGGGAGCCTAGCCTGTACCAGAATTGTACATTTGATCATTTGATTTCTACTCTTCTGCTGGAAAAAAAATCTTAAATTTTTCCACTTTTCCATACCATAGACTTCATTGGAAGAGAGTGAGAAAAGCCTAAGCGTCTGGTGCTCTCATCCTAGAGACAGCATTTCTGTGTTAGTGATGCTTAATGACTTGAAAGTCTGTGCTCTTAAATGGCTTAAAATGTGAAAATGCATTTCATTTCAATTCTCCCCTGGCCCAATACTCATCACTGTCTTAAACATGCTTTCTTTTCACATGCATCCACACACAAAGCCTTCATATTCTTCTGGTCATCACAGACCCTTTTTCTTCCCTCTATGCAAGCAAAAGATCAGCATTTATCTGCTATGTAGATTTGTGTCCGGGAAAATTGAATGATTACTTTAAAGGGTTTCCTTCTTTATTCTGCAGAGAATGAGGAAAAA
This sequence comes from Cricetiscus sungorus, assembly GCA_030556225.1. Lineage (NCBI taxonomy): Eukaryota > Metazoa > Chordata > Mammalia > Rodentia > Cricetidae > Cricetiscus > Cricetiscus sungorus. The sequence goes on along the minus strand of JANBXA010000372.1, from coordinate 47,026,350 downwards.
ACAATCAGAACAATTATGATATTTGGTACTTAAATGTCTGTAAAATCACATGGCTCCCTGACCCAAAATGCCATATGACTCCGAAGCACTACAGAACACAGACATATCAAATGACATCTTCTTAATTTACCAGTTGTCACAGGATATTGGAATGTGATGAGACTGAAAAACTGATTTCCTTCTGCATGCCAATTTTAATCAGTTGGTAATCAGATTATGTTAAGAGGAACTCAATAGGCACAGAAGCTTGCTGTCCAGTGTTCAGCCAGGTACACAGAGAGGCATGGTAAAACATCTGCTGCTACGGATCTAAATCTGAAGTACATTATGGCCAAGCTTCTTTTCAGCATGAATATTCATTATTCCAATGAAACCAAAATGTTCCATTCATGGCTAGGTAAACAGCCCAGAATCTTATGAGGATGACCCCAGAGAGCAAATGGGAATTTCCAGGTAGAAAGGAATGGTGGGAACATTCCTCAACAGAGAACACAGGTGGTGACACTTGGCACTGTCTAACCTTCTTATGGCAAGGACCCAGACCCATAGAGACCCTTCCTACCTCCCCTGTCATTAAACATTAGACTTGGTTACTCGCATGGTGATAAATATTCACTCAAAGCAATGGGATTTCATTTCTTAGACAATGAAATGTTTTGAGACTGACACAGATCACACACTCTCTTTTCTGAGAAATCCACTTACAAACACATCCATACAATTGAGAATTTTTGTTTGTTTGTTGACAGTATCTGCTGACCACTTATTCTGTACCAGGTACTGAGCTAGGTTGTGGGTAATTCTTGAAAATTACAAAACCTTCATCTATTATTCAAACATCTTCTGGAGTGTTATTTAAAACAGCAATCACACTGTTATTTTAACTATTATTAGATACAGAAAAAACTAGCAAACATTTTTTGAAAAGTCAATATTATTAGTAAGAGCTAACACTAAGAAGTAAGTTATTTCTTTTCATTGTAACAACAAACTAGTGAGGAATTTCATACAATTAAACAGGTAAGTTAGTCATGTTACATTGTTGTGACAAAATATTTGAGAACATCCCTGTAACAGTGGAAGGATCATGATTTTAGAATTATCAGTCCATGTTCCTTTGGCTCTGTTACTGAGCACTTGGTGAGGCATATTCCAATGGCAGAGTGGGGATGATTAAGCAAGGCTTCTCTCCTCATGGTGGTCACAAACCCAAACAAAGGAGATCAAGAAAAGGGGGCAAAGGCTGTGTAAATAGTCAAGGCCCCAGTGATCACATATCCCAAGCTTTAACTAAACCTCATCAAAGTTTTTATCACATTCCAAGTTTTGTGTGTGTGTGTGTGTTCTGAGTCCTCAAGTTATATAAACCTATCATAATAGCAAGGTCAGACTCCTTAGGATCTAGTCACTATCTCAATCTATCTCTGATGACGCTATGTTGTAGATGAAGCCTATTAACAAGTGACACTTTGGTGGCTATTTCAGATCTGAACCACAACAGGAAAAATACACTTCATGAAAAGATATAATGCACTTCAAACACTTCAAACAGTACTTGAGGATTTTACTATTGTTTCATCTATTATTGAAAATTTTATAACTCAGGCTAAAACTAAGGATTTAAATCCTAGTTAAATCCCCAAGTTAAAACGTCTGATCTTATATAAGCAAGTATGCTGCTGTCTTTCTTTGATAATTATGTAAGTGGATATAATCCTATAGCCATCTACGTCAAATTTTTTCCTCAACAGTTCAAAACACTGATGCTGTTTGGAAATCAGAAGATGCCTGGATCCTCTGTATATTGAATCATTCACTAATATTTTTTTCTGTGAGGTGTATTATCCAATACCACCAAGTCTTACTCTCCCAGTCTGACCACTTGAACAATTCCGTATTCTAATTAGAAGTATTTTATAGATATCTGTGTATGGGGTGTTTAGCTTCTACAATGACCAAACCAGGCTGGTAGAAGTAATCATGACCATCAAAAGCCATAGGGAACTTTGTATAGTGGTACCAAAGCTGTCCAACAGTTTACACGCTGCACATTGGCTTTTAACGTTTATTTACAACCCACTGAGGAAACAGGCACAACCCTTTATAACAAAAGCTTTAAAACTCAGATTATAAACTATTTTAGTAAACCATGAAGACATCTATAAAATCCATTAGCAATATTAAATCATCCTAAATGATTATATGATCAAACTTCCTTGGCACATTTTCCTAAGTATTAAAATTTTCTTGATATGAAATGTACCTTGGATAGAAAATAGAAACGTTAAATATGCTTTTAACGTTTTCCTAAATATAATATAGGAAAGAATTATAAGTCTTAGTACTAAATAGCATACGGAAATTTGTAAAACTAATCTGTCAAAACAGAGAACTGGATTTTGTGAATTTTTTAGTAATTTTAGCATTTCCCTTATCATTGGGTGACTGTCCAGGTAGCATGCTGTTTCTGTCCTTGCTGCACCTTTTGGAAGTTGCCCAGCCACACTTCCTGCCTACCCTAGTATTATTATTTTCCTTCTCAGGTCTTTGATGAGATTGAAGATTAAATTATCACAACTACTATTCTCTCTTCCTAGTTAGATATATTAGGTACTAGACTTAAGCTTTCCAGCTTAGGACAACTCTATTGTAAACCCCGTTTCGACTTCACCCTAGGACTAGATAGTTAGGTATTAAGTTTGTATGTTCTCGATTTTCTTTTTCTTAGAGCACACTTGTTATTCACTGTTTTGTATATAGTTTTTGTATCTAGCCCAAATCTTTTCTTTAGACTAAAAGGGGAATTGTAGTGAGATATTCACCTTGTCCACACCTGTGGCATAGACCATGCCCATTGGGGGTGGAGACAGGGCCAGACCTGACCTGGGGGAAGTAAGGCTGAGGAGGGGGCTCAGAGAGCTCTCTTGCTTGCAGCACTGGGACAGGAGTACATCCGGAGGCATCCTTGGGACCAGGAACCTGCTGGTGTTCATCTGTCTATGTTGTGAATTATTTCTCCCTGAATAAACATCTATTCAGCCTATTTGTTTCTCCTGATCCTTGTTAATCATCAAGATTGGTGGATATTATATCTAAAGTCAGACTGTTTAAGGGTGTGTGCCTTATCAAGTACTCTTGGTTTACCACAGTGTGAAGTAACCAGGATAGAAATGGCATAGACACATGAGGAAAATGATCCTTAAAGATTTGCAGTGTAACAATGTAGGGATTGAAGATTGCTCCAGAGCATAAGTTGTAATTATCTATAAATATAAAACACAGTGGATAAAGAATTTGTCATAATTACATACTCACAGGATGAATGACTTTTGTTATTTCTATTAATGTAGTTTCTTTCATCATTATATTATTTTTCTGATTACAAATAAATATGTTTTTAAATTTAAAAATTTTAGATCTACCCACAATGGTTTCCATTCATGATTCTAGATTTTATCTCCTATTGTGTGAGCCACACAACTTTGTAAGATTCCCTTAAGTGTTCTGAAATTCAGTCACTTTACTTTCAAAATGAAAACCAAAATAGCCAGAACTAATTGAACAGACACCATCAAAGTGTTTCCCCCTCTGCTTAAAATAATCTTCTCAGGATTATGTTTTAGACAAAAACTATTTTATTAATTTCTCAGATAAGGAAATTGAGTGACAAGGGGGTAAAGTGACTTGTCCCAGAACACAGAGCCATCTAGGAATATAGTCAAAATTTTAAAAACAAGTAAATAGACTATTGCATTTCCATAATAATCTCTGAATTATTTTTTCTCTTTCTGCAGGCAGAAGATTGGACAGAAGGACTTATTAGCTTATATTTTATACTAAGATATATAATAAATACCCTGTGAAGTGAAAATGATGCTTATACAATTTTTTTAATTGAAAAAAAATTCAAACTGATCTGGGAAGATGACTCAGGACCTAAGTTCATGTGCCTAGCACCCATTTGAAAAGTCAAGAGTGTTCTGTATCCCTCATGATCCCATGTCCCATCCCTCCTTTCTACCCCCCTCCCAATTTACCCAGGAGATCTTACCTATTTTCCCTTCCTGGGGCTCTCCATCTGTGTCCCTCCTAGGGTCCTCATTTTTACCCAGGAGCTGTGGATTGTAGACTGCTTATTCTTTGCTTTATGTCTAATAGCCACGTATGAGTGAGTATACACCATGTTTGTCTTTCTGGTTCTAGGTTACCTCACTCAGGATGTTTTTTTGTTTTTGTTTTTGTTTTTGTGCTTGTTTTTTTTTTTTTTCTTTTTTTGCTGGCAAGTTTCAAGATGTCATTGTCTTTTACAGCTGAGTAGTACTCCATTGTGTAAAATGCACCACATTTTCTTTATCCATTCTTCAGCTGACAGACATCTAGGTTGTTTCCAGGTTCTGGCTATTACAAATAATGCTGCTGAGCTCCAGGAATTCAGCTGAAGAGAGAGAGATGGGTTCATGTGAACAAGGTGTGGGTGGTCAAATCATGATGGAGAAAACCACAAAGACAGCTGACCTACTAAATGTGGGTGACAATTATGTGGCTTGATCTATTGAAGGGAGTCCTGGCAGTAGGACCAGGACTTATGCTGGGTGCATAAACTGGCTTTTTGGAGCTCATTCCCTATGGTGGGATACCTTGCTCCCACCATAGGAGTGGGGGGAGGGGAGACAGGGGGCTTGGTCCTGCCTCAACTTGGTATATCAGACTTTGTTGACTCCCCAAGGAAAGCCTTACCCCCTCTGAGGAGTAGATGGATAATGGAGAAGTGGGGGAGGTATAAGAAGAGGAGGGGGAACTGGGGTTAGTATGTAAAATGAAAAATAATTCTTTTACATTAAAAAAAAAAGGTTAAGAGTAGAGGCAATCTATCTATAACTTAGAACCAGAGTTGGAGGAGAGGAGAAAAGTATCCCTCAGGAATCTCCAGGTTCAATAAGAAACCTAGTCTCCAAATCTAAGATGGAATGCAACTGAGGAAGACACCCAACTTCAACCTCTGGCCTTCACAGGCATACACATTTAAGCATGCATGTGAACATGCACAAAGCACCCACTCATATATGCATATACCATACACATACATAAAATAAATAAATACATGAGAAAATTCAAGCCAAATTCTTATCTAATAGCTTTTTTATGGTTTTTTTTTTGTTCTTATTTGTTTGTTGTTTGTTTTGGGGGGCTTGTCAGTTTGATTATATGGTGGGAAAAATGTTCATTTTTGCCTCTGAAAGAGTCACTCTGAGATTCTTTGCTTAGAAGCAGTTTACATTGTATTAAATATTACATTCGTCAAGAACTTGCATGTTTATTCTCACATTTGAACTTTAGCAAAATTTTATACATGTACAATTGGCAAAGACATGCCATGGGCACATCATTGTGGTAGCTGGGATCCCAACATGACTTTAAAAGGTTGCATTGATTTGGACTCAGCATGGGCACAGAACACTGTTTTGACCTCAGTTCACAGTTGCTTTGATGGCTTACATATCTTACCATCAGTCTTTATAAAATATTTCTCTGAAAGCTGGAGGATATTTTATATGTCAACTATCTACCGTTTATGGAAAGAAAACTGACTATGTTTAACAAGGTGAAGTGTGCTTACTCCAGGGCTGTCAATATGACTCGCATTTTCCAGTTATGAAAATCTCATCCTGCAAGCCATTAAAGAAATGAGTGTTGTGTCTTTTCTTGCTTTGGTTTTTTTCCCAGCTTTCAACCTAAGACCAAGTAACTTGAAAAGTGAAAGTTTTGCTGCCAGCCAGTGTCAACCATTGACATCTCCTTAAGATTCTATGAGCGTTTTAACCAGGAAGAGCATGAGCTACAAGTTGTCTTCCCTTCAAATTGTCCCTTTCCCCAGCTGACAAGTGTCAGTTTGAGCCTGCCCCAGTTCTCTTTCCCCTCATCTCTCCCAGGTTCCTCATCCTTGTTCCCCCTACCCTTGCCTTGCAGATTCATTCACCCTTAGATTCATACATCCTTCTGGGAAGCAGTGGCAGAGCCTGGTTCACACACTGCATCTCTCTACAACTTATTAGCTGGGAAATCTAAGCAAATTATGAAGTCTTTTGGAGCCTCTTATTCCTCCACCATTGAGTGTATATTTCTTAGGTTCATATGAGGATTTGATAAGTCTGTCTATGAAAGGCGTTTGCAATAATACCAAGTGAAAGTAACAATATTCTTTTCAGATGTTATAATTTATAGCTCACCAAGAAAAACTTGTTTTAAGAACAGACACTTTGTGTGTTCTTCAAATTAAAGGAAAACATTTTAAATATTCTATGTCAGCAGTTCTCAACCTGTGGGTCACAACTCCAAAAGACCACTGGGAAACATTTTGGGGATACCCTCAGAAACTACTGACCTGAGCTAGTGGGAGCTCACTGACTCTGGACTGACTGTGGGAAACCTGTATAAAACCAAATTAGTCCCTCTGAATGTGGGTGATGGTTGTGTGGCTTGGGCAGTCTGTGGGGCCACTGGCAATGGGATCAGGATTTACCCCTAGTGCTTGAACTGGCTTTTTGGAGCCCATTCTCTCTGAAGAGATACCTTGTTCAGCCTAGGTATAAGGGGGAGGGCCTTGGTCCTGCCTCAAAGTGATGTGCCAGACTTCCTTGACTCCCCAAAGATGTTTTATGTACAAACACATGAGAGAAATTCTCACACCACACTGTATTTACACCACAAACATTCCTGCCCTATTTGGCTCAAGAGAATGAATGTACAATAGGAAATAGCAATTAGAAAATTTGCTTGCCTCTACTTGCAGACATTTTGCTCTATGCCTTTGAGTGTGGTGACACACATAGAAGAAACTTAGAAGAAATGGAGAGTTAAGAGAAGGAAATCCACAAGCCTGACAACAATGACAACGAAGGGGCACTAGTGAGAATCATATTTTCCTGGCTACCCTCTGAAAAGTCCAGCTTTTAGGCCCTCAAATCTGAAGTTCAGGTCTCAGCTGAGGTGACAGCCTCCATATGCTCTCAACATGTAAAGAATTATGGTGACAGTAGGAATTCTTTTATGCAACTTCAAATTATAATAGTGGGATTTGCTGCACATCACAGCCTGGAAGCCTGTCTGGCCTGCAGGCCTGACTCTGCTAGGACTTGAGTGGACTGATCGAGCCTTATTTTGGATCTAATGGCAGGGGTCTCCAGTAGGAGAACTAGGGAATCCCTGTTTCAGCTCTGTTGGCAGTGGTTCAGTGGGAGCCTAGAGGCATTAGCATGAAGCTTTGCAGACCTCTTGCCCAGCAATTTTGTAACTGACCCTTTCTATTCATATGCTCTGTAGCTGGTCTGCAAGGAAAGAGGCCATGGTTTAGCTAAATCAGGGCTGGGGACAGACACGGTGCCTCTAACATAAGCCCAAAAAATGCTTGAACCTTTATTCCACTGAATACACAGGCACACACTCTGGTCCAATAAAAGCTAATATGTACGTATATTTAACTAAAAATACAAGGAATTGAGAAGCATATTTCTCTTTTGAATTGAAGGCATTTGGGTCATTTAAAACACTTTCAAAATAGCACAATTTTTAGCTGTTTGGCTAAAACAAAAACTCATTCAGGCTTAGAACTTGGCAAAGGCCATCCTATGATAAATGCTTATTCCACAATCACATTTTCCACAAACCCTCTAATTTCCAAGAGTTTCACCACAGTAAAAGAAGCTCAATACAAGATCTGAACAGACAGCCCACAGTAGTGACACAACATTAACAGGCTGGCAGCATTTAGAGGGCTTTCCCATTTCCTCTGTAAAAATCTTACCATTACAAAAACATACAATGCCACTTTTACCTTTAAATTGTTGAGAAAAGACTATTTATAAACTAACCTATTAATTCACTTCCATATTCATTCAACAAGCATTTACTAAGTACCCAGCACTGCCCAGGCATTGAGCTATATTCAGATGATAATTACAATTAATAAGAATAAAATGCTCATTTTATCCTACTGAGTATTTGCCAAGAGTGCCATTCTAAGAATGCCACCCACGTTAAACAGCAGTAATCCACATAACAGCTCTTTCCAAGAGTTGCTTATACGCTGCTCTGTTACCCATGTGGAAGACCACCAAAGCCTAGCCAGCCCTTTTGTACTCTGTAATCTGCAGCCATGCTGCCTCATCACTGGCTGATCTGATCTATCCTACACCCTTACAGAAACATCTTCCCAGAATGACCAGGACATCTTCAAGTTAGAACTCAGGAGTGCATGGATTTTGTTTGGTGGTCCCAGAAGCTAAATAAAACAAATATTGGATAAAATGAAAATGTAATAAGTTAGTAAAAGTTTTCAGTGTTGAGTCAGTTAACCTGGAAATTTAATAGAACATGAGCATTTTGATAATCCATGACAGGCAAAAAATAGTAATAAATAGTGATAAATCACACTTCTAGAAGGGGGAAGGAAGAGAGAGAAGAGGGGGATGAGGAGAAAAAAAGAAAAGAAATTGTAGTGATTACATTCCTTACTAGGAAGGCAGAAATAATAACAAATGGAGAAGCTGGGGTCTAGGAATGAAGAAACTCATTCTAAGTCATATAAATAATTCCTGATAAGAAGAAGAAAGACACACAGTCACAGACCCAGATGACCCACACACCCTATCCTCTCTTCTGACCCTCTCTGGAAAGCACAGCCTGCCTCCTGACCACAGTACAGGAGTTTCAAGTTAGAAGACAATTTTCTACCAGCAAGTAGACTCACTCACTCATTAGAAGTTCAACTCTTAAGGGGATATTTTGCACCTCTACTATAAAAATATTTTCATTGACAAATATAAAAACAAAGCTATATATACTTATGAGATATGGTATGATGTTTTTATACACATATATATAATCTATGATTTAAGTTATATTAAACATATCTATATCCTTGAATATATATCCTTTTGCCAAGTAAAAATATTCATATTACTTTCTCCTAGATTTTTGAAGTGTGCGCCGTCTCATTGTTTTCCATACACACCTGCTGTAAAGACAAATCATCTCACTCCCATGTAACCCTCACTTAGCAGCAACTGGTCAGCCTTTGTCCAGCTCTCCATCTCTACTCTCAACCACCACTCTAACTTCTGAGATTAGCTTTCTTTTCATGTGAGTGAACTAGGTGGAATTAGTTGTTCTGTTCTCAGCTTGTTTTACTTTATGTGTTTATCTTCTGTTCCTTCCATGTTGAGGAAAAAAAAAAACAAAGAAAAACAAGACAGAGGTCTAATTTCTTTATGGATGAATACAATTCCATGATTCATGTGGCCTACTTTTTCTTTATCCATTTGTCAGTGAAGAACACTTAGATTTCCCCTTCATTTCTTATCTATTGTGAATAGTACTGCAATAGACAATAAAGATGATATGACTTTCCAACATTTGGAATTTATTTTCTTGGGGTTGATGTCAGTAGTGAAGCTGCCAGATTGCAGGGGACTTCTACTTTTTTAAGTATCACCACTCTGTTTTTCATGTGTCTACATACGTTTAAATTACCATAATCAGTATGATGGCGACCCCCCCCCTTTTTTTTTACATCTTCTTGTTAACTTGTTGACCTTTTTCATACTACCCATTCTTCCTGGAATTAGCTGAAAGCTAACAGCAGCTCTGAGTAGCTCATCCTGGGTCAAATATAGGTGACGTTAGGCCTGTGTTTTTGCTTTGCCATTTTAGTGTCTTCTTTTGGAAGCATCTACTTAGACCTCCTAGTTTGTAAATGTTTTCTCCCAGGATGTGGCTTTCATCTTCACTCTGTTCTTTTTTTATTCTTCACTTAGATGAAACCCCAGTTATTTTCATTTTTGTTTCCTAAGCTTTGGAGGTTTTGCCAAAAAAGAAAGCAAAAGCAAACAAATAAAAATAATTTACCCATTCCAATGTCAGGTAATATTTATCCCTTGTTTCCTTCTAGTAATTTCCTAGTTTGGTGTCATATTAGAAGCCTTTAGTCCATTTTGAGGGATTTTTGTTTGTTTGTTGTTTTAATAATGGGAGAGATCAGGATCTCGCTGCATTATTTGGACATGACTATTGAATGTTCACAGAATGTTAATGAAAAGACTGTCCTATCCCCAGGGGTGCTGTTTATGCCTTTGTTGAAAACTCACTTGGCTGTAGATACTCTGCTATCTATACTATTAATCAGTATACTGATCCTGTTTTTATTAATTTCCTCAGGATTTATTTTACTCAAGATTTCTTTGCCTGCTTCATGGTTTTATACTAATTTTAGGATAGAGGTTTTTTCTCATATTACAAAGAATATCATTTATAACAAAATTACCACTAGGAATCTGTAAATCTCCTTGAGCAGTACAGCCATTTTAAAAACATTAATTCTTCAAAGCCATAAACATAGGATGTCTGTCTGTGTGTGTGCATGTGTTTCTTCATTTCTTTGTTTCTTTAATTAAGAGTAATGTCTCTTCCTATATCGTTTACCACTCAGGGGCCCTCAGCCCTTATTTATTTTGTTCCTAGAGGAACTTTATCAAATACCTGATAACTACTTCCCTGGGCATAGCATGGCTAGTTCCTTCAAGTTTTTGTTATGTAACATAAACAACAACTCAGCTTTCTAAGCTTCTGGCATGTTGTCAGGAAGGAAGGCTTTAAAATGTGTGAAAGGCCTTGAAGAGAGAGTGGCTCATGGGCTCAGCATCAGTGCTTACACCAACATTCAGAATACAGCCATATTTTGAGCTCCCTTTACATAAATCAGTAAATAACACCTGCAGGGTCTGTGGTTAAATAAATATACATAACATCCCTAGTATCCTGTTTAGAACACATTTATGTATATTCATGGATGAACTCCTAGTTGGGTGATTTGTCTAAACTAAGCAACAAGTGAGTTTTGCACAACGAATGGCAAACCCAGAAAAAGATGCTGTGTACCAGATGGGTAAAGAAAGTGAATGGAAAGGCCCAAATAAGAACCCAATGCACTCTCGGCAAATGAACTTTGCTTTGGAAGTAGTTTACCAGCCACCTAATGATTGTTGGGCTTCAAATCCAGTGTTCTACTTGGGAAAGATTTCTAAGTTTATGTCCTTTCAGACTTACTCTGGACGTTGTCATAAAGGGCTGAGTACATGCAAATTTGAAATCCCTGATACTGCTTTATTTGGGGAAAGTAAAAAAGGTACTATGTATCATTTTTTCCTTCCACAAAACAACTGAATAGACTTTCCTAATTCATTCCCAATGCTTCATGTTTGGGCTGAGCTCAGTCCTGGAAGCTCCTGAAGGGGAGTGAGGAAGGTCTGAGAAACTCATTAAAGGCAAGTGAGAGCTCTGGAATGGAAGCACACAGAGTCCACAGAAATTCCATTGGCTTTTTGTCCCAGGTGATCCATCTCTCAATCACAGGAAGATGATGAGCCCAAGTGAACTGCAGCATGGTTGACAGCTAAGTTATTACAACATTAAACACAGTGGAAACAGGGTCAAGGGACTTGTCTGTCTCACTTTAAATCATATTTGCTCTCTTGCTCTGCATTGTGACTTGTGAGGAAGCTGCCAAGGCCTCAGTTTCCTACTCTGTAATATAGAAAATAACAATCCTTACCTCATGTGATTTTGAGGACTAAATGATAAAAGACTAGTTTACTGTACTCCTGACACATATGTTAAAACTCCTGCTTCAAGTGTCCCACGGTACATAACGAACAAGATCGGCCCCATTAGTACACAGGAATAAATAATGAACACCCAAGTCCACAGTCCTTCCCCTCCCCATTCCTGGCTTAGTCTCGACTTCTCTTCCATTCTTCCTCCTAGGCATTGGGGAAAAGGTGGAAGGGGCAAATATTGTCTACCTACTTGCCAAGGAGAAAAAATGGAAGAGCCACAAAGTGCGAAAAGGACAGAGCATAATATGAAAGAAAAAAAGATCAGGGGCATTGCTAAGTAACTTTCAATGTACAGGAAAATAACCCACACTAAAGATTTCTATCCCAAAACATCAGTAGTTCCAAAGCTAAGAAAAACTTGATTTCAAATATACAAAAGACAAGTAGTCATACTGAGGATTTTGACTATCAGAATAAAATTTCTTCCCAAAGATAATGAATATATTCTAACATGTATGAAGAAAATAAAACAAGATACTACAAGGTGTATTTAATATACTTAAACATATGGAGGGTCAGGCATCTTCATGAAAATTCACATATCTAATATAATAAAGAAGATTCAGAGAACCAACATCTAGATTAAAATGGGAAGATTCTATAAATGGGTTAATTTCATCTCTTTGACATCAACAACAACAACAAAAAGCTGGTCTACCATTGATTAGGGCTTTCTGTAAACTTTAATAAGACAATTAAAGGGATGTAGAGAGTCAATTTCGTCTAACTGATAGTTTCACATGATGCAGACAAAACATCTGGCTGGTACTTTCAGTTTTTACTTGGTGGTTTTGACATGGACAAAACATAATCATTGCTGTGTGCTGACTTGTTACCACTGCAAACCCAGCTATGGCACAGGAAATTACACTGGTTCTAAAATAAAAAAGTTGCAAGAACATAATACAACCCCAAAGATCATTGCTTAATAAAAATAAGAGCTCTAAATTAGAAATGATTAATGTAAGCATATGCTTCAGTTATGTCTCATTGTAATTATTCAACTATCCTACCAAAGCTGCCTATGTGTCCATGGAACTTTGTGTGTTGTAGAATTTTAGTTAATGATGTGTTTAACAAGGCAAAGATGCATTGGATTCTTTTATGTTGCATTTGTTTAACTCTGTGAAGCTGTGTTACTTTGCCTGTCTAAAACACCTGATTGGTCTGATAAATAACTGAACGGCCAATAGTGAGGCAGGGCTGGCAGGTGGAGAGAATATATAAGAGGAGAAATCTGGGAAGAAAAGATCAAGGAGCAATAAAAGGAGAAGGACATCAGGGGCCATCCACCCAGCTACACAGCAAGCCATGGAGTAAGAAATAAAAAAGGTATACAGAAATTAGAAAAGGTAAAAGCCCAGAGGCATAAGGTAAACAAGACAATTTAAGAAAAGCTGGCTAGAAATAAGTCTAGCTAAGGCTGGGCATTTATAAGTACGAACAAGTTTCTGTGCGATTATTTGGGAGTTAGGAAAAGAGAAAAAAAATGTTATGTCATCAGACAAGGATCTTTTGTGCAAATCTTTTACTTATCTCTCTCTCTGTTGTTGGACATCTAGGTTCCATACTTAGCTATTGTAAATAGTGCTACACTAGACGCTGAGTGAAAGTTTCTCTGTGATGAGTTGATAGGGAGTCCTCTAGGTACCCAGGCATGGTACAGCTGGGTCACATGGTAAAAGCTGTCTTCGGGGTTTTGTTTTCTTAATCACTGTCCATCTGACTGGGTTAAGATAAAAATATCAGTGTTGTTTAATTGATAGTTCTTAGTTTTATGATGGCTAGTGAGGTTGAACATGTGTTTTACTTACTTATTGGTCATTCTTATTTTAGCATTTGAGACTTAGCTGTTCATTAGTTGATTTATTAAATGGGTTGCTTAATATTTTTATAGTTTTAGGGTTTTTATGCTTAATTTTCTGTAAGGTACATAATTAAGATATTCTTCCCTTCTATATGCTACTGTTTCACTCACTAGCTGTCCCCTTTGTTCTGCAGAAGAGTTTTTTATTTCACGAGGTCCCATTTGTCACCTGTTGGAATTATTTCTTAAGTGACTGGAATCTTATTCAGAAAATATTTTTCTATGCCTGCATCTCGATATGTTTTCCTTATTTTTTTTTCATTCTAACATTTTGAGATTTGGGAGACTTGCAGTTTGAGATTTTGGGGAGAGGGTCCTTACATGAAAATAATTTCATTCTATACAAGGTTAGAGATAGAAATCTAGTTTCATTTTTCACATAGATGTCCAGTTTATCCAGCATTATTTATTGAAGAGGCTGTCTTTTTCTCCAATGGCATCTTTGTCAGAATTTAAGTGCCTATAACTGGTTTATAGCTGAGGATTCATTTATGTTACTGCTTTCTCTGGATTTGTGTGCTGTATTATGTGATATATTTTTATAAAAGGTTCCATAGGCTTCTGAGAAAGAATATATAATCTAAAGTGTTTGGATGGAATGCTCTGTTGATATCTATTAGGTTCATTTGACCTATGATGCTATTTAATTCAGATGTGTCTGTATTTATATTTTGTGGGGATCATCTTACAGGGTAGAATGTTGAAGTCACACATTAGCATTATGGTGTGGTAATCTATGATTTTATATTTAGTAACATTTGTTTATGAAATTAGATGCATCTGTGTTCACAAGCTTAAAATTAGTATGGCCTTTTGACAGATTGTATCAGCATTAAGTGATTTACTTTGTCTTTCCTGATTACTTTGGTTTGAAAATGACCTTGACAGGTATTAGAACTCCAGTTCCATTCCTAGTGCCATTTGTTTGTCCATTCTTTAGGGTAAAGCTACTCTAAAGTTGCCTTATTTAATGACGTACTGTGTTTTGTAGAGGCAAAAATTGATGACACTCCTCTTTTTTAATCAAATATGATAGCCTTGCCTTTTATTGGATAATTTAGATCATTGACATTTAGAGTTATTTTTGAAAGGTTACAGTTAACTCTTACTGTGTTGCTGTTTTTCTCAGTTTTGGCATTTCCCTATCATTCTTTGTTTGCTGAACTACTGTTCCAGCTGTTTAATTCTTGCAACTTATACACATGTATATCTTTCTCTTCAATCCAAAGGATTCTGTGAACTATCTTAGTAGTCATGGTTCCATTAGCCTAAAGTTTATCATGAATTCTTTTCCTCCAGTTGTGACACACAGCTTTTACTGGGTCTAGGCTGACAGTTGTTGCTTTTGAGAAATTGAAATACATATTTTCATTCCCTTCTGGCTTTTAAAGTTCTTGAGAAACCTACTGTTACTTATGTGTCATTTGGTATTTCTTGCTGTTCTGCCTACTTAAGGTTTTGACAACAAAATGACCAAGGAGGGTTCTTCTAGTGGACTTGGTGTCCTAAATGCCTCCAACATCTGTATGATGCCATTCCACACACATGGGAAATTATTTTATTCAAATTATATACCCAAGATTTATAGATTTAGTCTTTGCAGTGTCCTGTTGCTCTTAAATGTTCTGTTCTTACCTTGATAAAACCTTGTCATTGTCTGAATGTTCCAACTCCTCTGTCTCATCTTAAGCCCTGATAGCCTGTCCTCCTCTCAATATATTCAGTTAGGGATAACTTCCATGAAACTTTTCATTTGAATTATTATTTTTCTTTTGGGTATTTTGGTTTGATTTCTTTCAGTGTTTATATCTTTGCTGAGTTCCATTTTTAAAGGCTTACCTTATTCAGCTATTTGTGTTACCTTAAAATTCAAGTTTATGCCCTCTTTGATTTAAAGTTTTTGTCTAGAAGTTTTTGGGAATTTCATCTAATTTTTCCTGTTTTTGGAGGCTATTACTATGGCTTAGTAATTTTTCAAGGAGTCATGTTGTCTTGGTTTTCCTATTTCTTGTGGTTTTGCCTTGCTACTTAGTCATCTTGGGTTAGGTCACTGACTCTGTAATCATTTTATTCTTTCAGTCTTACAATGTTTTAAGAGGAACTGAATTGTACTAGGGTTGAAGTATCATTGTTCACTGGTAAACTAGTGTTCAGAACACCAGGCTGTATTCTTGGTACTTCCTGAAAGTAGACTTCTGTCTGAACAATCACTATAGGCCTGCTATGAACATACGGTAATAGGAAAACAAAACAACAACAACAACAACAAAAACACCCTTTGGATAACCATGCTATAATCCACAGACCCAGAGAGGCTAAGTAACAAGGAAAGCTCAAAGCAGGGATGCTCAGATCTCACTGGGAAGGGGAAATTAAGGATCTCATGGGATAGACTGGGGGACAAGTGGAGATGGGAACATGAGTGATTAGGTTGGGGGGTTGAATGGAAGGGGTAGAGTACTGAAGGAGATGACTGGAAAGGGAGGGCATTTGGGGGTCAGTTAGAAGAAACCTAGTACAAGGGAAACTCTTAGGAATTTGCAAGGATGACCTCATCTAAGACTTCTAGCAATAGCAGATACATAGCCTGAACTAGATATCTCCTGTGACCAGGCAAGACTTCCAGTGGAGGAATTGGGACATCAACCAGCCATATAACCTTTGCTTATGGTATATGCTTGGGTAAAAGTTGCACAGAGTTTATGAGAGTGAGCAACCAATGACTGATCCAACCTGAGACTCATGCCATGAGAGTGAGTCTGCCCCTGAAAGTGCCTGCAGTACCAGGACCCAGAGGCTGGGTGGCCCAGAGACCTACTACAGAACCAAACACAACTAAAGGAAAAAAAGTCAATGTAATGATGCCTAACTATATTCTTCTATACTCAGAGATGATGCCTATTCTGATTATCATCAGAGATGCTTCATCCAGTAATGGATGGAAATAGATGTGGAGACCCACAGGCAAACATTAGGCTGAACTCAGGGAATCCTACTGAAGAGAGGGAGGAAGGGATTCAAGGAGCCAGAGGTGTCAAGGACATCACAAGAAAACCCATAGAATCAACTAACTTGGGGCTCACAGAGTCTGAACCAACAACCAGGAAACCTGCATGGGACTGACCTAAGCCCTCCACATATATGTGACAGTTATGTAGCTGATCTACTTGCAGGACTTCTAACAGCAGGAGTAAGGGCTATCTCAGGTGCTTTGGCTACCTTTGAAAAGCTATTACTCATATTGGGTTGTTTTGCCCAATCTTAATACAAGGGGAGGCACTTAGTCTTACCACAACTTAATACGCTATGTTTTCTTGATATCCATGGGATAACTACTCCTTTTTGAACAGAAACAGAAGAGTAGATGGAGGAGGAGGACAGATGTTGGAGGAAAGACTGAAAGGAGAGGAGGGAGAGAAAACTGAGGGCTGGATGTAAAATAAATAAATAAACTTAATTAATAATTTAAAAATTACCATTTAAATTCCAGTCACTTTAGAAGTAAAAGAGCACTGGTAAATTGGTGTGTGGTAACATTATGGTTATTTTGGGTATGAGTACACAAGGGAAAACAGTAGGAATAATGGCTATTATTGGGTTGATAAGGAAAAAATAGAGTAAGGAAAAGGAAATGCAAGGAGAAACAATGGATAATTTTAGCTAAAGGTAGAATGAAAATGAAGAACAAAACAAGTAGAATTAGATAACCTAAGAGTCCCAGGTCTCAGGAAGCTAAACAAAGGGACACTGTAAACTAGGCTAGCCTATGATCTTTGAGAAAGGCTATCAAAATATAATGATAAAGAAAGAGAAATAAAAGAGAAATGATAGTTAAAATAATATAACAGGATAGAACTATCTTGCCAAATTGTCATTAGGTGTTAATATCAGAGAATTAAAGGTGAAGGGGGCACTGGATTGAGATAGGGAATCTGAATGTAGTCAGGTGTGCTTGCTGGTTTCAGTCTCAACACTCTTCTTTAGCTCCCAGACACTTGTCACACCCCTGCATGGTCCTTTGTTGAGGTTAGCTCATAGATGGTGTTAACAACTCTAGGCAGACCTATGTGAGTCTCACTGTGAACACTGGCCCCAGCATGTCCTTCCTGATGTTGGGTCTACTTCATGAAACCTGTCTTTATATTCCCCTGAAGACACTTTCTCCCCATCACCTGGCTGAATTCTGTGCATTTATAACTTTAAAGTTTCTTCTAGAGGCATTCTACTGATCATGTTCAGCATACAGCCACATGACACACTGAGTTTCCCAAGAGCATGATTCATGAAGAATCTGGGGGCACCAAGCTACCTAGACTCATCATCTCACCACTAGTACTAGTTCCAGTCTAGTACCCAGAAACATGTTTTTCCCAGCCTTTTGTTTCATCTGTTGCTGCCACTGTGACTTTGGAATACCTTCCTCCCTATGTTTTCCCCTATAAAGCATCTGTTTCTGAGAAAACAATTCTGAGGTTTTAGGCTGTCTATTTTAAGCATGGCTTCAGTCACTCCCTCTCATTGGGAGGGGTTTGTAGTCTAGACCTACCAATCTCTCTAAGACAGATGTTAATTTCGATGTTCTGCTTTTTGAAATGTCCTATTTTGCTTTGGTTTAGATAAAAATTTTCAGCCATTGCCTACCTCTTCCAATAGTTGCTATTTGTCTTTCCTTGGTTTATTTCTAGGGGTTTATGAAAGACTGCCTATATGCAATCATTGGCCTAGATCCTCTTTTGTCCAGTATATAATTATAGAACAATATTGAGAAGCAATAGATATCCCTGCTTTCATAAAGCTTAACATCCAATGAAAAGGCTCATTAAAGAATTATCACCTAATCAGTGATGAACTAAAGAGAGACACTCATTGCTTCATCCATAAAGAGGTGTCACACACTTTCTTTACTGGAATGGACATTATCTGTGACTTACTTGACCAATATAGTGTTGGGAAAGTGGCACCCTGACAATTCTGAGCCCAACTTTAAAGGGCCAAGTTTTCATTTTTACTCTGTGGATGCCAGCCAGTAAGGTGTGAGGCATGATGGTCAGGACTACTGAATAGAAAAGCTCACATACAGATAGACTCTGAAGAGGCAGAAGCCGCACTGAACATGCTCTGCAGAGCCAACAAATCTATGAAACACTAGTGTGTGAGTTAACTTTGTCCTCACAATGTGAAGAACACACATCAGTCAGCCATACTAAACCACCACAAAGAACTGGAGGACATTTAAATTATGAATTTTTAAGCTGCAAAATACAGTGGTCTTTGTATATAACAGACCCCCTCTCATGTTCTCCTTTCTTCTCATATTATCCTGTTTTATTTTCTTTATAGCTTTCATGATCTAAAATTACTTAATCATCTTTTGCCTATGCTGCCCAAAAGGAGAAAACTTTGTGACAGCAGGAACCTTATTGACTCTATTTCCTGTTGGTATGCCTCACCTGGAGTAATGTCCAATGCAAATAAAGAGAAGAGCTGAGCAGAGCAGAATTAGCAAGTCAAAAATAGAGCTTCAATAACAGTTCACCATGGATGAATTCTCAATGATAGTTTAGGGAGGAAAATACTTCTATGGATGGAGGTTGACAATGTTCTGTCTAGGAAAAATACAAAGAAGATATTTTTTCTAATAACTATTCCATTGACTCTTCTCTTACAAATGATATTATCATTTTAAATTTTTGGTGACTGCAGAACACAATTTATTTTAAAATATTTTAGGACCTAAGGATCGCTTATTTACTTAAATAACTAGCTGAATGCAGACTCTGCTAAATTCCTAGACCATTTCTCAAAAAAAAAAAAAAAAAAAAAATTAAGACAGGGAGAAGTGGGTTCTAAGCTGAGCCTCTGTCAGAACCCTACACTAGAGGGATACTTCTTCCATCTCTATCTGAAGAAATAGCTCTTCATAAATTAGATGTGTTGATAAAATACTTTTTATTTCCTAAGCACAAAATAACTGCATTACATCCATTACAGTTCTTATATATATATATATATATATATATATATATATATACATATATGTATATATGTATATATATATATATATAATTAGAAACAAGCTTCTTTTACATATCAATCCCAGTTCCCTCACCATCTCATCCTCCCCTCCCCCCCCCCCGAATAACCCTCATCTCATCCCCTTTCTGCTTCCCAGGGAGGGTGAGGCCTTCCACGGGAATCTTCAAACTCTGTCATATCATTTGGAGCAGAGCCTAGGCCTTCCCCATTGTGTCTAGGCTGAGAGAGTATCCCTCTAGGTATAATGGGCTCCCAAAGTCCACTTGTATACTAGGGATAAATACTGATCCACTACCAGAGGCCCCATAGACTGCCCAGTCCTCCCAACAAACGCCACGTTCAAGGAATCTGGGTCAGTCCTATGCTGGTTTCCCAGCAATCAGACTGGAGTCCATGAGCTCCTACTTGTTCAGGTCAGCTGTTTCTATGGGTTTCTTCAGTCTGGTCTTGACCCCTTTGTTCATCACTCCTCCCTGTCTGCAAATGAGATTCCAAGAGTTGGGTTCAGTGTTTAGCTGTGGGTGTCTGCTTCTGCTTCCATTAACTACTGGATGAAGGCTCTAGGATAGCATATAAGGTAGTCATCAATCTCATTACTGGAGAAGGAATTTAAGGTAACCCCTCCATTGTTGCATTAGATTGTTAGTTGGGTCCATACTTGTAGATCTCTGGACATTTCTCTAGTGCCAAATTTCTCTTAAAACCTATAATGGCTCCCTCTATTACGGTATCTCATTTCTTGCTCTCCTCTATTCTTTCCCTGACTCCATCTTCCCACCTCTGCCCTCCTCTTCTTCCTAATTCCCTCCCCCTGCCCTGCCCTGTCCCATGCTCCCTATTTGCTTGAGAGATCTTGTTCCTTTCTCCTTCCCCAGGGGACCATGTATGTCTCCCTGAGGGTCCTCCTTGTTTCCAAGCTTTTCTGGAAGTGTAGATTGTAGGTTAGTGATCTTTATTTATGTCTAAAAGCCATATATGAGTAAATACACACCATGTTTGTCTTTTTTGTGACTGGGTTACCTCACTCGGGATGGTTTCTTCTAGTTCCATCCATTTTCCAGTGAATTTCAAGATTCCATTGTTCCCTTGCCCCTCCCCGCAAACACACACTGAGAAGTATTCCATTGTGTAAATGTACTACATTTTCTCCATCCGTTCTTCAGTTGAGGGGCATTTAGGTTGCTTCCAGGTTCTGGCTACTACAAATAATGTTGCTATGAACCCAGTAGAACATATGTCCTTGTATGAATGTGCATCTTTTGGGTGTATGCCTAAAAGTGGAATTGCTGAATCTAGAGGTAGACTGATTCCCATTTTCCTGAGGAACTGCCATACTGTGACTGTATGAGTTTGCATTGCCACCAACAATGAAGGGATGTGCCCCTTTCTACACATCCTCTCTAGCATAAACTTTCATTGGTGTTTTTGATTTTAGCCATCCTGACAGGAGTAAGATGGTATCTCTGAGTTGTTTTGATTTGCATTTCACTGATGACTAAGGATGTTGAGTACTTTCTTAAGTGTCTTTCAGCCATTTTAGATTCCTCTATTGAGCATTCTCTATTTAGTTCTGTATCCCACTTTTTAATTGGATTATTTGGTATTTTGATAACTAGCTTCTTGAGTTCTTTGTTTATTTTGGAGATCAGTCCTCTGTTAGATGTGGGGTTGGTGAAGATCATTTCCCAGTCTGTGAGCTGCCGTTTTGTCTTGTTGACTGTGTCCTTTGACTTACAGAAGATTCTCAGTTTCAGAAGATCCCATTTATTAATTATTGATCTCAGTGCCTGTGCTACTGGTGTTAAGTTCAAGAAGCAGAATCCTGTACCAATTCATTCAAGAGTACCTCCCTCTTTTTCTTCTAAGAGGTTCAGTGTGGCGAATTTGTGTTGAGGTCTTTGATCCATTTGGACTTAAGTTTTGTCCATGGTAATAGATATGTATCTAGCTGGAGTCTTCTAGAGTTTTTAAAGGAATAAGCTACTGCAAAAGAAACAGGATGGGGTGGAGAATTCTTTCCCTGCTTCAGGCAAATGTTTTCTTACTCGGAAAGAGTAAAGTAGAAAGGATAAACACTGGGAGACAAGCAGCCAGACACGTTATTATGGGGCTGTGAGAATCACTGTGCAAGCAGCTGAGGCTCTCTCCCTTTAAGTCAAAGAATGAAGATGAGAAAATGAAGGTCAGGAAGAGCAAAGAGTGCAAAGGAGGACAGTGACTAGTAGAGACAATGCCAATTTCAATGTGTGGTGTGTGTGTGTGTGTGTGTGTGTGTGTGTGTGTGTGTGTGTTTGTGTATTATGTGGTGTGTGTGTGTGTTTGTGTATGTATGTGGTATGTGTGTGTGGTTGTCAAAGAATAAATTAACTTTAAGAAAGAATAGGTTCTTTAGTATGGATCCCCTGGCTAAAATTGCCTTTTTAATCAACTGGGCATTTACTGTGCTGTCATAGAACTTACTCTGCAGGAAAATCCAATGATTTTCCTGATGGCTCTGTTCATTTATCGTCATATTCTTTTCCTTTCCTTTCTCTTCCTTTGGAATTTCCACCTTTTTTCTAGAAGAAGCCATGATAAAGAACTAGTGTTGAAACCATAATTGAGATATTAGAGTCACCATCAAACAAATATCTGAATGGAGTGAATATAGGGATCATGTCTATATTGCTGCTAACTGCCATTTCTTACTATTTCTTGTGTTTAAATATTTGTGTACTATGTTTATTTTATGGAGATGATATTTTAAATGTTTATTTTTAATAAAAATACATACAATATGCAAAAAAAGAAAGAATAGGTTTTTTCCACTAGGTTGAGAAACATTTAAAAACATTCTCCCTGTGATGTGGGACAAGGGCTGATGCCTAACCCTATTCCTCACAGACCTTAGGGTTCATTTGGGGAAGGAGTTACCTACAAAGTAAATTGTAAATTAACCGAGAACCCACTAGAAACATTCTGATTTGAAAGCTCTCTTGTGGGTGATAGGGGAGGATGGGAAGGTGAGGGAACTGGGATTGACATGTAAAACAACCTTGTTTCAAATTTAAATGAAAAATAAATAAATAAAAGCTCCCTTGTAGTATGGCTGAAGTGAACTTCTAAAACAACGCATATAAAATCCCTGGCCCTGTAGTTTGTACAGTATGTATGTAACAGGCTGAAGTTTCCCAGTTCTTTGACATTTAGCAAACAGAAAATTAACACCAGGTATGTCCTGGATTTCATAGGCTGGCAGGGCATATACTGTGTCTGCTTACTCTACCACAGTTCTTGAGCCCACTTAAAGATACTGAATGCCAGAGTTGATCCCTCTTCACACTCTGTTACCAAATAAGAACACAGCTTTCTAACACTGAGTGCTCTTGAATGGCCAGGACACCACATCATCTTTTACAATTCCCTGGCAAGAAGCACAGTGCTAAATAAAGTATCAGAAGTGGCAACCAATCATAAAACTCTAGACTGGTATGAAAAGGGCATTGCCTACATATTTCACACCTGTAAATCACAAGATCCCAAAAATATCAGCATCCCTGTCATTGAATTAATTCTGAAACCCTTGCTTCCTTCAGCAAATACTCACATGGGAGAGTACAAATAAATAGACACTTTAAAAAAAGGATAAAATGTAACACAAATATAAAGATTATTAAGACACTCCATGTTGTAAACCCCTGACATGAATTTTGTCCAACAATCTGTTCTCCGAGACTTCTTTCAAGCTTTACTTCTTAAAGATGTTCTAAACAAAAACAAACAAACAAAAGCAGGCAGTGAATAGACTTCATTGCTAGAGGAAATTATCTAGGTAGCTATTAAGACTTATCTAGTTTTGCAATTTACTTTGGTGGCCCCAATAAAGTACAGGTTTTGACCCTCAGCCTAGCAGGCCTAGAAAAGAGACAGTAACAGTTCTACAAAACTAATCATACTTGATATGTAGAGTCATGTTAGTAATGGTGTCTTATGTTTACCAGAAAAGAATGAAGCTATTAAGTTATTTCTCTTTGTTTCTTTCTAAGTAAGAGTGATGTAGAAACCAGGGGGAACCCTTATTGGCAGACCCATGACAGACAGATTTGTATCTATACTATTTAACTCTGAGGACAGGAATATTCATTAATATTCATGCCTGACTATGTGTGATAAAGACAATGCATCTGCCAAAATATATGCTGACCTATCTGTCACTACACTCCCTCCCTGCTACGAGCATTTTCTACCAGCCTGGTCCAACAGCTGCGTCAGCCCCAAATAACACACACAGACACTGTATTAGATATAAAAAGCTGTTGGCCTATTACTAGCATTTGTTATTGGCTAGCTCTGTCTTAAATATTAACCCACTTCTATCTAAGTATTTCCACATGGTCTTGGCTTACCGGGAATGCTAGACCTGTATCTCCTTTGCCTGCTACATTTCTGCACAGAGGAGGATTTCCTGTTTGTCCCTGATTGTATTCTGATTCTGTCCAGCTACATCACTTCCTTCCTGTCTGTACAGACCTCCAGACCTCTATGGTTAGCTAGTGCTATGCTACCTCACTTCCTGCCTGGCCAAACAGCGTTTTATTCATCAACCAATAAGACAAACATATATACAAAAGAACATTCCCCATCACCTCCCCTGGTTTGTATGTCTTCTTTTATTAATCAGTGTCCTTTTTGAATCCTACATTTCTTTTTCTTTTAGGACGATAATAACATTTAATTTAGTTTTATTCCCATCTTACTGACCTGGACAGCATTCTATCTTTCTTGATATTTTATCTCTTTCTGATCTCTTTAACCCAAAGTGATCATTTATAGCTAAATTGAACTTCTTAAAATTTTGTATACAATAATGTATATATATATATATACATTATTATATACATATAATGTTATTACATATAATTACATACATATTACATATAATGTTATATATTATATACATATAATGTATATGTATATATATTAGATGTTACATAGGTGGATAACTTTGTTTCCTCTCATTCCAACCTTGGCATCCTGGGTTAGAAACTGTCATAATTTCTGTGACAAAATAACCAATAGTTCCATAAGGAAAAAAAGATTCACTTTGGATAATGATTTGACAGAGTCAAGCCATTGCTGTAAGGAAGGTATGGGGGAAACCTGGAAGTAGAGAGCAGGGTGTCCTGCTGTTCAGTTTTCCCTTTTTTATTTAGATCAGAGTCCCAGCCCATTGGATAATGGGTCTTTTGCCCTCAGTAAAGCCTCTCTAGAAACTCCGTCACATACATCCCAGAGATGTATCTTCCATGTGACACTAAGTCCATGCAAGTTGACAATGAAGATTGTGTTCATTACTTTTGTTTTACTGAGATACAATGCCATTACCAGAAGTGACTTAGAACAGACAGGTTATTTGACTTACTTATTTACTCCTCTCTGTCTCAGAGAGGAGTCCATACAGACAAGATAGACAAAGCAGCAGACCAGCTGGGGCAGGGAGCTGAGAAGATTGTGTTTACAATGCAAGTGAGGCAGAGCATGAGCTGGTGAGAAGCTATGAACTCTCAAAGACAAATCTAACTGTATGTAATCTGTATAAACTCTGTGGTGTGTAGTGTTTTTATTTACTTGAAAGAGATTTTTAATAAGAAAGTTTACTTTAAAAAAAAAAAACTTTCAACACCCATTCACACTATAGTACATCCTCCAGCAAGGCTTTACTTTCCTGTGACTTTTCCAAATAGAAACACCAACCAGAGACCTTGAATTCAAATATATAAGCCTATGGAGACCTCAATTCAAACCACCACAAAGATAAAAGGTAACATGTCACTATTACTTTGTGATTCAGTTAGCCCCTGAAATCCTACCTTTAACTACAAATTGTTTAACACAACTAAGAGTTTTTACTACCCATTACCAGGAAGATTTTTCTTTGTAAGTAGATTGTAAGCAACCAAAAACAATGGAATTTCATCTCTCCCCAACTATACTTTATACAAAAAATGTTCCTTGAGTCTGTGTAATTGAACATTAAATATTTAGCATGTACAGTTGGGGGTGAACTTAATTTAAATAAATTAAACAGCCCTTTCTTCTACTCATATAAAGCAACAACATTTTACCACCATTAAAAGAATTGTGTTCTTAAGATAAAATTCTGGATTCTTGACAAATAAGTTTTCAGCAATTCCTTATTTAAGCACGTCCTAGAAAAATCACATATCACACTATATTACTAGACACCCTGGCAGGTTACTGCAAGTGAAATACTCAAAACCAATTGCCTATGTCTGTAGATAGTAAGTCATCAAAAGGGGCTGAAGTTGACTGCAGTGTGGGCTCAAGACACTGAGTTAACCAGTGCACTGATTTACAGAGTAAAATGGAGGAATGCTTACTAAATAGCACCTGCAGACAATGCTGTGAGTTGTGGCCTTTTCTTGTGGAGACCAAGGTAAGAATCAGTTTTATTGCTTTGTCTCTATGGACTGTATGCCTTTAATCCTAAATTATATCAAATTATATCATATGTATTTGACAGTTATTGAAGTCTGTTAAGCAACACTGAGAAACTACAATTTGTGCTTTTGGCCAATTCTTCCTCTTAAGCAAGATATCAAATAAGGTCACTCTTAAATAAATAAGAATGGACACCAATTTTAAACACTTTCTGATAGCTAAGAGGTTAACAAAGCCAGATTATAGGCTTTGTCAAGTAGTGAACCTATCTGTGGGGAAACACACCTTTGAAACCAGGAGTCTGCTGACCATAGAAAGTAAGTCTGGATTTAGTCAGTGAGGCCTAAACATCTTCTGAACAAAACTTCATCATTAAGATAAGGACATCTCAGCACTTTGTTGATGTTAACAAAATTTGCCCCACTCCACTTTTGGGGATGACTCAAACCTGGATCACATGCTGCTCCAAATGGGAATGCCATGCCTAGAAACATGCTCTAAGACAATTTCATCATTATATAAGCATTAGTGTATACAATGGCATAGATTAGTCACTTCAGCTCAGGGCAGCGTCTGGAGTGGACCATTTCCTGATTTATAGATGGCACATTTCTGCCTCTTCATGTGGTAAAATTTAGAAGGATGTCCCTCATATTAATTTTATGAGGGCACTAACTACCTTACACAGCCCCACTTCCTAAGACCATCCTACTGATGACCAATTCTTAACATGTGAATTGTGGAGTGGAGAACAGAAATACAAGAAGACTGAAGTGGTAACAATGGTACAAGTAACTCAGACAAGAAATTATGCAGTCAGTGCTGCACCATGCAAAAACCTTTGTCTAGGTGGAATACCAGACAGACTTATATGCCAAAAAATCATGTGATATGCTGGAGAAAGGACTGGGAATTAGTAATCTACACAGGAAAAAAATGTAAAATGAGTTTCCAGGTGTTCTAAAACTAAAGCAATTTAACACAAACTTGAGACCTAATGTGAGAAGGAAAGATTCTAGTGGAAAACACAAGTAACTTTCTTCTGACTTTATGACAGATGTGGACTCTTTCTTTCTTCTTAACTTCACAGTGACTTAATATAACATGATACTTGTCTTCTTTCAGGAAAAAATAATTTGGCCATGTAACATATATAAAACATATTTCCATAAAATATATAAGATTATAGTATTTTTGTTATAAGTACATTTTTACTAAAAAAAAAAAAAAAATAAGCCGGTTGTGGTGGCGCACACTGGTAAAATTTGCTGAAGGAGGCAGAGGCAGGAGGATCACAAGTTCGAGGCCAGCCTGGGCTACACATTTTAAAGATCAGTGTGGAAACACCCTAAGTATCAGTACAGCCTTTGTCCCTGTCACAAGGCCTCGGCTACAGAGAGAGGGAGAAACCCCACCAACACCTACTGGAAGAAACTATGGGAAGATGGCAATACAAGAAAACACCTAACATCAGAAAGACAAGCATAACACCACCAGAATCTAGGGAAGCTACACCAACTAGACCAGAACACAACAAAGCAAATGAATCAAAAGAGAACGACCTAAAAATTATCGTCATAAAATGATAGAGGCTCTGAAAGAAGATCTGAGAAAATCCCTTCAAGAAATGGGAGATAAAACAAACAAAAAATTGGAAGAAATGAATAAAATTCTTAAATAATGTACAGAAAGCCAAGAAAAAACAATTAAACAGGTTAAAGACTTGAAAACGGAAATGGAGACAATAAAGAAAACACAAACTGGAGGAATGTTGGAAATAGAAAAACTGGGCAAACGATCAGGAACTGCAGACGCAAGCATAACCAACAGAATTCAAGAGATGGAAGAGAAAATCTCAGGTGCTGAAGATAAACTAGAGGAAATAGATTCATCGACCAAAGAAAATCGCAAATCCAACAAATCCTTAACACAAAACATCCAGGAAATGTGGGACGCTGTGAAAAGGCCAAACCTAAGAATAATAGGCATAGAGGAAGGTGAGGGAGCCCAGCTCAAAGGGGCCGAAAACATATTCAACAAAATCATCGAGGAAAACTTTCCCAACCTGAAGAAGGACATGCCCAGGAAAGTACAAGAAGCATACTGAACACCAAATAGTGTGGACCAAAGCAAAAGACCCCTCGACATATAATAATCAAAACACCTAACATACAGAATAAAGAAAGAATATTAAGAGCAGAAAAGGAAAAAGGACAGGCAACATATAAAGGCAGACCTATCAAAATTATGCCTGACTTCTCCATGGAAACCCTCAAGGCCAGAAGGTCCAGGATAGATGTTCTACAAGTACTAAGAGTCCATGGATGCCAGCCCAGGCTACTATACCCAGCAAAACTCTCAATCATTATACATGGAGAAAACAAGATATTTAATGACAAAGCCAGATTTTCACAATACGTATCTACAAATCCAGCCCTACAGAAAGCTTTGGAAGGAAAACTCCAACCCAAGGAAGTTTACTACATTCACAAAGACTTGGGCAACAGATAATCCCACTTCACCAGAAACCAAGGGTAAAGAAGGACAAATAAATTCACAATACCACTGCCAAAAGCAAATCTAAAACAAACAAACATTAACAATCAATGGTACTTATTCTCCCTCAACATTAATGGTCTAAACTCGCCTATAAAAAGACACAGGCTAACAAAATGGATATGAAGACAGAATTCATCCTTCTGCTGCATACAAGAAACACACCTAAGCTACAAAGATAGACATTACCTCAGGGTAGAGGGCTGGGAAAAGATCTTCCAATCAAATGGACCCAAGACACAAGCAGGTGTGGCTATCCTAATATCTAACAAGTTAGACTTCAAACCAAAATTAATCAAAAGAGATGAAGATGGTCATTTCATATTCATCGCAGGAGAAATCCAACAACAAAAAGTCTCGATTCTGAACATCTATGCCCCAAATACAAAGGCACCCACATTCGTAAAAGAAACGCTACTAAAACTCAAAGCTCACATTAAACCTCACACACTTATAGTGGGAGACTTCAACACACCACTCTCACCACTAGACAGGACCACCAATCAGAAACTCAACAAAGAAACAAAAGAAGTAAGAGAAGTTATGTCTCAACTGGGTTTAACAGACATCTATAGAACATTCCATCCAAACACAAAAGAATATACCTTCTTCTCTGCTCCACATGGAACCTTCTCTAAAATCGATCACATACTAGGTAGCATACAAACCTCAACAGATACAAAAGAATTGGAATAGTCCCCTGTATCTTATCAGACCACCATGCTTTAAAATTGGAATTCAACAACAACACAAATTGCAGAAACCCTACAAACTCATGGAATCTGAACAATGGGCAATTGCACCACACCTGGGTCAAAGAAGAAATA
The DNA here is from genome assembly GCA_030556225.1 of Cricetiscus sungorus. Lineage (NCBI taxonomy): Eukaryota > Metazoa > Chordata > Mammalia > Rodentia > Cricetidae > Cricetiscus > Cricetiscus sungorus. The sequence goes on along the minus strand of JANBXA010000372.1, from coordinate 46,996,954 downwards.
AAGAAAAAAATTAAGGACTTCCTAAAATTCAATAAGAATGAGGACACGACATATCTGAACTTATGGGACACCTTGAAAGCAGTGTTACCAGGGAAGTTTATTGCACTGAGTGTCCATAAGAAGAAAACAGAGGATAGTCACATTAGAGAATTAATAGCGCAACTGAAAGCCTTAGAACAAAAAGAAGCAAACTCACCCCAGAGGAGTAGATGCCAGGAAATAATCAATTTGAGGGCTGAAATCAATAAAATAGAAACCAGAAAAACAATACAAAAAATCAATGCAACAAAGCATTGGTTTTTTGAGAAAATCAACAAGATAGACAAACCTTTATCCAAACTAATGAAAAAGCAGAGAGAGAGAGAGAGAGAGATCATGCAAATTAGCAAAATCAGAAATGAAAAGGGGGACATAACAACGGACACAGAGGAAATCCAGACAACTTTCAGGTCATACTTTGAAACCCTGTACTCTACAAAATTTGAAAATTCAAAGGAAATGAACAAATTTCTGGACAACTATCACTTACCAAAATTAAACCAAGAACAGACAAACAATTTAAATAGACCTATAACCCCCAATAAATCAAAACAGTCATCGAAAGCCTTCCAACCAAAAAAAGCCTAGGGCCAGATGGCTTCAGCGCAGAATTCTACCAGAAATTCAAGGAAGAGCTAATTCCAATACTCCTCAAATTTTTCCACACAATAGAGACAGAAGGCACATTATGAAACTATTTCTACGAGGCCACAATCACCTTGGCACCCAAGACTCACAAAGATACAACTAAGAAAGAAAACTACAGACCAATATCCCTGATAAACATCAACACAAAAATACTCAATAAAATACTGGCAAACTGAATCCAAGAATACATCAGAGAAATCATCCACCATGATCAAGTAGGCTTCATCCCTGGGTTGCAAGGATGGTTTAACATACGAAAATCTATCAATATGATCTACCATATAAACAAACTGAAAAAGAAAAACCATATGATCATCTCCATAGATGCTGAAAAAGCCTTCGACAAAATTGGATAACAGGAACATACCTAAACATAATAAAAGCAATATACAGTAAACCAACAGCCAACATCAAACTGAATGGAGAGAAGCTTAAGGCAATCCCTCTAAAATCAGGAACAAGACAAGGCTGTCCTCTCTCTCCGTGGCTCTTCAATATTGTACTTGAAGCTCTAGCTCAAGCTATAAGACAACAAAAGGAGATCAAGGGGATCCAAATTGGAAAGAAAGAAGTCAAACTTTCTCTATTTGCAGATGATATGATAGTTTACATAAGCAACCCAATAAACTCTACCAGAGAACTCCTACAGCTGATAAACATCTTCAGCAAACTAGCAGGATACAAGATAAACTCAAAAAAATCAGTAGCCCTACTTTATTCAGACGACAAAAAGGCTAAGAAAGAAATCAGAGAAAGATCACCCTTTACAATAGCCACAAACAACATAAAATATTTCAGGGTAATGCTTACCAAACATGTGAAAGACCTATACAATAAGAACTTTATGTCTTTAAAGAAAAAAATTAAAGAAGATACCAGAAAATGGAAAGATCTCTCATGCTCTTGGATAGATAGGATAAATATAGTAAAAATGACAATCTTGCCGAAAGCAATCTATAGATTCAATGCAATCCCCATTAAAAGCCCAGCACAATTCTTCACAGATCTTGAAAGGATAATAGTCAACTTTGTATGGAAAAACAAAAGACCCAGAATATCCAAAACAACACTGTACAATAAAAGAAATGCAGGAGGCATCACCATCCCTGACTTTAAGCTCTACTACGAGCTATAGTCCTGAAAACAGCCTGGTATTGGCACAAAAAATTAGACAGGTAGACCAATGGAATCGAATCAAAAATCCCAATATTAATCCACACACCTATGAACTCCTGAGTTTCGACAAAACAGCTAAAAAATTACAATGGGGGGGGGAAGCATCTTCAACAAATGGTGCTGGCACAATTGGATGATGGTGTGTAGAAGACTGCAGATAGACCCATGTCTATCACCATGCACAAAACTCAAGTCCAAATGGATCAAAGACCTCAACATAAATCCAGCCACACTGAACCTCTTAGAAGAGAAAGTAGGAGGTACCCTTGAACAAATTGGTATAGGAGACTGCTTCCTGAACATAACTCCAGTAGCATAGACACTGAGATCAACAATTAATAAATGGGACTTCCTCAAACTTAGAAGCTTCTGTAAGGCAAAGGACACAGTTTACAAGACCAAACGGCAGCCCACAGACTGGGAAAAATTTTTTTACCAATCCTACATCTGACAAAGGACTGATCACCAAAATATACAAAGAACTCAAGACAGTAGTCAACAAAACACCGAATAGCCCTATTAGAAAATTGGGTACAGAATTGAAGAAAGAATTCTCAATAGAGGAAGTCAAAGAGGTTGGAAGACACTTAAGAAAATGTTCAACATCCTTTGTTATCAGGGAAATGCAAATGAAAACAACTTTGAGATACCATCTTACTCCTTCCAGAATGGCTAAAATTAGAAACACAAATGACAACTTATGCTGGAGAGGATGTGGAGAAAGGCGAACACTCCTTCACTGCTGGTGGGAGTGTAAACTCATACAGTCATTTTGGAGATCAGTATGGCGGTTCCTCAGGAAAATGGGAATTAGCTTACCACAGGACCCAGCAATTCCATTCTTAGGTATATATGCAAATGACTCACATCCATGCAACAAAGACATGTGCTCAACTATGTTTATAGCAGCATTATTTTTAATAGCAAGAACCTGGAAGCAACCTAGATGCCCCTCAACTGAAGAATGGATAAAGAAGATGTGGCACATCTACACAATGGAATACTACTGTGCAGAAAAAAAATAACAGAATCTTGAAATTCACAGGCAAGTGGATGGAACTTGAAGAAATCATTCTGAATGAGGTCACTCAATCACAAAAAGAAGAACAGGATACGTACTCGCTCATATGTGGATTTTAGACCGAGAGCAAAGGATCACCAGCGTATAATACACACCATCAGACAAACTGGGATATAAGGTGTATTCTAAGAGAGTCATATATGGTCCCTCACATAAGGGGGAAGGGACAAGTCCCCCAGAGCACATGGGAAATGGGGGGCTGTGAATGGAGAGAGAACTAGGGGAGAGAGAACTAGGAGAAAGAGAAGGGGAGGAGAGGAAAACACGTGTGACTAGATAGGTTGAGTCAGGATGAGAGGGGGGAGCATAAAAGTGGGAGCCATTATTGGTTTGAAGAGAAACTGAACCTAAAGAAAGGTTTAGAGAACTACAAGACTGACTCCAACTAATAATTCGAGCAACCACGGAAAGGCTACCATAAATGCCCTTCCCTGATAGTGAGATCATCAACTAAATTATCCACCATCATGGAGTCCTCATCTAGCACCTGTTGGAAACAGAAGCAAACACCCATAACCAAACACTGAGTTGAACTAGAATCCAGATGCAGAGAGAGGGGACAAGACCAGGTTGCAGAAACTCACAAAGACAGCTGACCTGAACAAGGAGGAGCTTGAGCCTCCCAGACTGATGGCTAGGAACCCAGCAAGGGACTGACTCAGACCCCCTGATTATGGGTTTCAGCTAGAAGGACTGAAACAGGATCTATTTCTGGTGCACAAAAGGACCTTGTGGACACATCCTCCATGGAGGGATACCCCCTTAACTTAGAGACAGGAGAGAAGTCCTAGTCCCTACTTCAAATGAGTTGACAGACTACATGACCCAACCTGGATAGCATAGCCCTACAAGTGGAATGGGGTTGGGAGGATGGGACAGTGGCCAGGGTGCATGTCACAGGGGAAAGAGGGTAAGAGGGAGGGAGGGAAGGAGGGATGGAGGGAGGGAGGGAGGGAGGGTTGGATGGAGGAAAGAGAGGAAACTGGGATCCACATGTAATATTTTTAAATTATATTATTATTTAAAAAAAAGAAGGAAAGATGCTGCTGGATTAAAATATATATATATATATATATATATATATAATGCTTTGACTTCAAAATATTTAAGCCTAAAGACAAGTTACAGGGAAAAAGATTTCTAATTTTGTTTCCACAGAAAATGAAAAGCTGTGGATCCCTTCCAGACCAATGTGGTTTAATCGAGCAAGACCCCCTGAAGCAATGTCAATGGGACAATGCAGCCTTGCAGACCACTACAGCCAGGATTTCTGCATCTTCTTAGCATTACCCCATGACAGCGCCCCCTATCAGCAGGAAGCAGCTTGGAAAAACGATGCCCAAATTTCCAAATATTGTTTATAAATGTTTGTTTTCATAAAAAAGCATGTATAACTATGTCCAGCATAAAATAAATAAATGTAAAAAAAAAAACATTTAAAATGTCAAAAGCTATACAATGTGAAATTCACATAGGATTTCATCATCCTATGATATCTGCTCATGAAAAAATTGAGTTTAACAAAAAAGCAGGGTTGGTTTCTTATTGTTTATTTTTTGAGATTATATTTTTACATTTCTCCCTCTCCTTTCCTCCCTCCAAACCCTCCCATATACTTCTCTTTGTTCCATTTCAAATTCATGACCTCTTTTCCATCAACTGTGTTCTATCAACTGTGCACACAGATAAGCACTGCAGAAGCATCTTTCAAAGGAAGGAGATGAGCAACCTGTCTTCCTCCTGGAATGCTGGGAATGGATATAGTTTACAACCTAGTGATCCTTTGCTGTCTGGTGAGCCAGGCTCTGCCCCTATCTCCCAGAAAATCTTTGATTTATCCCTGACCCTTTTCCCCCAAATCCTTGAGAATCACTTTAAGCCATAAAACTCATCCTTATGTGCAGGGTCTTAGCCCAACCACGGAAAACTAAACAGTTGAGTCAGAGGAAAATTAAGTGCACTACTCACCCATTTCCTAGCTTCCCAGAATCCCGGAGACAATCTGGCAAACCAGGAAGTCCTGTCAAGTAGTTTATTGTCTCACAGCAAGTGTCTTTTAAAGAAAAAAAAAAAAAAAAACTGCAGTGGGTAAACAGCCAGCCAATGCTTTTAAAAGTGCCCTATTATGCTTTACCTAGTGAATGCACGCTGTGCATGCAATGACCTCATCTGGTTTAATCTAGGCAACCAATTGTCTTTTTTTTTGTAAACAACTCGGGACTCAACCATCTCACTTCCTCTCAGCACCATCTTTGACTGGCTCATGTGCTCTATACTTGTGAGAGAGGCCATTTGTATTTTATAACAGCCTCAGTGACTTCTATGTTATCTTATGGCCAGGACAAATTCTGACTCCCTAGACCCTTATCTTAAGTGGTTTTTTTGTTTGTTTGTTTGTTTGTTTTTTGTTTTTAAAGTCAACAAAAACACATGTTACAAACAAAGTCAAAAAGAGCTTCAATGTAAACATGTCTTAAGTTTTGTTGTACTTATGGGGCTGAGTTAATTGTCACCTGAAAAATCTTTTTTTCCAAAATTGTGCTACACTTAAATATGGGAAAACTATAAGGACAGAATCCAAGAAGACTTGGCCCAGCACTGTTAACTTAAGTCAGGCTGAACTAAGTTTCATTTTTGCCTGAACTGGACCATTTTCCCTGCCAACTGAAAAGCCTGCAGGGACCTCCCACAACTAGTGGTTTACCAGAAGAATACCATCCACTGGAGAACAAATGTTCCAGCATAGGACCCTATTGGGATATTTTACATTCAGATCATAATATCCCAAGCAAATTGGTATGCAATTCCTCCTGATTGTTCTAATATCTATAGACAGCCCCCAAACACCTGCACCATTCACATCAAACTAACTATTCTTCAACTGGTAATCATGGAAAAGAGGGATGTGCTGATGTAGTATTCATTAAGATGAGTATAAGAAAACAAATTGTAGGAGTAATGAGTACATTAAAAATCAGTATGTTTTGGATGTTGTCCAAAATCTTTTCTGGGCCTTGCTTCCCAAAACAGAGCACTTTCTTTTAGCTATTTTCTATTTTGATTGGACAGCTCTAACAATCCAAAAGATTGAATAATCAATCCCCTTACCATATTCTCCAAAACTAAGACCTGCAAAGAGCAAAGTCTATTCAAGCAGGGGAGTTTCTGCATAGAGTGAGGCTAAGTTATTAGGGAACTATGACAAATATCCTATAGCCAAGCATGATTAGACTAGAATGGCCTCTACAGGCTTCCATAGATGGGGCCTTTTTGGAGGAAGTGTGTCACTGGGATGGGCTTCAAGATTTCAAAAGCCCCCCCCCCCCCCCCTGCTTGCAGATTTGCAGATCAGGATGTACCAGTTAGCTACTTCACCATGCCTGTCTGTCACCATGCTTCCCATCAAAAGGATAATGGACTAACCTTCTGAAACTGTTAAGCTAGCCCCTATTTAAATGCTTTCATTTATAAGAGCAGTCTTGTTCATGGCATCTCTTCACAGCAATAAAACAATTTGGATAGTGACTAAGACAAATAGTTATGTGTCTGCTTGAAGTGTTACAGAAAACCAGTTATTTATTCAGATTGATAATATAAGGTAGTTATTGGAATTCTCAATTTTTATATGAAAATATAGAATTTGGAACAAGTAAACTGCCTAAGGGCATGTACCCAGAAAGTAACAAAATATGAATTCCTCTTTTATCAACACTTTTTTCTCTACTATGATGAGCAGCAGGATTATAGCTCAGAGTCAATACTATCTATCATTCATAATGTCAATCAGAATGGAGGTGTCCTGAGTTTGGCTAGAACATTTCTACTAGGAAGCCTATGGTTCCAATACCTAACCCAATTTTGGCCCACCACAGCACAAGTGGCACAACTAATAATACAAAAGGTTAAGGTTTTCTTGGTTTAGTCACTATAGATATAAGCTTATTCTTAGTTTCCCACCTGTTAAAAATTTTAAGGCTATCCATTTCTAACCAAGGAAGGCCACTCACATTACACCCTGTAGACATAACAATTTTTTAATAGCGTGACTGTTCATGACTAGAAACTCCAGTTAACTATATACAATATAATAGGCGCTCACAAGAAACTTCTCTATCCAGTTCAGGTTCACTGTTGTTATCTATTGCTAATGTGGTTTTGTTGTTGTTGCTGTTGTTTTTAAAGGCAGAACAACTATAGGACAGAATCTGACTAAAGCTTATTTAATAGAACTGTCTTTTCTAACTCTAATTATGTCTCTAGCCTTTTTTCTTCTCCATTCCACAGTCCCCAATCTATATAAACAGAAAGTTAGAAAAGAAAAAACCCATAGGGCCTGGGAGTGGTATTCAGTGGTTTGGGAGACCTCTGTGTTTTTTTCCTTAACCCCTGCTCCCTGGGAGATGAAGAAAGACACCCTTAACCCTGAGTCATGCCCAGTGAACAAAGGCATTCAGTGAGCACTTGAAGGTCTCAGAGCTGTCTGCACCTCAATTTCACACCATAGTTTGATCTGTACTTAGGGGTGACAGGCACTCATCTCCCTGCTGAATTACTATCCATGCCTACTGAAGCAGGAGGGAAGGTATTGGAGGAAGGAGCAGCAATGGTGAAGCTAGGCAAAGTTATTTGGTTGTTCCAGGTAAAGTGAAGCTGCAAAGGGTAGTTAAACAGGAAATGCCTTCTTTAGGACACACCCAAGAGACCATGAGTATACAGACACAACTAAGAACAAGAAAGAACATTAAGAAACTATGGGAGGGACAATCAGATGCCTAAGCTGAAAAGGATTTAAGAACATTAGGCTAGGTAGAATTTCATATTAGAATCTACAATAAGCAAACTTTACACAGCACTATAGTACCATCCAACAGAAATAACCTGTGTATGTTAGTCATAGAGTGACACTGGCAATCAGTCTTAGTCTTTACACAGAGGTTGCCAAGAGACAGGTGTAGAATTGTTGCAACCTGCTAAGTTAGTGATGATTGTCCTGATGTATCTACTTTCATAATAGAAAAAAAAAAAAAAACAAGGAAGAGAAGAGAAAGGAAAGAGCATGTCTTTCTCTATGTTCTGAAGCCCTGAGTCAAGTCTGAAGTTAGATATAGAAGAATAGTATGTGAGCCATAAACTCGGGATGTCAGTTGAAATATTAAATTATGATGGCTTGAACTTCATGCCTGAATTTATGGACATGTCTAATATTTCTAAAATGATGCAATATTAATGGTAATGCCATTAGATTGTAGACATAGCTATCACTTCTCCCCAATCTTAGATTCCTCTATAAAGAAGAGTAAGCTTCTTCCCTTTCATGTTGGGCCATGTGACTTGTTTGGATACATAGGATATCAGTCCTTTTGTAATCAAGGCTTTAAAAGTACTTCTTGGGTTGGCTAGCTTTCTTGAAGTCCTGTTTTTTCACCATGAGAGAAACATATTTCTTCCCAGCCATCTCTAGTATAAGGATGATGAAAGTTATGTCGAGTAAACATAAACCCAATTCATAAACTTCAGCCATGACCAACCTAGACCAACTGGATTCTAACCAACTGCTTCACATGTAACAAGTGCCCAGGCAGAAGTAAATCATTTCAGTCATTCTGTCCTATACATAAGTGTGCTATTTATCTTTTCATTTTTGTAACTTAAAGAATACTACAATGTATATAGTTTTCCATTTACCATTGTATACATGAGAAATTACTTCTATAAACTTATAAAGTAGAATTTCTGAACCAATGACATTAAAATTTTGCCATATACTGTTTTCGAAATATACCTCCTAAAATGTTCCCATAAATCTCTCAGACAAACTACTAGACAGACATGAAGGGAAAAACTTTATTTAATTTATATGTCTGTGCTATTTAAATTTTTATGACCATGTAATAATTTATAATAGAAAAAAATTAAACAGATAAAAAGCACGTAAGTATAAAACAAGTATGTTCACCATCTCACATTGTGCAGCCATATCTCCCTCTTACTTTCACTTACAGTTTCACTGAGAATAATAAATTGGTATGTTATTTCTTATTTTTGTGTTTCTATTACTTACCACTAATGCTATTTAGCTCAGTAATATCAAATATTATAAGTGAAAAATGTAAAGTATTTCAACAACATTTTAATAAGGCAGACACTGATAGTGTCTCTTACTAATTGAAGAGAAAATTAATGAAGGAACATTCCCACCAAGTCTGTCTATCCCTGGATTTGTAAAAGTAGCCAAGTAATGTCAGTGTTCCCCAAACAAAAGCATTCTGGGCTTCCATTAGCATTTCCTGAGATTCTAAGTCTCAGATGTCTGTGCCTATCTATTGTCAGAGACATTAATAGGCCAGCCTAAACCCTTTTAAGTAATTTATTAAGAGAACAAACAATTTTCCCAGTGGGATATTTTCTTATCTCCAGTTTCTCTCTAAGACATCATGAGATTAAACTTAACTCTATGTTTGCAAGTCCAAACAAATCTGGATGAAACTTCTCTGAGTGTCTTTTCATTATGCATATAGAATGACTGTCCAAATTTGGAAAATAATAGAGAATATTTTGAGTAACTTAGATGTGGCTAAACAAATAATGAGCTCATGGATAAGTCTTTTTCAGATTCATCATATAAAGTGTTCCAGTGTTTTTTTTCCACTGTTTATGTCATGAGGTAAGGAGTGAGTTACTCTCTTATGCCAATAGTTCTAGGCACTTATTAGGAAAATGACCATGAGAGAAAAAGGAGTAGGTTATGAAGTTCTTTAAAACTAAGAGCAAATAAAAAATAACTGTAAATCTATATTATAAAGGAAAGAATGTGAGACTTAGGCTCTAGATTCAAATGGGCAAAGGGCATTAATATGGTTCTACAAGCATACTGTATGCAATAGGTTAGGTTTGATAGATTTAGCTGTGGAACATAATTTCTAGTCATGTTCTAAATTCAATTTCTGTATCTTGTCATCAAATCTTAAATATAAGTCCTTTTTTGTTGAACCTTGGAACCTTTACCTGGAGATACAGAAGAAACCAATGACTCTTGAGAGGATCCTATAGAATCCAGGCCAATGCTCCAGAGCAGACTAGGAAACTCCTTAGAAGATCACATGATGCATCATGTCCTATAATTCACAGATAACATTTTTTTCTGTGTTGCTTCTAGCATGCTGAGGTTGCTGGGCTACCAAATGTTTGTTACACATCTTTCTGATGCTCAAATTCTGTGCACTGACTTCCAGAAATGTTGGACCTGTTAAGATCGGCTTCTGGAGAGAAGGCATTCCTGCTCCAGCTTCAGTCCATTTTACAGAGAATAGCTAGTTTTATGGTCATCAGGTGCTAAATGAATGCAGCAGTTTTCATATCTAAAAGTAAGTCTGTATGTCACCAGGTCTTGGGGAGAGTAAAGGTTAGAATAACCTTGGCAGAGACAACGCTTGGAAAAGAGTTAGGAAGAAAAGCATTCCAAGACTGTTCAATCCACTACTACTACCACACCTGAATTCATGGTGTTTCTTTTCTCACGTTCTACTAGATTACGTGATTTGATTTTTGCCTACCTTACTCTCTCTCCCTTCACCCCTTTGTCACCATGACTATTCTGTTCCTCACATTTGTCACCATGGCTGGTCTGTCCCTCATGTATGCCAGGCTGACATCTGCCCAAATGTTTTCTTCTCTCTACTTTGGAATGTTCTCTCTCTAATCCTGCTGTACTCTCTGCCTGCAATGTTGCCCAGCTTCCAAAGATGGAGCCCTTCTCCTTGCTCAGTTAGCTTCAACATATTCTTCATTTCAATTAATATAAAAAAACAGCTTGTTCCATTCTGACCTTATTAGTTTTTTAGCTTCCTCTTATGCTTATTTTTTTTCTCATTATTAGTGATGGAACACTAGTTCTTTCTCATTCTAGGCAAGTACTCTACTAGGGATCTACTGTGTGTTATCCGTGACCCTCCATTTAAATCCCAGTTGTGTTGTTCATTACTAGCTTTGAGAATTTGAGCAAATTACCCAATGTCTCTTAATTTTATTTCCTCAATTTAAACAATAGTATTTGCCTCTGGGTTTAATGAAAATTAAGTAACTACAACAAGAAAAATGCTGATTAAAGTAAATAAATGATCAATGAACAGTGTGAAAGCCCTGCTTCTCAGAAGATATTCACATCTGAAAACATCTTAAGGAGAAACCAATTATATTTTTATGTGTATTTTTTTTTGTTTAGTGAACACACAAAACAGCATTTTTGTACATATGTCATTATCATTTGTTCATATTCACTCATAACCATTCCTATGGCCCATTTACCTCCTTCCAGTGGTCACTCTCCTCTCACCAAATAATCTTACGTGTCTCTGTGGTATACTAATGTAGATGCCTGGTACATTCCTTCAGGTACTGCCCAAAAGTGATATAACTGGATCATACAGTAGTAGGTCTTCTTTTGGATTGGTTGGAGTTGTTTTGTTTGCTTTATTGTTGTTGTTTGAGTATCCATACTTATTTCCATAGTGGCCACACCAGTTTACATTCCCAACAACAGTATGTAATGATACTTTCTTATGTACTCAACAGCATTTGCTTTCTTGGCAATAATCATAGGGACCGGGATGAGATGGAATCTCAATTAAGTTTTAATTTTCATTTTTCTGATGCTTATAGTTATTGAAGATATTCCATATATCTATTGTATACTTCCTTTTTTTGAAAACTGATCTGTTCATGTACCCATTTATTGATTTGATTATTCAGGTTTTCAGTTTTAACTTTGTGAGCTTTCTGTATATTTAAGAGCTCATTAAGAAGTGAATTTAACTAGCAGTTGTCACTCTGATTTTTTGAAGGTAACTTCACCAATGGAGAAGGCCAGCAATAAAAGATCTTTGGCAGGATGAGAGAGGTCAAAGATTACCAAGAGACAGTCCCCAGGCTGATGAATGGAAGGACTTGTTCAGTAACCTTTACTGGGTGAATTTACCACAATCAAGTACTGTTTATGTGAAGAACAGAAAACATCAGTTTCCTAGAGTTGATGACATTTACTGGGACTGCATTACAATATCTAATTTGAAGTATATAAAATAGAGGTCAGCTTATTCAACTGTGATGAAAATTCTAATACACAAATGTCGAATACTTATTGTAAACTGTTTAGCTCATTCTTTTCTCTAAGAGAAAAGTTCATGGAAGTCAAATTTGGATTCAGTAATAGTTTAATCAAAGAAAGCTGCCATTGGACATGTGCTGCAAAGAATAAGGCTTCCATCTGCACTGCCTGGGTCTTGCACTGCTCACAACAAATGCTATCCTATCTCTCTCAACTCCTTTTTTGTCAATTTTTTTTCATGTCCCAATTGAACCTTTCCTTAAATATATCAATATTATATGACAACATGATTTTTACTAATTCAGCCAGGTAACAGCATAGTAAGCCAGAATGGAGAGAAATTTTTTTTTGACTATTTAGTTGCTATTCTAGAATGTGTTTCCTAGAATCAATTTATCTAATCAACTTATCAATATATATTTTGAAATAACATATTTGCATTATTTTTTAAAAATTAATACAGGGTTTATTAATTATATTCAACCACTCAACTCCTAAATCTTCTCCTCCCTAGCACCACCATACTTTATGTCCTTCTCTTTTTTAGAGTATACTGTCTCACAGCAGATGTCCTCTTATAATCCTTCCACCCCCTCTTCCATGATGCTCTCTGAGCCTTGTATGTAGGAATTGTATTACAGAATGTATACAATGGGTACCTCATGGTAAGTTGATGACTGTTCTTTGACCATTGTAGCTTTCAAATTATCAAAGCATCTCATTTTTAAAGTAAACATTACTATATCTCACTGTATTCCATGTTAATTATTGATATCTATGACTTAGCACATTTGAAATCTATCAATGATTGTATGAATATTAAGGGATATAAATAACCATGTAAAAATATTCCATTTTCCTCCTAAAAACACAAGGAAAAGTCATAACCTATTTGCAAAAAAGCATTATTAACTAAGAATAGATCTATTTTAGGTCATTTGCAAGTATGAGTCTATAAATTTCATGCATAATTGTCCATACTTGCTTTCTAAGCTATGTCACAAGTATCAGGGAGCTCATCAACCTTAGTTATCATACAGGGAATGAGGTATATGTGAACAATGTCCTCACTATGGTAAGCCCCTGAACTGTTTCAATATTCTATCACAACACCCAACCTATTCTGATTAGTATTAAAAATAAAAATGTCTACATTGTCCCTGATGACATATGGTTTTATGCTAGCTTGCAAGTGCCTCATGTTCATCATTTATAAGATACGATCATTGAATCAGAAAATGTCTTAAGTTTTTCCAAGTTGCAAATAATAGTTATGAACTTAAAGAGAATTTTCCTCTGACTTTTCTTCAAAAATGATGTTCATATTTACAAATCTGTCTTTCCATTCAGCCACCCATCCAAATGAGTTTTAAATACATTTATTTTCTCATCATAGGTTTTGCTTTTTTGAAGCTCTTTTGGAGAAATGACCAGTTTTTGCTATCATTATAAAACTCAAAGTCAAGGTCTTTGCTATGTTTAGAAGCCATTCTTCCTCGATGAATGAACTAAAATATCAAGGATGAAGATGTTCACGTAGGATGTAAAAGGAGCAATGAAACATATAGTTTAGGAAAGAAAAAAAAACCTCTTAAGAGTTATATAATTGACACGTTACTGAGAAAATAGCAATGGCTATGTAAAGTGTATACATCACCAACCAATGGGATATGTTCATGAGATGCAGAAATTACATATAGAAATTGTTCCTTACCAAAGATCTTCTATAATTAGACAAATACTGGACCTTTTGGATTTCTTTGTTCTGTACATGTTCATATTTAAAACTCAAAACTTTCCTCACTGAGGACAACATATGGTATAACTAAACCTTAAGTTTTAATTCAGAAACATTTTGCTTTTACTGTTCCAGGATATAAAACACAGCTGAGAACAAAAGCAAAGCATAAAAATAAACTTCCTTTCCCTGGACTCAGATAACACACACACATAGCCAAATGGAATTTAACCAAGCCTTCTAAATGAGTAACATGGTGTGAGTGCTATTCCCCTGGGGACTCGATGAAAATGAGATGTCTACCACTAGGGTACTCTACACAAAAGCCCTGATTTAAAGGCAAATGCAGAAAATCATAGACATCTAAGAACAGCTTAAACTGAAAAAATTGTGTTTACCCCAAAGATGATAATAAAAATTAAAATTTATTGAATGTCTATGATTCATTCTTTCAGCAACATTTATTGGTTGTAAATAAAGTGCCAAGAATTGTGTTAGATGCTTTCAGATGAACTATAAAGTACAGATTCATTTGTAGATTGCTGATGTGCCTGGAGTCACACAATTAAAATTAAAATTAAAGCCCTTCATATAAAAGGCATTTAAGAGTGTGCTGTGTGCCGGTACACTAGGGTAGACCATAAGAAGCCCAGGGTGCAAGTACTAATTAAGGTCATTATACAAATGGACAAAAGCTTACAAACATTATAAACATTAATGTTCTGGAGTCAATTCTCATGTGCTTGAGAAAGTTGACTGTATGTCAAGCTTCCCAAACTCCCATTTAGTAACATTGCATTAGTAGACTGAAATAGGTCAGCCTAACCTCATTTTGACCTTTGATTACAATCAACAGCAAACACTATGGTGGACTGGACATTTGCTTTTATTCTAGTTAAGCATTTACTAGCATGGCATTGTGTACAAAATCTGACTATTGAGTACATTCCATCCTCTAAAGTTGCAAAGTATCTTCACTATAACCAAGAATGCAAAGCTTAAATTTATTCCCAGATTCTTTTTTGTTCCAGGCTAAAGTTTGAAAGAACAGGGAAGAAACAATTCTGTAGATTCCAATCTCCAGACTGCAACCTGAAACCCTTTGTTCTGCTTCTGCTCATATCCCAATTTTCATTATGCTCTGGGAAGTTCAGGTGAGCACATATGGATGTTCTAGGGTATTCCTCTAATCACACTGACCTATATACCACATAACTCCATAGAAGTGCCCTTGATCATCCACTTAGATACATCTAGTAGAGATGCAGAACAACTTCAGTGGACAGAAAGAAGAGGATGGATATGCTCAGACCTGAGAAGCAGACCTAACTCTTTAGAAATCGGATATATCTTCTTCTGGATTCCATAACATTACCTAGAAGAGAGGGATGGTATAGACTCTGGCTAGGTCCTATAGATAAACCAGACTTTGGCTCATGGTATAATGGAGGCCTACTAAAGCACAAGGCCCAGGATACTGGTACCTAGTACCTGATCTAAGAATGGTGCCAAATGAAGAACTTCTAAGGTCCTTATGGAAGTCCTGGTCCACTGAGGGATGATATAAACAACCTTTTTTTAACATATAAACAAACATCATTTTAAACATCAAGCTGTCTATGTTAACTATAATATTAATAATTTTCATTTATCAACAGCTTGATGATTTTTTGTCACTAAATTCTCGAAATTTAAACTTGCTTAGTATTAGTATTATTTTAGTTCACAAAATAAGTGCTAATAGTTATTGATCACAGAGAAAATACTTTTGGAAAGACTGGAGGATTCTTACCATTTGTTAGAAGTGCCTCTTCAAGAAGAATCCTGTGGCAAATTCTGGACTGGTCTTGCTCTTTGCTCATGTCAACATGGCTACTGAGAGCATCCCCCTATTTCTTGGTAGAATCTTGTGAACAACATGGCAACAGTGCTGCTTGGATGCCAATGGCAGTGCTTATGTGTTTTTGTGCCTCCTTTATATCACAAATCATTGTGCTAACTACCTCCTTCTAAAATTCATAGTACTAATAGCAGGAGAGTAATTAAAAGCCACATATGAAATCAAGTTAAAGATGTGAAGGGAGTTAATGCAAAAAGAACCAAGCCCTTAAAAAAATATATTTTTTAATCATAATAGTCCTAAATCATTTATTTTAGTTACGGCATTGGTTAGAATGCAAGTGTGTGTGTGTGTGTGTGTGTGTGTGTGTGTGTGTGTGTGTGTGTGTGTTGTTTGGTATATTGTTTTGTTTTGATATATGTATATATTATAAAATTGTTAAATTATGCTATTCACTACCTCCTGTATTTACTTTTTATTGTGAGAACACTTAAGAACTATTCTGTTAGCTATCTCCAAGTAGATAGCCTTTTAGTAACTAGAGTTTCCTGTATGATAGATCTCCTGAATTTACCCATGCCTCCTAATTATGACTAACTACCTATGGTAAAGTCCCTATCACAACCTCTACCTAAGGGCAACTGTCATTCTTTACTCTGTGTTTTTAAGATGTCGGCCATTGTAGACCCCACATATAAGTGAGATTATGCAATATTTCTGTGTACCTGGCTGATTTCACTTAACACGAAGTTCTATAAATGCATTCACACAGATCTCCTCTTGTAGTATGGTGTGTGTGATACATTTTCTAAATCCAGGCATCTGTTGATAGACATTTAGATTGATTCTTTATCTTAGTCATTTTAAATAGCGCTGCAATGCCATTTGTCCTGACAATAATTTCTTGATATAACACAGAAAATAGTCAACGAAACCAATAATGTACAATTGGGAGTATATCAAACTAAAATTTTTCTTCATAGCCAAAACCACAATTTTGAAAAGTGAAGAGATGACAAATGGAACAAAATAAAATAATTGTAAGCACGTCCTGGTTCGTTTTTATTGTAAGCTTGACACAACCTGAATAAGGGGACCCTGTGATGAGGGAGTCTCAATTTAATAACTGTTTTTAATAGAACAGGCCTATTACTTGGTGTCCCTGTTAATATTCAGCCAACTTTACACAAGCTAGTCATCTAGAAAGAGGAATCTGATTGAGAAAATCTCTCATCAGATTGGTCTCTAGGCAAATCTGAATTTTCTTGATTAGTGGTTGATGTGAGAATATCCAGCTCACTGTGGTAGGCACCGCCTCTAGGTTTTATAAGAAAGCTGGAAGAACAAGCCATGAAAGCAAGCCACTAAGAAGTGTTCCTTAGTGGTCTCTGCTTCAGTGTCTGCCTGCAGGTGCTTGTCCTGCTTGAGTTCCTGCCTTGGTTTCTATCAGTGAATAGCTATTGTTACCTTTAAGAGTAAGGTGAAATAAACCCTTTCTTCCCTAAGTTGCTTTTGGTTCCTGTTTTACCACAGCAATAGAAAGCAAACTAGAATACCATGGCTTTGAGAGAGCACTCAAATTGACAAGAGATATGCAAAGACCCAACCATCCATGAGGTGGTTCCTACTCATGACAGGTGGGCCTGGGCTATATAGGAAAGTCAGTATAGCGTTAGTCACAGAGTCAGCAGGTAGCATTCTTCTGTGCTTTCTGCTTGAGTTCCTGCCCTCACTTCCCTCAGTGATGAATTTTTCATCCATGTATATGTTGGAATAAACCAAGTTGCTTTTGGTTATGGCAATTATCTCAACAACAAAAAGAAAATTAGCCCAATGTATATCTAAATTAAAAGAGTTCATATCATGTATATATATACATATATATATACATATATATATATATATACATTAACTCAACTCAACAGCAAGAAAACAAATAGTCTAATTAAACACAGAGAAAAGACTTGAATGGAAGTTTATCAAAAGCAGACATACAAGTAGACAATAGGCAAGTGAACATCATTTCAAAAACGCCTAATAATTAAAGATGTAAAAAATTAAGCCTTAAATGATATGTCATTTCATGCTTCTAGACATGTTTGTCCAGAAGTTTTAAAAATAAGCTTTTGAAAAATTGTGGGTAAAAAGGGTTGGTTGAACACTCTGGGGAAGCAGGATATGGATAAATTCAACTATTATGGAAAAGGATAGAGGTGGTTTAAACATTAAATGAAGAGCTGCTACATGACTCAATAACGCTACTACGGGCTATATAGTGAACTAATAAAAAATATTAAGTCCAAGGATTACTTTGAGAAAACCCTTCCAGGAAGAGTAATGTTGCTTTTACCTACTTGTGTTACTTCTCTGCCTATCTGCTTGTGGGAATTAATTCTTTAAATTTTTGAGGGCTTTTGTTTTTGTTTTTTCTTTTCTTTTGTTGTTGTTTGTCAAGACAGGGTTTTCTTGTGTAGCCTTGGCTGTCCTTGAGCTATCTCTGAAGACCAGGATGGCCTCTAACTCAAAGAGATCTACCTGCCTCTGCTTCTTAAGTGCTGGGATTAAAGGTGTAAGCCGCTACTGCTCAGCCTTCTTTATTTAAACACTTTTAAGCTTTGCCTATTGACAAATTTGTTGTTTCTTTTATTTACTCATAACATAAGAAGCCATGGTCATGTGACATTGTTTTTTAACAGATTTTTTTATATATAAATACTTTTACTATCATATTTTAAAAATTATTTATGTTTTGAGATAATTACACCATTTCCCCTTCCCTTTCCTCCCTTTAGCCCTTCTTATATAACCTTGCTCACTCCTTTTCAAATTCTTGACCTCTTTTCTCATTAACAAGTTTTTTTTTTTAAACTGGAGCTGGATTCACTTAATTTATTCCACTCCTAGTTACTACAGCACAAGAAATGAAGTAAAAATCACTGCTTTCTGTTTCATTTGTGTCACAGATTAAGGCTTGGTTAGTTTATTCTTTCGGGCAACTCTATAACTTCTGCTCTCATAGGTTTTCAATGCTGACAGCATTCAAGATTGCACCCACATCTACACCCTCCTTCTGTGAGTGAAAACCAAACCTGCTCTTACTTCCCAGGACACTGGGTGTCAGTAACTTAACTTGCAAACTCTAAGAATGTTAAATGGGGGAAGTGATACAGAGTTACAGTTGATATTTTACTGTGAAATCAGCTGACAAAACATCATTGGGGGATGTTGGGAGCATTATGGTACTAGAGGTCACCTGGGAGCTGGGCAGCACGACTTTCCTCTTTGATTAAGGCTTTTGCTTATTCTTGTCTTGTCTCCCAGTGCCGCGTCCTTGAGGCAAGAAGCAACAAGTTGCAGGATGGGATGTACTGTATCTTCTTGGGAAACCTAATGTTGGTGGGAGGAGGCCAGAGAACTCCTGATCACTTTCTAGATTTTAGTTGCCACCCAATGACTCTATTTTAACATAATGGCTCCAGTATATAGAACTGGGTTTTGGGAACTGTCCAACAAATCCTGCGTGTACTAGGCCGTCCTGCAAGTAAAAAGCTTGTCAGCCAAGCTCTGGATCCCTGGCATATGGCCCACTTTGGGCTTTCTTGTTTGTTGCCCTAAGGGATCTGTGTTGTGAGTCAAATCACTGGGCAACCAAGTATCTTCAGAAGAGCCTGAGGCTCTCTAGCAGCTACTGTTTACTCCAGACAAAACTGGAGAAAGGGAAAGTATCTAGAGAAGGGAGGCCAATCCCAGTCCTCCGAGCAAACCTGTATAAAGATCTCTCTAAAAAACATTTCGGTTGCAATATTCAGTGATCAAGTAGATGCTACTGCGCCTGTGCTCAGGTGAGAGCTGACAGCTCCTCCCTGCTCAATGCATAGGCTTCTTCTCCAAGTGAATTTTGCAGTAGAAGAGCAGTCAGTGTGAACAGGTGGAAACTGCTTGTTCCTGTTGCTGCAGCTGGCTCAGACACAGGAGACAAGACAGGTGAGAAATGCTTTTCTTCCTCTCTGATGATTCGGAACCCGTGCAAAGCTTTGCTTGAGCTATTTGAGTTTATGGTTTCTGGAAACCTATTAGAGTACTTTCTCTAGCTAACTGCGTCCTCTGGCGACGACGAAAGCTCTTTATTTTGTTTTAGTGTTGCTGTTATTGTTGTTGTTAAATGTGCAATCAAAGAAATGGCTGCACCTTCATATCAAGCTAGCTTTCCTCTTTTGCCAACCTCAGCTCTGTCTGTGGGCAAGGTTAAAAGCAGCAAGGAGCACAATGGCTTCCAAGGAAAGCGCTCCAGCAGAATGGAAACTGGAGGTAAATGTGTCTGGAGCAGGAAGGTTTCTGCTCCAAAGGATATATAGGTCCAAAGCTGTAGCTTCCTTTATTTGATATGTTCTGTGTGGTTTGGTACCCAGAGAATATATAGTAACAGAGATTATTGAACTCATCTCTGGTGACTGAGTGGTCTCTGAATTAAGTTTTGTGTACAGGGTAAAGAAAGAACATCTATATCAAACTCCAGGAACACGTCATTCACAGCCCTGTTGAACCATCAGGCATCTGGAATAGGCTCGGTTTCTGGGATGTAGTGGATCTGATTGCTTCTTGGCAGCTAGTCTCTTCCAATTATGTTTGGCTTAGTCTGATTGTCAAATTACTTTGCAGTCCCCAAACTGATCCAGGATGTCTGTAGAAGAGACAGCTCTGTCTACAAAGCTGATTGTCTATGATGGAAGGAAAGTTCTAATGAATTTTTTTGAGATGTTCTCTGAGTAATCCACAATCCAGCTAAAAGGAAGGTGATGCATACTATCCCTTGGCCCTTTGTTGAGCCAAAAGAGCCAAAAGTAGCACACTTCTCTAAAAGTCTGGTCAATGAAGGCCAGCCCACAATGTTGTCTTGTTCCCTTGATGCTGCTTAAGAAAAGATCAAATTAAAAACATAGGATTTCTCATAATCAATGTATGATGAGGTTCAAAGAATGTAGAACCTCTTTTGTACTGTCATCCCATCAGTAAACAAGAGGCTTCAGTTTTTACAGAATTATGGGAACTCCACTGTGATGAAGTAAATGTTTCCTTTTTACCAAGTATGAAGGACATTTTTTGATGAAGTCTGGTACTTTAAACAAGATAGCAAGCAAAACCGTGTCCTTCTTCAAGAGCACCAAGCGGTCTTTCTAACGGTTCCACAGAATTCATTATTTGTGTGAGAATACAGTCAGGAATGACCATACGCCAAACAAGTTAAGATTACAAATAAATTTTAACAGATTTGAAGCCCCCAAATTAAAAGTCTACAGGTGGCTGATATCATGAGTTACAGTATTTACTCCAATGTTTTTTTAGCTTTAATATTATTTGGGTACTAATGAGCACAACCCAGTCAGCAGCAACTTTTCCAAATACAAACTGTATGACTTATAGGTTGAACTATAAGTTAATAATATTTCTAAGCTTCAGTGATAAAAAGTTTGGAAAAAACTTTGTCCTACTCTTGTCTCCAAAAATAAAGTGTCTTATGGTGAAGTTCACTAAGCAAAGACTTTGAGAATGAGCCACTGTTTTAATAGTACCATGTTAATAAGCTGTAATTATTCCCTGGAAGATGATATGAACATAAGTTTTCCATGATGCAATTGTATGTCAAAACTACCCTGAGGATATTCAGTGGAAATTCATAGACATTGACATCTGATGTGTCCATGGTGTTCTCTCTGATGCTACAAAAGTAGCCTGTGGGGTCAGTGATCTCCATTATTTCCCTTCATAGTTACTATGAAGTTCCTGCTTCATGTTGTCAATCCTCTTTAGAGAATATTACTCAAATTAGTTATTTGATTTCTGTATTCTCTTTTATTATAATAGACATTTTTCACCAAGTACATCTACACCAGACTAATGAACATAAGTTTGAGGTCATCTCTCCCACTAAGGGAGTGGGGGAGGATAAACCACATGGATATCTCTTTGCCTCCATTTTCCTGTATGGCTGTGTAGCTAACAAGGGCACTGAAAGCAGAAATATCACAGATTGTTTCTTCCTGGCTCTAAGAATCCTAGTTCTAGAATTTATTTTATTTTTAAGAGCAGTACAAGAACTAAGTTTTACAGTTGTTTTCTTTTTCTTTCCAAAGACAGCAAGAGAAAATGGTGATAAATTTCAACATATAAAATTAAGAAACAGAAAAATTAAAACACTCAACACCTATTTCTGAAGCAGGATCACATCAAGTACAAGTTAGTTGTACAGAGTTCCCAGGTAAAGGTCCCCAACTCTGAGAGTGGCAGATAATTAAGAAGGGAACATGCACATGGTAACCACGTGGAGTGAA